>OZ038004.1:7542038-7594538 GCA_964035705.1 Porites rus | reverse complement strand
CAAATGTCGGAGTTCACGTTCAAGGAACATTACTCGCCAAGGGGACAAGGTCTCAAAGAATCACTTTCCGAGCAATGTCTTGTAAGGAAACTAAGTTCTGTAAAAGCACTAAATTATACAACCCTGGAATAAGGCTGGTAGGTGGTTCATCGTACAAAAACGGACGTTTGGAGCTGGAGCGGAACGGACAGTGGGGAGTAGTTTGCTATGAAGACTACTACAGTACTTGGAATTTCAAAAATACTCAGGTGGCATGCAGGCAACTTGGCTTCTTGGGTGCTAAGAGATACTATTTTCTCCCTGCTAGCAGTGGCACCGTGTGGATAAGCTATGTAACCTGTAGTGGGAATGAGCAGAGCCTTTTCCAATGTAAACACCGAGCTGGATATCCTTGCTGTAAGTTCATAAGATACAGGGGGAACAAAGGGCAACGCATCGGTATTTGATCGTCAAAAGAAAACAGAAAAAGTATACAGTAGAACCTCGATAACTCGAACACGGATAACTCGAATTTCCTACTAACACGAACTAAATTTCCTTTCCCTTGACCTAAGCAATCATTTTTCCAGGTAACGGTCAGTGCATTGGATATGATGTGTGCAACTGCAACTCTGCATGGTCAGGTCCAGCGTGCAGCATCCCTGATTGTAGTGGAGTTAAGAACTGTTCTGGACAAGGAGACTGTATTCTTGTGAACAAGTGCGCCTGTTATCCAGCCTTCGATGGCAAGTACTGCGATCAAAAGGCGAAACCAAACATTAACCCACCCAGTTTTAGTCAAGAGCTTTATAACGCGACCATTAAGGAAAACGCTCCCCCTGGAACACTGATTTTGCACGTTCACGCTAATGACACGGATGACGGCAGAAATGGAGAGATATTTTATTCGCTTCCTGGCGAAAAAAGCGTTGAGGACCTTGTTGCTGTTGACGGAGCAAGTGGAAAAGTTTTTAATCTGTTAACGTTTGATTTTGAGACTGTGGAACCCCATATATTCAATGTGACGCTTTTGGCCTCGGACAATGGCTTCCCACAGAAATCGAGCGTCACCATTGTGCAGGTAACGGTAATGGACGAAAACGACAATTGTCCGATATTTGTCGAGCCATCAGGAAACCTTCGGCTTGATGTCGTTGACTTAAAACCGGGAAGTATTCTTACTAAAGTTTCGGCCACAGATCTGGACAATGGCTTGAACGGTGACATATCGTACAGCCTATCAAATAATGATGTCTTCAACATTGATCCGACAACTGGTTTGATCAAGGTAACTTCTAATCCAACGAGGGAGGAATATTACCTATTGGTTGGTGCAGCTGACAAGGGTGAAAGATCCTGCTTGACGGAAATACAGTTGACAGTTAGGGTTGTCAATTCAGCCACAATGACACCGCTGACCAATCAAAAATCACCACCCTCGTCGATTTCATCTGAGGTAGCCAATACCTACAGTACCTCTGAGGTCTCATCAATGAAGCACACTGGTGAATATGATATTTAGCACTTTACTGAAATTTAGATAGCTATCTGGAACTCGTTATTTTACAAAATGCCTCACAGCAGAAGATTTCAGAATATTCTCAGCCCACAATAAACACCCTGAGAGATCATGATGCTAAACTGTGATAGAAACTCTATTTGTGACTTTCCGACACCAACAAAAAAAATTCTTTACCGACTGTGGAAAGAGGAAAAAAAAGAATCCTTCTTGCTCTTTTAATGCTTGTAGGTTTCTAACATTTTGTGAGGAAAATTTGAGCAGAATATGAGCAAAAAGAAAAAAGCCTACATATTGACCTAACTTGTTGGCATAGGTTCTGATGCTGTATAAATAATGTGCGCAAATAATTTTGGGGGTATATAGATTTGTCCGGGTAGTAAAGGAGTTTTAGAGGGTCACAATGGAGTGAAGGCGTTTACGGTTAATCAAAGGTTTATATTTTGGCTTTTCCATGGCCAATGGATAATTTATCTTCGTTACGGTTATCAGACACCTGAAAAGAAAAAATCCATAACTTGCAAGAGTCTCCATCGTTAAGGCCTCTAAGGAATTCTCCGGGACGAAAAAAAAAAAGGATAAAATAGCTGTATCAGGCACGAGATAAGACGCGAAAAGTAGTAACAAGTAATATTGACACTCTCTACATGAAAACTGTTTTTGGTAGCAGTTTTTTTCACGCGGTCAACATTTTTTTACGACTAACGACTAAAGTTTTCGGCTGTTTTACGACTAATGGTTACTCCTTTTGTTTTATATATGGTGGAAATCAGCATATAGCACCCTAAGTAAGGACTAGGAGTTATGATAACTTTTCACATCATAGTTCTTCTTCTCTATACAGACACCGACACGACACCTGGTTCGTCGACCATACCAAGGGAAGCCGCATTGGTGCCCCAGAAAGGTCCAAAGTATGTCATCATCGGCGTGTCTGCTCCTGGAGGGTTGCTTGTTTTAGTGATCGTGGCACTTTTGTTGAAGAAGTGTGTTTGTAAGAACAGTCGTCCGGCAGCCGTCCGATCTTCGGGAGGTGGTCGAGTGAATAAAAGCTTCCGGCGTGATTTTGAGATGTCCGAGATTTCTGGGAGGATTTAAGCTGAAAAAAACGTGTAAGAACGTTTCAGAGTATGTACTGCTCGAAAAAAAACTATTAGAACACATATGTATTTGGGTGGTTTTTAGGCTATTTGACATTTATCATAAAACTACAGCGCAGCGGTAAGAAATAGGAGACACCGTAGCTTATAAAACTGCTTGAAACAGTCGATCAAAACAAGTTTTTGTATTCTTTTAGCGTACATTGCAGTGAAATAATACCCGCTAAAGCGCTAAATCGCTAAATCGAACAATCACAGCGTGTGTTAACTGTGAGATACAATTGCGTGAACAAAACAAAGTATATACCCGAGCCAAGTAAAGAAAGACTTTGGTATATGGAAGTCATTGTGATAGCTTATTCTCTATCGGTAAAGGAGAACATCGTCTCAGTCATTTTGTTTTTCTCTTTAGACGTACACATTTCATGCAGAAACTGAGTTAATGCTTTTATTAAGTAAAATGTTAGTGTTTGTTAAGTGTGTTGTATGAGATCATTTAATAGCCCTTATTATTCATTCAAAATATTTCCCCGATTCTGATTGGCTAAAAGCACACGTTTAATTCACCATACCCAGTTACTGACGACCAAATTTGGAGGAACTTTGTGTTTAGCGAGGAAACGACGCCAAAAATGCAGCGTTCTTGCATGTTAATGCACCGTTAACCGAGAAGACCTGGGAACGAGGTTGAGTTGTTTTGGTTGTGAACTTGAAAAATGGAGGACATTTCACTCGTTTCAAGAGTAAGAACTAGGCGAAAAAATAGCTAAAAACATGGCAAGAACAGCAAGAAGACAACTCGAAGGGCGACATCTGCTATTTGGAGAATATTTGTGGAGCTGAACAGCCCTAAACGTGCACTATCGAAGATGAACTTACATCGATGGATCGATGGAGGTAACCATAATTCTTCATAAGATACTCAGCCTCATTCATTAATTGTTAATTATTTACGACACCCCCCATCTTTGCACGCCCTTAAGGACTGATGGGATAGAATCGGCTATTTTTTATGGTAAACAGCTGTTTGTATCAAATCAGGTGTTTAGGAGGTGCTGAGACCTCAAAATCGGCTATTTTAGATGGTTAACAGCTGTTTTATCAAATCAGCTATTTAGGAGGTTCAGAGTCCTAAAAATCGGCCCTATTTGTATAGGTAATAGCATGATTTGTAGTGATATTTGGCATAAATACTTCGAGTGATATTTCAAAATTGTTATACGTAATTTCACGAGCCGATAGGCGAGTGAAATTTGAGACAATTTTGAAATATCACCAGTTGTATTTATGCCAAATATCATGTACAAATCATGCTATTATTTGTTTATACTACTACCCGCAAAAGGTTTGTAATTTTCACATGTAGGTATTTCAAATTAAGCTGAAATACCACTGCTCTAAGCCAATCAAATTGCAGAAATTTCTCATGTAGTAGTATAAGATGGTAAATAGCTGTTTATATCAAAATCAGGTGTTAATGAGGCAAATCAGGTGTTAATGAGGTGCACAGACCTCTAAATCGGCTATTTTAGATGGTAAACAGCTGTTTATATCAAATCACAAGCGAGCATCCCTAAGAACTATTGAAACCGATCTAAATCTATTCTTTGCGTTGCCACAGGCTAGTAGACAAATTATATTATGCAAGCAGAATACTGTAATGCCGATCGTACAACGTAAAAGTGAACTCTACAAGACATCAACACGACACCGAAAGAACTCAAAACAGAGCGGGATTGTATATGGCGTAACAACCAGAGAAAACTCTGGTGAAAAATATCCGCGCACTCTGATTTAAGCCCTGACCCAGAACTCTCAACACCCACTACGCCATACCACGTGTCTTCTGGGGGGCAAGAGTCCAAGTGTGCGCTTGGGTAAAAATAAACCTGTTTTCCATTAGGGTATATTGCGTGATTTTTTTGGCATGACACTTCCGGTAAATCGATAGTGATGACGTCACTAATCGATATTGGTCACGTTGCCCCTAATATTGTTTTGTAACTGGCTCGTCAACTAATCGATGAAAAACATATGAGCCCTAAACAGGTGCAGAGACCTCAAAATCGGCTATTTTAGATGGCAAACAGCTGTTTAGATCAAATTAGGTGTTTCAGGGAGGTGCTGAGACCTCCAAATCGTCTATTTTAGATGAGAAACAGCTGTTTATATCAAATCAGGTGTTTCAGGTTGTTAGGAATTAGTGCAGAGACCTTAAAATCGGCTATTTTAGATGGTGAACAGCTGTTTATATTAAATCAGGTGTTTAGGGTGTGCTGAGACCTCAAATTCGGATATTTCTGATGGTAAACAGCTGTTTACATCAAATCAGGTGTTAATGAGGTGCACAGACCTCAAAATCGGCTATTGTAAATGTTAAACAGCTGTTAATATCAGATCAGGTGTTAAGGAGGTACAGAGACCCCAAAATCGAGAAGTGCAAAGTTGCAACAGAAAGTAAGGAGCGCGGCTCCTGAAGATAACAGTAGCTTATTGAAAAAAAAAAAAAGCAACTTGTTTCCAAAAAAAAGAAAAAGAAATGGCAGGCAGCCTCATCCTTGCAGGCTACTTCCTTTCTGCTCACAACCAGTGTTCCTTCGACCGTACTCTTTTAATATTGAAACTTTAAAGTCCTGATCTAGCCCCACAATCATGCTGGCTGCTTGTTCCTAACTGGAGAAAAGTGCATAACGGAAAACATAAGGATGCTCCTAATTATATCAGCGTCACTCAGTCACATCAAAATACAACAGACAACATATAGAATAATCCATGGTTTTGGTCAAAAATCCAAGTGTCTTCTGAGTCCTAGATATGTTGTTCGATGATATTGTATCTATAAAAAAAGGCTTTCTAGACTATTTAAAAGTCGACATTTTCACATAGTCGGAAAATTTGCATTTTTCCAAAGGGGTTAACCCATGATTTTGCTCAAAAACTCCAAATATCTATCAAGCCTAAATTTCTTTAAAAGGGACGTTGGTTTTGCCGTTTGATGTTGTTGTTTTCACAAAAGGAGGCTTTTTAACTCTCGGACGTACATGCAAATTCATACCCGTAATACAACAGGGGTGGATGGAACCTTCGGAGTTTTTGATATGTTGCAGTATTTCGAAATGATTTTACCTTCGGTGGAAAGTCTTTGATGATGAGGTATATTATATGGGTGGTGGCGCTGCTGGGGACCTGTGACGTCACCAACAATAATCGCCATGTTGGATTTTACCAAGAATCACCAGGTGCTGAAGTTTTGTCCTCTAAGAGAAAACTCAGAAAAACCTTAAGGGGTGTGGCCTCATCCCCCCACCCCACCCCCCTCTTGTCCGTCCGAGGGTAAAATGAAAAAATTTCCATTCCAACTTTCCAACTGGCATTTTTCCAAATATCAAATATAAAAAAATCTTTAGAGCATACTTTTCTGATGATGTTTGATGATGTTAGAGGGATTTTAGGCGGTAAAAATGTCATTTTATTATAGTCGAAAAATTTGCATTTTTCCCAAGAGGTTAACCCATGACTCCAATCAAGCATTCCAGATATCTCGGCGAGAGTACTATTCTTTAAAAGTAGCCTGGGACCGGGCTCCGCACTGGGGAAAAAATGTAAAAAACGGGGTCAAATAGGAAAAATATCGGTGAGCGATACCGCTCGGATCGTTTCGCTTGCCAATATTTTTCCTATTTGACCCTGTTTTTTACTTTTTTTCCCCAGTGCCGAGCCTGGACCCAACGCCGATTTTTCTCTCCTTTTTCCCACAATATGGAGACCTCGGTTTTGTCGTTTGATGATGTTGTTTTCTCAAAAGAAGGTTTTTTAGACGATAAAAATGTCATTTTACTATAGTAAAAAAAATTGCATTTTTTCAAAGGTGTTTAACCATGGTCAAAAATTCCAAATATCTTTGCAACATACGTTTTTGTAAAGGAAACCTTTTTTGTTGGTTGATGATGTTGTTTTTACAAAAGGAGACTTATTTAGAAAGCGGTTAACCCATGATTTTGGTCAAAATTTCCAAATAACTTTCAAGTCTACTTTTCTGTAAAAAAGACCTTGGCGTTGTCTTTTAATGATGCTTGGCATTGTCGTTTAAGAAGGCTTTTTAGACAATAAATATGTCATTTTACTACCGTCGAAAAATTTGCATTTTTTTAAATTTTTAAATTTTTTTAAATTTTTCTCGTCAAAAATTTCAAATATCTTTCGAGCCTACTTTTTTGTTAAAGGAAACCATGGGTGGGGGGGGGGAGGTGGAGTAAAGGTCTTTTACCGTCATTGACCCCACTAATTAACAATTTTAAATAAAGCTAAAAAAAGAGAGAAAAAAGAAAGAAAGAAAAAGGAAAAACACCTTAGAATTAGCCAGCGCCGTACCTATTTCCAATCGTTTGTTTTCATTTACATCCCAATCCGGAATCCATGTGTTTCAGTTTATTTCGTCAAGACAACCCTACTTAAATTTTATCCCATTTATCTCTGTATTTTTTTTTTCTGTAGATCGGAGCGATGAAGTAACAGAAAATTAGAAACTCCATGTTTTTTTTTTTTTAGCAGCAAACACTTGTACCCACCGGGCCCTATATTTCAGCTAAGAGCAAGGAGACCGCGCATTGTGGACGATTTGGGATCCTGGAAACTAAAAAGCACAAAATCAAATCAACCCATGATTCTGGTCAAAATTTTTAAATATCTTTCAAGTCTTCTTTTCTTTAAGAGTGACCTTGGTTTTGTCGTTTGATGATGTTGTTTTGTCAAAAGGAGCCTTTTTAGACCATAAAAACGACATTTTACTATGGTCGAAAAATTTGCATATTTTAAAAGGGGTTAACCCATGATTCTCCTCAAAAGTTCCAAATATATTTCAAGTCTTCTTTTCTGTAAAAGAGACCTTGGTTTTGTCGTTTGATAATGTTGTTCTATCAAAAGGAGGCTTTTAACACCATAAAAACGACATTTTTCTATAGTCGAAAAATCTGCTTAATTTAAAAGGGGTTACCTAAAGATTCCCGTCACAAGTTCCAAATATCTTTCAAACCTACTTTGCTGTAAGAGAAACATTGGTTTTGTCGTTTGATGATGTTTTTTTCTCAAAAGGAGCCTTTTTAGACCATAAAAACGACATTTTACTATGGTCGACAAATTTGCATATTTGAAAAAAGGTTAACCCATGATTCTGGTCAGAAGTTGCAAATATCTATTGAGCCTACTTTTCTGTACAAGAGACATTGGTTTCGTCGTTTGATGATGTTGTTCTCTTAAAAGGGGGCTTTTTAGACCATAAAAACGACATTTTACTATGGTCGAAAAATTTGCATATTTTAAAAGGGGTTAACCCATGATTCTGGTCAAAATTTCTAAATATCTTTGCAGCCTACTTTTGTCTACAAGAGACGTTAGTTTTGTCGTTTGATGACGTTGTTTTCTCAAAAGAAGGCTTTTTAGACCATAAAAACGACATTTAACTATGGTCGAAAGATTTACATATTTTAAAAGGGGTTAACCCATGATTCTGGTCAAAAGATCCAAATATCTTTTAAGTCTTCTTATCTCTAAAAGTGACCTTGGTTTTGGCGTTTGATGATGTTGTTTTCTCAAAAGGAGCCTTTTAGACCATAAAAACAAAATGTTCCTATAGTCGAAAAATTTGCATATTTTAAAAGGGGTTAAGCCATGATTCTGGTCAAAATTTCTAAATATCTTTGCAGCCTACTTTTGTCTACAAGAGACGTAAGTTTTGTCGTTTGATGACGTTGTTTTCTCAAAAGAAGGCTTTTTAGACCATAAAAACACATTTAACTATGGTCGAAAGATTTACATATTTTAAAAGGGGTTAACCCATGATTCAGGTCAGAAGTTCCAAAAATCTTTTAGGTCTTCTTTTCTGTAAAACAGACCTTGGTTTTGTCGTTTGATGATGCTTTTTTTTCGCAAAAGGAGCCTTTTTAGGCCATAAAAACAAAATGTTACTATAGGCGAAAAATTTAAATATTTGAAAGGGGTTAACCCATTATTCTAGTCAGAAGTTCCAAATATCCTTTAAGTCTTCTTTTCTGTAAAAGAGACCTTGGTTTTGTCGTTTGATGATGTTGTTTCCTCAAAAGAAGCCTTTTTAGACCATAAACACAAAATGTTACTATAGTCGAAAAATTTGCATATTTTAAAAGGGGGTAACCCATGATTCTAGTCAGAAGTTCCAAATATCCTTGAAGTCTTCTTTTCTGTAAAAGAGAACTTGGTTTTGTCGTTCGATAATGTTGTTCTATCAAAAGGAGGCTTATAAGACCATAAAAACGACATTTTTCTATAGTCATAAAATATGCATATTTTAAAAGGGGTTTCCTCAAGATTCCCGTCACAAGTTCCAAATATCTTTCAAACCTACTTTGCTGTATGAGAAACATTGGTTTTGTCGTTTGAGGATGTTGTTTTCTCAAAAGGAGCCATTTTAGCCATAAAAACGACATTTTACTACGGTCGAAAAATTTGCATATTTTAAAAGGGGCTAACCCTGGATTCTGGTCACTAGTTCCAAATATCTTTTAAACCTACTTATCTGTAAGAGAAACATTGGTTTTGTTGTTTGATGATGTTGTTTTCTCAAAAGGAGCCTTTTAACACCATAAAAACAAAATGTTACTATAGTCAAAAAATTTGCATATTTTGAAAGAGGTTAACCCATGATTCTGGTCAGAAGTTTCAAATATCTTTTAAGTCTTCTTTTCTGTAAAACAGACCTTGGGTTTGGCCTTTGATAATTTTGTTCTGTCAAAAGGAGGCTTTTAAGACCATAAAAACGACATTTTTCTATAGTCGAAAAATCTGCATATTTTAAAAGGGGTTATTTCAAGATTCCCGTCACAAGTTCCAAATATCTTTCAATCCTACTTTGCTGTAAGAGAAGCATTGGTTTTGTCGTTTGGTGATGTTTTTTTCTCAAAAGGAGCCTTTTTAGACCATAAAAACGACATTTTACTATAGTCTAAAAATCTGCATACTTTGAAAGGGGTAATCTCTTGATTCTGGTCAGAAGTTCCAAACATCTTTTAAGTCTTCTTTTCATTAAAAGAGACCTTGGTTTTGTCGTTTGATGATGTTGTTTTCTCAAAAGGAGCCTTTTTAGACCATAAAAACAAAATGTTCCTATAGTCGAAAAATTTGCATATTTTAAAAGAGGTTAACCCATGATTCTAGTCAGAAGTTTCAAATATCTTTTAAGTCTTCTTTTCTGTAAAAGAGACCTTGGTTTTGTCCTTTGATAATGTTGTTCTTTCAAAAGGAGTCTTGTAAGACCATAAAAACGACATTTTTCTATAGTCGAAAAATCTGCATCTTTTAAAAGGGGTTACCTTAATATTCCCGTCACAAATTCCAAATATCTTTCAAACCTTCTTTTCTGTAAGAGAAACATTGGTCTTGTCGTTTGAGGATGTTTTTTTCTCAAAAGGAGCCTTTTTAGACCACAAAAACAAAATGTTACTATGGTCGAAAAATTAGCATATTTTAAAAGGGTGTAACCCATGATTCTAGTCAGAAGTTACAAATATCTTTTAAGTCTTCTTTTCTGTAAAAGAGACCTTGGTTTTGTCGTTCGAAAATGTTGTTCTATCAAATGGAGGCTTATAAGACCATAAAAACGACATTTTTCTATAGTCAAAAAATATGCATATTTTAAAAGGGATTTCCTCAAGATTCCCGTCACAAGTTCCAAATATCTTTCAACCCTACTTTTCTGTAGGAGAAACATTGCTTTTGTCGTTTGATGATGTTGTTTTCTCAAAAGGAGCCATTTTAGCCATAAAAACGACATTTTATTATGGTCGAAAAATTTGCACATTTTAAAAGGGGTAATCTCTTGATTCTGGTCAGAAGTTCCAAACATCTTTTAAGTCTTCTTTTCATTAAAAGAGACCTTGGTTTTGTCGTTTGATGATGTTGTTTTCTCAAAAGGAGTCTTTTTAGACCATAAAAACAAAATGTTACTATAGTCGAAAAATTTGGAAATTTTAAAAGGGGTTACCTCAAGATTCCCGTCACAAGTTCCAAATATCTTTCAAACCTACTTTTCTGCAAGAGAAACATTGGTTTTGTCGTTTGATGATGTTGTTTTCTCAAAAGGAGCCATTTTAGCCATAAAAACGACATTTTACTATGGTCGAAAAATTTGCATATTTTAAAAGGGGCTAACCATGATTCTGGTCAGAAGTTTCAAATATCTTTTAAGTCTTCTTTTCTGTAAAAGAGACCTCGGGTTTGGCCTTTGATAATGTTGTTCTGTCAAAAGGAGTCTTTTAAGACCATAAAAACGACATTTTTCTATAGAGGAAAAATCTGCATATTTTAAAAGGGGTTACCTTAAGATTCACGTCACAAGTTCCAAATATCTTTCAAACCTACTTTGCTGTAAGAGAAACATTGGTTTTGTCGTTTGAAGATGTTGTTTTCTTAAAAGGAGCCTTTTTAGACCATAAAAACAAAATGTTACTATAGTCGAAGACTTTGCATATTTTAAAAGGGGTTAACCCATGATTCTGGTCAGAAGTTTCAAATATCTTTTAAGTCTTCTTTTCTGTAAAAGAGACCTCGGGTTTGGCCTTTGATAATGTTGTTCTGTCAAAAGGAGTCTTTTAAGACGATAAAAACGACATTTTTCTATAGTGGAAAAATCTGCATATTTTAAAAGGGGTTACCTCAAGATTCCCGTCACAAGTTCCAAATATCTTTCAAACCTACTTTTCTGTAAGAGAAACATTGGTTTTGTCGTTTGATGATGTTGTTTTCTAAAAAGGAGCCATTTTAGCCATAAAAACGACATTTTACTATGGTCGAAAAATTTGCATATTTTACAAGGGGCTAACCCATGATTCTGGTCAGAAGTTCCAAATATCTTTTAAGACATCTTTTCTGCAAAAGAGATCTTGGTTTTGTCCTTTGATAATGTTGTTCTGTCAAAAGGACGCTTTTAAGACCATAAAAACGACATTTTTCTATAGTCGAAAAATCTGCATATTTTAAAACGGGTTACCTCAAGATTCCCGTCACTAGATCCAAATATCTTTCAAACCTACTTTTCTGTAAGAGAAACATTAGTTTTGTCGTTTGAAGATGTTGTTTCCTTAAAAGGAGCCTTTTTAGACCATAAAAACAAAATGTTACTATAGTCGAAAAATTTGCGTATTTTAAAAGGGGTTAACCCATGATTCTGGTCAGAAGTTTCAAATATCTTTTAAGTCTTCTTTTCTGTAAAAGAGACCTTGGGTTTGGCCTTTGATAATATATAGATTTAGCCAGGGCTAAAAGCGAAGCTCCCGTTAATAAATTCATAACTTAAACAAACAATAAACTTGTAATCCACAGATCAGGGCACATTCATTTGACTTTTGAGGCAAAGGCTGAGTGATTTTAGAGAAAAATCAGAATTTGACCGTCTAAGAGTGAAACAAATTTTACATCAAGTTATTTGTACACCGAAAAATAGCAATCATGTTCGATCACAGTAGATTAGGCCTGGAAAACAAATAGACCGATTCGTGTATTGTATTTGCATTAGCTGTAGCATCATAATGTGGCATTCACCAGTCTCTCCAACACTGCTCCGTTACAGAGACTATGGATAATTGGACAACCCCGAAATATAATTTTAAGAAACACATGCGCCACGATAGTCCTTGGTGGCAGCCAATTCACACGTTGCATTCCTCTGTCTAAAAGAGAGGCCAAAATAAAAATCAGGCCGGATTTTTTGTGTTCGACAAGTTCAGTTTACTAGTAAAGCTTGGCGACGAATCTGGTGGCGTGTAAACCAAACTTTTAAACATACGTTTTCTCATCACGTCTCAGGTAAACAGTACACAGACCTCGGACAGAATTTGTTCTTTTTTGCCCTATTTAAACCTATAATTCTGCAGTTTTTCACAATTTTGCAAGAGAATTTGCACTCATTCAACATCCACGACGACCAAGCACGCGCTTCCTTTGCACAACAAATTATAGCATTGAATTATAAAACGTTTACTGTTAGAAAAATCTGGTCCTATGTGATATGCGGGGTAATAATTATGGGCTTTTAATGAAAACGATAAAAAAAATTCCCAAAATCACTTTTCGGCCAGCCGGACGGGTTCTCACTTTTGACAGGCACCAAATTTGCAGTGCGATTAATAGAGTTACCATTTACGCTTCAACATATAGAGAAATTGTTATGTTTAGTTTTTATTTCCATTTATTCATTAAACTGTGTATGATTTTGTTATGTGTAATCTTTAAAAGCGAGTGATATTTACGCGCGGCGTTTTGAGTATTCCTACATGTGATGTTTATGTTCGACTGGAAACAACCGGTGCAGCGATGAAAATTGCGAGAGGGACTACTAACAATCGATAAAATAAGTTTAATTCGGTGAAACATGTACAGAGACAATAATTTTCTTTCACGAAGAGAAGTATTGAGAGTAAAGTGTCTCGGAAAATCATGAGTCAGGCAAGCATAAGCTTATTTATGTTTTAAGCCGGCTTCCCGGTGTTCGCTCTTTTTCAAGATGAACTCGAGGCAAGAAAATCGCTCAGAGCTTTCTGTTTACAGCCAAAATCATAACTAAATAATCTTCGGAACCTTTTCTTTGAATTTGCGGGTCAAAAAATGTCTAAAGGCTTTTTAAACCTGATACTATTGTAGGTTAGATCATTGCTCGTGTTTTAAGTTAAGCCGCATAAACCATACGCTCGACTTCAGGAAACCGAAAAAAAAAAACATCAAAAACAATAATGGCTCAAGCTTACCAGTCGAGATGCTGCTTCTGAAGGTCATCAAGTGTTCCAGAATCGCTTGAGACTTTTCAACCTTCTTACGCCTCAAGCAAGGGCAAGTGAGTAAGCTCATTTTTGAAAACGATGCCATCCGAAATCGGATTTCCAATGACTTTGACAAGCGGTGCATTTGTCAACAAAAAGCGCAATAAACAAACCAGCCACGAATTACAGAACAATCTTGATAGCAGCTGTATTTCATTTTGTACACCAAGTAGAAAAAGACAGTTTATAACATCACAAGATGACACAAAACTCTCCCAGCTCCAGCTATCAGTAAGCTCAGTAAGCAAGTTTCCAGACGCTGCAAAAATTTTCCGCATAAACTCACCTGTCAAATTTTGACCAATCAGAACATAAAAATTGGACGTAGAGCGTGATCAACGCGTGACAGTGACAAAAGTCAAAAGCGATTGCCTTCCCTGCATGTAAATGTAAAAGCCGGTTGAATTTTCGTGTCCGAGATCAGTTCGAAATCAACATTTTAAAAGAACGGCTCATGAAACACGACTTATTTCATATGCATTTTAAAAAAATTGAACTTGAGCCTGCGATCATTTCAAAAGTAGCAACTTGTCAGCGAATACCTTCAAAATATTACTCGAACTCAGAGGGTCGATACCTGAGCCCGCGATACGGTCAGGCGATACTGGTCAGCAGAAACACTGTTTTGACGGCTGTCAATTAATCAAAACATGGATGTACAATATTAGGTTGCAGGCTCCCAAACTAGCTACAAAGTGTGAGATTAAACATTGGTATGCCTGTGGTGCGGACGGACGGAAGGTCGGGTGGTCGGTGTACGGTCACGTGATTGCCGAATTTTCTAAGATGGAGAGATTTTCTATAAAGCTATGGGGATTCGAATTGAGCCCGTGATCAAATAAAATATCAGCGCAAAACTTTAAACACTACGTGACCTCAATAGATAGAAAAATGAGCTCGCGTTCCACTCAGGTGATGATGGTCAGCGTATACTCTAGTTTGACAGCTGTCAATTAACCTTCATTAGAATGGCGAATATTCGAATTAACAGACTACAAGTGTGACATTTCCGTCCGGCATGTAGTGGAAAATGCCAGATCGTGTACCTGAGCGAACCTGAGCCCTCGTTATTAGTTTTCTGATAGCGGTCTGCACATGTCCCATTTTGACAGCTGTCAATTGACCTTAATTTGGCTTGCCAATGTAACTTTAAACGACTGTCAGCCAACTGACAGCCTTGCCCGCCGTAGTTTCGTTTTTATGTTGAATTGGTAAGTGTGACATATTATATCAGCTTATATATTGGGGCAAAACGACTAGTCTTTTATCTGAGCCCGCGAGACGGTCATGTGATAATTGTCAGCGGATGTCTGATTTTGACAGCTGTCAATCTAATCGTACTCATACGGATGGCTTACATAACTAAGAGGCTAGTCAAGTTGTGCAAGATCTATTGTGACATTTGACATCGGCTTACATGAAGTGTGTGTACGGACGGGCGAACGCTACGTCATAACCAAATTTTCTGGGATGGATAGTTTACCAAATTTTCTTACCCATGGTGCTCCGCTGCGCGCGCGCTTCGCGCGCCCGGGAGCTCCGCTAATATTGTTCTATCAAAAGGAGCCTTTTAAGACCATAAAAACGACATTTTTCTATAGTCGAAAAATCTGCATATTTTAAAAGGGGTTACCTCAAGATTCCCGTCACAAGTTCCAAATATCTTTCAAACCTACTTTGCTGTAAGAGAAACATTGGTTTTATCGTTTGAAGATGTTGTTTTCTTAAAAGGAGCCTTTTTAGACCATAAAAACAAAATGTTACTATAGTCGAAGACTTTGCATATTTTAAAAGGGGTTAACCCATGATTCTGGTCAGAAGTTTCAAATATCTTTTAAGTCTTCTTTTCTGTAAAAGAGACCTCGGGTTTGGCCTTTGATAATTTTGTTCTGTCAAAAGGAGTCTTTTAAGACCATAAAAACGACATTTTTCTATAGTGGAAAAATCTGCATATTTTAGAAGGGGTTACCTCAAGATTCCCGTCACAAGTTCCAAATATCTTTCAAACCTACTTTGCTGTAAGAAAAACATTGGTTTTGTCGTTTGAGGGTGTTGTTTTCTCAAAAGGAGCCTTTTTAGACCATAAAAACGACATTTTACTATAGTCTAAAAATCTGCATACTTTGAAAGGGGTAATCTCTGGAATCTGCTCAGAAGTTCCAAACATCTTATAAGTCTTCTTTTCATTAAAAGAGAACTTGGTTTTGTCGTTTGACGATGTTGTTTTCTCAAAAGGAGTCTTTTTAGACCATAAAATCAAAATGTTACAATAGTCGAAAAATTTGCATATTTTAAAAGGGGGTAACCCATGATTCTAGTCAGAAGTTTTAAATATCCTTTAAGTCTTCTTTTCTCTAAAAGAGACCTTGAGTTTGGCCTTTGATAATGTTGTTCTATCAAAAGGAGCCTTTTAAGACCATAAAAACGACATTTTTCTATAGTCGAAAAATCTGCATATTTTAAAAGGGGTTACCTCAAAATTCCCGTCACAAGTTCCAAATCTCTTTCAAACCTACTTTGCTGTAAGAGAAACATTGGTTTTGTCGTTTGAAGATGTTGTTTTCTTAAAAGGAGCCATTTTAGCCATAAAAACGACATTTTACTACGGTCGAAAAATTTGCATATTTTAAAAGGGGCTCACCCATGATTCTGGTCACTAGTTCCAAATATCTTTTAAACCTACTTATCTGTAAGAGAAACATTGGTTTTGTTGTTTGAGGATGTTGTTTTCTCAAAAGGAGCCTTTTTAGACCATAAAAACAAAATGTTACTATAGTCAAAAAATTTGCATATTTTGAAAGAGGTTAACCCATGATTCTGGTCAGAAGTCTCAAATATCTTTTAAGTCTTCTTTTCTGTAAAACAGACCTTGGGTTTGGCCTTTGATAATTTTGTTCTGTCAAAAGGAGGCTTTTAAGACCATAAAAACGACATTTTTCTATAGTCGAAAAATCTGCATATTTTAAAAGGGGTTATTTCAAGATTCCCGTCACAAGTTCCAAATATCTTTCAGTCCTACTTTGCTGTAAGAGAAGCATTGGTTTTGTCGTTTGATGATGTTTTTTTCTCAAAAGGAGCCTTTTTAGACCATAAAAACGACATTTTACTATAGTCTAAAAATCTGCATACTTTGAAAGGGGTAATCTCTTGATTCTGGTCAGAAGTTCCAAACATCTTTTAAGTCTTCTTTTCATTAAAAGAGACCTTGGTTTTGTCGTTTGATGAAGTTGTTTTCTCAAAAGGAGCCTTTTTAGACCATAAAAACAAAATGTTAGTATAGTCGAAAAATTTGCATATTTTAAAAGGGGTTACCTCAAGATTCCCGTCACAAGTTCCAAATATCTTTCAAACCTACTTTTCTGTAAGAGAAACATTGGTTTTGTCGTTTGATGATGTTGTTATCTCAAAAGGAGCCATTTTAGCCATAAAAACGACATTTTACTATGGTCGAAAAATTTGCATATTTTAAAAGGGGCTAACCATGATTCTGGTCAGGAGTTTCAAATATCTTTTAAGTCTTTTTTTCTGTAAAAGAGACCTTGGGTTTGGCCTTTGATAATATTCTTCTATCAAAAGGAGCCTTTTAAGACCATAAAAACGACATTTTTCTATAGTCGAAAAATCTTCATATTTTAAAAGGGGTTACCTCAAGATTCCCGTCACTAGATCCAAATATCTTTCAAACCTACTTTTCTGTAAGAGAAACATTAGTTTTGTCGTTTGAGGATGTTGTTCTGTCAAAAGGAGTCTTTTAAGACCATAAAAACGACATTTTTCTATAGAGGAAAAATCTGCGTATTTTAAAAGGGGTTACCTTAAGATTCACGTCACAAGTTCCAAATATCTTTCAAACCTACTTTGCTGTAAGAGAAACATTGGTTTTGTCGTTTGAAGATGTTGTTTTCTTAAAAGGAGCCTTTTTAGACCATAAAAACAAAATGTTACTGTAGTCGAAGACTTTGCATATTTTAAAAGGGGTTAACCCATGTTTCTGGTCAGAAGTTTCAAATATCTTTTAAGTCTTCTTTTCTGTAAAAGAGACCTCGGGTTTGGCCTTTGATAATTTTGTTCTGTCAAAAGGAGTCTTTTAAGACCATAAAAACGACATTTTTCTATAGTGGAAAAATCTGCATATTTTAGAAGGGGTTACCTCAAGATTCCCGTCACAAGTTCCAAATATCTTTCAAACCTACTTTGCTGTAAGAAAAACATTGGTTTTGTCGTTTGAGGGTGTTGTTTTCTCAAAAGGAGCCTTTTTAGACCATAAAAACGACATTTTACTATAGTCTAAAAATCTGCATACTTTGAAAGGGGTAATCTCTGGAATCTGCTCAGAAGTTCCAAACATCTTATAAGTCTTCTTTTCATTAAAAGAGAACTTGGTTTTGTCGTTTGATGATGTTGTTTTCTCAAAAGGAGTCTTTTTAGACCATAAAATCAAAATGTTACAATAGTCGAAAAATTTGCATATTTTAAAACGGGGTAACCCATGATTCTAGTCAGAAGTTTTAAATATCCTTTAAGTCTTCTTTTCTGTAAAAGAGACCTTGGGTTTGGCCTTTGATAATATTCTTCTATCAAAAGGAGCCTTTTAAGACCATAAAAACGACATTTTTCTATAGTCGAAAAATCTGCATATTTTAAAAGGGGTTACCTCAAAATTCCCGTCACAAGTTCCAAATCTCTTTCAAACCTACTTTGCTGTAAGAGAAACATTGGTTTTGTCGTTTGAAGATGTTGTTTTCTTAAAAGGAGCCTTTTTAGACCATAAAATCAAAATGTTACTATAGTCGAAGACTTTCCATATTTTAAAAGGGGTTAACCCATGTTTCTGGTCAGCAGTTTCAAATATCTTTTAAGTCTTCTTTTCTGTAAAAGAGACCTCGGGTTTGGCCTTTGATAATGTTGTTCTGTCAAAAGGAGTCTTTTAAGACCATAAAAACGACATTTTTCTATAGTCTAAAAATCTGCATACTTTGAAAAGGGGTAATCTCTTGAATCTGCTCAGAAGTTCCAAACATCTTTTAAGTCTTCTTTTCATTAAAAGAGACCTTGGTTTTGTCGTTTGATGATGTTGTTTTCTCAAAAGGAGCCTTTTTAGACCATAAAAACAAAATGTTACTTAAGTCGAAAAATTTGCATATTTTAAAAGGGGCTAACCCATGATTCTGGTCAGAAGTTTCAAATATCTTTTAAGTCTTCTTTTCTGTAAAAGAGACCTTGGGTTTGGCCTTTAATAATGTTGTTCTGTCAAAAGGAGTCTTTTAAGACCATAAAAGCGACATTTTTCTATAGTCAAAAAATATGAATATTTTAAAAGGGGTTTCCTCAAGATTCCCGTCACAAGTTCCAAATATCTTTCAAACCTACTTTTCTGTAAGAGAAACATTGGTTTTGTCGTTTGATGATGTTGTTTTCTTATAAGGAGCCATTTTAGACCATCAAAACGACATTTCACTATGGTCGAAAAATTTGCATATTTTAAAAGGGGTTAACCCATGATTCTGGTCAGATGTTCCAAATATCTTTTAAGACATCTTTTCTGTAAAAGAGACCTTGGTTTTGTCCTTGATAATGTTGTTTTATCAAAAGGAGGCTATTAAGACCATAAAAACGGCATTTTTCTATAGTCAAAAAATCTGCATATTTTAAAAGGGATTTCCTCAAGATTCCCCTCACAAGTTTCAAATATCTTTCAAACCTACTTTTCTGTAAGAGAAACATTGGGTTTGTCGTTTGAGGATGTTGTTTTCTCAAAAGGAGCCTTTTTAAACCATAAAAACAAAATATTACTATGGTCGAAAAATTTGCATATTTTACAAGGGGCTAACCCATGATTCTGCTCAGAAGTTCCAAATCACTTCTAAGACATCTTTTCTGAAAAAGATACCTTGGTTTTGTCGTTCGATAATGTTGTTCTATCAAATGGAGGCTTATAAGATCATAAAAACGACATTTTTCTATAGTCAAAAAATCTGCATATTTTAAAACTGGTTTCTTCAAGATTCCTGTTAAAAGTTCCAAATATCTTTGAAACCTACTTTTCTGTAAGAGAAACATTGGTCTTGTCGTTTGATGATGTTGCTTTCTCAAAAGGAGCCTTTTTAGACCATACAAACGACATTTTATTATGGTCGAAAAATTTGCATATTTTAAAAGGGGTAATCTCTTGATTCTGGTCAGAAGTTCCAAACATCTTTTAAGTCTTCTTTTCATTAAAAGAGACCTTGGTTTTGTCGTTTGATGATGTTGTTTTCTCAAAAGGAGTCTTTTTAGACCATAAAAACAAAATGTTACTATAGTCGAAAAATTTGCATATTTTAAAAGGGGTTACCTCAAGATTCCCGTCACAAGTTCCAAATATCTTTCAAACCTACTTTTCTGTTAGAGAAACATTGGTTTTGTCGTTTGATGATGTTGTTTTCTCAAAAGGAGCCATTTAAGCCATAAAAACGACATTTTACTATGGTCGAAAAATTTGCATATTTTGAAAGGGGCTAACCATGATTCTGGTCAGAAGTTCTAAATATCCTTTAAGTCTTCTTTTCTGTAAAAGAGACCTTGGTTTTGTCGTTCGATAATGTTCATCTATCAAAAGGAGGCTTATAAGACCAAAAAAACGACATTTTTCTATAGTCAAAAAATATGCATATTTTAAAAGGGGTTTCCTCAAGATTCCCGTCACAAGTTCCAAATATCTTTCAAACCTACTTTTTTGTAAGAGAAACATTGGTTTTGTCATTTGAGGATGTTGTTTTCTCTAAAGGAGCCTTTTTAGACCATAAAAACAAAATGTTACTATAGTCGAAGACTTTCCATATTTTAAAAGGGGTTAACCCATGTTTCTGGTCGGAAGTTTCAAATATCTTTTAAGTCTTCTTTTCTGTAAAAGAGACCTCGGGTTTGGCCTTTGATAATTTTGTTCTGTCAAAAGGAGTCTTTTAAGACCATAAAAACGATATTTTTCTATAGTCTAAAAATCTGCATACTTTGAAAGGGGTAATCTCTGGAATCTGCTCAGAAGTTCCAAACATCTTATAAGTCTTCTTTTCATTAAAAGAGAACTTGGTTTTGTCGTTTGATGATGTTGTTTTCTCAAAAGGAGCCTTTTTAGACCATAAAAACAAAATGTTACAATAGTCGAAAAATTTGCATATTTTAAAAGGGGGTAACCCATGATTCTAGTCAGAAGTTTTAAATATCCTTTAAGTCTTCTTTTCTGTAAAAGAGACCTTGGGTTTGGCCTTTAATAATGTTGTTCTATCAAAAGGAGCCTTTTAAGTCCATAAAAACGACATTTTTCTATAGTCGAAAAATCTGCATATTTTAAAGGGGTTACCTCAAAATTCCCGTCACAAGTTCCAAATCTCTTTCAAACCTACTTTGCTGTAAGAGAAACATTGGTTTTGTCGTTTGAAGATGTTGTTTTCTTAAAAGGAGCCTTTTTAGACCATAAAATCAAAATGTTACTATAGTCGAAGACTTTGCATATTTTAAAAGGGGTTAACCCATGATTCTGGTCAGCAGTTTCAAATATCTTTTAAGTCTTCTTTTCTGTAAAAGAGACCTCGGGTTTGGCCTTTGATAATGTTGTTCTGTCAAAAGGAGTCTTTTAAGACCATAAAAAAGACATTTTTCTATAGTCTAAAAATTTGCATACTTTGAAAAGGGGTAATCTCTTGAATCTGCTCAGAAGTTCCAAACATCTTTTAAGTCTTCTTTTCATTAAAAGAGACCTTGGTTTTGTCGTTTGATGATGTTGTTTTCTCAAAAGGACCCTTTTTAGACCATAAAAACAAAATGATACTATAATCGAAAAATTTGCATATTTTAAAAGGGGCTAACCCATGATTCTGGTCAGAAGTTCTAAATATCCTTTAAGTCTTCTTTTCTGTAAAAGAGACCTTGGTTTTGTCGTTCGATAATGTTCATCTATCAAAAGGAGGCTTATAAGACCAAAAAAACGACATTTTTCTATAGTCAAAAAATATGCATATTTTAAAAGGGGTTTCCTCAAGATTCCCGTCACAAGTTCCAAATATCTTTCAAACCTACTTTTTTGTAAGAGAAACATTGGTTTTGTCGTTTGAGGATGTTGTTTTCTCTAAAGGAGCCTTTTTAGACCATAAAAACAAAATGTTCCTATAGTCGAAAAATTTGCATATTTTAAAAGGGGTTACCCATGATTCTGGTCAAAAGTTTCAAATATCTTTTAAGTCTTCTTTTCTGTAAAAGAGACCTTGGGTTTGGCCTTTGATAATGTTGTTCTATCAAAAGGAGCCTTTTAAGACCGTAAAAACGACATTTTTCTATAGTCGAAAAATCTGCATATTTTAAAAGGGGTTACCTCAAGATTCCCGTCACAAGTTCCAAATCTCTTTCAAACCTACTTTGCTGTAAGAGAAACATTGGTTTTGTCGTTTGAAGATGTTGTTTTCTTAAAAGGAGCCTTTTTAGACCATAAAAACAAAATGTTACTATAGTCGAAGACTTTGCATATTTTAAAAGCGGTTAACCCATGATTCTGGTCAGAAGTTTCAAATATCTTTTAAGTCTTTTTTTCTGTAAAAGAGACCTCGGGTTTGGCCTTTGATAATGTTGTTCTGTCAAAAGGAGTCTTTTAAGACCATAAAAACGACATTTTTCTATAGTCTAAAAATCTGCATACTTTGAAAAGGGGTAATCTCTTGAATCTGCTCAGAAGTTCCAAACATCTTTTAAGTCTTCTTTTCATTAAAAGAGACCTTGGTTTTGTCGTTTGATGATGTTGTTTTCTCAAAAGGAGCCTTTTTAGACCATAAAAACAAAATGTTACTAAAGTCGAAAAATTTGCATATTTTAAAAGGGGCTAACCCATGATTCTGGTCAGAAGTTTCAAATATCTTTTAAGTCTTCTTTTCTGTAAAAGAGACCTTTGGTTTGGCCTTTAATAATGTTGTTCTGTCAAAAGGAGTCTTTTAAGACCATAAAAGCGACATTTTTCTATAGTCAAAAAATATGAATATTTTAAAAGGGGTTTCCTCAAGATTCCCGTCACAAGTTCCAAATATCTTTCAAACCTACTTTTCTGTAAGAGAAACATTGGTTTTGTCGTTTGATGATGTTGTTTTCTTATAAGGAGCCATTTTAGACCATCAAAACGACATTTCACTATGGTCGAAAAATTTGCATACTTTAAAAGGGGTTAACCCATGATTCTGGTCAGATGTTCCAAATATCTTTTAAGACATCTTTTCTGTAAAAGAGACCTTGGTTTTGTCCTTGATAATGTTGTTCTATCAAAAGGAGGCTATTAAGACCATAAAAACGGCATTTTTCTATAGTCAAAAAATCTGCATATTTTAAAAGGGGTTACCTCAAGATTCCCCTCACAAGTTTCAAATATCTTTCAAACCTACTTTTCTGTAAGAGAAACATTGGGTTTGTCGTTTGAGGATGTTGTTTTCTCAAAAGGAGCCTTTTTAAACCATAAAAACAAAATATTACTATGGTCGAAAAATTTGCATATTTTACAAGGGGCTAACCCATGATTCTGCTCAGAAGTTCCAAATCACTTCTAAGACATCTTTTCTGAAAAAGATACCTTGGTTTTGTCGTTCGATAATGTTGTTCTATCAAATGGAGGCTTATAAGATCATAAAAACGACATTTTTCTATAGTCAAAAAATCTGCATATTTTAAAAGGGGTTTCTTCAAGATTCCTGTTAAAAGTTCCAAATATCTTTGAAACCTACTTTTCTGTAAGAGAAACATTGGTTTTGTCGTTTGATGATGTTGTTTTCTCAAAAAGAGCCTTTTAAGACCATACAAACGACATTTTATTATGGTCGAAAAATTTGCATATTTTAAAAGGGGTAATCTCTTGATTCTGGTCAGAAGTTCCAAACATCTTATAAGTCTTCTTTTCATTAAAAGAGAACTTGGTTTTGTCGTTTGATGATGTTGTTTTCTCAAAAGGAGCCTTTTTAGACCATACAAACGACATTTTATTATGGTCGAAAAATTTGCATATTTTAAAAGGGGTAATCTCTTGATTCTGGTCAGAAGTTCCAAACATCTTTTAAGTCTTCTTTTCTGTAAAAGAGACCTTGGTTTTGTCGTTCGATAATGTTGTTCTATCAAAAGGAGGCTTATAAGACCATAAAAACGACATTTTTCTATAGTCAAAAAATATGCATATTTTAAAAGGGGTTTCCTCAAGATTCTCGTCACAAGTTCCAAATATCTTTCAAACCTACTTTTTTGTAAGAGAAACATTGGTTTTGTCGTTTGAGGATGTTGTTTTCTCTAAAGGAGCCTTTTTAGACCATAAAAACAAAATGTTCCTATAGTCGAAAAATTTGCATATTTTAAAAGGGGTTAACCCATGATTCTGGTCAAAAGTTTCAAATATCTTTTAAGTCTTCTTTTCTGTAAAAGAGACCTTGGGTTTGGCCTTTGATAATGTTGTTCTGTCAAAAGGAGGCTCTTAAGACCATAAAAACGACATTTTTCTATAGTCGAAAAATCTTCATATTTTAAAAGGGGTTACCTCAAGATTCCCGTCACAAGTTCCAAATATCTTTCAAACCAACTTTTCTGTAAGAGAAACATTGGTTTTGTCGTTTGATGATTTTGTTTTCTCAAAAGGAGCCATTTTAGCCATACAAACGGCATTTTTTTATTGTCGAAAAATTTGCATATTTTAAAAGGGGCTAACCCATGATTCTGGTCAGAAGTTCCAAATATCTTTTAAGACATCTTTTCTGCAAAAGAGATCTTGGTTTTGTCCTTTGATAATGTTGTTCTGTCAAAAGGAGGCTTTTAAGACCATAAAAACGACATTTCTCTATAGTCAAAAAATATGCATATTTTTAAAGGGGTTACCTCAAGATTCCCGTCACTAGTTCCAAATATCTTTCAAACCTACTTTTCTGTAAGACAAATATTGGTTTTGTCGTTTGAGGATGTTGTTTCCTCACAAGGAGTCTTTTTAGACCATAAAAACAAAATAAAACTATAGTCGAAAAAATTGCATATTTTATAAGGGGTTAACCCATGATTCTGGTCAGAAGTTTCAAATATCTTTCAAATCTTCTTTTCTGTAAAAGAGAAATTGGGTTTGGCCTTTGATAATGTTGTTGTGTCAAAAGGAGGCTTTTAAGACCATAAAAACGACATTTTTCTATAGTCGAAATATCTGCATATTTTAAAAGGGGTTACCTCATGATTCCCGTCACTAGATCTAAATATCTTTCAAACCTACTTTTCTGTAAGAGAAACATTAGTTTTGTCGTTTGAGGATGTTGTTTCCTCAAAAGAAGCCTTTTTGGACCATAAAAACAAAATGTTACTATAGTCGAAAAAATTTGCATATTTTTAAAGGGGTTAACCCATGATTCTGGTCAGAAGTTTCAAATATCTTTTAAGTCTTCTTTTCTGTAAAAGAGACCTCGAGTTTGGCCTTTGATAATGTTGTTCTGTCAAAAGGAGTCTTTTAAGACCATAAAAACGACATTTTTCTATAGTGGAAAAATCTGCATATTTTAGAAGGGGTTACCTCAAGATTCCCGTCACAAGTTCCAAATATCTTTCAAACCTACTTTTCTGTAAGAGAAACATTGGTTTTGTCGTTTGAGGGTGTTGTTTTCTCAAAAGGAGCCTTTTTAGACCATAAAAACGACATTTTACTATAGTCTAAAAATCTGCATACTTTGAAAGGGGTAATCTCTTGAATCTGTTCAGAAGTTCGAAACATCTTATAAGTCTTCTTTTCATTAAAAGAGAACTTGGTTTTGTCGTTTGATGATGTTGTTTTCTCAAAAGGAGCCTTTTTAGACCATAACAACAAAATGTTACTATAGTCGAAAAATTTGCATATTTTAAAACGGGGTAAGACATGATTCTAGTCAGAAGTTCTAAATATCCTTTAAGTCTTCTTTTCTGTAAAAGAGACCTTGGGTTTGGCCTTTGATAATGTTGTTCTATCAAAAATAGCCTTTTAAGACCATAAAAACGACATTTTTCTATAGTCGAAAAATCTGCATATTTTAAAAGGGGTTACCTCAAGATTCCCGTCACAAGTTCCAAATTTCTTTCAAACCTACTTTGCTGTAAGAGAAACATTGGTTTTGTCGTTTGAAGATGTTGTTTTCTTAAACGGAGCCTTTTTAGACCATAAAAACAAAATGTTACTATAGTCGAAGACTTTGCATATTTTAAAATCGTTTAACCCATGATTCTCGTCAGAAGTTTCAAATATCTTTTAAGTCTTCTTTTCTGTAAAAGAGACCTCGGGTTTGGCCTTTGATAATGTTGTTCTGTCAAAAGGAGTCTTTTAAGACCATAAAAACGACATTTTTCTATAGTGGAAAAATCTGCATATTTTAGAAGGGGTTACCTCAAGATTCCCGTCACAAGTTCCAAATATCTTTCAAACCTACTTTTCTGTAAGAGAAACATTGGTTTTGTCGTTTGATGATGTTTTTTTCTCAAAAGGAGCCATTTTAGCCATAAAAACGACATTTTACTATGGTCGAAAAATTTGCATATTTTAAAAGGGGCTAACCCATGATTCTGGTCAGAAGTTCCAAATATCTTTTAAGTCTTCTTTTCTGTAAAAGAGACCTCTGGTTTGGCCTTTGATAATGTTGTTCTATCAAAAAAAGCCTGTTAAGACCATAAAAAGGACATTTTTCTATAGTCGAAAAATCTGCATATTTTAAAAGGGGTTACCTCAAAATTCCCGTCACAAGTTCCAAATATCTTTCAAACCTACTTTGCTGTAAGAGAAATATTGGTTTTGTCGTTTAAAGATGTTGTTTTCTTAAAAGGAGCCTTTTTAGACCATAAAAACAAAATGTTACTATAGTCGAAGACTTTGCATATTTTAAAAGCGGTTAACCCATGATTCTGGTCAGAAGTTTCAAATATCTTTTAAGTCTTCTTTTCTGTAAAAGAGACCTCGGGTTTGGCCTTTGATAATGTTGTTCTGTCAAAAGGAGTCTTTTAAGACCATAAAAACGACATTTTTCTATAGTGGAAAAATCTGCATATTTTAGAAGGGGTTACCTCAAGATTCCCGTCACAAGTTCCAAATATCTTTCAAACCTACTTTTCTGTAAGAGAAACATTGGTTTTGTCGTTTGATGATGTTTTTTTCTCAAAAGGAGCCATTTTAGCCATAAAAACGACATTTTACTATGGTCGAAAAATTTGCATATTTTAAAAGGGGCTAACCCATGATTCTGGTCAGAAGTTCCAAATATCTTTTAAGTCTTCTTTTCTGTAAAAGAGACCTCTGGTTTGGCCTTTGATAATGTTGTTCTATCAAAAAAAGCCTGTTAAGACCATAAAAAGGACATTTTTCTATAGTCGAAAAATCTGCATATTTTAAAAGGGGTTACCTCAAAATTCCCGTCACAAGTTCCAAATATCTTTCAAACCTACTTTGCTGTAAGAGAAATATTGGTTTTGTCGTTTAAAGATGTTGTTTTCTTAAAAGGAGCCTTTTTAGACCATAAAAACAAAATGTTACTATAGTCGAAGACTTTGCATATTTTAAAAGCGGTTAACCCATGATTCTGGTCAGAAGTTTCAAATATCTTTTAAGTCTTCTTTTCTCTAAAAGAGACCTCGGGTTTGGCCTTTGATAATGTTGTTCTGTCAAAAGGAGTCTTTTAAGACCATAAAAACGACATTTTTCTATAGTGGAAAAATCTGCATATTTTAGAAGGGGTTACCTCAAGATTCCCGTCACAAGTTCCAATTATCTTTCAAACCTACTTTTCTGTAAGAGAAACATTGGTTTTGTCGGTTGATGATGTTGTTTTCTCAAAAGGAGCCATTTTAGCCATAAAAACGACATTTTACTATGGTCGAAAAATTTGCATATTTTAAAAGGGGCTAACCCATGATTCTGGTCAGAAGTTTCAAATATCTTTTAAGTCTTCTTTTCTGTAAAAGAGACCTTTGGTTTGGCCTTTAATAATGTTGTTCTGTCAAAAGGAGTCTTTTAAGACCATAAAAGCGACATTTTTCTATAGTCAAAAAATATGCATATTTTAAAAGGGGTTTCCTCAAGATTCCCGTCACAAGTTCCAAATATCTTTCAAACCTACTTTTCTGTAAGAGAAACATTGGTTTTGTCGTTTGATGATGTTGTTTTCTTATAAGGAGCCATTTTAGACCATCAAAACGACATTTCACTATGGTCGAAAAATTTGCATACTTTAAAAGGGGTTAACCCATGATTCTGGTCAGATGTTCCAAATATCTTTTAAGACATCTTTTCTGTAAAAGAGACCTTGGT
The DNA here is from genome assembly GCA_964035705.1 of Porites rus. Lineage (NCBI taxonomy): Eukaryota > Metazoa > Cnidaria > Anthozoa > Scleractinia > Poritidae > Porites > Porites rus. The sequence continues at coordinate 7,566,806 of OZ038004.1, read as the reverse complement.
TTTGTCCTTGATAATGTTGTTCTATCAAAAGGAGGCTATTAAGACCATAAAAACGGCATTTTTCTATAGTCAAAAAATCTGCATATTTTAAAAGGGGTTACCTCAAGATTCCCCTCACAAGTTTCAAATATCTTTCAAACCTACTTTTCTGTAAGAGAAACATTGGGTTTGTCGTTTGAGGATGTTGTTTTCTCAAAAGGAGCCTTTTTAAACCATAAAAACAAAATATTACTATGGTCGAAAAATTTGCATATTTTACAAGGGGCTAACCCATGATTCTGCTCAGAAGTTCCAAATCACTTCTAAGACATCTTTTCTGAAAAAGATACCTTGGTTTTGTCGTTCGATAATGTTGTTCTATCAAATGGAGGCTTATAAGATCATAAAAACGACATTTTTCTATAGTCAAAAAATCTGCATATTTTAAAAGGGGTTTCTTCAAGATTCCTGTTAAAAGTTCCAAATATCTTTGAAACCTACTTTTCTGTAAGAGAAACATTGGTTTTGTCGTTTGATGATGTTGTTTTCTCAAAAAGAGCCTTTTTAGACCATACAAACGACATTTTATTATGGTCGAAAAATTTGCATATTTTAAAAGGGGTAATCTCTTGATTCTGGTCAGAAGTTCCAAACATCTTTTAAGTCTTCTTTTCTGTAAAAGAGACCTTGGTTTTGTCGTTTGATGATGTTGTTTTCTCAAAAGGAGTCTTTTTAGACCATAAAAACAAAATGTTACTATAGTCGAAAAATTTGCATATTTTAAAAGGGGTTACCTCAAGATTCCCGTCACAAGTTCCAAATATCTTTCAAACCTACTTTTTTGTAAGAGAAACATTGGTTTTGTCGTTTGATGATGTTGTTTTCTCAAAAGGAGCCTTTTTAGACCATACAAACGACATTTTATTATGGTCGAAAAATTTGCATATTTTAAAAGGGGTAATCTCTTGATTCTGGTCAGAAGTTCCAAACATCTTTTAAGTCTTCTTTTCTGTAAAAGAGACCTTGGTTTTGTCGTTCGATAATGTTGTTCTATCAAAAGGAGGATTATAAGACCATAAAAACGACATTTTTCTATAGTCAAAAAATATGCATATTTTAAAAGGGGTTACCTCAAGATTCCCGTCACAAGTTCCAAATATCTTTCAAACCTACTTTTTTGTAAGAGAAACATTGGTTTTGTCGTTTGAGGATGTTGTTTTCTCTAAAGGAGCCTTTTTAGACCATAAAAACAAAATGTTCCTATAGTCGAAAAATTTGCATATTTTAAAAGGGGTTAACCCATGATTCTGGTCAAAAGTTTCAAATATCTTTTAAGTCTTCTTTTCTGTAAAAGAGACCTTGGGTTTGGCCTTTGATAATGTTGTTCTGTCAAAAGGAGGCTCTTAAGACCATAAAAACGACATTTTTCTATAGTCGAAAAATCTCCATATTTTAAAAGACGTTACCTCAAGATTCCCGTCACAAGTTCCAAATATCTTTCAAACCAACTTTTCTGTAAGAGAAACATTGGTTTTGTCGTTTGATGATTTTGTTTTCTCAAAAGGAGCCATTTTAGCCATACAAACGGCATTTTTTTATTGTCGAAAAATTTGCATATTTTAAAAGGGGCTAACCCATGATTCTGGTCAGAAGTTCCAAATATCTTTTAAGACATCTTTTCTGCAAAAGAGATCTTGGTTTTGTCCTTTGATAATGTTGTTCTGTCAAAAGGAGGCTTTTAAGACCATAAAAACGACATTTCTCTATAGTCAAAAAATATGCATATTTTTAAAGGGGTTACCTCAAGATTCCCGTCACTAGTTCCAAATATCTTTCAAACCTACTTTTCTGTAAGACAAATATTGGTTTTGTCGTTTGAGGATGTTGTTTCCTCACAAGGAGTCTTTTTAGACCATAAAAACAAAATAAAACTATAGTCGAAAAAATTGCATATTTTATAAGGGGTTAACCCATGATTCTGGTCAGAAGTTTCAAATATCTTTCAAATCTTCTTTTCTGTAAAAGAGAAATTGGGTTTGGCCTTTGATAATGTTGTTGTGTCAAAAGGAGGCTTTTAAGACCATAAAAACGACATTTTTCTATAGTCGAAATATCTGCATATTTTAAAAGGGGTTACCTCATGATTCCCGTCACTAGATCTAAATATCTTTCAAACCTACTTTTCTGTAAGAGAAACATTAGTTTTGTCGTTTGAGGATGTTGTTTCCTCAAAAGAAGCCTTTTTGGACCATAAAAACAAAATGTTACTATAGTCGAAAAAATTTGCATATTTTTAAAGGGGTTAACCCATGATTCTGGTCAGAAGTTTCAAATATCTTTTAAGTCTTCTTTTCTGTAAAAGAGACCTCGAGTTTGGCCTTTGATAATGTTGTTCTGTCAAAAGGAGTCTTTTAAGACCATAAAAACGACATTTTTCTATAGTGGAAAAATCTGCATATTTTAGAAGGGGTTACCTCAAGATTCCCGTCACAAGTTCCAAATATCTTTCAAACCTACTTTTCTGTAAGAGAAACATTGGTTTTGTCGTTTGAGGGTGTTGTTTTCTCAAAAGGAGCCTTTTTAGACCATAAAAACGACATTTTACTATAGTCTAAAAATCTGCATACTTTGAAAGGGGTAATCTCTTGAATCTGTTCAGAAGTTCGAAACATCTTATAAGTCTTCTTTTCATTAAAAGAGAACTTGGTTTTGTCGTTTGATGATGTTGTTTTCTCAAAAGGAGCCTTTTTAGACCATAACAACAAAATGTTACTATAGTCGAAAAATTTGCATATTTTAAAACGGGGTAAGACATGATTCTAGTCAGAAGTTCTAAATATCCTTTAAGTCTTCTTTTCTGTAAAAGAGACCTTGGGTTTGGCCTTTGATAATGTTGTTCTATCAAAAATAGCCTTTTAAGACCATAAAAACGACATTTTTCTATAGTCGAAAAATCTGCATATTTTAAAAGGGGTTACCTCAAGATTCCCGTCACAAGTTCCAAATTTCTTTCAAACCTACTTTGCTGTAAGAGAAACATTGGTTTTGTCGTTTGAAGATGTTGTTTTCTTAAACGGAGCCATTTTAGACCATAAAAACAAAATGTTACTATAGTCGAAGACTTTGCATATTTTAAAATCGTTTAACCCATGATTCTCGTCAGAAGTTTCAAATATCTTTTAAGTCTTCTTTTCTGTAAAAGAGACCTCGGGTTTGGCCTTTGATAATGTTGTTCTGTCAAAAGGAGTCTTTTAAGACCATAAAAACGACATTTTTCTATAGTGGAAAAATCTTCATATTTTAGAAGGGGTTACCTCAAGATTCCCGTCACAAGTTCCAAATATCTTTCAAACCTACTTTTCTGTAAGAGAAACATTGGTTTTGTCGTTTGATGATGTTGTTTTCTCAAAAGGAGCCATTTTAGCCATAAAAACGACATTTTACTATGGTCGAAAAATTTGCATATTTTAAAAGGGGTTAACCCATGATTCTGGTCAGAAGTTCCAAATATCTTTTAAGTCTTCTTTTCTGTAAAAGAGACCTCTGGTTTGGCCTTTGATAATGTTGTTCTATCAAAAAAAGCCTGTTAAGACCATAAAAAGGACATTTTTCTATAGTCGAAAAATCTGCATATTTTAAAAGGGGTTACCTCAAGATTCCCGTCACAAGTTCCAAATATCTTTCAAACCTACTTTGCTGTAAGAGAAATATTGGTTTTGTCGTTTAAAGATGTTGTTTTCTTAAAAGGAGCCTTTTTAGACCATAAAAACAAAATGTTACTATAGTCGAAGACTTTGCATATTTTAAAAGCGGTTAACCCATGATTCTGGTCAGAAGTTTCAAATATCTTTTAAGTCTTCTTTTCTGTAAAAGAGACCTCGGGTTTGGCCTTTGATAATGTTGTTCTGTCAAAAGGAGTCTTTTAAGACCATAAAAACGACATTTTTCTATAGTGGAAAAATCTGCATATTTTAGAAGGGGTTACCTCAAGATTCCCGTCACAAGTTCCAATTATCTTTCAAACCTACTTTTCTGTAAGAGAAACATTGGTTTTGTCGGTTGATGATGTTGTTTTCTCAAAAGGAGCCATTTTAGCCATAAAAACGACATTTTACTATGGTCGAAAAATTTGCATATTTTAAAAGGGGCTAACCCATGATTCTGGTCAGAAGTTCCAAGTATCTTTTAAGTCTTCTTTTCTGTAAAAGAGACCTCGAGTTTGGCCTTTGATAATGTTGTTCTGTCAAAAGTAGTCTTTTAAGACCATAAAAACGACATTTTTCTATAGTGGAAAAATCTGCATATTTTAAAAGGGGTTACCTCAAGATTCCCGTCACAAGTTCCAAATATCTTTCAAACCTACTTTGCTGTAAGAGAAACATTGGTTTTGTCGTTTGAGGGTGTTGTTTTCTCAAAAGGAGCCTTTTTAGACCATAAAAACGACATTTTACTATAGTCTAAAAATCTGCATACTTTGAAAGGGGTAATCTCTTGAATCTGCTTAGAAGTTCCAAACATCTTTTAAGTCTTCTTTTCATTAAAAGAGACCTTGGTTTTGTCGTTTGATGATGTTGTTTTCTCAAAAGGACCCTTTTTAGACCATAAAAACAAAATGTTACTATAGTCGAAAAATTTGCATATTTTAAAAGGGGGTAACCCATGATTCTAGTCTGAAGTTCCAAATATCCTTTAAGTCTTCTTTTCTGTAAAAGAGACCTTGGTTTTGTCGTTCGATAATGTTGTTCTATCAAAAGGAGGCTTATAAGACCATAAAAACGACATTTTTCTATAGTCAAAATATATGAATATTTTAAAAGGGGTTTCCTCAAGATTCCCGTCACAAGTTCCAAATATCTTTCAAACCTACTTTTCTGTAAGAGAAACATTGGTTTTGTCGTTTGATGATGTTTCATTCTCTAAAGGAGCCTTTTGAGAGCAAAAAAACCAAAATGCTATTATGGTCGAAAAATTTACATATCTTAAAAGGGGTAACCAATGATTCTAGTCAGAAGTTTCAAATATCTTTTAAGTCTTCTTTTCTGTAAAAGAGACCTTTGGGTTTTTCCTCTGATAATGTTGTTCTGTCAAAAGGAGTCTTTTAAGACCATAAAAACGACATTTTTCTATAGTCGAAAAATCTGCATATTTTAAAAGGGGTTACCTCAAGATTCCCGTCACAAGTTCCAAATATCTTTCAAACCTACTTTTCTGTAAGAGAAACATTGGCTTTGTCGTTTGATGATGTTTCATTCTCTAAAGGAGCCTTTTCAGAGCAAAAAAACCAAAATGCTATTATGGTCGAAAAATTTACATATCTTAAAAGGGGTAACCAATGATTCTAGTCAGAAGTTTCAAATATCTTTTAAGTCTTCTTTTCTGTAAAAGAGACCTTTGGGTTTTTCCTCTGATAATGTTGTTCTGTCAAAAGGAGTCTTTTAAGACCATAAAAATGACATTTTTCCATAGTCTAAAAATCTGCATATTTTAAAAGGTGTTACCTCAAGATTTCCGTCACAAGTTCCAAATATCTTTCAAACCTACTTTTCTGTAAGAGGAACATTGGTTTTGTCGTTTGATGATGTTGTTTTCTCAAAAGAAGCCTTTTTAGACCATAAAAACGACATTTTACTATAGTCGAAAAATTTGCATATTTTAAGAGGGGTTAACCTATGATTCTGTTCAGAAGTTTCAAATATCTTTTAAGTTTTCTTTTCTGTAAAAGAGACCTTGGGTTTGGCCTTTGATAATGTTGTTTTGTCAAAAGGAGTCTTTTAAGACCAGAAAAACGACATTTTTCTACAGTCGAAAAAATCTGCATATTTTAAAAGGGGTTACCTCAAGATTCCCGTCACAAGTTCCAGATATCTTTCAAACCTACTTTTCTGTAAGAGAAACATTGGTTTTGTCGCTTCATGATGTTTTTTGCTCTAAAGGAGCCTTTTTAGACCAAAAAAACAAAATGCTATTATGGTCAAAAAATTTGCATATTTTAAAAGGGGGTAACCCATGATTGTACTCAGCAGTTTTAAATATCTTTGAAGTCTTCTTTTCTGTAAAAGAGACCTTGGGTTTTTCCTTTGATAATGTTGTTCTGTCAAAAGGAGTCTTTTAAGATCATAAAAATGACATTTTTCTATAGTCTAAAAGTCTGCATATTTTAAAAGGGGTTACCTCAAGATTCCCGTCACAAGTTTCAAATATTTTTCAAACCGACTTTTCTGTAAGAGAAACATTTGCTTTGTCGTTTGATGATGTTGTTTTCTCAAAAGGAGCCTTTTTAGACCATAAAAACGACATTTTACTATAGTCTAAAAATCTGCATACTTTGAAAAAGGGGTAATCTCTTGATTCTGGTCGGAAGTTCCAAACATCTTTTAAGTCTTCTTTTCATTAAAAGAGACCTTGGTTTTGTCGTTTGATGATGTTGTTTTCTCAAAAGGAGCCTTTTTAGACCATAAAAACGACATTTTACTATAGTCGAAAAATTTGCATATTTTAAAAGGAGTTAACCCATGATTCTGTTCAGAAGTTTCAAATATCTTTTAAGTCTTCTTTTCTGTAATAGAGACCTTGGGTTTGGCCTTTGATAATGTTGTTGTGTCAAAAAGAGTCTTTTAAGACCAGAAAAACGACATTTTTCTATAGTCGAAAAATCTGCATATTTCAAAAAGGGTTACCTCAAGATTCCCGTCACAAGTTCCAAAAATTTTTCAAACCTACTTTTCTGTAAGAGAAACATTGGTTTTGTCGTTTGATAATGTTGTTTTCTTAAAATGGAGCCTTTTAAGACCATAAAAACGACATTTTTCTATAGTCGAAACATTTGCATATTTTAGAAGGGGTTACCTCAAAATTCCCGTCACAAGTTCCAAATACCTTTCAAACCTACTTTTCTGTAAGAGAAACATTTGTCTTGTCCTTTTTGGATGTTTTTTTCTTAAAAGGAGGCTTTTTAGACCATAAAACGACGTTTTACTATAGTCGAAAAGTTTAAATATTTTAAAGGATGTTAACCCTTGGTTCTGGTCAGAAGATCGAAATATCTTTGGAGCGTACTTTTCCGGAAAAGAGACCTTGGTTGTTTAAGTCTTCTTTTCTCTAAAAGTGATCTTGATTTTATCGTTTGATGATGTTGTTTTCTCAAAAGGAGGCCTTTTAGACCATAAAAAAGATATTTTACTATAGTCTTAAAATCTGCATATTTTAAGCGGCGTTATCTCTTGATTCTGGTCAGAAGTTCCAAATATCTTTTAAGTGTTCTTTTCTGTAAAACAGACCTTGGTTTTGTCGTTTGATGATGTTGTTTTGTTAAAAGGATGCTTTTCAGACCATAAAAAGGACAGTTTACTATAGTCGAAAAATCTGCGTATTTTAAAAGAGGTTAACGCATGATTCTGGTCAGAAGTTCCAAATATCTTTGGAGCCTACTTTTCCGGAAAAGAGACCTTGGTTTTTTCGTTTGATAATTTTTTTTGTCTCTTAAGGAGGCTTTTTAGACCATAAAAAGAACATTTAGCTACCGTCGAAAATTTGCGTATTTTAAAAGAGGTTACCGCATGATTCAGGTCAAAAATTCCTTGTTCCTATCTTTGTAGCCTACTTTTGTCTACAAGAGACCTTGGTTTTGTCGTTTGATGATGTTGTTTTCTCAAAAGGACCCTTTTTAGACCATAAAAACAAAATGTTACTATAGTCGAAAAATTTGCATATTTTAAAAGGGGGTAACCCATGATTCTAGTCTGAAGTTCCAAATATCCTTTAAGTCTTCTTTTCTGTAAAAGAGACCTTGGTTTTGTCGTTCGATAATGTTGTTCTATCAAAAGGAGGCTTATAAGACCATAAAAACGACATTTTTCTATAGTCAAAATATATGAATATTTTAAAAGGGGTTTCCTCAAGATTCCCGTCACAAGTTCCAAATATCTTTCAAACCTACTTTTCTGTAAGAGAAACATTGGTTTTGTCGTTTGATGATGTTTCATTCTCTAAAGGAGCCTTTTGAGAGCAAAAAAACCAAAATGCTATTATGGTCGAAAAATTTACATATCTTAAAAGGGGTAACCAATGATTCTAGTCAGAAGTTTCAAATATCTTTTAAGTCTTCTTTTCTGTAAAAGAGACCTTTGGGTTTTTCCTCTGATAATGTTGTTCTGTCAAAAGGAGTCTTTTAAGACCATAAAAACGACATTTTTCTATAGTCGAAAAATCTGCATATTTTAAAAGGGGTTACCTCAAGATTCCCGTCACAAGTTCCAAATATCTTTCAAACCTACTTTTCTGTAAGAGAAACATTGGCTTTGTCGTTTGATGATGTTTCATTCTCTAAAGGAGCCTTTTCAGAGCAAAAAAACCAAAATGCTATTATGGTCGAAAAATTTACATATCTTAAAAGGGGTAACCAATGATTCTAGTCAGAAGTTTCAAATATCTTTTAAGTCTTCTTTTCTGTAAAAGAGACCTTTGGGTTTTTCCTCTGATAATGTTGTTCTGTCAAAAGGAGTCTTTTAAGACCATAAAAATGACATTTTTCCATAGTCTAAAAATCTGCATATTTTAAAAGGTGTTACCTCAAGATTTCCGTCACAAGTTCCAAATATCTTTCAAACCTACTTTTCTGTAAGAGGAACATTGGTTTTGTCGTTTGATGATGTTGTTTTCTCAAAAGAAGCCTTTTTAGACCATAAAAACGACATTTTACTATAGTCGAAAAATTTGCATATTTTAAGAGGGGTTAACCCATGATTCTGTTCAGAAGTTTCAAATATCTTTTAAGTTTTCTTTTCTGTAAAAGAGACCTTGGGTTTGGCCTTTGATAATGTTGTTTTGTCAAAAGGAGTCTTTTAAGACCAGAAAAACGACATTTTTCTACAGTCGAAAAAATCTGCATATTTTAAAAGGGGTTACCTCAAGATTCCCGTCACAAGTTCCAGATATCTTTCAAACCTACTTTTCTGTAAGAGAAACATTGGTTTTGTCGCTTCATGATGTTTTTTGCTCTAAAGGAGCCTTTTTAGACCAAAAAAACAAAATGCTATTATGGTCAAAAAATTTGCATATTTTAAAAGGGGGTAACCCATGATTGTACTCAGCAGTTTTAAATATCTTTGAAGTCTTCTTTTCTGTAAAAGAGACCTTGGGTTTTTCCTTTGATAATGTTGTTCTGTCAAAAGGAGTCTTTTAAGATCATAAAAATGACATTTTTCTATAGTCTAAAAGTCTGCATATTTTAAAAGGGGTTACCTCAAGATTCCCGTCACAAGTTTCAAATATTTTTCAAACCGACTTTTCTGTAAGAGAAACATTTGCTTTGTCGTTTGATGATGTTGTTTTCTCAAAAGGAGCCTTTTTAGACCATAAAAACGACATTTTACTATAGTCTAAAAATCTGCATACTTTGAAAAAGGGGTAATCTCTTGATTCTGGTCGGAAGTTCCAAACATCTTTTAAGTCTTCTTTTCATTAAAAGAGACCTTGGTTTTGTCGTTTGATGATGTTGTTTTCTCAAAAGGAGCCTTTTTAGACCATAAAAACGACATTTTACTATAGTCGAAAAATTTGCATATTTTAAAAGGGGTTAACCCATGATTCTGTTCAGAAGTTTCAAATATCTTTTAAGTCTTCTTTTCTGTAATAGAGACCTTGGGTTTGGCCTTTGATAATGTTGTTGTGTCAAAAAGAGTCTTTTAAGACCAGAAAAACGACATTTTTCTATAGTCGAAAAATCTGCATATTTCAAAAAGGGTTACCTCAAGATTCCCGTCACAAGTTCCAAAAATTTTTCAAACCTACTTTTCTGTAAGAGAAACATTGGTTTTGTCGTTTGATAATGTTGTTTTCTTAAAATGGAGCCTTTTAAGACCATAAAAACGACATTTTTCTATAGTCGAAACATTTGCATATTTTAGAAGGGGTTACCTCAAAATTCCCGTCACAAGTTCCAAATACCTTTCAAACCTACTTTTCTGTAAGAGAAACATTTGTCTTGTCCTTTTTGGATGTTTTTTTCTTAAAAGGAGGCTTTTTAGACCATAAAACGACGTTTTACTATAGTCGAAAAGTTTAAATATTTTAAAGGATGTTAACCCTTGGTTCTGGTCAGAAGATCGAAATATCTTTGGAGCGTACTTTTCCGGAAAAGAGACCTTGGTTGTTTAAGTCTTCTTTTCTCTAAAAGTGATCTTGATTTTATCGTTTGATGATGTTGTTTTCTCAAAAGGAGGCCTTTTAGACCATAAAAAAGATATTTTACTATAGTCTTAAAATCTGCATATTTTAAGCGGCGTTATCTCTTGATTCTGGTCAGAAGTTCCAAATATCTTTTAAGTGTTCTTTTCTGTAAAACAGACCTTGGTTTTGTCGTTTGATGATGTTGTTTTGTTAAAAGGATGCTTTTCAGACCATAAAAAGGACAGTTTACTATAGTCGAAAAATCTGCGTATTTTAAAAGAGGTTAACGCATGATTCTGGTCAGAAGTTCCAAATATCTTTGGAGCCTACTTTTCCGGAAAAGAGACCTTGGTTTTTTCGTTTGATAATTTTTTTTGTCTCTTAAGGAGGCTTTTTAGACCATAAAAAGAACATTTAGCTACCGTCGAAAATTTGCGTATTTTAAAAGAGGTTACCGCATGATTCAGGTCAAAAATTCCTTGTTCCTATCTTTGTAGCCTACTTTTGTCTACAAGAGACCTTGGTTTTGTCGTTTGATGATGTTGTTTTCTCAAAAGGATACTTTTTAGACTATAAAAACGACATTTAACTATGGTCGAAAGATTTGTATATTTTAAAAGGGGTTAACCTATGATTCTGGTCAGAAGTTCCAAATATCTTTTAAGTCTTCTTTGCTGTAAAAGAGACGTTTGTCTTCTCCTTTGATGATGTTGTTTGATCAAAAGGAGGCTTTTAAAACCATAAAAACGACATTTTTCTATAGTCGAAAAGCCCATGATTTTGGTCGGAAGATCCAAATATCTTTCGAACCTACTTTTCTGTACAAGAGCCATTGGTTTTATCGTTTGGTAATGTATTTTTTCGAAGGCATTTTTTTTAGACGATAAAAATACCATGTAACTAAAGTTGAAAAAGTTGCAAAATAAATGCAACTTGATGATGTTGTTTTCTTAAAAGGAGGCTTTTTAGACCACAAAACGACATTTTTCTATAGTTGAAAAGTTTGGATATCTTAAAAGGGGTTAACCCATGTTTCTGGTCAGAAGTTCCAAATATCTTTCGAACGTACTTTACTGTGAAAGACACCTTGGTTTTGTCTTTGATGATGTTGTTTTCTCAAAAGGAGGCTTTTTAGGCGATGAAAATGTGGTTTAATAATTTGCAATTTCAGGATTTTTTTCTCCTAATCCTTCATGCTCTCTTCTTTTGGCAGTTACTCCAGAGGTTTTGCGTTGAGTATCACCAAGATCCATTAGAAATGCGTCAGAAGTTGTTAACGGCTCCAGAGAAACCGGTTAAGATCAATTTTGCCGACCGCGTCTGAGAATCAAGGCTACCGATGTGTTCCTATAGGTTAATGGCAGACTTCTTTAATGTAATCAAATAGAATCAATGAAGTTAAAATTGGAATTCAGACAGCAAACCATCAAATTACTTTACGTATACTTATAACGATGCTCTAGCAAACAAGCCAGTAAGATCATGAAAATAAAGCAATTTACCATATGGTACTACTACTACTACCACTACCAACACTACTACTAAAATTATCACTACGACTACCACTACCTTCATTGGATAAGAATAAAATAGAACAAATCAACCCGATGATAAGTATCATCATCCTCAACAAAACAACAACGGAAGTAGAAAATTAATGGTATCTTGTTTTCATTTCGTGAATTGTTTTGTAGAGTTTCTGACGGGTCTGTCCTCGGTCCCTTATTCTTTTAAATTTACATCAATGATTTCTGGCAGATTTTAAATATCTATGGCCTGGTTTTATTTGCTAAGTTAATTTTCTTGGCGTTATTTTAGAAGTCTTCGATGAGTCATTGTCATGGAAACCCCATATTTCTCAGGCTGCGAGCAAAATCTGCAAGTCTGTGGGGGGCGCTATTCGTAACTCGAGTTTTTGTGTTACTAAGACAGCTTTGTGTGCCTACTTTATACGATTTGAACTACATACGCATGTTATAACCGTGAACTTGTAAGTACGTAAAATGGATCAGGAGACTGGAAGGTGTCCGCTTTAAAGAGATTCACAGAAAGCGACAGAGGGAGCGGGGGAGTTGTCCGTGTCGCAGAGATCACAAGAAAATGACTGAGGAATAATAAGGAACCAACTCCAGGTGTCTGTGCAAGAGATGTGTCTGATTTACAGCGATGCCTGATAAGAAAGAAATGTGATTGGCCCCTTCTACAATAGAGAGACATGTGACGTCACGTTACCATGGTAGCTAAATTTCTGGATCGCAACGATCTTTCTTGACAGAGACAGCCATCTTTATTATTGAACGATGCAAGAAAAACATGTGCTACCGTCTTGTTCTTGAGTGCAATCAAGCACAGGAAAGTCTTGGAAAGCATACATATTTTTTGTGTTTTCTCTGTCATATTTACGGGACGACGATTTGTTGATATCCAGAGGTTTTGCTACCATGGTAACAATACGCAACGACTTCTCTTCTCTATTGGTATAAGATTAATGGAGCCGAGACCAATTATTGTGGAATAAATAAAAACATTTTAGGAATGAGCAACACTGAGTTAGACATCATCGAGGTTGGTAGTAACTGGTGAATTAGGAACGTTGCTCCTGGTAGGTGGGTTTCGATCGAAATCCAGCTCTGTAGCGACTGTCTTGTGCTGTGCATGAACAGATTAAAGAGCACGATAGCGTAATACGAACTCAAACCTCAGCTGCTCTGAACACGCCCATAAGACCAAAGATTCAGGTAGAGATTATTCGATTTGGGATAGCCTGCGAGAGCTCTCCAATTGCGGGAGTCGCAAAAGGTCACTACAAACTCGGGCAATATCACCCAACCGAGGTACGATGTCTTATTATATCTCTTAGTTAGTACGCGCGCTGTGATTAGTCAACTGCAAAAAAACACGAATCCTCGCCTCTACCTTGAGGGTGAGGCTCGTTAAATATTTCTTAGACCCCTTCGTAGTTATGAATGATGGTGACTCCGTGTTTTTGGGCCGGACACTCCGCCCTTCTCAAACTTAACGGGGTGTCTAAAGAAGGTCAAACGAAGCACATTGGTTAGAAATCTGCTGCGTTAGTCGAACACGCTCTGAATTTGCAAACCTCTAAATACCCGGCCAACACCTCTTCAGATGCCTAATGGCTGGTAGTTCTGTTCAAATTATTCGAGGTGGTTCTTCTACGGAATATCTTGACAACTCTTTTCGTGATGGCATCATTCTTGTAGTCATCAACTTAGCACCGAAAGAGGTAGATACGAAAAAATCCCTAGCAATGAAAGGAAATGTTCCTTTTGTAACAGTAACAAAAGTGAAGATGAAAATCATTTCCTGCTAGATTGTGAGGCCTGTTCCTAAGATCAGAGTCGTATTTTTTCTCCAGTACGGACCTCGAACTCGGTTAGTAAGAGCTATGTAATATCACCCTGGTGAAAACAAGTGTCCAACTTTCAAATAACCGCCGCCCTTGGTGAAACAAGCAGCACATCTTAGGCGTGAAAAATTTAATAAGCACCATGGCGCTTCTTCCATTAGGTATGTTATAAAAAATAGGGTAAAAACAAAACAAACTGAAATGACCGAATCTCTAAAGATATGATTTTGTAGGATCCAATAACTGGTTAAAAGCGGCACCTTACAACAAACATGCATTGCGTCTTTTCGTTTGACTCAGTTACCAAGTCAAAATGATAAGAAAAAAAAAATAAATAAAGGTCTTTTGCCGTCATTGACGCCACTAATTCGGAATTTTGAATCAAGCTTAAAAAAAGAAAAAAAAATAAAGAAAGGAAAAAGAAAAACACCTGAGAACGAGTGAGCGCTAACTATTTCCAACCGTTTGTTTTCATTTACATCCCCATCTGGAGTCCATGTGTTTCAGTCTATTTTGTCAAAACAATCCCGCTTAAATTTTATTCTGTTTATTCCTGTGTTTTTTCGTAGATCAGAGCGACAAAGTCGCCAAAATGTAGAAAGTCTATGTTTTTTTTAGCAGCAACACATGCACCCAGCGGGGCCCTATATTTTCAGCAAAGAGCAAGGAGACCGCGTATTGTGGACGATTTGGGGCACTGGGAGCTAAAAAGGACAAAATCAAAGATGGCGCTCGGAAGGCAATGCCGAAGGCATGGCCATGGTTGGTTTTTCTCTCGTTTTTCATCTATTTTGCAAGGTTAGTAGCGATTATAGGTTGATCAAACAGTAAAAACTGTAGAAGGTATCGTTTTAAGAAATGTTAGAAATGCTTGTGGTAATGGTTTACCTTAAATTTGGTGAGATCCTGGCTCTCACCAGCCTATAAACGTATGTGCAACTCTTTCAATAATTCAATTTCTCTCCTTCTTAAGGTCTGAAAGCTTTGATTTTAAGGGCAAATCGTTGCGTATCCAATGGTGTTTAAAGGCTTTATTTGCAAATTGAATTTATAAAATTCTTATACTTGTAATCAAAAGCGTTATGTAGCAAATATTTTATTCGTGGGCTTGGTAGCCAGGCCTCTATCCGGGGGTGAATTGTTAAGATTATTTTGGGGGAAGCGGTCAATGAAAAGAACAACGAAAGGAATTTTACTGATTTTTCCGTTCTTTGCAAAGCGGTTTATAAATTTTTCAACTGGGTCAATTTGTAAGAGATACTGGTAGGTGAAATTTCCTTCCCATGGCTAATTGTAGGGACTCTGTCTATAACAAAAAATCTAAAGCAAAGAGCTGCTTCATTGGGCCTCTTCTCCAGCTATTAGTGGGACACAACTAAGCAGTGCCTCCCCCCCCCCAAAAAAAATGCTGCCCTTGGAGAAGAACCCCCTCTTACTTTTTAAATGGGTATCTACCAAGGGGTGTCTTGACCCCCCTCTCACCCCCTCCAAAGAAACCTGTCCTTTAATTGTTTACTAGTCAAAACATAATTCCAAAAACAATTGGGTCCACGCGGAAGCACATTTAAACTTGCTATGATTTTTCCATTGTGACGAAGAGAGGCAGCTTTGTTTTTACGTTTTTTATTCTTTGGGTGCCTTGGGCTCTTTTGGTACCCAAGGGGGCAGGGAAGGGAGATGGTGCAGTGCAAGAGGCTCAAGCTAACAATGAACACTGAAAGGAGTCTCAAAATTTATTTAATATCTTAAAATGCTCCAAACAAATCTTTAAACATGTAAAAAGTAGCGAGACAAATTTCTGACATTTTGGAGACATTATGTCACCATTGTCAAGGAATAGAAGTAAAATGATTTTCCTTCTATTCCTTGTTTTGATCTTTTCATGAAAGACAACTACATGTAAAAAGCTCTACAGCACCCATAGTGTACAGTTCTTTCCAACAAGTAACACATTATGTAAGACTTAAAAATTGTTCATTTTCAAATTCATTTAGGAGTTACTTTGTATTATTGACTGATAGCATCAAGCACTTTAAGATTACTTCTTTCTAGTAGCTTAATTTAAATAATTACATGCACAGTTAAAATTATAATCTTAAAATAAGAGCTTTTTCTGACAATTGTCAATTGATGTGATCTGCTTTGAATGAGCTGTCACCACAATTTGTTGGTATACAATGTGAAGTTTTACTTTTAATCATGAGTATACACGTAGTTCTGCTATTTACATGATTATCGACCATTGGACTGATTTATTGACTAATTGACTGTTTCCTTAAGTGGTCCTTAAACATGCATGTATAGCTGATTGACCAATTATTGCTTACTAACTGACTGATAACTTCAGGACTGATTGACTGACAAACTGACAGACTTACTTGCTGACTAACTGAAAAAATGGTGACTGACTGTTGACTGTATGACTGATTAACTGACTTGTAGTTGACTGGGGAACTGACTTATTAGCTGACTTAAGCTTATTGACTGAGTGACTGACTATCTCACTTCCTGAATGAATAACCTGCTGACTTGGTGACTGACTTACCTATTGGCTAACTGACTGATTTGCTGACTAACTGACTGACTCAGTGACTGGATAAATGGCTGAATTTTTGACTGATGGCTGATTTACGCACTTACTACCTGACTGATAGACTGACTGTCCAATTGTCTTGCAACTGATCGACTGATTATAAAAACTGACAAACTGATCACTACTGATTGACTGACTCATGGACTAACTGGCTTATTGATGGACTGACTGATTGGCTAACTGAGGCTGATGTGTTGACTGACTGACTTATTGCCAAAGTAACTGACTTGCTGACTGACTGACTGAGTAACTGATTTATGGACCTACTGGCTGAAAAACTGGCTGACTTTCTAACTGACTGTGACTGACTTATTACATATAACTGTCTCATAGACTACTGAATGGCTGACCTGTTGACTGTTTGACTGACCGAATAGCTGACTTACAGTTGATAACCAACGAAGAGACTGACTTATTGATGGACTCGCTCACTTGCTGTGTGACTGGCTGACTAGCTGTCTTGCTGACTGACTGACTCATTGACTAGAATATTGATTAACTGGTTGACTTGATAAGTGGTTGACTAGCTGACTTGGCAACTCACTGACTTATTGACTGAATAAAATACAGTAGCTCACATTTTGACTGACTGTCCCTTTGACTGATTGTGTCACTGACTGAATGGCTGACACTGCCTTATTGGCTAACTAACTGAGTAGTGACTGATTGACTAATGAAATGACTTATTGAATGACTGACAGACCGGCTGCCTGGCTGATTATACCGACTGACTGACTGACTGACTGACTGGGTAACTTTATACTGACTAGCTGAATTACTGAACCATGGCTGACTTGCTTGCATGTACTTGCTGATTGACCAACTGACTGATGGGCTGACTGACTGATTGTCTGGCTGACTTGCTTACGTGAACTTGCTGAATGACTAACTGACTGACCCACTGACTGACTGATTCCAGACTGGCTGACTTGCCTGCATGTATGTGTACTTGCTAACTGAGTGATCGCAGTTGACTGATTGACTGGCTGACTTGCTTACGTGAACTTGCTGAATGACCAACTGACTGATCGGCTGACTGACGTGCTTTAATATGTGAACTTGCTGAATGACTAACTGACTGACCCCCTAACTGACTGATTGACTCGCTGAATAGCCTACATGTACTTGCTAACTGACTGATCGGCTGACTGGCTGACTTGCTGGCTGAGTGACTGACTGACTGATTGACTGACTGACTGATTGTGTGACAGATAGCCTGATTAACTGACAGGCAGAGAACTGATTGACTGATTGGCTGACTCATTGCTTGACGTATTGGCTCAACTGGGCTGGTTGACATACTGGAGAAGTTGAAAATGAATATGTGATTAAGAGAAATTTTAGGTTTCATAAAATTAGAGTCATTTGATTAGGAGTTGCCATTGAAATATTGATTTGCTGACTGACTAGTGACTAGTGAAACTTTAGACAGGGCAAGTAAAAATAATTATGCTTCTTCATTTACAAATAATTATGCTTCTATATTTTCTAGCCCCCTTTCTAAAACACTTTATCAACTTAGTTTGATAAGAATAAAGTTATTCATTTTTTTGTGAAGTTTTTACTATTGTTGTTGTCTTTGTATGCTTTTAAAAAGCTCCCTATTGACTTGACTGGCTGGCTGATGTGCTAATGTTCATGCTAGGAAAAGAATCAAGATTACTGATTGCTAATGAATAGTCAATTTTTCATTTCAGATCAGATGTGTCCAGTAGATGTCCTAAGACTTCAACAGCCAGGATTTTGAGCTTATACTTCAGTACTGTAAGTGCTATACATTGCTTTGTAATCCAGCTATTGAGTGAACCACAAAAACTGAACTTGTGCAGTTTGTTTACATACAGACTCAAGTTTTTAGTGGCTATACCTGGCATATAATTTAACACAGAATTTTAAACTTTTTCAAAATTAATATCTCTGTAAAATGAAATCTTTGATACATGTCTAATTATAATTATTATTATAGTGAAAGAACATACTACTTGAGTGCATTAAGATATTTCAATAAAAAATTTTCAAACTCAAAGTAAGACTTATATAATAAAATTGCTTTAAATTTAAATTGCTTTAAATTGCTGGCTGACTATCTCACTGCCTGAATGAGTGACCTGCTGACCTGCTGACTGACTTACACTGTACCTATTGGCTAACTGACTGACTTGCTGACCTGCTGACCATTTGACTCAATGACTGACTAAATGACTGAATTTTTGACTGGCAACTGATTTACTTACTTGCCAGTACATGTATACTACCTCACTGATAGACTGACTTTCTAACCTTCTTGCTAACTGACTGACTGATTATGATAACTGACTTACTTGGTGACTGACTGACGCATTGACTGACAAAATGTGACCCTCAACAGGATTTCTTTGCATCTGCAGAAATTCACTCCGCTCATCAGTGCTTTAATGTGTGTGTACCCCTTACAATCTTACAAATTTACTAGTTTCACTTTTGTATGACAGATAGACTGACTGGCTGGCTAATTGCCTGACTAAAATATAATTGGCTTGACTGGTTGTTTGGAATAATGGAGAAATGGAAAATGAATATATATGAATAAGGTTAGGTTTCATAAAATCAGAGTCATTTGATCATGAGTTGCCATTGAAATATTGATTGAAATTCACACAAGACTTGAATGCATTTTTTTAATTTGTCCATTTACGCTTCTCAGTTTTGTATTAATTTCTGTTTTGCAAAATGGAAGGGTATGGCCTCCAAAAAGCCTGAAGAAGCTACTTATGGCTAGGAATTCCTCTCAGTTACAAGAAAAGATTTAAAATTCGTTTTGAAATTAATTTTGACAAATGGCACTTATCCTAAAGTACATTATTTTGTAGTACATGACGTAGACACTGCGTACTGGGATTTTGACATGATTATGACAAACATGTGATCTGCTTTGAACAAGCTGTCACCACAATGTTGGTTTAATGCCAATTTCTGCTTTTTTATACCATTTGATAGGACTGATTTATTGACTGATTGACGTTTTCCTGAAGTGGTCCTTAGCTGATCGACCAACTAACTAAATGAGTGACGACTAAATGGCTGACTATCTGATCAATTTCCTGACTGACTGTCTAACTGGTTGACTTGCTTAATTACTGACTGTATGACAGACTAGGCTGATTAACTAACGGTCACAGACTGATTGAGTAATTGATTGGCTGGCTCGTCGCCTGACTAATTGGCTTACTGGCTGGTTGACATAGTCTGTTTGACATAGTCGAGATTCATGCTAGGAAAAGAAATTAATTTTAATGTCCTCTATGATGTTAATCAGAATTACTGATTGTTGATTAAATGACTAATTTTTCATTTCAGGTTAGATGTGTCCAGCAGATGTAACAAGACTTTGACAGCCACTGGATTTAGAGGTTATCTTCAGTGCCGTAAATGTTGTATATATTGCTTTGTAATCCAGCTCTTGAGTGAACCAGATAATCAAAATTTCTGGTACAGCTTGTTCAAAGTCAGATTGAGGTGCAGATTCATTAGCTTTTAGTGGCCATACCTGGCCTAATTAAAACCAAAATTCAAAACTGTTTGGAATTGATTAATTTTTAAAATGAGAGATACACTAGTCAGGGCTTCTGATATTTCGCGGAAAAAAAAGCAAAATTTCGCGGGATTTTCAGGGGCAAATTCGCGAAAAAATCGGCCAATTTCGCGGGAAAAAAGTCAAAATTCGCGGAAAAATCGGCCGATTTCGCGGGATTTTCGCGGGAGAAAAGTCAAAATTCGCCGGAAAATCGTTCGATTTCGCGGAATTTTAGCAGAAAAAAGTCAAATATCGAAGGATTTTCAGGGGCAAATTCTTAGAAAAATCGGCCGATTTCCGGGCCTATTTCACGGCAAATTTCGGGGGGGAACTTCGCCAAGAAACAATCGGTAAAAAACAGCCGATTTCGCTGGATTTTTTCTGGCAAATTTCGCCAAAGTCGATCAATTTTGTGTCGATATGACCAGCGTTGTTTAACGTTGTTTTTTTTAACAGGGATAATCATTTGCTCTTTCAACAACAGTTCGCTCGAGAAATGAGCGAATGCTATTAAAAGCTATTAACATTATGGTTAGTGCCCAGTTTTTCGCAACATTAATCTAAGAACGCCTGGTAGTTTTGGGACGTTGTTTACTCGTTGCAGTGACGAAGTTTCAAGATAAATTTGGACGTTTGGGGTGAATAAAACAGGTCTAATGGCCAAGATAAGTATTAAATATGTTTTGCCGACAAGTATTTAGAAATATTTCTGGCGGATTTCGCGGTATTTCGCGTTTTGGGGGGAATTTCGCGGGATTTGGCGGAAAAACGTGAATTTCGCGGGTCCGCGACCGCGCGAAATATCAGAAGCCCTGACTAGTGAAGGAAAAAACACTACACCCTACTTGAGTGACTTGAATTTTTCTTGAATTCAATATTTGGCAAGCTGTTTCTTGTTTACAACTATTAAAGAATGCAGAGATTCAGGAAAATTTTAAGACTCAAAGGGAGAGTATAAAACATGTTTGTTTTTAATGAATTTTTTGAAGTCAAATGAATGTTTGCTTTGAACTCTAAGTCATGTAAAACCAGCCAAAGTGTACAATATTTTCTTTCCGAGTAGTAGCTCTTGTGCATACATGTATAAGTCTGAGATACTTAAAAAAGTGTTTATGGCTCAAAATACTTTCAAATAAAATTATACAAGTGCCGATCGTCACTGTAAGACAATTATAATGAGTGGCATTGACATTATATTAATATTTTTTTGAAAAATGAATACATGAATGAGATGAATTTCAGGTTTCATAAATTCAGGGTCATTTGATTATGAGTTGCCATTGAAATATTGTTCACTAAAAATTGGCCCCTTGTCTGAAATTCACACTACAAATTTAAATCATTGAATGTTTTTTAACTAGTAGCTTCTACATTTATGCTGATTGCATTTGTATATTGTTTCAAAAATATATTGTTCATACTTCAAAATGCTTTTAGGTTCAAATTTTCACATGAAGTTAAAATCAAATCTTAAAACTGAAAACTGGTCATTTGTCCTACATGTAATGTACTGTAGTAGGCAAGATTTGCTTTGAACAGGCTGTGCCACAATGGTTCTTAAAAGCCACGTTCTGCTTTTAATTATAAGCATAGTTCTGTAATCTACATGATACCATTTGAGTGGACTGATTTATTGACAGATTGACTATCCTTAAGTGACCCCTAGCTGATTGACCAACTGACTAAATGATTGACTAACTAACTAATTGGCTGACTGTCTGACGGATTTCCTCACTGATAAAGTGACCTATGACTGACAAACTGACTGACTTTCCGACTGACTGACTGACTGACTGACTTACTCATTGACTTACAAAATGGCTAAATGGCTGTTGACTGTGTGAATGATTAACTGACTTTTATTTGACTGGCCAACTGACTTATTAGCTGACTTGCTGACTGAGTGACTGACTATCTTACTGCCTGAATGAATGACCTGCTGACTGACTTACCCATTGGCCAACTGCAGACTGACTTGCCGAATAACTATAAACCCAATTACTGGACTAACTGTATGGCAATCTGGCTGATCACTTGTTGGCAAACTGATGGAAGGACAACTGTCTGGACTAACTGTATGATAAGCTAGCTGATCAGTTGTTGACTAACTGAGTCATAGGGCAACTGTATTGACGTACTGAATTGGAAGCTTGCTGATTATTTGTTGACCAGCTGAGTTACAAAATAACAGGCTTGACTGACTGTATGGCAAGCTAGCTGATCACTTGTTTACCAACTGAGTGATAGGACAACTGTCTGGACCGACTGTATGACGAGCTGGCTGATCACTTGTTGACCGGCTGAGTGATGAGATAACTGTCTTGACTGACTTGTTTAGCAAGCTAGCTGATCACTTGTTGATCAGTTAAGTGAAAAGATAACTTTTTTGACTGACTGTTTGACAAGGTAGCCGATCACTTGTTAACCAGCAGAGTGATTAGATAACTGTCTTGACTGACTGTTTAACAAGCTAGCTGCTCACTTGCTGACCAGCTGAATTATAAGATAACTGCCTTGACTGACTGTTTGACAAACTGGTTGATCACTTGTTGACCAGCTGAGTAATTTGATGACTGTTTTGACTGACTTTTTTGCAAGTTGGTTGGTTGCTCACTTTTTGACTAGGAGATTGATTTGACTGTCCACTGACTGTCCACTGTGTGGTTTTAGTAGATTGCTAAACTGTGCTTCTCATACTCCATATTTCATTTCCTAAAGGGTGTATTTTAAATCTCTCCTGCATAATCCCACCTGGGTTGAGAAAGAAAAGATGTTTCAAAATGGAAAGACATCTGGAACAAGATAATGCATTCCATATTAGTGACTTAGCATTTTGCTTGGCAGGTTATAATACATGTATTATCATAATGCGACTATTAATTCACCATGGTGAATATAGAGCCATTGTGGTGCCATGTCATCGCTATGGAATGTTTAAAGTCTTTTCCCAGGCGTTTCTTTCAGAGTGTGGGGGGAGGGGGGGGGGGGGGTGTTGTCAATTCAATCTTAAGTATCTCTAACAAACAGCTTGTAACACTGAAATTTGACACCTCAGCGATATGTTTTCTTTTGTCGGGGGAAACAATTTTTTTCCTGAAATTTAAGGCTGTCAGCAATACCCCATCCTTTCTGTCGATTTTACTTGGATCCCAGGGAGGGCAATGAACAGCAAAAGGGGCACTTCGCTCATCACAGATTGGTCTCTTAAGGTGCCTCGACCCAGTTTTTTTTAGGGGGTACCATCCTACTTTGAAGCTCTCTGGTATCCCCACCTTTACTTTTATCGTAAGTCTAACACATAGAATGGATAACATATAGATCAATCTACAATATAACTTAAAATTTTGGGCGATCGGAGTAAATGTCACGTGGTTATAATGCCACGCCCCTTTGAGGTCTGAGTCGAAAATCTGCTGTTGCCGGCATTTTTTCGGGAAAATCTCTCGGCTACGCATAGTGTGCATTAGTGCCTTGCGCTGAACAGAGTTTCACCAAAATCGCAAAGACCCAATTCGAGAAATTCAGCGGTTTCCAAATTTAGGTCATAATTTATGCGAAAATGATAAGCAAACTTTAAACGGATTATATCTAATAAACTATGAGATTCATCTCTGTATTTTGGGCATCCTTATAACAGATGGGTCCTTGCAAGTCAGCAAAATAATTTAGGGCCTTGTAAATGCGCGCGATTTCGAGCAAAGCAAACATATAGAAATTATAGTTTTCGCTATTTGTTGACGTTTGTCAAAGTTTAAGAGACAATCTCACGAAAAAAGCATTTTCTTAAAAATTCGTAGTTTTTTTCCCTTCAAATTTTTTCAGGGCCACAATTGATTAACTAACTACCCGGACTCTGAATTTCATGGTCATTGAAAAACTGTGACATTACCTTCTATAAGCCCAAACTTAAGTAAACATTGAAGATTTTTAGCGTTTTGGCTGAGTTTGTGCTTTGGGAGTTGTCTATTGTTTCTAGTCTGTCATTATACAGCATTCTTGTTCAGCACGCGTGCAATGACCACGCTTGGCTGACTTCCGAATGCATACCGAGATATGATAATTTAGTATAAGAAAATAGAAGGGATTCCCGTCACGAGTTGGTTTAATTATTGGCTTGCATTAAACCTATGAAAAAATTATATTTTTTTAATAGTAAGTAGATTTAGTGTGTAGCACTTCTTGATTTTTTTGCAAAGGCACAAGAAGCACGAGAATTGATTAAAAATTGTGAGTTAAACCTCTATGTATCACGCGATGGCCTGTCTCACTGTACCAAAATTATCATATTCGGAAGTCAGCCAAGCGCGGTCATTGCACGCGTGCTGAACAAGAATGCTGTATAATGACAGACTAGAAACAATAGACAACTCCCAAAGCACAAACTCAGCCAAAACGCTAAAAATCTTCAATGTTTACTCAAGTTTGGGCTTATAGAAGATAATGTCACAGTTTTTCAATGACCATGAAATTCAGAGTCCGGGTTGTTAGTTAATCAATTGTGGCCCTGAAAAAAATTGAAGGAAAAAAAACTACGTATTTTTAAGAAAATGCTTTTTTCGTGAGATTGACTCTTAAACGCTGACAAACGTCAACAAATAGCGAAAACTATAATTTCTAAACGTTTGCTTTGCTCGAAATCGCGCGCATTTACAAGGCCCTAAATTGTTTTGCTGACTTGCAAGGACCCATCTGTTATAAGGATGCCCAAAATACAGAGATAAATCTCATAGTTTATTAGATAAAATCCGTGTAAAGTTTGCTTATCATTTTCGCATAAATTATGACCTAAATTTGGAAACCGCTGAATTTCTCGAATTGGGTCTTTGCGATTTTGGTGAAACTCTGTTCAGCGCAAGGCACTAATGCGCACTATGTGTAGCCGAGAGATTTTCACGAAAAAATGCCGGCAACAGCAGATTTTCGACTCAGACCTCAAAAGGGCGTGGCATTACAACCAAGCGACATTTACTCCGATCGCCAAAAATTTTATGTTATATTGTAGATTGATCTATATGTTATCCTTTCTATGTGTTAGACTTACGATAAAAGTAAAGGTGGGGATACCAGAGAGCTTCAAAGTAGGATGGTACCCCCCCCCCCCTCCAA
>OZ038004.1:7522039-7541838 GCA_964035705.1 Porites rus | reverse complement strand
TGACATTACCTTCTATAAGCCCAAACTTAAGTAAACATTGAAGATTTTTAGCGTTTTGGCTGAGTTTGTGCTTTGGGAGTTGTCTATTGTTTCTAGTCTGTCATTATACAGCATTCTTGTTCAGCACGCGTGCAATGACCACGCTTGGCTGACTTCCGAATGCATACCGAGATATGATAATTTAGTATAAGAAAATAGAAGGGATTCCCGTCACGAGTTGGTTTAATTATTGGCTTGCATTAAACCTATGAAAAAATTATATTTTTTTAATAGTAAGTAGATTTAGTGTGTAGCACTTCTTGATTTTTTTGCAAAGGCACAAGAAGCACGAGAATTGATTAAAAATTGTGAGTTAAACCTCTATGTATCACGCGATGGCCTGTCTCACTGTACCAAAATTATCATATTCGGAAGTCAGCCAAGCGCGGTCATTGCACGCGTGCTGAACAAGAATGCTGTATAATGACAGACTAGGAACAATAGACAACTCCCAAAGCACAAACTCAGCCAAAACGCTAAAAATCTTCAATGTTTACTCAAGTTTGGGCTTATAGAAGATAATGTCACAGTTTTTCAATGACCATGAAATTCAGAGTCCGGGTAGTTAGTTAATCAATTGTGGCCCTGAAAAAATTTGAAGGAAAAAAAACTACGAATTTTTAAGAAAATGCTTTTTTCGTGAGATTGACTCTTAAACTTTGACAAACGTCAACAAATAGCGAAAACTATAATTTCTATATGTTTGCTTTGCTCGAAATCGCGCGCATTTACAAGGCCCTAAATTATTTTGCTGACTTGCAAGGACCCATCTGTTATAAGAATGCCCAAAATACAGAGATGAATCTCATAGTTTATTAGATATAATCTGTTTAAAGTTTGCTTATCATTTTCGCATAAATTATGACCTAAATTTGGAAACCGCTGAATTTCTCGAATTGGGTCTTTGCGATTTTGGTGAAACTCTGTTCAGCGCAAGGCACTAATGCACACTATGTGTAGCCGAGAGATTTTCACGAAAAAATGCCGGCAATAGCAGATTTTCGACTCAGATCTCAAAGGGGCGTGGCATTATAACCACGTGACATTTTACTCCGATCGCCCAAAATTTTAAGTTATATTGTAGATTGATCTATATGTTATCCATTCTATGTGTTAGACTTACGATAAAAGTAAAGGTGGGGATACCAGAGAGCTTCAAAGTAGGATGGTACCCACCCAAAAAAAACTGGGTCGAGTCACCTTAAACAAAAGAAAAGCTACAGCGAGAAGAGTCCTATTAATACCTTGGCAATATTTTGGTAAAACGAAATGTTGTCAACAGCGAGAGGAATCATGAAATTGTTGTAAAAACTGTCTGGGTACCTCCTTTCAATGATGATAAAACAATTAATGTTAAGGGCATTGAAGAAATATCCACTAATATCGCCATTTGAATGATATGTAAATCAAATACAAGATGAAAGTCATAAAAGAGAGATCTGTTGCATTGTTAGGAAAATTTCACGTGGTTGCAAAAAAATGTAGGAAAATTTTAGTGTTACAAGGAAACCCCATGGAGAGATTTAAAGATGCCCAATCGACCTCTTCAGTTCCAAGGATGATCAGTGTATCATTTCTCCTTACTTTTTCAACGCATTGTCAAGTTTAAGACCTAGCTAGATAATCATCGAAATTCTCACAGCTAAAGTTTTGGAAATGCGTAGGAAAAGTGAGGAGAATTGACACTTTCAGCTTAGGACTGAAACTCCACAGTAACCTCAAGGTCTTGACAACACTTTGTAACGCAATTTTGGTTTGGCCTTAGTAAAACAGCTCGGTTAAGCTGCTTGTAAATCGGTTCTAAAACTTTGTTTTTAATGCGCGTATTAGTTTGTTTTACTGACAAACATGCCTTATTACCATGCTGTCCAAATGTCACGCGGCGAAGCGTTGTCGAAACTATGAAATTAATGAAGGCAGGACTTGGTTTATTTTGTTATTTTGACGAAGGCTCGGACACAGTGGAATATTTGGCGCAGTAAAAAATTACTTCGTGTTTCTAGCGATGAGACTGTTACGTGCTATGTTTAAAGAAGTAAAATGCCAATTTCTAAAACACTGCGCGAAACAACCTCTTAGTAGGAAACCGGTGTAAATCTAAGACTGATTTATACTAGCTACATAAGCGCAACTAGTACAAGTTCAGTGAGGTCATCAGCGACAGATGAAACACAACAAAGAAAACTGATTCTTATGTTCTCCTCATTGCGAATAAACGCGATTTGTGCTTTAATTCCTTGTGAGGAAACAAAGAATAGTGCGTTCGTTTTTTTCCGTGTTTGCGCTCATGTTGTTGAGGTCTTCACTAAAAGTTATACTTCTGTTCATGTTGCTAGTAGAATCAGTCCTAACTGCGCGCAATATTTCACTGTGTTCGAGTCTTTTATCTGGTTCACTCAAGTAGTTGGATTACAAAGGAAACAGCACACAGGTACTGAAGATAAGAGTATTTTATTAAAGCTTGTCTCTGTTGTCCATTTATTTTAAAAATAAAAAAATAAAAAAAAGTAATCTAGCCTCCCCCGTCCCTGCCGGGCTGCTTTCACTCTGCTCCGAGTCAGTGTTCATTCGTCTGTCCTCATTTAATATTCCAACTTTAAAATCCTGGTCTGTTTTACCTGATCCCTTCATTCAAGCTGGAGGCAGTTGGACACTTAGAAAATTCAGCCGTTTGTTCCCAAGTGGGGTGGGCAGCGTGGAGGAAAGTGAGAGTTTGCTCCTCAGGCCCTCAGGGTCTCATTCATTTACGTCACAATACCACACCGGCCAAAAATAATTCTCAGTGAAAAATACAATTTGTTTTAGTTGAAGACGCGTATCTACAAAGTCAATACATCGTGAAAATATCCAGAGACTCGGACAAGAAAAAAGAGGGTGCTACAGAGTCAAACTCACTTTTCAGTGGGTCTCCGTCAGAAACGAAGGCAGAGAATTGAACAAAGAATCGCGCTGGTCTGACTGACCTTCATTTCACAAACTTCACCAAAGAGCACAAGTTAATAATAACCTCTCCTCTACGAAGCAACTGATGCTGGATTTCTCTCGCCCTATTTTAATGTTTAGTGTTTAATGTTTAGGTGTCAATGAAACGAAATTTGCTGCCGAAAATAAAATTTCATTCTAGCGCCGTTTATTATCATTTATCCTATTCGTTTAAAATTCAATATCTAAAATTTCCCTGCCCTATTATGAATTAGGATACCGTTATTTAAAATCAGTGCCAAATAGATTTTGCCTTCAAATTTCGCCAAAGGGATTAGATCTAGAGCGACTTTGTTAATAAATGTTTCATTTAAGTTAAATTTTGGATCCTTTTACTTCCAATGAAAATAACGGACAAATTTTCGCATTTCGAAACGAAAAGGAAGTTAGCGGGAATTTTTTTTTTTAATCCTATAAAGTAAAATTAAATGTTAGCTGGAAAAACTTGGATTTGATTTTAAGTCCTAATTTATGCAGCTAGCCGCGATATTTATCCGCATAATAATGAAAATTTGCTGGAATAATAATTTGGGCTAATTTCCCTAGAGATGTTTCAGCTGTCGTGACCGGAATGGATACTTTATATCAGGTTTCCCACAAAAACTGGAACTAGCCAAATGCGTTGTTTAAATGAACAATAAATAAGATGAATCTTCCAGTCCTTTATGGGAAAACCGATTTTACTGTATCAATTGAAGTCACTGCCGAGAAATAAGCTGAAAATTTAAAGAAGAAACTAAGCGAAATCTATGCTTATGATAAAAGTTGTTTATATATTTATGCCTACAACCGAACCTAAAGCATGAAGGTCAAAATTAATTAACTTGATTTATCACACAAGCCAAGGAAACCTATTCTATGTCCCTTTAAAAAAAGGAAATAGAGAAGACTTCCACAGCAGTCTGATTAATCAAGTTAATTTAATCCTAATAATTTGCTCCTAAATTTAAATACGGTTTAGTTATCTAGGTTTCCTAAGGTTTAAATAATATCAAAGAGAAGTTAGTCTTTAACATCAACAGCCAAGTTTGTTTGACTGTTGTTTCCAGTTGACACAAAAACAACAGACAAACAAATAACAGATGTTGATGTAGTATGACCTTAGTTTTGATCAGTTTTAGATAATTCAGGTAGGAAATATGAGAATGAAATGATAATTACGATAATTATTGAATCCTAAATTAAAATGGTTTAGTTATCTTTGCTTTCCGAAGGTTTAAATAATATCAAAGAAAACTTAGTCTTTAACATCAACAGCAAGGGTTGTTTGACTGTTGTTTCCAGTTGACACAAAAACAACAGACAAAAAAACAACAGATGTTGATGTGGTAAAACCTTAGTTTTGATCATTTTTAAATAATTCAGGCAGGAAATATGAGAATGAAATGGTAACTAAGATAATAAATAATTGATTTGTATAATTATGATTTTTCTCCTATCCGATGGTTTGAACGGTTATTTATTATTACGCCTAACCAAGCTTGAGATAGATGTGAAATTTTTAGGTTTAGAAGAGAACTCCATTACCAGTTGCCCCCCATTAGAGAGATTTTTATGACTATCAGCTCAATTTGATGTCATTTGTAAAAATCCACCCACGCCACACCAGTGAGATTCAGTGTCCAGTCCTCTGTCCTCGAATCCTCCATCGACTCACTTACTTCGTTAGTCTGCACAATGTTAGCACTCCCGTTTTTCATCCTACCGCAGTGGAACATTCCCAGACATATTTTTTGCAGGCAAGCACCTTACTGTTTTTTTGGAAAAAGGTGTGGGTAGTATTATGACAAAATGAATGAAGCCCCAAGAACATAAGAAGCAAACTCTCACCTTCCTCCACACTGTCCTCCCCACTTGGGAACAAACGGCCAAATCTTCCAAGTGCCCAACTGCCCCCAGCATGAATTACAGGATCAGATAAAGTTTCCCAGGATTTCTCAGTTGGAATATCTCAGAGGACGTCAGAATTCACACCTTCTCAGAGGCAGAGCTTCCACAGTCCAGCAGGGACGAGGTTGGCTAGATTTAAACATGACCTTGCCCAAGTGATGGGCTCCTAATCTTGTGCGTGTGCCACCTGAGGTCTGAAATTAAATAAGAACTTTAAAAAAATAATGAAAAGTTAATGGCCTAAGAAAAGAACCGATAATTCTTGACGACACCACTGGTTTCCCCGAGAAATGACCCAGAAAAAAGAATAAGAGAAGAAATTCTATACTAATGATGAGTCACTTCCCAGATCTGGATAGTGCTTCTGACTCGTAATGCCACAAGGAATATGTGCTTCAACCAATCAGAAGCCCTACCCAGGTCTAGGTAGTGACATGTCATCAGTATGGAACTTCTTTACTCATTCCTCATTTCAGGTCATTTTGCGGGGAAACCAGTGGTAGCGTCATGAAATCTCAGCTACTTTCAAAGCCTTAGCTAATGCAAGCCTAACAACAAATATCATTAATTAACATTAAGGCAACTAATGCAAGCTCATTAGCGTATTAAACAAAACTAGATATTTCTTGGTACTACAAACGTCTCCGTAATGTACCTATGTCGTCAGTCAACTAATGCTCTGTTTATATGAGTAACAAATGGCAATAAAAAGAATGCCGCGCAGTCAATTCCTAAAACTAACTATGGAAAATAATAAAAAAAAGAATACAGAGAGCGAAAGCAGCACCAAGAAAATTAATTATTAAAAAAGAATATAAATCCGGCAATCAAAAGTTCCAAGTCTGCTTTGTTCTCAAAATTGCCTAGAAAAAAAAATAAAGCACAAGCAGACTAGAGATTGCCTTATAGACATTGTGTAAATGTAAACTAATGAAAAATCTAATTTTTGTTGTAATACTTAAGATCCTACCATTGGGCCTAATTTTTATACCAGCCTCACTGTTTCTTAACCCTTTAAACCCTAAGATGAAAATTTGAATTCTCATTTGTTGCCCTTATCATTTCCTACAGAAGTAGTGGGAAGAAGT
The DNA here is from genome assembly GCA_964035705.1 of Porites rus. Lineage (NCBI taxonomy): Eukaryota > Metazoa > Cnidaria > Anthozoa > Scleractinia > Poritidae > Porites > Porites rus. Next base: position 7,535,839 of record OZ038004.1, on the reverse strand, counting down.
TGATAAAATAGCAAGTAAATTCATCTTGTGTGATCATGTCTGTAATTCTCATGACCACTCTGTCTTACAAAGCATTGATATTACAAGGAGAAATTTGATACTGATCACTGTTAGGGCTTAAAGGTTCAAGAGAATTTCCTGTTGCTTTGGAGTTTTTTTTTAAATTAATCCAAATGGACAAAATAATTTGTGCACCGATGGGACCTAACTTTGAAGTCCCAACAGAGACTAACATCAATCATCAACTAATTACTAATCAAACAAAAATGAAACAGTCCCTTCTTGATACTTGTATGCATATTCCTTACTAGAGGATCAGTAAGGAGAATTTAACAATCGGTATTGGAACTTCAATGATCAAGGTCATTGTGGTCATAAAATAATGCTTTCCTATTCCTATCCCGAAAGTGTGCTTTGTAGATTCAGCCTGCAAAATTTAGATGCCACTCCAGCTGTAGCTTTGTGGCCACTGAAAGTTAGAGATGCCTTTGGCTAAAAAGAGACTTATATTTTCCTTCAACGGAAAATCATCAAAAGTTTTATGGTATATGGTCTATTGATCTTACCCTTATAAATTTTAGCTCAAAAGAAATCTGTACTGTTACTTTTATGTCGGGAATTTAACGATGTATGCCTATGCAATACTTATTTCTCTTAGCCTTAATAGACCCTGAGTTTAGACATTGATGTTAATTAGGAGATTTAAAGGTAATATTTTGCTAATGAGCTTGCTTAATTGTAGAATGTTAATCATAGAAATAAGTTATGCCTTATACTGTATCAGTGAAATTCTGATTCTCCAAACCTCTTGATAATTCGAACCAAAACTTGTTTTCCTATCCCTGAAGTCACTGTAATTTTTTACATTTCTCCTCGGGCTTTTTCAACAAGAAAATGGCAAGAAAGCCCATAGCCCAAAACGAAGCTTAGTGTGTCTGTAACTTTTTGAACTCCAATTTTCTAAAATCTTCGATTTTACAAGAGGTTCAAAAAATCATTAGTTCCACTCTGTTAATATAGCCCAGGAAGCGCAGCAATTCCTATGAAAAAGTAGAGTTCCGAGAGAAGGTGGATCTGTGGAAAGAACTATGGTGTGTGGCTTCTACTTTGACAAAAGGAATAACATTTAATTAAAGCTAAATATTCCTGCCTGTATGATTTATTTTTGCTGTGTTCTGGTTGTGACGCTTCCTATGCCTTAAAGATACAAGCAACATTGTGCTGTCAAGTGATCTAAGAAAATGAAAGTCAGTGAATGGCGAATGAAATGATAGTCTCAAACAATAAATTATTACGAGAACACTTAGTCCACCCCCACCTTTACTGGCAGCACAATGTTAACAACTGTATAAGGTGTAAAACCTCTATTAAGCCCCACCCACCCCACCCCAAACCATTTCTTCAAGACTAATTTTGTAACCTGATCCTCTTACCTGACATCCTCCACAACTTACCTGAAACGCCATTCCTCTTGCAGAAAATGCAGGAAATGATTTCCATCAAACCAATGCAAGATTGCAGGTGGGATTAAAAATAACCCTTTTTCCCTAATTTTTCTCCTTAATATTGAGATAACAAGAATCCTTTCTTCATTCCCCCTTATCCCCCCCCCAACCCCCCACCACCACACCACCACCACCTCAAAATCCTTTAAACCTCTTTGTAAGGTAGATGGGGGCTTAATTGAGCTTTTACAGTTTTATGTACAAAGTAATATATAAAATTAATATCCACACCCACCCGACTACTGGAACTATATCATAATATCATGATGGCTATTATTAATATTTAGCAAGATTTCCTTTCAGCAGTGAGGTACTAGGCCCAAGGGTAGTTTACTTTAAAAAAATTGGAATAGGGGCGTGCCAGCAGGTGCACCCTGAAACCCCTGGCCCATACCAGACTTAAGCATTCACCTCAATTTTGCTTTTAAAACCCTACCTTATATTAGACCAAATTGGTCTAAAAACTAATTTTTGAAAGCATTCTTCTCAGATGATTGAATGACATACTGTGTAGCAGATTTCAATAAAATTGCTAATTCTTGAGGAAAATGTCTTTTGCAGCCACTTACTACTGTTATACTACTACATGAGAAATTTCTGCAATTTAATTGGCTTAGAGCAGTGGTATTTCAGCTTAATTTGAAATACCTACATGTGAAAATTACAATTACTTTTATGGGTAGTAGTATAAACAAATAATAGCATGATTCGTATGTGATATTTGACATAAATACCATTTGCGATATTTCAAAATTGTCTCAAATTTCACTCGCCTAACGGCTCGTGAAATTATGGTTAACAATTTTGAAATATCACTCGTGTTATTTATGCCAAATATCACTACAAATCATGCTATTACCTATACAAATAAAGTTCTGTGAATCCCTTTTCTTCCCTAAAGTATAATTAAATATAATAAACCTTTGTATACTACCCAAACTACATACTACTCAAAGGAGTCTTGCATTTGAATTTAATAATTATTAACATGTAAGTACATGTACATGTAGTAAAAATAAGCATCTACATTCATTTTCAAATTAATTTGTCGCCATGAATTTTTTTGGAACAAAATACTCCAATTTGAAAAAAAATAAAGACCACAAACTTACTTATTTTAGGAAAACTTTGATAAGTTGATCACGGTCCAGTTAAAAATAAAACTGGATGAAGACTTATTAATTTACATAAATAAATTATGTCATAAAATTTCAATCTCAGACTTCAAAGCAAAGTTGAGAAAATTTTGTAAGTGATGCTTATTTTGTACAAATTATGGTGGCACACACACTGTATAAATATATCATTACTATTGTAATACTGCAGATATCTTAGTATTCCCTCCAATAGTGAATTAAAGAATTCTGCTTAATAAAAAAATACCCTTATTGATTTCACTACATATTCAGCAGAAATGTGCTGAAGATACTAGCCGGTTTTTGATCAGACCAAATTAGGTTTTCTTTGTATGTGCAAAGTTCAATCGTTTGAAAACTACTGAGCCAGTATAGTTAAAAGGCAAAATATTGCAAGTGAATCTATTCACTCTTGTTAGGAATACCATGGACCTGTAAATATGCATGAGGCTCCTGTTAATTTGTTGAAATGGTCAATCTTCTTCAGTTTTTGTTTTTGTTTTTCACTGCCAAATGAAATGAATTTGTCTAATTGCTGCTGAATGGGGGTTGTGGAACAACAGCTGGGTGAAAAACCTCCCCGTACGTCCACTTGCTCCTAGGAGGAAAACCCCGGGCCAGCTGTACCCCGCATTCAATGACCTCCCGGGCTGGGTCAGAAGTATTCTTAAACCAAGTACCTGCTTTGAGGTATGGTACTGGCTGTAACTGTTAGCTATAAATAATTATGATTTTATAAATACTAAACCAAGTATTCATTGTAAGTTGACTTTGATGGTACCATCGTCTAGTTATACCAGCCTCTTCACTCTTGGCTTTTGAACTCCTGCATTGAGCTACGGATGAGTTGTGGACCGTGCAGTAATGTCACATCGGCTGTTCTTCGGCACCTAAGGAAAAATAATTCATTTTCACTCAATTGGAAACTTATTTGCGACTCAAATGATGACTTTTGGCTTGTAGGTGTTTATAGGGACAGAGACAAGCAAGGGATGTACCAATAGTATAATGTCTAAGATCTGGTCATGAGTTTAACCGATCTCACAAAATAAATGCAAATGACAACCTTATAGCATCACACGTACATCCCTAAATAAGACTACAAGACTGACTGCAATGACAAGGATGACTACGATAACAAGGGTGACTAGAATAACTGGGGTGTCTAGGATGACCAAGATAACTGGAATGACCAGGGTAACTGGCATGACTAAGATGACTAGGGTGACTAGGGTGACTTGGATGACTAGGGTTATTAAGATAAGTAGGCTAACTGGGTTGACTAGGATGACTGCCAAGATGATAAGGATGACAACAGTGAACTAGGGTTGACTGTGATTATAACGATGACTAGAATGGCTGGAATGAATGGGATGCAGGTTTGAATGACTGGATTGACTGGGATGACTAGGATTACTGTGATGACTAAGATGAAAAGGTTGACTGGGATGACTGGGGTGACTGGGATGATTAGGATGACAACAGTGAATGGGTTAACTGTGATGATAAGGATGACTAGGATGGCTGTGATGACTAGAATGGCTGGAATGACTGGGATGCAGGTTTGGATGACTGGTTTGACTAGGATGTCTAGGATTACTGGGATGACTAAGACACAAAGGTTTCCTGGGATGACTGAGATGATTAGGATGACAACAGTGAATGGGTTGACTGTGATCACAAGGATGACTACAATGGCTGGCATGACTGGAATGTAGGTTTGGATGACTGAAATGACTGGGATTACTAGGATTACGGGGATGACTAAGATGACAAGGTCTTCTGAGATGACTGGAGTGACTGGGATGATTAGGATGACAACAGTGAATAGGTTAACTGCAATGATTAGGATGACTAAAATGGCTGACATGACTGGGATGCAGGTTTGGTTGACTGGAATTACTGGGATGACTAGGATTACTGGGATGATTAAGACTACAAAATTGAGTGGGATGAATAGAATGGCAACAGTGAATGGGTTGACTGTGATGATGAGGACAACTAGAATGGCTGGGATGACTGGGATAACTGGGATTACTAGGATGAAAAGGGATAAGAGTCCTTGTTGTTTGGGGTGACAGGAATGCCTGGGATGGTTTGAATAACTGGAATGACTGGGATGACTAGCATGACTAGGATGACAAAGAAGACGAGGTTGACTGGGATGACTGGGGTGACAGGAATGACTGGAGTGACTGGAATAACAGTACTATTATTAATGGGATGGCTAGCATGACTGTGATGACTGGGATGACTAGAACACTAGGGTGACTGTGATGAATGGGATGAATAGGATGACTAGGGTGGTTGGCATGACTAGGATGGTTTTGATGACTGTCATGACTGGGATGACTAGAATGGCTACGATGATTATATGGTAACCAGAATGACTAGGATTACTGGGTTGACTGGGATCACTAGCATGACTGTGATGACTGGGGTGACTAATATGACTAGGGTAACTGGGATGAGTGGGATGACTAGGGTGAATTAGGTGACTAGGGTGACTAGGATGACTAGGGTGACTAGGGAGACTAGGGTAACTGGGATGAGTGGGATGAATAGGGTAACAAGGATGGCTAGGGTGAGTAGGATGACTAGGATGACTACGGTGACTGGGATGACTGGGGTGGCTAGTGGGATGACTAGGGTGAATTAGGTGACTAGGGTGACTAGGATGACTAGGGTGATTAGGGTGACTAGGATGGCTAGGGTGACTAGGGTGACTAGTATGACTAGGGTGACTAGGGTGACTGGGATCGGTGGGATGACTAGGGTGACTAGGGTGACTGGGGTGACTGGGATAAGTGGGATGACTAGGGTGACTAGGATGACTAGGGTGACTGGGATGACTGGGATGACTAGGGTGACTAGGATGACTATGGTGACTGCTGGGATGAGTGGGATGACTAGGGTGACTAGGATGACTAGGATGACTAGGGAGACTAGGGTAACTGGGATGAGTGGGATGAATAGGGTAACAAGGATGGCTAGGGTGAGTAGGATGACTAGGATGACTACGGTGACTGGGATGACTGGGGTGGCTAGTATGACTAGGGTGACTGGGATTAGTGGGATGACTAGGGTGACTAGGATGGCTAGGGTGACTAGCATGACTAGGGTGACTAGGGTGACTGGGATGAATGTGATGACTAGGGTGACAACAATACTCGTCACAAATCATTGAAACAGACACCGCTTCTCTTGAATTTTTTAGAAAATTCTTGAGATTTACTCCTCACACTTTTGTTGTCACTGTAATGTACCCTCTCCCTCCCCAATGTTGAGCTACACACATTTCGAAGCACTGAGACCACTGTAATACCCAAATCAACATTGGGTAAGGGGAAACGCACACAAGTGTTTCAAGATTTTTGACGAGGATTGTAGCTAGGGTGACTGAGAAGCCCATGATGACTAGGGTGATTTGGATAACTAGGATGCCTGGAATTACTGGGATGTAAAACTGTCCAAGGTGTGAGCCCAGGAGTCATTTAATAAGCAGGTTGAGCATGATCGTCCAGGTGGTCGTAGTCCTGGATAGGACTGTTGTTGTTGACATTGATTGACCTTTCGACAAACTGTGTGGCAGTCATCTTCAGAGTCAAAGTTTGTTGTATTGCATCAGTTGATAATATTAAAATCTGGTTATTGACCTGATTGGTAAATTAAGTCACGATGATATCGGTCATCTGTTAGTTAAGCAGAACTAATGTTATTTGGATGAATAAACTGAACGGCAGGGGTGACTGGGATGACTGTGATGAAAAGATTATTATTAGAATAACTGGGATGGTTAGGTTGAGTAGGGAAACTTGAGTGACTAAGGCAATTGGGGTGACTAGGATAACTAGGATGATGAGATAACTGAGATGGCTGGCGTGACTAGGATGACTGGGGTAATGAGATAATTGGGTGACTAGGATGACTAGGAAAGAAGGAAGGAGTCATGGAGGAGAGGACAACAGATGCGTGCGCCCTCTTTACAAGATATATATTAACATGTGTGCCCACCCAACCCATGATGTGAATGATGTGTTGTGTTGTGTGAAGGTTGACCACACCACCGGGCTCTACACCCCCTACTCTTTTCGAACAGTAGCGTGGGTTCTTTTACGTCCCACAACTACCAGATATGTTGAGTGCTGTTAGAGGGGACCTACGATTTTTCATCCTATAGAAAGTATAACCATTTGCAGATGTCATTACAAAGGCAGCACCTTCTTCTAAGTTACTTTAAAGACCCAGAGTGTTGGTCCAGCCAGGGTTCAAACCCGTGATCTCCCGCTCAGCAGACCTGCGCTCTCCCACCCTGGCTAACCAGGCAGGTAGGGTGATGAGATAACTGAGATGACTGGGGTGACTAGGATAACTTGGGTGACTAGGATGACTAGGGTGATGAGATAGTAACTGAGCTGATTGGGGTGACCAGGATGACTGGAGTGATGATATAACTGATACAACTGGGGTGACTAGGATAACTAAAGGGTTAGACCATGGTTTTTCATAAAAAAAAAATTGAAAATTTTCCGCCCTTTTATTTTTGGCAAAATCAGCAAGCAAAATGTGTTTGATGTTATTCTAGAAAGTAAAAAAGCGTTTTTAGACTATAAAAAAAAAAGGTTAAAAAAGTTGAAAAATCAGGATTTTTTCACAGGACTTGGTCCATGGTTTTGGTAAAAAAAGTTGAAATTTGTCCATCGTTTATTTTAGGCTAACTATGGCAGGAAAATGCTTTTGTCGATATTCTAGAGAGGAAAAAGGATAAAATCACAAAGTTAAAAAAAGTCAAAAATTTGGTATTTTTCCAAAGGGGTTAGTCCATGGTTTTGGTCAAAAATTGGAATTTTTTCCATCTTTTTATTTTAGGCTAAATAGGCCAGGAAACTATGTTTGATGATATTCTAGAAAGGAAAGAAGTGTTTTAACACTATAAAAATAAAAATATAAAAAAAATGGAAAAACTGAGATTTTTCCAAAGGGGTTAGACCATGGTTTTCGTCAAAAATTTGAAATTTTTCCATGTTTTTATTGTTGGCAAAATCAGCCAGCAAAATGTGTGTGACGATAATTGTTCTACAAAGGAAAAAAGCGTTTTTAGACTCTAAAATCAAAAAGTGAAAAAGCTTTTTTTTAAAATCACATACATGTAGTGACTATTTAGCTATACTATCATTTCATGGCATACACCGAGTTGAATTTTTATCGATGTTGTTGATACTTCAATTTCATGAGTAAAATTTGCCATGACTACACGTGAAAGATATCGTAACTACACACTTCTCATTAGCTAACAGTTGGAAGTATATTTGTTTCTTCTCATGTTGGTTTACAGGTTCATTTTATTTTACAAAATCAAAGAAACTACAAGCTATTTTCATGTTTGCCAAAATTAATGTCAATCACTAACAAATAAACTCCAATCAATCGAGCATACAAGTGTACAAATGACAAGCTCAAAGAAAATTTCCTGAAAGAAACTTAAAATTACAAAGTCTAATGCCTGTTTTCTTCAGTCTTCAAGGTAATGCTACACAAAATAGTTTCTTGCTGGATGTGTCATCAATACTTTTATGCCAACAATTACTGCTTCAATGATTCTCGCTATGTGATTCTCATAGTCAGGAAACAATATGCAACTGGTAACTTACTTTTGAGTGTTAAGTAGGATGAACAGGGTGACTGGGATGACTAAAATGACTGGGATAACTAGGGTGACTATGGTGACTGGAATGACTGGGATTACAACGATGACTGGATGGCTTGGATGACTGGGATAATTTGGACAACTAAGGATGACTAAGGTTCATGACTAATATTAATGAGGATGACAAGGGTGACTGTGATTACTAGGATGACTGGGGTGGCTGGGGTGGCTGGGATGACCAGGATCACAGGCATTGCAATGGTGACTTTGGTGACTAGGATGACTAGGGTGGGTGGGATAAGGTGAATGACTCCATGACTGGGATACCTGACAACTAGGATGGCAAGGGTGACTATGATGAACCTGCGATAAATAGGATAACTGGGTTAACTGGGATCCCCAGTCACAGAACAAAGTGTCTTATACCAGTTTAGAAGGTTAAAAAAACTTTTTATACCTGGAATGCCTGAAACCACCAATGGGACACTGCCATCCTCAGATGTCACTTTTGATGTTGTCCCTTTAATCATACAAATGTTTTGATATCCAACTTGTGATGGGCATGGAAATTTCCAAAACATTCCCAGATACGAGGGGTTCTATGAAATGGGCAGAAATGTAAGAGATAAATTCAAAAAAAAATTCAAAATGCCAAGTAGAAAGGAAAAATATATAATACTTTCGATACCTTTATATGGATGCGCTTTTTTGCAAAAATTAATGTTTCCTAGCATATTAAACAAATAAAGCCTTGCTTTGATCTATTACTGACAAACCACAAACCCAAACAAACACCAGAAATATTTCTAGAACAGTTTTTCTGAGACAAAAAAGACAATCAAGCATGAGAAAAACTAAACCGCAAGCAAAGATGATCAATAAGTTTGTGGTTTTCTGGCAAACTCACGTCTTGATGTGTTGATCATAAGACAACAAACATTCCCAAAACATCTCAAGCATTCATGGTTTTGTGTGCATTAGATCATAAATTAAATGTTATTTTGTGCCTTATAAATAATAAATATTATAATTTATCATTTTTATTATATTATATTTGTCAGAGTTTCATCAGCAAAATTCATTGAAGATGTTTACAAAAAGACTACAAAAGCCTGCCTGCAAGATTAGATTTCTAAAATCTGGGTCCAGTTATTATTAATAATAATAATAATAATAATAATAATAATAATAATAATAATAATAATAAAAATAATAATTAAAATTTGAAGGCAGGTTAGCACTAACTTGGGGTTGAATTAATTTTTGAAGCTGGTTTTCTTTTTGGCATTTTCTCTGATAATTTTCTCAGTCTATTTTCCGCAGCATCCAGTCATCAAATTAGAGAATTAAGGCTTTCATAACTGAATTCAAATTTTGCACTAACCCTGGGTTATCTCAACCCAGCTTAGAACAACCCAGCCATGTTAATTATAATGTTTTTGCGACCTGACAACAGCTTTCAGTTGGCCCTTATTGTCAGTACCATTCCAAGACACATTAAAATAAGAGTAACAATCTCAGCAATGTTCCGAATTGGGTCATAAAAAGTGTATAAAACCAAGTCTCTGTAAGAAAGACAGGTAACTGGTACGTGTACCAATTTTATTATTATTGACAGGATACATACCAAACCAGTTGATATGCCTAGACTGTGATTCTGTTATCCTCCTATTTATCCAGTCTCTCAAAAGAATGCAGACCATTTCTCTGACCATTTTGCCATATTTGTTGTCTTTTTTCTGCTTGAAAAATAAATATTTAACCATTTTTATTAGCACACAAACTGGTGATATGATAGTAACTTCTTGTTAAAAATCTCATCCCTCCTGGCAATTCATAATAACACCTTATGAACACAAATAAAAGCATAATAACTTTTCCTAGATGGAAAACATCGACCATTTAGAGTTAACTTGGAAAACATCCTGAACAAGACTTTAAAATAATAATATTAAATAAGGCTGAATAATAATGTGATAATGCTCCATTCAATTGCACAATAGTTTTAAACTCCCCTGATACTCATCTCTAAAACCCACTTATGGATATTCCATTATAAAATTATATCTGCTTTGAGTCTTATGACCCAATCAAATGAATGCATGTTCTTAAACCATTCCAGTCAACAAAATCTTCCCAGGAAACCCAGTAAGTCATCCTAGTCATCCCACTTATCCTAGTCACCCTAGTCACCATTAATCCAGCCATCACAGTCATCCCAGTTACCCTACAGGTAGCTATCCTAGTCTTAACCATTCTAGTTATCCAAGGTCCAAAAGTAATCCTCATCATCCTATTCACCCCACTGGTACTAGTCATACTTCCAGTCACCATCGTCACCTAGACCTGCCTTGTCATCCTAATCATCCTAGTCACCCTTTTCATCCAAGTTATCCTAGTCACCATAGTCACCTTAGACATCCTAGTATAAACCCTGGTCATCTTTGTCATCCTAGTCACCCTAGTCATCATAGTCATACTACTCATCCAAGTCATCCTCATCACCCTAGTCATCCTAATTATCCCAATCATTCTAGTCATCATAGTTATTCCAGCCATCCAAGTCACCCAGCCATACTAGTTATCCTAGTCAACCCAGTCATCCTCGTCATCTAAGTCATCTTAGTTACCCCAATCATTCAAGTGATCACACTCATTACAGACATCAGAGTCACCCCCTAATCATCATAATCACCCTAATAATGCTAGTCTTCCTAGTAATCCCAATCATTCATTACAAGACAGTCATTCCAGCTATCACAGTCACCACAGTCATCCTAGTAATCCTAGTCACCCCAGCCATTCTAGTCACTCCAGTCCTCCTAGTCACCCTAGACATCCTAGTCACCCAACTCACCATAGTCACCCTCAAGTCACCCAAGAAACTAAAGTCACTCTAGTCAATTAAGTCACCCTATTCAACCTTGTCACCACAGTCACTTAGTCATTCTAGTCCTCATAATAAACCTAGTCAACCCAGTCATCCTAATCATCTTAGTCACCCCAGCTACCCTAGTCATACTAGTCACCCAAGCCACATTAGTCATCCTAGTCATCCTAGTCATCTTAGTCACCTCCAGTCATCCTAGTCACACTAGTCACCCAAGCCTGCCTTTAGCCACACTAGTTATCCTAGTCTCCCCAGCCATCCCAGTCACCCTAGTCACACTAGTCATCCTAGTCTTCCAAGCCATCCTGGTCAGGCCATCTGATATTACACGACGGTGTGATTTCACACAATTGACCTCAAATCGCATCGGATCGCACAATTTGAGGAAAATTGCATAATTCGTAAAAAAAATGCTAAATTCAAGTAAAGTAAACAATGAATTCCACAACTGAAATTAAACATTTTCCCAATCTTGATGTTATTTAAGGTGATTTACCACTAAAGAAAGCCTTGCAAGACATCTGAAACCTTCGATCGCGGTATCTGGGCAGCCATTTTGATTTCAGAGATAAGCAGTGTGGTCAGCAGTGTAACGGTGTCATGTAATTTATTAAAAAAGTGTCCTTTTTCTTTTCTGGATGAAGATAATCAGACAAATTTGACTATTTGTTTTAAAATAGATGTTTTATTATTCCTTTACATTCAAATTGCCTGTTAAACAACATTAAAGTGGTTTTTCTCCTTTGAAACCTGGTAAAACAATGTAAATTAGCCCTGAAAAAATCACATATTTATTGCATAATAGTCCTATCTTATTGCACAATCTACCCTGAAAATATTGCACAATCTCTGATTTTTTATCGCACCCTATCAGATGGCCTGCCTAGTAATCCTACTCATCATCAAGCCAGCCACCCTAATCATCCTGGTCATAATATTCATCCATGTCTTTCCTCATCACCCTAGTCATACTAGCCATCTTGGTCATCTTAGTCATCCTAGTCATTCTAGTCATCTTAGTCATCTTACTTATCCCAATCATTCCAGTCATAAAAGTCATTACAGCCATCACAATCATCACAGTCATCCTAGTCATTTTTAACAACCTAGCCAACTAAGTGATTCTAGTCATCCAAGTCACCCCAGTCATTATAGTCATCCTAGTCACCCAAGGTATCCTAGAAATCTAAGTCAGCTCAGTTATCCTAGTCACCCCAGTTGTCATGGTAGCTACCCTAGTTATCTAAGCCATTCTAGTTATCTTAGTTATCCAAGGCATACCAATCACAGTCATCATTCAAGTAACCCTATTGGTACTGGTCACCCATCCCATTCTAATAACCATGGTCATCTCAGTCCCTTTGTTGGCATAGTCATCCTAGTCATCTTCATCATCCTAGTCATCCTAGACACCCTAATCTTCATAGTCATCCTAGTTATCCCAATTATTTTAGTCACCACGGTCATTCTAGCCATCACATTCTTCACAGTCAACCCAGTCATCCTAAACATCCTAGCCATCCTAGTCAATCCAGTCATCCTGTCATCCTAGTCCTAGTCACCCTTATCATCCTACTCATCCTGTCATCCTTGTCACCCCAGTCATCCTCCACATCCTAGTCACCCCAGTCCTCCTACTCATCCTAGTCACCTTTGTCACCCTAGTCATCTTAGTTAACCCAGTCATCCTGTAATCCTAGTCACCCCAGTTATCCTCTCATCCTAGTCACTTTCTCATCCTAGTAATCCTGTCCTCCTAGTCATCCTATTCATAATACTCATCCTAGTCATCCTGTCATCCTTGTCACTCCAGTCATCCTCCTCATCCTAGTCACCCTTCGAACCATAGTCATGATAGTCACCCTAGTCACCCTACTCATCCTCAACCCAGTCATCCAGTCATTCTAGTCACCCTAGTCATCCTAGTCACCCTAGTCATCCTAGTCACCCCAGTCATCCTAATCACCATGGTCATTCTAGTCATCCTAGTCACCCAAGTCATCCTGTCATCCTAGTCACCCTACTCAGACTAGTCATCCTGGTCATCCTAGCCACCCTAGTGCTCATAGTTACCCCAGTCATCAAAAGCATCGTAGTCACCACAATCATCCTAGACACCCCAGTCATTCTAGTCACCCTAGTCATTCTAGTCACCCCGGTCATCCTAGTCACCCTAGTCATCCTGTAATCCTAGTCACCCCAGTCATTCTGTCATCCTAGTCACCCTAGTCATCCTAGTCACCCTAGTCACAGTCCCCAGTCATCCTAGTCACCCAGGTCACCCTAGTCACCCCAGTCATCCTAGTCATCCTTGTCACCCTAGTGATCCTAGTCACACCAGTCATCCTACTCACCCTAGTCATCCTACTCACCCCAGTGATATTAGTCAACCCAGTTATTCTACTGATCCTAGTCTCCCCAGTCATCCTTGTCACCCTAGCTAGAAACCCTACTCACCCCAGTCATCCTACTCACCCTAGTCATCCCAGTCACCCTAACCATCATAGTTATTCTAGTCTCCCCAGTCATCCTACAGTTGTTATCCTAGTCTTCCCAGTCATCCTAGTCATCCTACTCACCTCAGTCAACCCAGTCATAATATAAGATGACATCTTAGTCATA
>OZ038004.1:7462039-7517039 GCA_964035705.1 Porites rus | reverse complement strand
TAGGTTTTGCACATGAGTGGAACGGCGTCTGAACCGGGCCTAAGGATTTTAGAAAAAACAAGGGTTTCGTTATAATATTCTTGATAATAATGAATATTAATAATATATAGATTTATCCAGGGATAAAATCGAAGCTCTCGATAATATTTCAGTATAGTTTGCTAAACAAAATATATAATCGTGTAATGCTAAGCTGCGAAGGAAACGAGAACGGTGAAAAAACAACAATAGGTCTAATTAGCAAAAAAGGAACTTTGCACGTGCAGCACACTTTTTTGTACATTTGTTTGCCGTTGTTTTGCACGACTACAACGTGAAACTTGTATTTTATTTGTATTTGTATTTTATTATTACTCCATCCTATAGAAAAAACATTAGTTGTACAATATCAGTTAGTACAAGGTTGATTAAACTAAGTGTACATAATAAAAAACAGAAAATTAGAATGGAGTAGGGCACAGTATAGAAAACTAATTGTGGCCCTTGAACAAGATTGCCTTTAATCTTATATAGCTTTCTTATTCATTTACACGCACGCACGCACACACACACGCACACAAGTCAATATTGAACAAGATAATATTTTTAAGTGCCTTTTTGAACAGGATTTTCGATGACGTATTGCGAATAGAAAGGGGGAGATCGTTCCAATAGTATTTTCCAATGACGGTAGGCCGGGGCAGTACTTTCGAATATTAATTCTTGAGTGGGGAATGTGTAATTGCTGAGCAGATGCACTTCGTGTAAAATAATTGAAATAATTATGTTGCTCAGATACAAGAAATAATGGAAAATTACACGGCTTATTATCAGAGACATAATCATATAAAAACAAACAATTGTAAATTTTAACAATATCACGAAATTTTAATAAACCTAGATGAACATAATGAGGAGTGATATGATCTCGTAAACGAACGTCATTCATTATTCTAACTGCTTTATTTTGTAGACGTATGAGCTGTGGTTACGCGTTTTATGGAGGAAATATCGTACGTGTTCTTGTTCATTTTTTTGACTGCCGCTCATTTTCACCTTGGTGGCCGCTAGCATTTCTTATTTTCCCAACCGCCGCTACAAAATTTTCATGTTGTTCTTCCAACAAAAAACTGTCTCCTTTGTCTTTTATCTCTCGCTCTAGCTGTCTGTCGCTCTTTTTCTCGTTGAGCTTCGCTGGTCTGTTACCTACTTTCTCTTTTTCTCTGTCTCTCTCTGTATTCCAAATTTGTGGACATGACAATTAATCCAAGCTTAATACTTTAGAAAACATCGTTACAGAAACAAGTTCCGCTTTCCGTTTTTGTCTTTATTGACTCTTTAGTTGTCTCTGCTTCACAAGACGCGGGTGGCAATGCAATTTCCCGCCAAAATAACCTCAAGTTGCCATACCTGTATGTTGATTAAGTTATTTTACATTGGTATGCCTGTGGTGAGGACGGAAGATCGCTCGGTCTCTCGATCGGGCGGTGAACGGTCACGTGATTACCAACTTAGCTTTGGGCCTCCGCAAGGGCGCTTCGCGCGCGCGTGGAGCTCCGTTAATCGTAGTTCGAACGATATGACGTCTTTATCTATAGCTATTACTTACCTTCTAGTCAATCGCGAACAATTAGTAATATCCATAAAAGATAGCGAGTTGGAAAGGCAATGTAACCTCATAGCACTTTCCATGCATGCTTGAAACTTGTATGAAAGGTTCATACGCAGTAGTTTCCGTACTTGCTCACTTGTGACTCTGGTCAAAAATTCCAAATATCTTTCGCGCCTACTTTTCTGTAAAAGATACCTTGGTTTTGTCGATTGATGATGTTGTTTTCTCAAAAGGAGGCTTTTTAGACAATAAAAATGACATATTACTATAGTCGAAAAATTTGCAGTTGTCAAGGGGAGGGGGGTGGTAGGGACCGGTCATTAATTTGTAAATTAGCAGAGACAACAAAGAGTCAATAAAGACGAAAACGGAAAGCGGAAATTGCTTTTGTATCCGTGTTCAGTTTAAATTGTTTAGCATAGATTAATTGTCTTGTCCACAAATTTGGAATATAGAGAAAGAGAAAGACAGAGAAATAGAGTAGTTGGGCGGCAGGCCAGCGAAGCTCAACGAGAAAAAGGGCGACAGGGATTAAGAGCGAGAGATAAAAAACAAAGGAGACATTTTTTTGTTGGAAGAACAACATGAAAATTTTGTAGCGGCGGTGACAAAATGAGAAATGCTAACGGCCACAATGAAAGGTGAAAATGAGCGGCAGTGAAAAAAAAGTGAACGGGAACACGTACGACACGTGTAACTAAGAAGTTTCTGGAAGTTGCACGTTCCAGTCGTGCAAAACAAGGGCAAAGAAATGTACAAAAAAAGCGTGCTATTGTTGTTTTTCACCGTTTTCCGGCGTTGCATGCCTTCGCCGCTTAGCATTACACGATTTTATATTTTTTTTGAACAAACTATAATTACTATCGAGAGCTTCGCTATTAGCCCTGGCTAAATCTATATATTATACATTTTGTACATGGACAATTCCACCCTCACCTCCTTCCCTCCTCAGTCATAAATACACGTATAAATCAACCGCAAAGACGCCACATGTTAGTAAATAGTGGCAGTTGTAATTTTTTTGAGGCAGTCTTCGCAAAGCTTGTACGAATGATTTTATGGAGTTGTCTTGCAGCTCTGCAGCGGTCAAAAACAATAACATTTGGTGTATTTGCGACTGAGGAATAATTACGGTGAGTACTCGTTTAAACAAATTGTTTTGGATAAAACTTAAACGGTTATAAAGCATTCTAAGAAGACACCACTTAACATGGCCTCATTTGATGGCGATCTTCACGCCACCAATATAAAAATGAAATACATTAAATGAAAATGGGAACTGCGAACTAAAATATCTTCATCTACAGGGGCAATTACAGCAAGTTTTAACCGAGGAGGTGATTGCATACCATCGGTTCATAACGCCGCTAGGGTAAACGCTTCGAAACGTTGTTTATTATCGTGTTGAGAGATTTCTTTGTTTTGTTTTGTTTGTTTGTTTGTTTTGGTTACTCCTCTATATTTCTGTTGTATCACTTATAGTGATTTAATGCTAGGAAAATAAACTTTCTCGGTCCTGCGAGAAAGATTTAAATTTTCCTTAGGGGATAAAATAGCGTTAGTGAACATTGAGCTAACTAGATTCATCCCTTTGCTCTAATCCCCCCTCCTTTCCACAAATTCTCGGAAGTGTCTCAAAGTGTCAACTGACTATCATTGATAAATGTCACTAGTATATTTCATAGAAACATTAAAGGGTAGTTTGCATGATAGTTTTGGATACTGGGGCGAAGACACAAAATACGCATCATTCTATGATGCAGCGTAAAATAATTAAATGCGCGAGATGATTTTTGTTACGATAAAGCAAAACCTTTTTGCCCGCCCTGCTATCCTAAGGCGGTGACGCTGGATGTAATTGAGTTTGCATGGAGCATTGACTGGATAGACGCGGGTTAGTGTATGTACGAAGATTCTTATTTAAACGCTAACATTTTATCGTAGACACATCCAGTCTGTTCTGATATTACCGTGGGTTATCATTAAGTAGAGGATAAAAGCGCCTCTGACCCTATACAACATTAAAAATGTGAAGTCGCTTGTTGATCGACTCTAGCGGAAAACAAATCGAAAAAACGATTATGATCAGTTATGGGCTTTACAAGGGATCTTTACGTCGTACCTTTCTGAAGATTACCGATGAAATCCAGGTGGCTTAATAGACGAATATATGCTTTAAGGAAAGGTTTTTGTGGGTGACTTAGCATCTCAGCACTAAGCTACATAATAAATCGAGTATGTTCTTGGTAGAACTACCACTAAGTCAACGGAAGTTGATTATTACTGCTGTGTTAGCGTTTTGTTCGAAACATAGGGTCTTAATTTGTAAAACGAAAATTTGGATTCTTGGTAAGCATTTCTATGCTGCCTAGTAAATTATACATTCATCACTCGCCTTCGCTAAGCTGGTGTTTACACGAACATTATGTAGTAGCTTCCTGTACACTAGTGTGCATTGTAAACCGCTGGATTCCTACTCTTTGGTTCGTTTAAAAACGAGTGTAACTCTTAAAACAAAGCATACAATCCTAAGCCTTACCAAGCGCAAATCTAGCCTCAGTTACATTCCCATTCCTCTTTTTTTTGCTTTTGCTTTGCCTTCCTGTCTAACATTTTAAGGAATGCGACAGTAGTGTAATTAAAAAGATGTCATTTTGAGATTTCCTAGAAAACGAAAAATAAAAGTGGTTTTATGTTACACGAGGGGGTGGGGGGGGGGGGGGGGGGTAGGGGGCAAGCTTCTTTTCGTGACGCCGTGATCGACCATTTTTGGTGTCCCGTGAATCGTGATGTACCGAAAAACTCACTGTTCTGTGAACCGTGATTGAAGTGAACTCTGTGAAACCTTAACTGCCAAAATCCTCAATTATTTACACGTACATTGAAGATCAATCGAAGATAATAAATTGGTAATTTGGCCAAACGACCTTAACTAGCATCTGGTGGCTTGATTCAACTTCTCTTTCGAGTCTTTTTATTGTAACTTTACTCTTCAGTGCGCTCAGACCCACTAATAACTGGCTTCCCTAGGGAATTTATAGCCGCGCAGCGTTTTTTATGAGGTTCGTAAAACTCTAGTTAACTTGTAGATTGTGGTTGGTGTGGGTGTCAAGGTAGTATCGTATATCACAGGCAGCCCAAGCGCACTATGTGTGGTTTCGGGCTTCAGAGGTCATTTGGTCGGAATATACTGGAATTATTAGTGTATTATCTGATGCTAAATAAACGCAAAAATCTTAAAGATATGAAGTCTTCTTGTTTGTCTATCTGTACTAGTAGCCTTTAAGATAACGAAGGTCGATATTTTCTTGCATTATTACATGTGATTCGGGCCCTTAATGTTCGAATTTTATCACATGTATTCGAATGTACAACGCTGAACTCTATATATAAAAAGAAAAAATAAAATTCGAACATTATGTGCCCGAATCACATGTAATAATGCTAGAAATATCGACCTTCGTTATCTTAAAGGCTACTAGTATAGATACACAAACAAGAAGACTTCATATCTTTAAGATTTTTGCGTTCATTTAGCATCAGATAATACGCTAATAATTCCAGTATATTCCGACCAAATGACCTCTGAAGCCCGAACCCACACATAGTGCGCTTGGGCTGCCTGTGCGTATATCAACGTGCTTGGTCACGTGTATTTATTCCGTCTATTTAGAAGAGACAATTGCAGGGAGACAGGGTGGGATCGCTGAGTTGATGATGGTTTAAGATGGATCGGCGGTGTTCTCCAAATCGTTCATTAAGTTCATATCTTGGCGTTTAGTCTCTCCGATGTATCATATTCCCTAACTGAATCCCAATCTTTCAAAATCTTGGTATCTTAAAATTTCATGATATATACTTAATACAACTAGGCTTATTCATGTACTCCTATCAAAACCTTACTCTACCTTTAAAATTTCATTGTAAATTTACCTTACAAAGTCAAATTCATTCGTATAATACAAGAAACTCGTGTAAATTTCGTCTGCCTTTCTGTCGTACTCGAACCAAACAATTTTCCGTTTTTTATCAAGGACCTAAATTTTACAACACCTTAAACACCAACATCATCAACGCTTCCTCACCTTTCTCCTTTAAAAGAGCACTTAAGGCATTTATTTGTAATAATTATTAGTATACTCCAACAAAAATTTTGGGAAAAAGCCTTTTAATATTCAACATTTGTAAACTTCCGTAATATTGATTAGTTTAATTTTTCGCCTGATATTATATTGTATCCGTCGCCGTAATTTTTATGCCATCTTCGAAAAATTGTAATTGAGGAGGCCTAATTAACATAAGCTCTATAGTTTCTTTTAGGCCTCCTCGCCATCTCTTCCTACATTTTTTTTTTTGGCATCTTTTTGTAATTATCGTAATCGTGTGGCAAATAAATAAAATACCTAAATACCTAAATACCTGAACATAATTATATGTATGATGTATGTCTAATGAACCACAATGACGCCATTTAATCAAGCAGTGAAGGGCTGCCCCCCCCCCCTTCCCCACCCCGCTCCCTTTGCTAAATTGGTTGCACGCAATTGCACTTCACCGTTTAATATAAGTAATAACTCGCGTGTTCAAGATTAGGGATTTTTAGGAAAGTTCTGGTAAGTCGTAGAACTCATTCCAAACAAATTTTACAAAATTCTTTACACCATTTTTTCCCCAAGAAGAACATAATGCGAAGGTCAGGTTTCAGTGTTGTCATGCTATACTAAAAATGAGTCCCATAAGACCATAATATAACGATGTGCTGTAGCAATTTCAATAAATTTCGGAATGGTCACGGTGAAAACAGCAACTGAGACCACTGTGCGTGGATACCATCGCGTATGTCTGATATATAGAACGATAGAACGCTCACTATGTCTTTTTATGGTTGTTAACAGTTTCGTTCGTTTTCCCTTATATAATTCTGTGTGTAATTAATTACCGTAGGACAAGGAACAAACTTTCTGGGTCTTACAAGAAGGAAATGAGTTCTTGTGCTCTTGGTATATGAGCACTTATGAAATGACTGGATTCTTGGAAAACATTTTTCAATTAAGTAAAGTGGCAAGGGTCGTTTTGTCATCTTGTTTACATCAGCGGTCATCAACAAGATCAGTTTATGTTACATTTACATTTCCTTTTGGTTCGGTTAAAGACGAAGCGAACTTTGAAAAAAAAAACTTATTGTCATAGCCATAGGCGTACGGGCCGGGGTGTGTGTGTGTGTGTGTGTGTGGGGGGGGGGGGGGGGGGGGGTGGGTGGTGGGCGAGGAGGGCTGCAGTTCCTCCCAAATTTTGGGCAACTCAGATTTTTTGGGCAGCAAGAGAAAATTTGGGCAAAGCCAGTTCTTAAAGACGTTTCCATGTTTTGTTTTAATTATTTTGAAGAGATAAATATATATTTTGAGATAAATATTAGCGATAAAAAATCACGACGTTTCGACCTCTCCGAGGTCATTTTCAAGTGTATAAAAGTTCTCTAAATTAGCATAAATAAGTTAAAAACAAGTTATAATAGATAAAAATGTGGTGAACGCTAAAATGTGATAAAATATGTAAAAATGTAAAAAGTGCTAAAAATATTTATAAAGTCAAAAAACAATGGAAATAAAACAATGTTAACAAGAACTACTCTAAACAAATAATTTGGCGCGAATTGAATCGCACTGTTTGTTTTTCCTGAGTAGGAAGATCAACGCAGACATCAGCCCAGTTTACACAAGTAGGAAGATCAAAATATCGTGTCCTCGATCTAAAGCTTCCTAATGGGGATTGTTGTTTTGATTTGCTTTGTCAGTCCCACGTGGGACACCCATATAAGAAAGGCTATAATTGGAGGAGTCACCATCGTACCGTGAACTTTGCGCACATCACGGAAGCAGACATCGGATTGGCTAAATATAAGGAAATGAATGTGGTTCGGTTCTCAGTCGCCGCTTGTGGCAAGGAGCATTGCGTGACGACACAAAAAACGTCTGTGTAGGAGACCAACGCAAAATGCCTCGTGGAGATTATTTGGTCCTCTGGTATTGCTAGAGTTCTGCAGTGAAAGGAATTGTTACAATTTGCGTATTTGTTGTAGAGGAGTTTTTGGCCCCTGTTAAGAGCACGATTTGCTACGGTAAGTACATTTACTTGTTCAAACAAAATCCTTGACTTATTTTAACTTTTTACGAATTAAGCGAAAAACATGGGCAGCCTAATAAGCTCAAATGTGGCAAACTAAAAACATTAAAGGGTATGCATACTAGTTTTTGGTACTCGAGCGAAAAAACAAAATAGGCATCATTCTATCAGGGCGGTGACGCTGGACGTATTTGAGTTTGCAGGAATTTTTGCCGACTGGACGGAAGCGCGTTAGTATATGTAAAAAGATTCTTATTAGAAATGTGAAGTCGGTTGTTGATCGACTCCAGCGAAAACAGATCGAATAAAAGATTATGAACAGTTATGGCTTTAAGTTGTACCTTTCTGAAGCTTACCGCTGAAATCCGCCTAGCTTAATTGAAGAATCTATGCTTTACGGAAATGTTTATGCGGGAGACTGAACGTCTCAGCAGTAACATAATAAATCGAGCGTGTTCTTGGTAGAACTACTTAGAAGTCAACTGAATTTCTTAAAGTTGATTATAACCGCTGTGTTGGCGTTTTGTTCGAAACACATATGGTCTTACTATGTAAAACGAAAATTTGGGTTCTTGGAAGACATTTCTATGCTAGTGGAATATATATTCATCACTCGCCATCGCTAAGCTGGTATTTACGCGAACACATATATAGTAGCATCTTGTACACCAGTATGCACAGTACGTCTGGATTGATAATCTTTGGTTCGTTTAAAGACGAGGGTAACTAAAAACAAAGTATATTATTCTAGCCTTACCAAGCGCGGCAAATCTAGCAATACTGAATAAAATTGAAAAATCATTCGTAGGTCGCGGGACGGGTGACAATTTTCCACGGGCGTAGAGGGAGGGTGAGTTTTCGTTACTCAATTAATTTGTCAGCGGTAGTTTGGCAAAATGAAGGGGGACTTCCGGTTAAATGATCGAGCTTCCTCTGGGGACGCTTCCGGTCGACTTTTTGACCTTATTTATGGCCCTTTTTCGCAATCTGGAGGAAAACCAGACGGGCGAGATCAAGGTTTTCAAGAGACAATTATGAAGTGTTCCGTGGACGAAGTAAGGGAAAAAGGGATTGCATTTCTTCAAGAAAATTTTGACAATGTTCGCTTCTCGGAGAATTACTGTTTTGCAGTCCATAAAGGAGACGCAGAAAGTCTAGCTGATTTGATCGACAGATATCTTTCTTTGAATTCGACGTAAAGATAATTATCTTCATGTTTTCATATTTTTCGTAAACTTTCTCCATACCAAATTATTGTGGTTATTTGCTTGAAGTGGCCCCTTGATTGTCTCTTAATTTGCACATACAGCTGAGCCCATTTTTGAACACAACAGAGGAAATATCCCCATTACTTTCTTTGGAGTCCCCTTTACAGTAGAAAGCTCTGAATCCAGACATTGCGTTCATGGATCGTTGAAGGTAATAGTAAATTAAACCCGTCAGTTTCTATTATATTTTGTTTATCAGCATTTTTGGAAGTTGGTCAGGATTATTTATTTTTTCTCATTTTTATGTAGGGGGCTTGAGGGGGGGGGGGGGGATTTTGAAAAAAATTTCCTGCAAGCGCTTGTCAGAAGAAAAAAATTGCATGCAGCACAAATGTAATAGAAAGCTTATGGGAAAAAAAGGGGAAAAAATATCCTGCCCACCAGATTGCTAGAAAAAAATATTCTTGATGACCAGAAATCACCGCCCCCCCTCCCCCTCAAGAGTTAAATGGTCGGCCCCTAAGTGAAGAGCGTAAAATCGCACACAAAGTTAAGTTCGCTCGAATTGCTCATGATTGACAGTTAAACATGAAAGTCTCCGGATCTTTAGAGTGGCTGGGGGTGGTGGAAAAACAGATTTGTGGTGTTTTGTTTAGCAATTTGTTGAATTGATTGTTATTGATTTTAAAGTAGAAACCTAATGTAAAACAGACATGATTTTCCATCGATTCAAATTATTATCTACCTCATCTACATCTACCTCTACCTATTAAGTCCGTAAAAATCGCTAAGACATCACACCAACCATTATGTGGTGCTCCAAAATTTGCCTTATTTCCCAGTCTCATCAAAGCACAACAACAAAACTAACGACATTTCGACATCAGCCACGACTAAAACACTGATAGAATTTCGTCTTTGATGTTCTTTGATATGATTTCTTATGGCAAGTACTCTCTAGCAGAAGCAAGCCCTTCTAAGAACTAAAACATTTAAAAGTGCTCCCAATTTCGAATTAGCCCCGCCTCCCTTCCCCCTGATTCGACAATGTCGAAACTAAAGCGCCGATTGGTTGACCTGGTTTTACTATGCTTCAATTTCACGACTCGACGGGTGGGTCTAAAAAAAATGATGCTCTGTCGTATCGGATATTTTTGATTACAAGAGAATGCGTGACAAATACGATGATCCTAATAATTTCAATATCAAAATAGAATCTACAAACCACTGTTATTACTGTTATTTCTTTTCGGCAAATACCGGGTTATAGCATAGATTCGCGATTCGGAATTCGCGGTTGCGTTAAAATAGAACAAATTAACAAAGAAAAATGCTTTTTAGTTTTTAGAGACATCGTGATTGCGGTGAAACTAAGTGAGAGTGAATCGTGAATAAAATTAGTTACATCTAACTACTGTACTTGTGACTTGTGGACAACACTGTTATTGGGAGGCAAAACATTCACCATAATCGAAGCATTTTTTTTTTTTGGTTTTGAATTCCGGCCCCATTCAATCATCCCCGTCACTTGGAATCAATACAATATATATTCCCATACATCAAGTACCTACCACAGCGTTGAAGGACACCGCTGACTAATTAATTGAGTAACGAAAACTCACCCTCCCTCTACGCCCGTGGAAAATTGTCACCCTCGCGGGACCCTAGAAAGTCAATTGAACTTATGGACTTCACACAAGTAAAATAAAAGTGTGTGTATACTCGTACATATGCTATTCTCAAGCCACGGCTTTCTCTCAAATGCTCTAAACTCTTGTTCCAAGCTATCTTCAGAACTGGTAAAACTCGACAAATGCATTTTGAGCAGCGTCATGGAATTTTAAAGTGATATGTTTGGTTATCCTACCGAGTAACTTCAGCCATTTCGAATAATATATTCTATGGGGGCTTTCTGATCATATTCCCAAACATCTTACATGCTGTATAAAGGTGTACGAAAACGTGAGATTTTCTGCTACTTTTTTCCGTTACCATACAATTCGAAACCGAACATTTTAGGGGTCCTTTCTTGAGAATAACAGCCAGTCCTGGGGAGTGAACTGTGGAAAACCCAAATTCCAGAAATCGCAACGAAGTTCATGTAAAAAATAGAGAAAATCCCAGATGAGTGAGTCATCATCTACAAATTTTAAGTCTTTGTCGAGCCGTATAGAAATGTCTGCCCCTGAAATAAACCAAAGTGCAGTGCTTAAACGATCTTGTCCTGAAAACCTACATTGCTCACATAGAAATGGAAAAAATGGAAATAAACGATAAACGGTAGTGTATTCATAACTCAGCTGTCACTAAAAATGACAGTTTGAGTCAGTCAAATTTCTATACAGAGACAACTTCACCCTCACCCCCACCCCCAACCCCTTCTGATCGTAAATGTACCTCTTCAGCTATTTCGAGAAAGGTTGTCGGAAAAAATGTGCCGCGACAATCCAGAAAGGTAATATGGGATATGCTCAATACACTGTTCCTGACACTGTAGCTGTCGAACCAACTATTGTTTCTTTCCTTTAGCACTCGCGAACATACGTCCATGGCCTCTCCTGCCATTCTTTCAAATTTCTTTGAAAAGCAGTGAACTCAAAACCACCCAAAATGCCTTCCGGGGTTGTCGCGTGCACTTTATCCGACAACCTTTCTTGAAATAAAATACCTGTAAATCAACCGCAAAGACGCCACCGCAAGTGCATGATTAAACAGTGGCAGTTGTAATTTAGGGACGCACTCTTCGCAAAGCTTGTACGGATAATTTAATTGGGTTATCTTCCAGTTCTGCAGCGGTATGCAGTGATATTTGGTGTATAAAGCGACTGAGGAATAGTTACGGTGAGTACTCCGGGTTTAAACAAACACTTTGCATCAAACAAGCGGCGTTCATCTAAGCATTGTAAGAAGAAACCGCTTAACATTAGGGACATTATCCTCAGTTACGGGTAAAATTTCTTGGAATCTTCTATGTGTGTATGTGATTATACCGCCTTGTACTTATCTGCAAAGGTCGTGTAAATTTAAATAGGTAATAGCATGATTTGTAGTGATATTTTGCATAAATACCACGAGTAATATTTCGAAATTGTTATACGTAATTTCACGAGCCGTTAGGCGAGTTAAATTTGAGACAATTTTGAAATATCACTAGTGGTATTCATGCCAAACATCACGTACAAATCATGCTATTATTTGTTTATACTACTACCCACGAAAGGTGTGTAATTTTCACATGTAGGTATTTCAAATTAAGCTAAAATACCACTGCTCTAAGCCAATCAAATTGCAGAAATTTCTCATGTAGTAGTATTAGAACATTTATCATTTCCTCTTGAAATCAGGTTGTATTGTGTCAAAATTGCCATTTAACATTCAGTGTTTCATTTAGAGTCCAAGTGACTTGGAAAAGAAAAGGTATTACCCTAGCGTTATCGAGCACTGAGCTAGCTAGATTCAACTCTCTGTCCCCCTTCCAAAAATTCTCGGAAGTGGCAACTGGTTATCTATTCATTGAGTAATGTCACTTTGACATTTCGGAGAAACCGTATCGCTGGAATATTTTACCTCTTCAACACAGAGGTCACAACTGTCTCTAAAAACCTTATGTGTTACTTTTATCCGCAACTGTTTCCGAGGAGAATTTCTCTCACAATAGTTTCTGGCGAAACGACTTGTCTACCTCTGACAGAACGATATAATGCTAATACTGCATTCAGGAAAACATGGTCGCACTTAATATAAACACTGCACAAGGCAAAGATGTCCCCCCTACCTGTAGCGACATCATAAAGGGTAAATCAAAAGGCCCCACATCTAAATACGGTGGGACGACGGAAGACAGAAAAACGGCTCCCGAGCTTTCATAAACTTGGTCTTTTCAGGATGGGAGCTCGTGTTAACGTCGTTGAAAGAGCTGAGAAACACAAGAATGGCTGAGCCAGACGTGATAATTAGCATAATACTATAGTGTCTGACCTTTATTTCGTCTGAAACTAATTTACGGCGTTGTAGTGCAAACTATGTACCTCCCGGGGGGATACTCCTGGGAATTCTTGGTTGGGCTGTACCGCCCGGTTCTTCAAATCCTGACCCGATTTCAGGCCAAGAAATGTAATTTTCCACACCCGTTTTCAGACTAGACCTTTAAAATCCATACACGTTTTCAGACCTGGCCTTTAGGCAGAAATTATGTTATCATTACTTAGGTTAGAGCGTAAACAAAAAAATTATTCAAATGTATTTCGAATTCGCATATTTCTCTTTCTTTCTTACTCATTTGGAATTGAAACGTTAAATGCGTTCATATACTCCGTAGTTCCCTCGATAACCATACCCGTTTTCAGACCAAAACGGCGAAAAAACCCTACCCGATGGGGCGGCACAAACCTATATGGCTTCTATAAGAGAGTACCCCCCCCCGGGTATGTAGCATTAACATTGGACGAAATGCAGTCAAGAAAACGAAGTATTTACTAACATCAGTACGACCAGCCTATTACGAAATTTCGAAATTTTAATCGCTGTCTTTGAATTTTATGGATAACTTGAATAACTGAAAAGACCAAAGAGTGACAGTAACCAAATTTAATGAAGAATTATTAGCACGAAAGACGAATACCTAGAAAATCCCAGTAAGTGAAAAATGGATTTGTGTATTAACTGCAGGAGACAAGAGAAGCCCGCAAACATAACATCCAGGTTGCCACAAAGAATAAATGCAATGCATAAAACGCAATCTGATCACGCGCGTTTCATTCACGTTTGTACCTTTCTATCACTTGAATCTGCTGATAACACACGTTTTGACTTTCCATCACGTGAAACTGCGCAAAGTAACAGTGTTGGAACAAGAGCCGTTTTGACTTTCGATCGGAAGACATGAAACTATAACCTTTTGTTAAGGCTCGTTAATAAGTGACATTCTGTGAAGCAACATTAAGAAGAAAGTAAGCCCAAGTTAGAGTCTACATTTTGGTTACTGCGATTTTCAAAAACACTCGAATTCTGAATTTGACGGGCAGAAGCCAACTGCGGTTTGCGTTTATCGCTGCAGTCAATCATCTTAGCGGACCTCTTAGGAAACAGTGGTAGTCTTTACACTAGAGCCTAAGTAAGCTAAGAAATATTTCAAGACAAGTAAATTTTAATCACTTCAAGTAAAATAAAGCTTTACGGACAACCGATTATTTTTTACTTCAGGGTTGCGTTCGATTGGGAAATCCGGATTTCGGAATTGCAATCGAACGCGAAATCCGATAAGGGATTTCACCTCCGAGAAATCCGTCCTCAGGGTGGGTTCCAATTAAGAAATCCAAATCCGGATTTCATGGATTTACTTTTTACCGTTCGATTGGGAAATCCGAAAAAGGATTTGCAAAATTGTTCTTGTGTACAGCGGTCTTCTTTTTGCTAATTATGCGTGCGCTTGCAAGACCGCTGTTCTTAAGGACAGTTTTTCAAATCCTTTTGCGGCTTTCCCAATCGAACGGTAAAAATGAAAATCCAAAAACAGATATCTCAGCGTTGAAATCCGCTTTTGGATTTCGCGTTCGATTGCAGATCCGAATTCCGGATTTTAAAATCTAAATCCAGATTTTCCAATCGAACGCACCCCAGGTTAAGTTAAAGCTCTTTTCCAACGAGATTTAACTAAGATTGATTGACATGTTTCGCCTTTCTCAAAGCTCAAGAAACAGCAAGTAAGCTAAGTCGGTCATAAGGACGGTTTTCAAGTCACTTGAAACTTTCTTAAATAGTTTCAACGTTCCGACTTTAATGAGATGGAAAGTAAAGTTACTTGAGATTTTACTTAGGCCGTCACACACGAGTCTTACTTAACAGCCTAGTGTAAAGACAACCGATATATACTGTACATTTCTTTATGTGTTACCAACAAAATTGGTACAGTACTTAGCCTAACCCAGTTAAATTGCTACACTGGGTTGGTTTCGCTTACCCCCTGCTCACTCCCTAACTGATCAAACATGTATGATGTATGTCCAATTAACCGCAATGACGCCATTTATTCAGACAGTGAGAGCTCAAGTTACCTTTGCAAAATAAGTTACACGCAATTGCAGTTCGCCGTTTAATTGAAATAATAACTCGCGTCTTTAAGATTAAGGATTTTTGGGTAAGTTCTGGTAAGTCGCAGAACTCATTGAAAACAATTTTTTGAAAATTCTCTGTACCATTTTTTTTTTCTCACTCAAGCAACATAATGCGAAGGTCAGGTTTCAGTGTTGTCATGCTATACTAAAAATGAGTCCCATAAGACTTAATATAACGATCTGCAGCAGTAATTTCGATAGATTTTCGAATGGTCTCGGTGAAAACAACATGCGCAACCTACACCACTGTGCGGGGATACCATTGCGTATGTCTGATAGAATGCTTACACAAACTCCCAAATTTTTCTAAATGTTTTCACTGCGTGTCTTTAAATGGTTGTTGACAGTTTCTTTCGTTATCTTTTAAGTAATTCTGAGTGTAATTTATCACCGTAAGGCAAGAAACGAAAGAAATGAGAAAGAAATGAGTTCTTTAATTGAGGTCTTGGTAAAGGAGCACTTCTGAAATGATTGGATTCCGGCTTTGAAAACTTTCCCAGTAGATTAAATATGTGTGGCAAAGGTCCTTTTGTCATCTTGTTTACATCAACAGTTATCAACGAGATCAGTTTATTTCACATTTACATTTCCTTTTTGTTCGGTTAAAGACGAAGCGAGCTTTGTAAAAAAAAATAAAAAAGCTAATGTTATAGCGTCACTGAGTCTGCTAGACCCAGCTTGTATCTTGTTGTTGATGGAAATTTTATACCATTGCTGGGTTGTGATGCTTGTTTAGACTTGGAAGTCCTTGAGTTTATGAACCTTGAACTGATAACTACTCCAGAGTCAAAACAACCAGAGCAAGAAATGCCAAGTTTCTTCCAAACCAATCCTGCGTTGCAGGATTATAAAGATTGTTTTAGTGATAAATCTGGCAAGCTACCTAACAAAGTACATTTGGAAGTTGATCCTTCAGTTCCTCTAGTGGCACATCCTCCCAGAAAAATTCCAATTGCACTTCTTGAACCACCACGAGAGAAGCTCACAGAGATGGAAGAAGATGGGATTATTGTTAAAGAAGGGGAACGCACTCCTTGGGTTTCATCTATGCTAGTGATTGACAAACGAAAAGTGAAAGAAAAGATTACTCCACTCTCGAAGAATGATGTTCGAATTTGTATTGACCCAAGGCACCTAAACAAAGCTCTTAAGAGACCACACTATCCAATGGTTACTGTAGAGGAGGTTGCCAACCGATTATCGGGTGCAAAGAGCTTCATGTCCCTTGATGCTTGCAGTGTATACTGGCAGCTCCCAGTGAATGATGAAAGCTCAAAGCTCGTAACATTTAATACCCCCTAGGGTCGATATCGATTTACAAGGCTCCCTTTTAGCATCTCTTCTGCCCCTGTAATCTACCAACGGGAGATGGACAAACTCTTTGAAGGAGTTCCTGTGGAGATTATAGTTTATGATTTCCTGATACATGGTAAAGATCAAACCGATGCTGATCAGAAATTGAGAAGAGTACTGGATAGAAGCAGAGAAGTAGGATTGAAGTTCAATTCAAAGAAAGTGGGGAGTTCCTGAAGTGAGCTATGTTGAACATGTGTTCTCGGCCGAAGGATTGAAACCTGACTCTGATAAAATCCGCGCGCTCAGGGAGATTCCTCCTCCTTCTGACAAAGAAGGTGTACTTCGAATACTAGGAACTGTCAATTACCTTGACAAGTTCATTGAACACAAAGCCAATCTACAATAGCAGATTTCACAGCTTACCCAGAAAGATGTAGCATTCGTGTGGGAGAAACCACATCAAGAGGCTGTTGATAAGCTGAAGTCTGTCATCACTAGTGCACCGGTGTTAGCATACTTTGATAACAGCAAAGAAACGGTGATAAGTGTTGATGCCAGTAGCACAGGCCTTGGTGCAAAGGAAAGGCTTTTGCTCTCTCCCATGTGAGCTCCATGAATTTTATCTAACACTTCATCTCTCAATGGTCTTGGCACTACAGTTCTGTCTGATTTAAAACACTTGCCATCCTCAACACTCAGCTCTTTTCTGAAATTCCAATATTCCCGGGCAGGTTCATCAACTTTTTCTTTCTTAGAGGGCCATCCTTTCAAAACGTACTCCATAACCACTCTTGATGTCTCATCAGCACCTGAGCTGTCCTTGAATCTCTTCAGGGTGCTGCTTTCTAATCCAAGTTCCCTAACAAGATTAACTCCACTCACATCTTCGGGTTCACTGAATGGTTCAGTTTCACTGAGAGGTGCTCTGCTAAAACAGTCTGAAATGACTCGCTGTTTTCCGGGGACATAACACGTACATAACGCACCACAAGGTCATACTTAGTGACTTTCGGCAACATCCTCTGTAGCCTGGGAGGGGCCTAATTCAGTGGTTTCCGAAAGATTGACTCCAGTGGTTTTTGTTCTGTCTCAACAATACCTCTGCGCCCGTACACATATGTGTGAAACTTTTGCGCTCCCCATACAATCGCTAACAGCCCTCTTTCAATATTTGCATACATCTTCTCTGAGGGAGTCAATGCCTTTGAACTGAAGGCAGGGGATTATGTTTTCTGGCCTTCCATGACTGCCCAAATCAAAGACAAAGTCAGTTCCTGTGCCGTGTGTAATGTGTTCCGCAACTGACAACAAAGAGAATCATTACATCCTCATGACATTCCAGGATTACCTTGGCAAGTAGTTTGGACTGACCTGTTTGAATATGGTGGCCAAACGTACCTGTTAGTTACTGACTTCTGTTCGAAGTACTTTGAAATGGAACTGCTTCGCCAGAACAAAGACTCACTGAATCGTGTTAGGAGGGAGATGTGGTAACATTGAAACCTGTAGGGAGCCCCCTTAGAAGCCCCTGACTGACTTACATGCGTACCCCGAAAACGGGGAACCGCGTGCGTTGTGTTTTTGACTTGCCTGGGACACGAACCTGTTAGAATTGTCTTTACTAGTTGATTTTAGCTTCATTGAAAGATCTTATAACACTTCGCAAGTCGACTCGATTTTCAGGCGACTAGGAAATTGTTGACCTCTAGAAGTCTATTAGGAAACTATTACTGAATGACCGAAGACTAGATTGTGACCTGAAAAAAACGTCTATTAAAATTATTATTATTATTAATTGTAATAATAATTATTTTAATTGAAATGAAATGTTTTTAATTCGAGTATTTTTTAATTAAATGAATTTTTTCTGATCAAAACTAAGTGTTTTTTTTAAACGAAAGGAATTGTAAATAGTGTTTTGTCGGAATAGTTTTTTTTACTTGAATTAATTGTAAATAGGATTTTAATAGTTAGCATTATTATTATTATCATTGGTATTATTAGCATCATCATTATCATTATCATTATCATTAAAATTCTCCTTGCCACTATGGCCTCATTAAAACACAAAGAACAACCACGCTCCTTTGCTTGGCACACTGAGAGGTTTATTCAGTAAAATCACTAGCCGGTAAAATATGTGACTACCTACACTTTCACTCGACAAACCCTTCGACTCGAAAGTGGGTGGGTAGGGAGGGTCTAATAAAATTACAATACAAGCTCTATTAACCTTTTGCTTCAATAGTTTATTCAAACTTTAAATGAATGGCCTCTGACACGTGTTAGGCGGTATTAATATAGCCCTACGTTAATTGCAAACTGAAATATGATATGGCCGACTAATAACCATAGGTCTACGTCAAATGAAGCATTTTAAGCGAAGCTCAAAATCAGTCCATTGTTATTATCATTACTATTATTGTTGTTGTTTTCATTGTTGTTATTACTATTATTATTTCATTGTTCATAGGTCTGTTCAAACAGCAACTCTCTTATCTACTGGGATGTGAACAGCACAGATAAGCCAGTATGCAAGTTTCGTTGGCTGCTTTCGTGTTTGTCTGCCTCACGCTCGTAAACTGCGGCAAGGCGAACTTCCACGAAATTAACGGCAGTGTCAGTAAGAACCAGACCTTGACCTATGCGGACGGACCATACCTGGTTACAAGTGACTTGGTTATTTCTCAGAATGCCTCTGTTTTCATAGAGGCCGGTACCGAATTTCTGGTAGTTCCAAATGTCGGGGTTCACGTTCAAGGAACATTACTCGCCAAGGGGACAAGGTCTCAAAGAATCACTTTCCGAGCAATTTCTTGTAACGAAACCAAGTTCTGTAATAGCACTAAATTATACAACCCTGGAATAAGGCTGGTGGATGGTTCATCGTACAAAAAGGGACGTTTGGAGCTGGAGTGGAATGGACAGTGGGGAGGGGTTTGCTATGAATACTACGGCAGTAGTTGGAATTTCAAAAATACTCAGGTGGCATGCAGGCAACTTGGCTTCTTGAGAGCCAAGAGATACTATTTGCAGGCTGCTAGCAGTGGCCCCGTGTGGATAAGAAATGTAAACTGTAATGGGAATGAGCAGAGCCTTTTCCAATGTAGACACCGTGGAGCTGGAAATCATTGTAGTAAGTTATTAAGATATAGAGGGGACAAAAGGCTCGCGACGCATCGATATGTGATCTTCAAAAGAAAGCGGAAAAGAGTATATTGCCATATATATTATATATTACCGAGAGATGAGTATATCACGCTCCTAAGCGGCAGTTCAGGGACGACTAGATATAGCCATATGATTATAGTCAAAAAGGGCCCGGGTCACGCGATGTCTCATTCAGGATACTCACCAGATTTTCATTCTGATATCTAAGCTGGGTATGGCGCATCGAGAGAAATGGTCGGACAGTTACATGTACGCATATGAATAAGCTATTGTGGCTTATCCTTGGTGGGGTAACCTGCCAGTCCATATAATCTCTCATTTAGTTAATTTGATCACGTTTATATCATTTCTCCTCGCCCTTTCCCTTCGTTTCTGTGATTTGGAGCCCGGATAGGGGAAGGGGGAGGGGAGTGGTGGTTGGGTGGGTGGGTGGGGAGGCGTTATTGTGGATTTCAGGTGACAGGGATGATCGAAGGAGGTTTTTGAGTTCTTCCGGAAATAAAGTATAAAACCAAACTTGTTTTGCGACTGTTTCTGCTTCCAGGAAATTTTTTATGGCTCCGAAATTTGGCATGGGTTTTTTGGGGGGTTAAATTCTGGTCCAGGGATTTTTTTTTGTTTTGTTTTTTTGTTTGAAGCTCTAAGGGTTTTTTTGGGTTTTGATCCAGTGCCCCCATTCGATCATCCCTGTCACTTGAAGTCCGGATTACACCCCTGGGTTTTGGAACTTTCCAGGCTTAAGAAACGTGCCTTTTGACTCCTTTTCATTGAAATGACTGCAAATTTCGTTTGGTTGGATTTCAAAAACTGGTTAAGATATATGCACCCGTTTTTAAAAAAGGTTTTTATATGGGGAGATCCATAGATAGATATTTACGTTTGTTTTCTTGCACGTGCGCCAGTGTGCATTTTCACCCGTTGGTGTCCATGGGCCCCCCTAATTCTCTCTAAGTTTGTTTTTGTTGCGGATGGTGAAATCACCAAATGACCTAATACAAAAATATTCAAAGGACACTCAACAATTTCGACCCTCAACACTAGACCTAACCAGCCGTGGTCTAAGCAACATCTAGAAATACCCTGAGGAATACACAATACATGAAGTTAAAGGTGTCTTTTCAAGGATTAAAGATTTAAACTGGTATGATAAAATATACTAGCCACCTGAGTTTATTTTTAATTAATCCAGATTTACTGAGTGTTTGTGGCAGATGGACATAGCAATTCTATGTCGCTCCTGTATTTAAAAATGGAATGCAGCTAGTTAAGTAGAATACTAGACAATTTCCCTCTCACAACTTTGCTAACTTTTGCGAGAAATTTCATTAACATTTACAACCAATACCCTGGCTCATCTTCTAATCTCTAGGAAATAGCAAAATGGACAGTTTGCTTTTGTCTAGAGTGACCCATCCAATGTACAGATCAGAAATTGCATCACGACAAAACGGATACTAGACAACGTGATGGACTTGACTGCGATTTTTTTTCCCCCCCTCTAGATCGTTACAAAGACATTGTAATTGAGTGTGACACGTTAATACCTTACCTAAAAGAGAGGGTTTATTGGAAAGGCATTTATTTTTCAATGTCAAACTCCACGAGAGAACAAAAGCAAAGAAGCTCATTCCTGGAAAACGTCGACATAATCAACGCCTTCGATGGCGTTAAGGCACTTAACGAGGCTCCGGTTTTGTTAAATGTCACTGTTAGAGACGGTATAACTGGAATTTTGGCAAAAGAATTGAATCAACCGCTGAAAGTGGTGGATTCAAAGTTTTTGAGATGTGAGTCTGTTGGTATAAGTGTCACAAGCAGAGGAGCACCCGTTGTGGTCCAAAATGTAACTGTTCAAAATACAAGTTATGGGAACGGATTTGTGTACGAGTGGATACCAACAGATGCTGTGGATCTATGTCGCGTCGATCCAGAAAACGTCTCATTCCCCTTGGTTTTAAACGCATCTGGTGGTGCTTTGCCAAATAACTGCATCAAGGTAAGAGTAGGAGTAAAGGGATACGTTTCTAGGGAAACTGTGATGTTACTCAGGCGGAATGAGAATGAGAATGTTGACAATTGTTGGAAGCTAGAAGCTTCTCGGGTCAAACAGTAACAACATTCCACGATGGTACGTAATTAAGAGCCATTTTCTGCGGGGACCGAGGTAGCACATGATGGAAAAAATGCCTATCCTCATATTTCGTCAGAGATAGCTTATGGTGAGTCAATATATGTGTTGTAATTTTTTTGTTGACATATTTTTCTCTTTTCCAGAAATTTCTCAAAAACTGTAACGAGTGGCCACCGCCATAAAACATTTTGGGCTTTTATTCATTGCTAAGAAAAAGTCCGCTAAACTTTGAGGAAATCAAGCCTTGAATTTTCAACAAACGAAAGTAATCATCAATTTACGCTCTTTGTTATCAAAGCCAAAATTTCACACAAATCTAAGCTTTTAGCACTATTTTAGATCTAAAAGACAGTACAGTAGACTTACCTTGTAGAGCCAGCAGTCAAAAATTGTTTTTTCTGCCTATTTTCGTTTCAAATTGCCTTCTCCATAGTGTAACTTGATTACTTTCGTTTGTTGACACGTCAATGCGTGATTTCCTCAAAGTTTATCATTTTTTCCATCATGTGCCGCGATTTTTCGATTTCACGCGGTCTCCAGAAAAATTCGCTCTTAAGAGGAGAGGGCCTAAAATCTGCATTCAAGCCAAGTGGCTCATTAGGCCTGAGCTTAACCTGGTGCCTGTAGCATGAGGCGACTAGTAACATTTTTGTCACCTTTTTTAAGGAACACCAGTCCATAGCAGGGCTGCCGTCACATAAAATTCGCCGGTGTCAATTTATTCACCTGGTTGAAGTAAGGCACTGTGGGGGGTAATGTGCTTTGCCCTGGGACACAACACAATCACACTAGCTCTAACTACTGCGCTAATAGGTAACAGAGAAAAAAAATACAAACTATGCTTCGCCTACACAAGTTGAGTAAAGTTGAAAAAGAGGGAGAACGAACTAGTATATAAAAAAATGTAGATAAATGTCTATGCGATGTTGGGACACCGTTTTAACAAGTTGGCGCAACATGTGGTGCGAAGGGGAGTCAGATGTTTGTATCATCGAATTTTATAATTTACCAAATTTTTTCAAAAGATAAATCCTTAACAGATTCTACTCAAGCGGTTTTTTTTTCTGTCGTTATAGACCTTTCGAGCAACAGCTGGCAAAGCGCTCTGCATACATTTTCGTGTAATTGCGGGAAGTGCTTTCGAACTCAATGTTACCGACGGAAGTACCTGGAGTAAAGACCTACTCAGCAGGATCACCAGTGATTACAATGGTAAAACGATAAAAACTGGCTCCTCGTCTGTTTTGGAACTGCATTACTCATCTAAAGGGAGTGTTGACAATCCTGCTTCCTTGGAGATCATTATCATGGATGATTATGGTAGGGTTTTGTATCTGTTAACTACGGGGGTGAAGATGTAATAGCGGTACGTAATCTTACTGGACTGACTTACAGGGGCATCCAACGGGGAATTTTGAGAAAAAGACCTAACAACAAGAAGAAAGCATAAATAAAGCTTTGTGAAGCCATTTAAGCATTTTGGTAGATTGCTGGGATGAATTTATCTGTTCCCCTTTCCCAGCAAGACTGACGGAAGAGTTCCAAGCCAGCAAGGGGCATCTACAAGACCTACAACCGGCTGCAACCTTACTTACTGGAAAGTTTTCCAGCAGGCGTATGTCCAGACATTACTGTCCAGTCTGGGTATGGTCATAGGG
This sequence comes from Porites rus, assembly GCA_964035705.1. NCBI lineage: Eukaryota > Metazoa > Cnidaria > Anthozoa > Scleractinia > Poritidae > Porites > Porites rus. The sequence continues at coordinate 7,493,748 of OZ038004.1, read as the reverse complement.
CAAACTTTATCCCTTACATAAAATCAAATTCCCTCAGAGACCATGAATTGTCTATTTCCCAGTAACACTTTACATATTACTCGTTCCAAATCTCCCAGCCAGCAAATTAAAATTTACCTGAAGAACAGATATTTTGAGGAGCATATCCACTGGGTGCCTCTGGACGTACAAAGGAAAAAAATCTTCGATTCACCTTTTTTGATTTATTTTTCTTAGCTTTTTCGGTGTTGTTGATTATATTGTATGGTCTGCAATGCTTCACAAGCTTCATGTGGTTGAAGGGTAGGGACGCCAAAAAGCTGTAAACACTCACATTTAGTTTTTAGAGCTAAGAATTTTACTTTAGCAAAAGTTTATTTTTAGATTAGTGAATTGTAAAATGAAAGAATTCGCAGTCACCTGACGCCACTTGCTCCGTTAGCTCAATATGAAGCGTCGTTTTTCTGAGCGGAAGGTCATGAACTCTAACCCTGACCGGACAAACGCTCAGGGTCTTAAAAATCTAAAGACAATGTGCTTCCTTTGTACTGGCAGCTTTAAATGAATAGAGGTTCTAGTCTTCTCAAATAAGGAGTGAAAAAACAGTTTTAATTTAAAAAAAACAACAACAAACAATCAGCCATTTCGAATTTCGAAGCAGCCATCTTGATCTCTGAGCCCTCATTTAGCCAGTTAAACCATTTTTTTTTTGTATTTTTTTGCTTACTGCGACCAGGAGTGGTTGAGGAAGCCCAGTCTATAACTTTACAGCCACCAAAATTACGCAGAGTAAAGGACTCGTTATTTCCAATATTTAGGCATAACTTGACTGAGAGAGTGACATAGCTTGACAGAGATGTTGAACTACTTCGTTCTGGCAGTGTATATGGTGCGCAGTACTTTTTTGAACCAATTACAAAATAATTCTGGTTTTATCCTACTTTTTGTAAACACTAATGGATTTTATTTTGCCCCGTTGATGACCTAAAAAGACGAAAACAACTTTAAATTTACTAGTGATCAACTCGCTTAGAGCTCGTAAGCCCCTTTTTTGTTCCTACCGCGTTTTGACGGCGTTATCTGTGATACACAACTATAGCACGGCAAAACTAAATATGTTTGTGATACGTTCTTTGTGTTAAAGAATCTTCTATTTCCATTCTAGCTCTACCTTTATCATTGTTAATATCAGGGAGCAGCTTTGTGAAAAACTCCAACGACGGAATTTTAATTAAGAAAATGATCGGCCACTCCAAAATTTCTAACACCATGGTGACGCAGAATAACCACTATGGACTTCACATAATAGAGGCACGAGGCAGAGTAAATGTCCTATCGTCTTTATTCCGAGGAAACAATAAACATGGTATATACGTGGAAACTATTTCAGGATTGATTGGACTTAAAAAAGTAAACTCCTCGAAAAACTACCATTCGGGCATGTCAATTGGCGTTGGAAGCATATTGCTATCAGTATCAGACAGCAACTTTGATAACAACGATCATAGTGGGGTACGCATCACAAACCAGCTTCACACTACCATTAATATATCCGACGCTCAATTTAAAGGGAATACCCGTAATCATCGTAATCACGGACTTTATCTGTTGGACTTCAAGGAAGATTGCAATGTTCAATTATCAAACCTAAACATAGTTGGGAACACGGTATCAAACGGAGCTTTTTTCGAACGGTTAAGTCTTGCCAATTTAATAATAACTTCCTCTAAGTTTGATGAGAACGGTTGGAATGGATTATCAATTGCTGGTGTTTCGTGTCATAAAGGTATCTTTCGAAACATTTCTACGTCTCGGAATGCTCAGAGTGGCATTTATGTGTCTGGCGGAAATTTTAACGTATCATTAATCTCTTGGACTTCACTTTCAAACAGCCGTAACGGATTTTACTTAGAAAAACAAGCAGGAAAGGTTAACGTAAATGGCTGTCTTGTTAATGATAACCAACAAGATGGTTTAGTATTTTTCGACGGTGGGTATGTTCGGCTTTACGCTGTACTCATTCAAAAGTGTACGCTTTCAAATAACCGATACGGTGTACTTTTTAGGCTTCGCCGTTATACAGGCCTCATGAACTACCGGGTTATTGTGGTGGACTCTACAATTGCCAACAACACTCAGGGGGGATGTGAATTTTTCTCTGAAAGTTGCAGTAACCCTCATCGCAACAGGTACCTTGAACTTTCGTTTGCAAGAAATAAAGTAATGGGAAATAAAAAATACGGCCTGGTCTTTTACGGTCCCGAACAATCCGAGGTGGAGGCAACTGTACAAAATAACACAATGAAGGAAAATACGGGATATGCCTTGAGCGTGGAGTACACAAAGTACTGTAGTGCCTCTCCACTCTTTCCAGTGCTGGTGAATGTTCAAGGAAACATTTTTACCAAGAATAAAGGAGAATATATTGTCTTCGTCAATTTCAAATCCGTGACATCGAAACACCAAATGATCATCTCACAAAACAGCTTTTTTGAAAACCAGAATGTCCGCAAGTTTTCAACAAACTATGCCCGTGTCAAGACCCAGACTGTCCTAGCTATTAGTAAAGGGAACGTAACATTGAAGCGCAATGCATTTGATAATCCTATGTTTCCCCATGAGATAGCAACCCTATATATTGACCACGAGATAATGTATCAAGCTATAGAAAACTGGTGGGGCTCAAACGATGAATGCAAAGTAAAGGAAAGGATTTTTGACTACGAAGATCGAGTCGAACTGGCCCGGATTCACTACTATCCATTTTTAATCTATCACAATTCCAGTAGTGTCATTATCCATAATAGTACAAGGGCATTGTGCTTTCTACAGGGAACGAAAGTGGGTGGCATATTGAACGAGTCAATTACCATACCTAGAAACAGTGGTGCTTATCAAGTGACCGGCGATGTCACAGTTTTTTCCGATGGCACTCTAACAATCGAAGAGAACGTCACTTTGGAATTTGACTTGAAGGCAGTGTTTCTAATTTATGGAGAGATCATTATCAAAGGTACCAGCACGAATAGGGTAAGGTTTATCCCAAAGAAACCCTCTGAAAAGACAGTAAGGCTGGCGGATGGTCCAGGTCCATGGAATGGAAGACTTGAAATATGGTTTAATAATACGTGGATGCCGATATGCCTGAGATGGTACCAGCACGAATATAGCATTGTATGTAGACAATTGGGATACGAGGAAGATAAATACTCAAAACGCTATCCGAGTGGCAAAGAAACTGTCTTTCTGCATAATTTCCGATGTGATACAAACGAAAATGACAATGTTGCAAACTGTGGTCGTGAAAACTGGATTTCTCGACCTCGTTGCTCCGAGTATGTGGCATATATTGCTTGCAAAACTCCCTACTGGGCTGGAGTTCACCTAGCAATCGCCCCAAAGAAAAGCGTCATCACAAACCTCGATATTAGCTACGCAGGCTTCGATTACAGAAATGACTTAAAGGTTCCTGGCATCGCCTTAAGGATTGATCTTAGTCACAACATAAGCGGTGTTGTTGTAGATAATTCCGCTTTTATAGGCGTCCAAATAATGTACCCAAATCCCTTTAAAACCTCTTACGACTTGCACAATCTCACCATATCAAACACCGAATCGGATGGAATTCGTTTGGAATCCCCAGTAGTCAAGATCATGAACACTGACGTTATAAACACGAAGGGTCGTGGATTTTTGTCTGATTTTAATTGGAAGCCCCTTAACATTCATGTGTTGAATATAGCCGAAGCCAAAGTAAAAAGGTATTTACAACCGTGCACCGATAGACATATCTTTCTAGACAGTGCCAGCCCAGTATACTACTTAAGCGTAAAAATTGATTATAGCAAAGGCTGCGAGACCATTATCACAGTTCCACAGAAATACTACATCGGAATGCAACTCATCTACCAAAACCTACCCTATTACGTGTTATTCCACGTTTACAGCGGCAAGAACAAGACATCAGAAACTGCATGGGATATCCATTCGTTAACATGGCCAAGCCGTCCAGTGTGGAGCTCAAACACTAGCACAGTCCTTCTCGAAAGTTACTCCCGGTATTACCCTGACCATCGTAGTTACTCGGTGCATTTAATGGTATATCTCATTAAAGGTAAGCCTCATTAAAATTAATGGGGTAAATGTTGAAAAGCATTTTAACACAAACTAAGCTTCCCCTCTACTCAATATATATTAAGTGCCACTTATTAACCGATAGTGAGGCCATAACACCGAAATCTCAGACCCGGAGGCCTTGATGTCAAGGTCAAGATCTGAGATCTCCTTGGGGTGAATTCACTCCCAAGTGGTATATAACGAGTTTCAATTTCTTAAATTACAAGATATATATCTCTGCAATGTCAACCTCAATGAACATGAGTGTTTAATTTGTACTACAGCAGACAGTACTGTTTCGGCCTTCTGGGATTCATCAGTGCAGTGCTGATGCCAGGATGGAGGTTATGAAGCTAAAAAGCCACCCCAAATGATACCACAATTGTGTTATCATCTAAGCCATGTCAGAGTGCTCTAACTAGTAAACTAGTGAGCATGCGCAATGCTATGGCCGCAACTCATCCTAAGAGTGCTCCATTTCAAAATGAAAGCAAAGCTTTATATGCGAAAGAGCTATATCTAACTGCAGACACACTGCTTCGGCCCTCTGACCCTATATATATTTATTATATATCTTGTAGATAATTTTTTATCTCAGTTGATTTTTATTTTTCCATTGTTTTGGGTATGGTAATGTATGCTAATGAATTTAAAACAAAGGAAAAATAAAAATTGACTGAAATTAAAAAAATAACTGCAACATATACGTACTGAGATGTACCAACTGAAAAGGCGCGAAATGAATTTGGTTCTGGTCTAATAAGAACCCGAGAGCCAATCAAATGGCGCGTATCGCTTTTTCCACGCGTGAGGAAAAATGATACGTCCAATCAGGTGCCACGTATCATGTATTTTGACTTGTGAGCCGTAACAAGGTGATTTTCATTCAGCTGGCAGCATTTCTCATATTTAAAGTAAACTTTCGCAAGTGTTGATACTTAAAAACATGAGCGAGAGGAGGTTTGTTCATCAAGATACTTGGAGTTTCCTCTGCCGAATCATTGTTGAATACTGTTTGGCTGAAAAACACCATTCATTTTGAAATGCGTGGTTGTCAAGAGCATTGGAATTTGTGCTGGGAAGATGTAAAGCTTTGTAAGGACGCACAAGGTAACGAATATCTAGTGTACAATAAAAGAAAGACAAAAACAAGGTCTGGAGTAGACGCTTCAAACTTTCGTCTAAAAGTTTCTGAAAAAAGGTTAAAGAGAGGCGACCGACTCAGATTAAAATTCAGAAATAATATTTCAACATTCTTTGCTTGTTGTAATGTTAACTTTATGTCAAAAATTTAAGCTTATGTTTTAATCCTTGCACGAGTTTCTCACTTGAAGTCGTGTAACAGAGTTTTGTCTTGGTTTGTCATGTCAGACGATAGGCAAGAATTTAAATCTCAGTATGTATATAATAAACGCAATACCACATGGAAACTGCCTTGTACGGCATTAACGCTCTCGTTGTTTTTGTATCAGAAATATCACTCGCTCGGCGCTGCGCTCACTCTTGATTTCTGATACGTCAGCAACTCGTGCTTAAATTCCGTACGTCCTCACTTTTCATGAAGTATTCAATATATATTACATTTTTTGCTTTAATATAATATAAATACTATTTTGCCAAATTATGAACCACAGGTACCCCAAGCTCACGAGCAAGAACCTTTCATGCATAACAGAAATATTATAAGGGTATGGAGATTCCAGCGATTGTTATTTAGGGGTTAAAAACAGCATTAAAGACACATCAAAATTCCTTACCTTGTCTTCTTGACTGAATTTATGGTGTTTTCGTAGCCGTTCTTGGCGGTTTCATGGCGATTCCAGCGAGGTTTAGTTCTGCCGTTGTTGGTTGGTTGGAATCTTCATACAAATCCTTGTAATATTCGTGATATGCAACAACGATTCTCACTCACTTTACACCATGTACTGGTTTGCCCCATGCAAGGGAATCCGGATTCCGGAATCCGGGAAATTTTGCTTGTGGAATCCGGAATCAGAGAAAATTTTGCCTTTGAATTTCGGTTTTGGAATCCGGATTACAGCTCAAGGAATTCGCAATCCCACTAATGATTAGAATCCAGAAACCATGTTCTACTGACAAATACAGGAATCAAGTACCTGGAATCCGGAATCCACAGCGTGGAATCCAGAATCCAAGACTGTTCTGGATTCCCTTACATGGGGCGATACTAGTCTTAGTGTAGCTTTGGTTTTGTTTCATTAAGGAAACAACAGAGAAGCATTGCCAGCACCAAACCTAGACATTTTATACAGTACAAACCTGAACATTTTAAACTGTAACTTTTTAAACAACGCTCTTGGGGGAATTTTCTTGAGCAATGGACGTGACATCTTAGGAAACGTCAATATCCAAGACTCTGTGATTCGTAATTCGCAAAGGAGTGGACTTCAGACTACATTTGCAAGTGTCAAAAAACTGAGTCTCATAAACTGCTCGTTTATAAGAAATATCAATGGAATCCAACTTTCTACATTTTCTGGTATGGTGAACATTGAAAACACCACTGTGTCAAATTCGTCTAACAATGCACTGTATGCCCCATCTCGAGGAAAGAAGACGGTTTATTTAAGGAACAGTCGCATTACCTACAACAAAGGATATTCAGTTTATGTTTATGGAAACAGGCCGCAGCTTAGCTTTTATGCGATTAACAGCTTTTTTGAACAGAACCAAGACACGACCATTTATTTTGAAACCTGGTCGGCTGACGTTGAAGATGTCTACTTTAGAAACTGTACATTTCTATTAAACCAAGGACCCGCGATAAACATTAAGCATTCATCTGATATAAGTCACTGGGAATTTGTTGAAAACAAGTTCATGGAGAACGGTCAACCTTCAGTTATCAAGAAAACTCAATATAATCATCCAGATGATACACCTGAAATATACTTTAGTAGAAATGCATTTTTATACAACCACTGCGAAGACAAAGGCGTTATTGATGTTACGGGAGGAACAAAAGTATTAATAGTTGATGGAAATGTTTTCGAGGGAAACTACGGGAGATCAATTTTTCTTGAAGAGACATCATACTCGCCTTTGACGGCAAAAAATAACATCTTTTACAGCAATAAATGCTCCGAAAAAGGCGTTTTGGAAGTACGAGCGATGCATAGAGAAATTACGATAGATAACAACGTATTTGAATCAAACGAAGGCTTATTCATGGTTCTTCTTAACAGTGCCTTTCCGATAGAGTTGCAAATGGCGAACAAACACGCGAATTTTGGGAACAATACCTTTGTTAATAACACGAACGTGCCATCGAATAGCCTTGCATGTGAACTTAGTATCTCAGGACTAATTGATCACATAAACTTTTCTATACACTATAATAAATTCAACAGCTTAAGGTTTACGAAGGAGCTGTGTGTGTTCACCTTTGCTTCATCTTACTCAAGCAGGCTGGACATTTCTCTAAATTTCTGGGGCCACAACGACAGAAGTGGAATTCGGAAAAGAATCTTTGACGCAGAAAGCGATTACGAGTATGCCTGGGGTATGATCTCCCCATTCCTGAGCGATTCAGGAAACATTCTGCACGAAAAAAAACAAAGTGGTAACTTTGATAAGGATAATAGCCTTTTAGGTGGACGACTGACATCCACCTTGCGGCTTGGTATTAGTCATAGCCCTTACAAGATTCTCTCTGATCTTACTGTCTTGCCACAGATTTCTCTAGTAATAGATCCGGGTGTAGAGATGCAGTTTCATTCTGGCGTCGGCATGCTGGTTCTTGGTTCTCTTCTCGTGAATGGGAATGAAAGTCACCCTGTTTCATTTTCTCTTTTGGAAAAAGATCAAAGTAAAATGTCAATACCCGTTCGCCTTTTTGGAGGTACTTTCCCTTGGCATGGAAAGGTGGAATTATTCCATGACGGTAATTGGATTCCACTGTGCTCAAACGTATCAGCTTTGCGGGAAGAAATGAATAACGCCAAGGTTATATGCAAACAGCTGGGCTATAAGAAGCCCTTGAACATCAGTCGAAGACTTCAAGGATCTATGGATGTAATGCCGTTTAGCATAATGTCTAGTTGCCATGAAAATGAATCCGACATTAGCCAATGTTCCCTAACATTTCAAAATCGCAGCTACGATAATTGTACACATGCCATGGTTCTCACCTGTTCTGGGGGTTTACCGTGGGGAAATATTCGATTTGTGCGCGACGAAACAAGCCCATTCGACGCAGCTATATCGCAGTTACAGCACATGAAGATCAAACATTGTGGTATGAAACATGGGAAGGACGTCGCCGCGTTGGAAATCTTTCAGTACGTTCCAAAAGTCCATTCCGTACAAGTGTTAAACTGCTCAGCGGGTGGTTCCAAGCTGTGGTTTCCCGAAAAAGAAATGTTATTCGCAAACACCTCTTTCATTAATACAGGGGGAGTGGGAGCTGCAATCCTGACAACGAAAAAGAACGTTACTTTGCAGAGAGTCAGGATTATAAACAACAAGAATGGAGTGTTCTTTGGCAACCCGAATGGAAAGTGGATGGACGGACTACTGAACGGACAAGTCATGCTGTGCGCTTCAGAACAAGTTGTAGATCTTCGAGATGGCGATGTCTTTCTGTACTTTAGACAACCCTTCATTACCATTTATAACCCCACTGTCACGTGCAAGAAATTAATTCGAACAGGAAACAATTATGGATTCGCTCTTAGGCTGATAGTAGTGAAGAACGTAGATTACATCACAATACAAGACCCTCATAGAAATACGATCATAAAGTATTCCTCAAGAAGTCAAATTTCATTGTCAAAACGAAGGCTTATTCCCTGGAGCAGTATCACAATCTTTTTTAAAGGATGGTTCAGCACCAGCGAAGTCCTTTTACATCTCGAGCGGGCAGAGGACAACGGTTTGTATTATTCCGATTGTCTATCGTCAGGATTTTGCCATTTTCTTGAGCAACTTTAGAAATATTTATCACAAAATAGTAAATACTTGAATCCTTAACTCTCGTCTTGCTGTCTCACAGATTTCCCTTGTACATTTGAAGTAAGTGATTGTGGCTGGAAAAACTATCCTGGAGGTTATTTCAATGGCGTTGCTCTGGCAAGGAAGTGGTATTGGAATGACATCTATGGCATGCATGGCGCCGTTTCTGATCATACATATGGCTACAGAGGGGGTGAGAGTTACTCTATTTTTTTGTATAATTAATAACAGTTTAACTAAAGACTTCACTAAAAAAACGAGATCTGACGTATATGATTGTTCCTTCCTTTGCACCTGTGTTTTTTTTAAAAATGAGATTGATATTCTTCGCATCATTGCCTGCAAAGAGATAAAAGTTTGATCAATATCGATGTCGAATAGACTCTTAAGACTCTAGTCATATCAAAAGTCGTCCCTTTGTTTGCTAATAAGCTTGTTATCGTTCGAGGTCAGCGGTCTTGTCAGGTAGAATAAGTCTTGGATAAAAAAGCACATGGTTTTGTTCTTTGCTTAGTTTTCTCTTCGACCGCCATTGTTCTATTCGTTCATTGTTCAATGTAAATCTCTTCGGTTCTAAGCAATACAGTTGATTCAAGTTATCCCTGCCTACTCTCTTTGATTACGACTCTTGTCTTTGCGACATTATTTACGTTGCCCGTTGCATTAACGTGAAGTTTCGCTTTCATAACATATTACGACTTTATAACTAAAATCAACTTACATGTACTTACCTACTTACCTACTTACTTACTTAGTTACCTAGTTACTTGCTTACTTACTTACTTACTTACTTACTTACTTACTTACGTGCTTACTCACTTACCTGCTTACTTACTTACTTACCTACCTACCTACTTACTTACTTACTTACTTACTTACGTACCTACCTACCTACCTACTTGCTTACTTACTTACTTTCTTACCTACCTACTTTTTTACTTACTTAGTCACTTACGTACTTACTTACCTACCTACTTACTAATAACCATAGTAAAGAAACAGCACTAATAACCATAGTACAGAAACAGCACTTTTGAAAGTTACCAACGACATTATGATGGAAATTAATTCTCAGCATGCTGTTCTACTTGTGTTACTTGACTTAAGCGCTGCCTTTGACACTGTTGATCGTAGTGTTTTGTTGCGTAGACTTCAAACTTCATTTGGAATTTCTGGAGCACCATTAGATTGGTTTAAGTCGTACTTGTCAGCAAGAAGTCAACGTGTTTCCATTCCCGGCGCCCTCTCTGACAGTCTTCCTCTTGACTGGGGTGTACAAATCGATAAGATACAAAGAGTTCAAAATGCCGCTGCAAGGCCTATTTTTAAGCAACCTAAGTTTTGCCATATAACACCAGTCTTATCTCAGCTTCACTGGCTTCCCATCAAGTATCGCATTGAGTTTAAGTTTTTACTTATGACTCTTAAAGCTATTCACGGCTTGGCGCCAGATTATATTTGCAAATTGATCAGCCGAAGGAAATCAACAGGATATTCCCTCAGATCCAGCAAAAACGTTATGCTTGAGGTTCCAAGCGGCAAGATACTCCCAACACTTGGTGGTAGAGCATTCTGTTATGCGGCTCCAAAGCTCTGGAACAGCCTACCTAGTGAAATATCCAGCCTTGCCTCTCTGTCAAATTTTAAATGCCATGTGAAAACATATCTTTTTAAAAAAGCTTTTAATTTGCAGTAGAGTATTTGTTTCGTTTATTTTATTATTTATTATTTATTATCATTTTATTTCATTTTTAAATGTTTCTACCTGCTTTTAAATTTTATTCATCTTTAGTCTTTCTTTTTAATTTATTGTAAAGCGCATTTGATCATGTGATCAGTTGCCCTATATAAGTTTAAATTATTATTATTATTATTATTATTATTATTATTATTATTATTATTATTATTATTATTATTCATTAAAAAGCGGCAAACTGCATTCATCCGTGACTGGAGAGACTCTGCTGCCTATAGGCTTTTGAGGAACAAAGCCTAGTGGGAAATAAGGTCGGCAAAATACGATTATTACCATTGTAAAGTAAGTGACCTTGAGCATAAGGATTCGAAAAAATGGTGGAAACAAATTAAGTTATTAACAGGCCAGGATATAGAACAGGAATGGTACCATCAATTCCTAGGCGAAAACTGTCCAGATATTAAGTCTCTTGCTAATATGGTAAATGACCACTTTATTAGTTTGACATTGGACTTTGTTCCCTTTACCCCCTCTGGAGTAACCAATCAACAGGTCCTCCCCCCTGCGACCTCTTAGTGACTGTCAGGGAGGTGTATGACTCTTTATCAAGCCTAAATGTCGGGAAAGCAATTGGCCCTAATATGATACCGAACAGGGTCTTAAAGGATTTCGCACCTGAACTCGTCCCGCTAATTATGGATATTTATAACTGCTCACTCAGGGAGGGCTATGTTCCTGATCTGCTGAAGTGATCCATAATCAACCCCCTTCCCCTTTTTTCCGCCTCAAGAAATTCAATCTGACTTGAGACCTATCTCTCTGACATGCACACTTGCCAAAGTCATAGAAGGGTTTGCGCGCAGCAGGCGCAAATTGCGGAAAAACTTGATCCACGCCAGTACGCAAGGGAGGGGCACTCCACCACGCCGCCTTGATTTATATCCTACAGGCGACTCACGAGGCAACTGAATTGTGGGAATTGTGGGGATAGAATGTATTTTGCCGATTACTCAAAGGGTTTTAACCTGATTGACCATTCAATTTTTCTGAAGGGAGTTGGCGTTTTTCGATATAGACCGCTGTCTTACTTAACTGGATTAGGGCCATCCTGACTGGGAGATCGCAAGCTGTAAGGATTGGAAACTCTCTGACTGATTGGAAGTCACCTAGGGGAGGTATCCCGCAAGGGACGAAACTGGGTGTGATTTTGTTTGCTGTAATGAACAACAATCTTTTGGGTGACTGGCATTTGAGAATTAAATTCGTAGATGATACCACGGTATTAGAAATCCTGCCAAGGAACGGTATTAGCTTACTAAATATAGCTGTCAATGATATTCACAGGTTTTCCATCAAACATAATATGAAACTAAATCCGAAAAAGTGTAAGGAAAATTAACTTCATGCAAAATGATAATTTTGCTACAAGACCAATTGTCCTAGGTAACAACACAGTTGAATGTGTAACAACTTATAAATTACTCGGTATTATTATCAGTAATGATTTAAAGTGGAACGAGCATATTAATTACATATCGAAAAAAGCTTCGAAACGCCTGTATTCCCTGAGGATTCTTAAAAAAGTGCGTGTTTATAAAGATGGAATTCTCAAAGTTTACTTAACAACAATAAGACCTATACTAGAATATGGCACACAAATCAGGCAAGATATTCCTGAACTTCTTTTAAATAAGCTGGAGTCAACTCAAAAAAGGGCACTACATATTATCTATCCATGCCGTAGTTACTCAGATGCTCTTAATACTACCAACCTTAGCAGCTTGAAAGAAAGACGAACTCAGCTCTGCTGTAAATATATTCAGAAGATGTCTCAAAAGGACCACCCCATTAACTTCCTCAAGCCGAGAAGAGCAATTAGTGGTCATAGTTACAACTTGCGGGCCAGCGACAACAATAAAAATATTGTTTACGCTGATAGGAGTTATTGCCGGACCCACCGTTCAGATTCCTTTATTTCATTCGCTAGTAAATATTTGAATATGTAAATAGTTATTTAAGATGTTTTTTATTGACTTGGCTGTGTGAATTGTTTGTTAATTCTTAATTTATAGTCCTTTAATTCAGTTAATTCTGCAATGCGGGAAATAAACGGTATATTTATTTATTTTATTTTTACTCACCAACTTCCTTACTTACTTACCTACTTCCTTCCTTCCTTACTTACTTACTAACTTACCTACCTACCTACTTCCTTAGTTACCTACCTACTTACTTACTTACTTACTTACTAACTTACTTACCTACCTATCTACCTACTTGTTCACTTACCTACCTACTTACTTACTTACTTACTTACTTACTTACTTGCTTACTTACTTACTTACTTACTTGCTTACGTACTTACTTACTTACTTACTTGCTTACGTACTTACTTACTTACTTACTTACTTGCTTACTTACTTACTTACTTACTTACTTGCTCACTTACCTACCTACTTACTTAGTTCCTTACTTACCTACCTACCTACCTACTTGCTTGCTCACTTACCTACCTACTTACTTACTTACTTACTTGCTCACTTACTTACCTACTTACTTAGTTCCTTACTTACCTACCTACCTACCTACTTGCTCACTTACCTACCTACTTACTTACTTACTTACTTACTTACTTGCTTACTTACTTACTTACTTACTTACTTACTTACTTACTTACTTGCTTGCTTGCTTACTTACTTACTTACTTACTTACTTACTTACTTACTTACTTACTTGCTTACTTACTTACTTACTTACTTACTTGCTCACTTACTTACCTACTTACTTAGTTCCTTACTTACCTACCTACCTACCTACTTACTTATTTACGTGCCTACGCACTTAGTTAATTACTAAAATGGCTAGGAAGTCTTGCCCTCTAGACCCGATTCCTTCTAACTTACTTAAGTTGTGCTTTTCTGATTTGGTACAAATCATAACAAAGATTGTTAATTGCTCTTTAGAAAGTGGTAAAGTTCCTCTGCCTATAAACAGGGCTATTTTATCTCCTCTTATTAAAAAACCGTCCCTTGACACCGAGCTCCATCCAAGCTTCAGACCGGTATGGAACCTCATGCTTGTGTCCAAGGCGACAGAAAAAGTAGCGGCTACGCAACTCTGGGAATATTTATGTTCAAATGGATTAAATGAGGAACTTCAGTCTGCTTATAAAGCTAACCATAGCTGTGAAACAGCTCTGATTCGAGTACAGGATGATATCCTCAAAGCCATCGATAGTCATTGCGGTGTTTTGCCTTTGCTATTGGATCTTTCTGCAGCCTTTGATACGGTTGATCATGAAATTCTTCTAGGAAGACTCTCCTCTAGGTTCGGTATCAAAGGAAAAGCCCTGGATTGGCTACGACCTTACCTTACAGACCGTACTCGGCTTGTGAAAGTAGACGACGCTTCATCCACGGTACGACCCCTTCATTGGGGTGTGCCTCAAGGTTCGGTCCTAGGCCCCATGCTTTACTTATTGTTTACATCTCCACTGGGTGATTTGTTCGTGAGCATGGCTTGTCGTTTCACTTTTATGCTGATGACTCGCAGCTTTATACATCTCTTGCTTGCAATGACACCTTTGATCTGGTGGCTGCAAAGCAACGTCTTGAGAACTGCGTTGCTGACATCAATTTGTGGATGACTGCCAACAAGTTAAAGCTTAACAATGATAAATCAGAATTTCTCTTTCTGCACTCCCGTTTTCGTCATTCGTTGCCCCCTCCCACGATTTCTGTTGTCATGGAAAACATCAGGCCCTCTCAACAGGCTTGCAATCTTGGCGTGATTTTTGACGACACAATGTCACTTTCACCTCATGTTAATACAATAGTTAAGGGTGCCTTCTATCACATACGAAATATTTCTAAAATAAGAAAATACATCAGTAATAGTACCACAGAAATTCTAATTCACAGTTTTGTTAGCTCGAAGTTGGACTTTTGTAATTCTTTTCTTTTTGGTGTCCAAAAACTGGACATAGTTAAGTTGCAGTCCGTTCAGAATGCGGCTGCTCGAATTATCACCGGTCTCAAAAAACGAGATCACGTCACCGAGACTCTAAGAGATCTTCACTGGCTTCCTGTTGAGGAGAGAATTGTTTTTAAAATAGATTTAATAACTTTTAATACATTGAATGGCTCCGGTCCCCGTTATCTTGAAGATATTTTAAAATTTTACCATCAATCAAGGACATTACGGTCATCAAGGGATCATTTACGCCTTGAAGAACCAAATTTTAACATGAAAACTTATGGCCAGCGAGCGTTTTCCGTTGCTCCCCCCCCCCCCCCCCCCGACTATGGAACAAGCTCTCCTTTGAAATTCGAGCTTGTTCTGATGTTAATCTTTTTAAATCTAATTTGAAAACGTTTCTTTTTAAAAAGGTATATGGCATTTAGTTTCATCATATTTGTTTTTTGTTGTTGTTGTTGTTGTTGTTTTCTCCCCATTTTAAGATGTGTATGCTATAGATTTCCCAATATGTACAGTAGGGTTATATGTAAGCTTGAGCTTAATGATATTCTTATGTACTTTTTTACATTGTAAAGCGCTTAGAACAGCGATGTATAAGCGCTATGTAAATTCCATTATTATTATTACTTAGTTGCTTACTTACTTACTTACTTCCTTGCTTACTTACCTACTTACTTAATAACCTACTTACCTACCTACTTACTTACTTACTTACTTACTTATTTAACTACTTACTTACTTACCTACCTACTTACTTACTTACTTACTTACTTTCGTACTCACCTACCTACTTATTTACTTACTTACCTGCTTACTTACTTACTTACCTACCTACCTACCTACCCACCTACTTACTTACTTACCTACCTATTTACTTACTTACTTACCTACCTACTTACTTACTTACCTACCTAACTACATACTTACTTACTTACTTACTTACATATTTACTTACTTACCTGCCTACCTACTTACTTCCTTACTTACTCACCTACATACCTACCTACTTACTTACTTACCTACCTATTTACTGACTTACTTACCTACCTACCTACCTACTTACTTCCTTCCTTACTTATCTACCTACCTACCTACTTACTTACTTACTTACTTACCTACCTATTTAATTACTTACTTACCTACCTATTTGCTTACTTACTTACTTACCTACCTACCTACCTACTTACTTCCTTACTTACCAGACCCATAACCAGTGGGGGGGGGGAAGGTGCACGGGATGCCAGTGAGGGAACACAGAGTAACAATTAGGAGAGGGACTGGGAGGGTTAATCTAAAGCAGCAATCCACAGGTATCCCAAGCCATCAAAATAGAAGTTTTCGAGACACAAAGAGGGAAAATACATTTTATGTTTCTCATGTTAAAATTGTTTTGGATGAGGTGGTAAATCTGCTTGCCACCAAACACCCACGGAGGCTGGAGCTCGAGACTATTCTGAGGGATTAGTTCCGCAGTATTTTGATGTATCATTTTACATCGTAAAATTACTCCTTTATAACTTAATTCAAACAGTGGTATTCGACGAATGTAATATTCAGTTCCTACCGTCTACTTTGCCGTTACAATTTGTCATGTATTGCTACTTTCCTAAATAAACGGATCAGACAATAAAAAATAAATTTCGGTAGTTTGGTCCACTTTGGCCTCGTTGGCACCCCCCCCCCCTCCCCCCCCCCCCAATATAAAATCCTGGTTACGGGCCTGCTTACTTAGCTACCTTCCTACCTACCTACCTACTTACTTACTTACTTACCTACATAGTTACTTACTTACTTACCTACCTACCTACTTACTTACTTACTTACCTACCTATTTACTTACTTACTTACCTACCTATTTACTTACTTACTTACCTACCTACCTACCTACTTACATACTTACCTACCTACCTACATACTTACTTACTTACTTACCTACCTACCTACTTACTTACTTGCCTACATACTTACTTACTAACTTGCTTACTTACTTACTTACCTACCTACCTACTTACTTACTTGCCTACATACTTACTTACTTACTTGCTTACTTACTTACTTACTTACTTACTTACCTACCTAGTTACTTACTTACCTACTTACCTATCTTCCTACTTACGTACTTACTTATTTACATACCTACCTACTTACTTATTTACTTGCTTATTTACTTACTTACTTAGTTACTTATTTACTTACTTACTTACCTACCTATTCACTTACTTACTTACCTATCTACCTACTTACTTACTTACGTACTTACTTACCTACCTACTTACTTAGTTACCTACATACTAACTTACTTACCTACCTACTTACTTACTTACTTACCTACCTACTTACTTATTTACCTACCTACCTACCTATTTACTTGCTTACGTACTTACCTACTTACTAACCTACTTAGTTACCTACCTGCTTACTTACTTACTTACCTATCTACATAGTTTTTTACTTACTTACCTACCTACTCAATTACTTACTTACCTACCCACCTACTTACTTACTTACCTACCTCCTTACCTACCTACTTACTTACGTATCTAGCTACCTACTTACTTACTTACCTACCTACCTACCACCTTGTTTACTTACCTACCTACTTGCTTGCTTCCATACTTACTTACTTACTTACTTACCTTCTTACTTACTTGCTTACTTACTTACCTACCTACCTACCTACCTACCTACTTACTTACTTACTTATTTACTTAGCTACCTACTTACTTACTCACTTACTTATATACTTGCTTCCTTACTTACCTATTTACTTCCTTACTTACCTACCTTCTCACTTACTTAATTACTTACTTACTTGCTTACTTACCTACCTACCTACTTTCTTATTTACCTACCTACCTACTTACTTACTTACTTACTTACTTACTTACCACATCCTCATTCAAAACTTGTTTATTGGCTTTTAACGTTCTCCTTTATTGAGAAACGTTGAACTTTTTTTTCGGCGAACAAATACTTAAGCTGAAAGAGGATTCTTTAAAACTCTCAAAAGTAAGTCTCCTTTTTGACCTTGGCGATTTTAACTTGCAATATCGGTCAATTGCAATATCTAAACTTCTGTCTCAGTTGACGTTTGCTTCTGCTTTAAAAATGGAGCCATAATTACTCAGAGGGAATACAGTGTTAAGAAATGTAGAGAAAAACAACAAAAATTTGCCAATTTATAACAAAAAATCTACTCTATAAACGAACTAAAATATTCAAAACGTTCTGGTCACGTGACTGATGACGTCATGTACCTCTTTTGGTCATAACAATTTATATTTCAGAGTTTTAGAGTTCTATTTTTAATTCACGATTGACCAAAGATCTTGTTCAAAGCTCAATGTCTAGCGGCAAATGTGACAAATTGATATCAGAAATATTATTTTCTTCAAAACTTAAACGTTTTGTCGTATTCTCTATTAAAAAACCTATTCTTTATCATTAAATGTCTAATTTCTTTTTTAATGCTACGGAATTTCGGGTTTGAATAATAATTTCCCCTTGCGCTATTCTCGATCACATGCTATAGTATTGCGTTTGGAGTTGAGAAAACGTTTTCCGACATTTCGTCCAAAGATATAAAACTATAATTTTGGAAATAGTATTTACAACTGAATTCTCTGTACGCTAATGATTGTTTTCTGTTTTCTGATCTATCTTCTTGTTAGCTAACTTTATGTGGCTTGGCTTCTTCTATTACCGTGATGGACATGGTGCCTTTATAAGCCCTCCGGTGTTGCAAGATCATGGCTATTGTTACTTAACTTTTTACTATATTCTGAATCACTTTGGCCATGCATCGCTCTCAGTTTTTATTGAGGATAACATTGGAAAAAAAGTAACTACATTATGGAACGCAGAAGCCTCAACGTACGAGTGGAAGAAAAAAGTGCTGGAACTTCCAACATTGTCCAACTATTCCGTGGTTTTTCTGGGGTACTTTGACAGGGGGCGTCACTACGTGATCATAGACGACATTAAGTTCAGACATTGCAACTCTTGTAAGTTCCTTTGTTTGTTTGTTTTATTTAATTTTTTTATACGCTATTTTTTACTAAAAATTAATATAAACTCTGTGTTTCTACTTCCCATGAAAGTGACTATCATCGTGACAAATGTATATGAAATAAATCATATAGAAATAAACGTGTTTTCCACCCCTAACTGTAAAACAGGTCATTGCAAGAAAGCCAGAGCAATTACCCCGGGTCTAGCCGTTAAAGCCCATGTTTAAAGCATAAATCGTGTTCTCTTAGCGGTCCAAAGCAACAATTAACAAGTTTGAAAGACTACTTGGTATCTTCTAAATAAAAAAAACAATCCAGTAGAAACCAAATGAACTGACTATGAATTAAATGTCTGGAAATGAATTTAATAATCCCAGTTGAATGGAAAACCTCTAAGTGGTTAAAAAGAACCTGAAAAATGTTCGGCTTGACTGGGAATTAACCTCTTTGTTCATTCAACTGCAAGGATCACATTTACTTTCATCGTTTAAACTGCAGTTCACATAATATAATACAATTTAAGTGATAATAAAAGTGAGTTAAATGTCTTTTGACGATCGGATGCAAAGGGAAACATCGTTTTTGGGTTAGAACCTCTCCTCTTCAGGAACTGTTTACTTTTCTTCCTTAAATGCATTTTGGTAAAGTTTATTGACTGAAACGGTTGCTGATCGATTGCGATATGTGATGCTACAATATGCAAGAAGTCAAGGTATTTAAAGGAACGGTCACTGAGTATTAGGGAAGAGGGGAGGGCCGGCAAATTTGGGAGGAGGGCTAAGATTTTATGGGCTCTGATTTGAGGAGGGCCAAAAAGTTTTTGACCCATACTTAGGGGAGGATCACAAATTTTCTGACGCCTGTTTTAACAATGAAACTTGAAAGGAAGTTGAAGACACGAAGGAAGGAAAGAAACAGTACAACAATCAGGCCACAGAATTACTTTGCCTTGCAAAATAACAGCTTTAATTGGAAGGATTGAATAACGTGTAATTTTTCTTTACAGCAAACTCTACCATACACACAATAAGCGAAAGCACTATCAGTGGAAGTTTGGGTCACGCAATCGTTTATAATGCTACTCAAACCGAAAGCCACATATTCAGACTGGAACGTTCAAGAATTACGAACAATGGCCTGAAATCCTTCCTTGACGGAAATTTTCCTGGAGCAGTTTATTTGAATGCTGCAAATCAAGTGTTTCAAATATTTAACAATTACTTTGCTGGGAACAAAAATGGAACTGTCTATTCTAGATTGGAGAATGACGTACTTGTACCCCTTCTGCCAATCAGTCAGTTTCATGCCAACACAATTGAATTAAACAGAGGTAGATCTCTGTTCCTGGAGGGAATCTCGGGACCATTTTTGAACGTTAAAGTTACAAACAATTACTTTTCTGTGAACGTGGGAACCGACCAGGACATGATCGAGCACAGCATTTTCAAGATCTCAAATGTGACAGCACATGTTGAAGGAAACTTCTTTTACAATAACAGCGGGAAGTATGTATTGGAATACGACCACTCTCCTGCGAATGTTACTGGTCTTACTTTCGCAAACAACACTTTGTACAACAATGTGGGCTTAGGAGTAAACTTTGGCGTGACTATTCTTTGCAACGCGGCAGCAAATATGCATAACAACATTTTAGAGAATCCCAGAAACCGCTATCAAATAAGTACATCACTAGAAGGTATACCGACTGTGGTAAATGCAACATCCAACTGGTGGGGAGCTGGCATTCTTAAACTCATTGTACCCCTCATTTTTGACAAGACTAAAGATTATAGGCTGTCGGTAACAGTCACATATGAACCATTTGTTGAACTGCAGCCTCAGGTCGTAACTTCTGGTAAGTTGTTTTAAGGAGTGCCTCAGAAATCAGTCAAAGAAGTAATGCTAAGCGAAAAAAGGCAGAACCACAAAAAGCCATTTGGTAATTTGTGGCAGCTTTGCAAACGTCCAATTACATGAACTATTGTTGGTGTCGCTTACAAAAATGATTTCCAGAAAAAGCACAGGTAAAAACATTCTTTGACTTAACGAGCAAGCCAGAAAGTTCGGTCTAGGGTAATTTGTACCTATTAAACGCCTCGCCAAAAACAGTGGCAAAACAGAAAATTGTTCTTTATCAACCCAGCAGCAGCTAGATCTACAACTACCCCTGTTGCTTGACTGAGATGGTGAAATCGAGCTGAAGGGTATAAGATTTCAGCACTCTTAAAGTAATGAATTTTATACTAAGATACGGTCTGACACGAAATTTTTGTTGTAGTTTTGTCTTGCTGATCGAAAATAACGCTCTCGTAGAAACTTATGTTTGCGGGAACTAATATTTTCCATAGTAAAAATCTGGTAGTTAACATTTCTGTGCGTAAAACAATATGGAAGTGGGATACTTTAAAAATATGATCTACCAAAAATTAAAATTTTTCAAGAGAATAACTTATTTCATCCCGAAATGACGCAAGGACCATTATGTTGCTTTAAAGATACAAAAAATACAAGTTTATTAACATTTAACTCTTTGAAACAAAAGAAATTAAGGTGTTTCGATACCGTTTTTCAAAGGCCATACCGATATTTTTCAATCGCCTTAAAAGTGTTTTCTTCCTTGTCCGATCGCTATAAAATTTTCACCAGTGATTGGCTATGAATTGAAATTTGTGAAAAATGTAGTTTTAAGTAAAATCGATATTACTATGACAACAATAAACAAAAAACTTTGAAATTGATAAAAGCCGAATTTTGTGTGATCTAGACCAGCTACTGAAAATCGAACACTAGGAACTTGAAGTTTGGTGTTTGGCAAACAATCGCCGTTAGAGGTAAAAAAAATTTCAAACTTTAAATTTTCAATAGCCGTGATAGATGATTTAATAAAAACGTTATAAATGACTCAAATTATTCTTAAGTAGTGTCAGAATGCTGCTTATTATCATATTTTGATGCTAGGAAATTTTAATTAATTTCTTTTGATAGATGATTTAATAAAAACGTTATAAATGACTCAAATTATTCTTAAGTAGTGTCAGAATGCTGCTTATTATCATATTTTGATGCTAGGAAATTTTAATTAATTTCTTTTGTTTCAAAGAGTTAAATGTTAAATATCTTTGCCTTAGGTGAGGGTCTAAAAGGGGTTGTGGCTTTTACGATTATCGGCTAAAGTTTTGGCCCTTTCACGACTATCAGTTAATTTTCTTTCAGTTATGGTTAACAAAAAAGTTGATAATTAAGGTGTTTCGATATAGTTTTTCAGGGACCATACAGATATTTTTCAATCTTTCAAAAGTGATTTTATCCTTGTCTGATCGCTATAAAATTTTCACCATTAATTGGCTAAGGATTGAAATTTGTGAAAATGTAGTTTTAAGTAAAATCGATGTTACTATGGCAACAATAAACAAAAAACTTTGAAATTGATAAACGCCTACTTTTGCGCGATCTAGACCTGCTACTGAAAATCCTTCGCTAGGAACTTAAAGTTTGGTGTTTAGCAAATAACCTCCGTAAGAAGTAAAAAATTCGGTATGTTTGAATTCGACTAAAACGAAAATATATTTCAAACTTTAAATTTACAATAGCCGTGATAGATTATTTAATAAAAATGTTATAATTGACTCAAATTATTCTTAAGTAGCGTCAGAATGCTGGTTAATATCATATTTCGATGCTTCCCTTAAATTTCAGCGTCATGCCCGCCTGGCTGGATTAAAAAAGATGAGCTGTGCTTCTTGTACAGTGGAGGTTCCTTCAGTTTTCAAGAAGCTGTAGCGCACTGTGAGGTGGGTGAATGGATTCAATGGACAAACGGGTATATTTATTTTTTACCGTTAGCAACCGATACAAAGTGCACTTTAAAACAGTCTCTGTTATCTGAAAGTGGCTTGTAAACAATACTTTGACGCTGTATCGAAACTTGACACTGGAAAATGGGCAAATAACGTTAAACAGCAAATCCCATTCAGATTTAGACCTTTTTACACATGACACGAGTCAACATATTTCAAATTTATTTACAAGAACGTGTCCGATGTTTAATAATCCATAAGCCGATAATCTATCATAATCGATAGTAATCGAAATCAATCATTCCGATATCAATCGATAGAAATCGATTAAAAAAAGAAGTTGAAACTTCGATTTTAAAAACATCGATTTCCGATAGAACTCGATAATGATTTTTTATCGATTGTTATCGATTACTATCGATTCCAATCAACGGTTATCAATTATTTTGTTAATCGGTAAATTATTTTTTCTGTGACTTCGATATCTACTGATTTCCGATATTGGTGGATTAAATCGATTAATATCGATGATATTGATTGATTTCCGACACCGATTTTTATGCATTAACGGAATTTGGTATAAGTAGGTGGAATTTGATCTCCCGGGTGAACAATAGTATTGTTGACAGGGACTGACGTTTTGACAACATGTGCGATAGCCATCGTCAGAGCCAAAAACTGTGATGAAGACTCTGATTGTGACTGCCGTACTCGTGGGCAAAATCGTTACGGCGACCTCTACTAATTAAGGCGACTGAAAGTAAAAAAGGTCAAAAGATGTAGCAGTGCGCATGCTTGGAAAGTACCTTTCGCCGCCGCGCCAAATTTTACACGTACAACGTAAAGACCTTTCTTGTGGCGTAGTCACTACTACGTGAGTATAAAAGTCGACTTTTTTCCCACTTTTTTTTCTTTTTTTTTTCAATGACTGGTTTTAAAACCTATCATAGATTGTTTTCAACTTTATCAAGAAAGTATTCGACGCTTCTGGTTGTCCATTAATTAAGTCCTCCTGCGTTTTCTAAGCTTAAGTTTTTCTTATTATTAACCGAGGTCAAATGCTGTGTTCAAGACGTATGGCAAATTTAGAATTTGAGGCTTGCACGGATCATGCAGTAGCAGAAACTCGTCAAAAACTCCCTTGATTATTCCTTGATCATAAGAGAGAAAAATAACATCTCTTGCTCACTGAAATAAAGGAGTTCATTACGACTTCATAACAGCGGAAGCTAGTGAGCGAGAAACGAAGCAGCCACTGTTTGGACGCCATTTGCTTAAAGTTGAAATTTGGCGGGCTACGGTGATGTGCTTTCCTGAGGATTCCTCATCCACGACCCCCGTAGTAGAGGTCACCTGAAATCAGTAATAACAACAAATTAACAGTCCTATTTGGACCATCATTCCACCTGGTTATGACGAACCATCAATCTTGCCCATGATTATATACCATGCTTTTGATGTTATTATAAAATGTCACGCAACTTTCTACAGAGATCAGGTGGAAGTATTATATCTATGTATATTGATGAGGACGTAAGACTAGTCAAGGAATTGAGGCGGAAAGAATCCTTAGTAATACCAACGGTTGTCCCTTCCTTGTGGACTATGAAAAGAAGGATTTTAAGAAAGGTAGGAGATACATCTTTCTTACCAAAGCAACAGTAGGCCGGTTTCCACATCATTTAATGTTTTTGTTTTTCAGGCATTTTTAGCCTTCAACTTGATCGCCAATGTGGTAAATAAGACATAGCCAGTTATTTTTATTTTTATTATTTTTTTTAACCAGTTAATAACAGTTAAACCTTGAAAAAGAATTACAAAGTAAAACGCTCCCATGGCCACAGGTGCAACTGTCAAGGCTGTTGACATGTCCTTCGCTCTAGGCAAATTTTCAGGGGAAATATCAAAAAAGGCATAAATATTCACGGTTAACAGATTCAATTCGTTGCGTTTTAAGTCAACAACATCGATACCGTAGGACTTAACCTTCGAACGTACAGCACCTGAGGTTTTCTGTGGCTGTTTGTTTATCTCTCGCGCGCATTTTGAGACAAGTTTAGAAATGGTCAGTTACTATGGTTACGAGATATGACGTCATAAGTAGCAGTTTATCAAGCCCTTTGTTATTGAAAAAGCACGTTTTTTCAACTTCTTTCAGGAATAAAAGTAAAGCTTGTGTATAAAATGATGCAAATTAGTTATTTATGTGTTATTTTACACGTTAAGCGCAAAAATATATTAATTCTCACTCTTTTGACCTGATTTCCAATTCTTGATAAAATCCTAGTTGGCGGCCAAGATGGCGACCATGTTTGGTGACGTCACAGGCCTTCAGCAGCGCCACCACCCATAAAATATACCCTTATCTTGTAGAGAAGATCAAAGGCTTATTTCACTGAAGGCAAAATCGTTTCGAAATATTGCAATATATCAAAAACTCAGGGGGGGTCCATCAAGTCCCCCCCCCCGTGTCACGGTGGGGGTATGACTTTGTGTACGTCCGAGGGTTAAGTAGAGGTTGAGCTCTCTTAGAACGCGCACGTCTTCCCTGGCAAGGAAAACTTGTATGATGGAAGCACCCACCACCGTTTTTCCTTTTTTTCTTTTTCTTTTTCCTTGAATTCTGACATCCTATATATCCTTTTTCACTCGATCTTCCACCCCACCTTCAACTAACTAACATCGCCAGGTATTGGAAACGTAAATAGCTAAAAGTAGATACGTTCGGGCTTGCTATCCATTGGAGTTCTTAATGCACTTTCTATTGCCCTCCAAAGTGGCAGTAAACAAACTTAGTAAAAGGTTGAACATATTAAGTGCAAGAAAAACAAATGAAAGGTTGACAATTGAAAGTCAACGATAGAACGTAGGTTGAACCTACGGTCAGCTTCAATCCCAAACATGCTTTCTTCAAGGGATGACATTCTATTTTGATATAAAATTAACGCCACTTGCGTTAGCAAACCCAATAAAAAGGTAATAACTGCACGAAAGCCTGTCCAACAGCAATGTGATGGAAGGCGGATGAACACTGGTCTACAAACCTAATATTAGCAGTGAGACTCTAGGCACGATTGAAACCTCAAACACAAACAAACAATCAACGAAATTCCAAACGGCATGAATTTTCAGAACAGTTTTATGGTGGTAAAGGTGTCGTCAAGGTAACGTTTCCAGATCTTACGTGCGATCGGCGTGGATGATTGGCAAAATCCATATAGAAGGTTCCTATGACTGCGAAGACTGGGTTTTCTATAGCTGAGCCATCCTGTTATTCATAAATTGCTCTATCATAGTGAAAGTACAGTGTAAGTGGACATAAGTTAAGGAGTCTACAATCAGTGAATTTTCAGGAGGTTTTGGCACGTGAATTTTGCACCCTTTTAGTATTTCCTGTCTCACTTGTTAAGAAAGAAAAACGGATAGCTTTTTACACCATTAGGGAAAATTTGCAATACATTGCTTATCTGAAAGGAGCGTAATCGACATCATGCAGGAAGCGCACCATTTACACACATGACAAATGTGGCTTAATTAAATGTGATATTAAATGTAAATTAGGAGATTACGAGCCAAGAATAAGCCATATTTATTGTAGTTTGACCGTACTTTCAATTTCCTATCTTAGGGTGTATCTCAACGAGGAAATGAGGTTTGCTCTATTGTGGACAGTTTTGGAAATATAACAGATTCCGAATGTGATCGACCCCTTCCATTTGTCTGTATTAGGCGTCCAGGTATGGTAGGCATATGATAACAGAAAGGGGTGGGGTCAGGTAGAAACCCTGACTTTTAGAAACCGGCATGTAACGCTAGAGATATTTGGAATCACGTTTATGGCAAACGGCAAACATTAGATTCAAGTTGAAAAATTCTCGAATAGAAATGGGCAGATAAAAGCTGTTCAAAATAATTCTTATGGATGAAGCTGACGTAAATCTGCTAATAAAAACTGGAAGTAAGTAAGTTTAATTTCTTTCGTATTATAAAAAGACTTGGTTCCTTAAGTCTCTCTAAGTTTTTCCATTTAATCTCTCTTTGAACTCCAATTGTACAACCTCGACTTTTTTAGTTAGGAAAGACAAGTATCAACAGGCTAAGAGATCTATGTCTTTCTTTTTAGTGCGTACAATGGCATGAAATATCTTGACTCCCGTATAATTATTATTATTATAAATCAAAACTTTTATTGATAACAAAGCTAACTATAAGATCCTATTTACAACTGATTTCAGTTTAAAAAAAATATTCAGTGAAAGCACTATTTAGATTATTCCTTTCGACTAAAAAAAGGCACTTAATTTCGATTGAAAAAAATTATTCCATTAAAAATATAACATATATTCGAAAAAAAATTCAATTAAAAATTATTATTATTATTATTACTGTTGTTGTTGTTGTTGTTGTTATTATTATCAGTTGTCCATTGTCCAAATGGCTGTTTTCATCATGGAGAATGCGTGGGTGCGGTATGTTTCTGTTATCCGGGATGGACTGGAGAAGACTGCTCTAAATTCCACTGCCATGATCTGCAGAACTGTTCCGGTAACGGGGAATGTATGGGTCCTAATGTGTGCAAGTGTTATCCGGGATATCTGGTAGGTCTGCTTCTTTTTGCAATTCGAAGGGGACTGACGGCAAATTTTTAATGCTGGAAATATCTATAAGTCGTAATGTAGATTTAAGCAAGTCTAAAAGCGGCGTTTATGTAAAGTACGAACTCCAGTTAAATGACCTTCGAAATAAGTACCTCTGACACAGAAAATTCAAACTTGAGTCAGTGATCAAATAAACGTAGATCAACTGGTCAGTGTATAACTCAAAAAAGGTATGACCTCGATGGCTATGGTACTTGAGCTAGCGATACGGCCATCAGGGAATTCCCTATTTTGACAGCTGCGTACTAACTTTGATACGACGGCAGCTTCGTAATATGGGCGCTATGTTTGAGTAAGTGTGGAATTTTGGTATTGCTTAGACGGACAGACCGACGTACGCACACCGTACGGGCACATGATGACAAAAAAAATATTGGAAAGAAAGATACCATCTTTTCTAATCCGTGGTGCTGTGCTAACGCCTTCTACCCGCAGAACTCAGCTAAAAATTTCTATTTCTATTCGGTACCTCTGTGGATCAGAGTGAGTCTCTTCCAAGTACGGATAAATAAAGCTATTGTAACGTTATATTCGATTTAGTACATTTTTTGAGGGCCTCCTTTATTTGACTGTTGGAGAAAACTGTGAATCCCGGTTCTTTTGTTGTTTCAATAATGGCGAGATCAGAAAGAATGGCAGATTTTCACCATAAGCCTTTAATAGCGGGGCTCCCTCGCGCGCGAAGCGCGCGTGGGACAGAGCCCCATACTCATAGAATATGGTCAACCTCTTTTCTTTTGGTTGTCACGTGACTGACCGAGCGTACGTACGTACGTACGCGTCTGCAGATTGTACGGGTAGGGTAGGGGAGACTATCAAAAGGAAGGGAGGGGTGTCTCAGGCGTGTCTTGGCAAATCCACATCTTTTACATTGGCCATTCACGATGTCAATTGACAGCTGTCAAAACAGAATAGCCACTGACCAGTATCTCATTGCCATAGGGCTCATGTGTCAACTCATCAAGGGACGTGATTTATTTGGAAGCTATCCAATGACCAGTTCTTTTACTAGATCGCGATCAATGTTCGATCTCATACTTTCTAGCTAGCTTGAGAGCACAGGAAAACTGATAATGCACACATCCATTGGACATCAATGTTTTGATCAATTGACAGCTGTCAAAACAGGGTATCCGCTGACCAGTATCACTTGACCGTATCGCGGGCTCAGGTGTTGACCCTGAGCCCTGCGATACTGGCCTTACTTGATACCTTTCAGGAGCTGCATCTCGAATGGTAAGCCTCAGTAATTATTTTGTTTGATGTTTGCTTTTTATATCTAATTTAAAGAAGTCGAGCGTAGTTTATGCGGCTATGTAGTTTATGCACGTTTGTAAGATTTGAGACAATTTGATTTGACCAAGAATCAAATAAAACCTGATATAAGCTTACACAACTTTAAAAAGTCTTTAGACATTTTCTCACCGCAGATAGAAAGAAAACGTTCCAAAGAACATTTAGTTATAATTCTGGCTGTAAAAGAAAGCTTTGAGCGATTTTCTTTCCTCGAGTTCATCTGTGAAAAAAGTAAATACATGAAAAATGTTGTCTCTGTATATGTTTCGCCGAATTATATTTCTTTTATTGATTGTTGGTAGTCTCTCGTGTAATTTTAATAGCTGTGCAGTCGTTCAGTGAACATCGCTTGCAGGAGAACTCAAAATGCCGCGCGTATCAAAACCATTAAATAAAAAATAAACATAATAATTTCTTTATTATGTTGGAGCTTAACTCTAGTATGTTCGTTCAAACATTCGCTACAGCTCGCACTGCAAAAGTGAGAACCGGCTGGCTGTATAATTATGTGATTTTGGAAATTTTTTTAACGGTTTAGCTAAAAGCCCACCAGTGCTTCGATCGTCCTGAATATTGAATGAATGCAATTTCTGTTGCAAAATTGTGAAATACTGCATTCTGTCCGAGGTCTGTATGATAATGCACCTATCAATGTAAAGCCGGCGGGGAGGGGGGGGGGGGGCAGGGCATAGGGTTGGGATTTGATTGCCTTTGTTGTCCCTGGGGTAGGGCATTTGACTTATCTTGTTCTCCCGGGGGAGGGGATATTTGAATCTTTCTTCGCCCGACGTGGAGATATTTGACTGCCGACTCGGACAAAAAAGACTGAGACCGAACATATGTTTCCCGCTTCCACGCTTCACGCATGCGCCATACGGTTTGAAAAGATCAGGAAGTCATGGAGGCCAGTGAGCGCAAACGAAGGCTGAGTGGATTTCACTGTTTTGTCTTCAAATTTCGTTTGTTTCAGCGTGTTTTTGATCAATTGAACCTCTTAATATACTGTGGTATCAAAGTAAGCGGAAGTTAAGAGAAACCGAGTCGATTTTTGCAAGTACAATTGATTAGTGTATGGCTCATTCGCTACAATCACTGTAAACTTATAAAACTGACTTTCTTTGTACCCTTTAATAAGAACGGTATATTTAGACTTACAAAATGTGGACTTTCTCCTAAAGGTTTATGTATTCTACGCAGTGTAACACGGATTATGGTTAAAACGTATAATTGCAGCTGTAACAGGAACATGTATCTTTGGTGATGCAGCAACGTTTATAAAAGATTGCAGAGTTTTATTTGGAGATATTTTTATTGTGCCTTTCTTAGGTTCTGCCTTGGGATGGACACCAATGTGCAGCCTGGGGTGGGGAAATTTGGTTGTATTTGACTGGAATGATTTGCCCGTGGGCAGGGAATTTGATTGAAAATTTTTTAAAAAAGTCAAATCCCCACCCTAGGCCCTGCCTCCCCCCCCCCCCCCCCCTCCGCCGGCATTACATTGATAGGTGCATAAAAACATTACCTCATAGTACTGTTTCACCTCAGATGTGATGTATAAATGGTATAAAAGGTTGGTTTACACGCAACCAGATTTGTTGGCAAGATTTTGTAAAGTAAACTTGTCGAACGCAAAAAATTCAACCTGATTTTTTTTCTAGGCCTAATTAATCTTACGGTGATCAAGAGCCATTATGACTCTTAAAGGTGATCGAAGATGATTGCTATTTTTTGGGTGTACATATGAGGTTATCAACTCGATGTAAGATTTTGTTCACTCTTGGGCTGTTTGCAAATTATTTTTTCTAAAATCACCTTGCCTTTCCCTCAAAAGTAACATGAATCTGCTATGTGCTCTAAAGTTAACTGAATTGTGGAATACAAGTTTATTTTTTGATTTAAATTATAAATATATTAATGGGAGCCTCGCTTTTAGCCCTGGCTAAATCTATATATTATTGTATGATGGCCTGAGATTCATATCGAAAAGAATAGAGATAAAAGATGAATCAAATACATAGCAATTTAAGTGTGCGTAATTGAATTAGGCTGCTGGGAAAAAATGTTGAAAGTTGTGTAAAAACGAAACACAACACCATAGTCTGTAGAAGAGAGACGAGCAGTCACAAAATGCTGCGTCCAAGTCGCATCGCATAAAGTAATAAAACTCGATTTGTTGCTAAATAAGTGTGCTGTTTTAAAATGTGCATGTTCTTTTCTGTTGCAAGGCTAGTTCTCTGAATTCTGCAAACTTCTTTTAATCTTTGCATATTTCTTGCTACTTCTAACGCTGCCTCAAGTTTAAAGTCAACTATTATTACTAACCACAAGAAAAGACATCGATCAATTCAACAACCTTAACTTGTTCCTAGGGTCTCTCGTATTCACGTCTCTTTCTCACTTCAGGGGATGAAACGAACGGCGGGGCCAAACCACCCCGCAAAGGCCTTCTTAAGGCTAAATTTACGTATCTTTTACATTTCGTTTCATTTCTCGACCAAACTTGCCAGATAGACTACGATTGTTGACCAAATGATATCAAGTTTTTGTTTGACGCAAAATGTCAAATTGTGAGGTCACAAAGGCTGACGTCACCAATATGGGTTAAATGCAGTTTATCATTTCAAAGTCAAACTTATATCATTTGAAAGAGCTTTGGAAGGGGAATAAAACAGCGAAAACCGTTTCTGGCTACGACACGTAAAATTCGAGTTATGGGACTTCAAAGAAATTTCATTGCACCCCTCGGAACAATACTTTTCATTAAGAAACGATCCCTCTGATATTTTTTTTCACAGTTTTTTTCCAAAACAAGCTGATTTTCAGGTGACACAAACTTTTTCTAGTTGGCCAAAATTCATATCATTTTAGATTTTTATTTTTTGACTAAAAACACTAACTTAAGCAAACCAAAAAATTGATCGAGTGACATTTTATGACGTCACAAAACTGTTTTCTAGGTTTTTGCGCAGTTAGGAATTTATTTTTTATTTTTTTCTTTTCCCTTTAGCCTTCGAAAGCAAAGATGTGTTATGTGTAACGTAAATAGCAAGAGTGACTCGACAATAAAACTCTTAAATTTAGACTTATTTTACAAGGGAGTGCCCCGTTTTTGTGCTCCGAACTTATCCAAATTCAAAATGTCATATCTCAGCTTATATTTGAGATATTGAAAAATTTTTTTCAGCTTTCAACTTCCCTTGAATAG
>OZ038004.1:7412039-7459539 GCA_964035705.1 Porites rus | reverse complement strand
AACATTTCCGGTTTACCTGTCAACTTGCATATTTGACCTTACATTTGACCTTGCAGAGACTTGCAGAGCCGGTTGAATAGAAGGTTTATTCGAGGTTGTGGCTCTGAAATCTCAATTTTCTGATCCAAATGAGACCTGCCTAGTTGATTTTCTGATTCTCGAGCAAACTTTCACCCCTGAACGGTTGTTTTACCGAGCTATTTAGCTCGAAACGTGACACAGTTTCACCTGTTTTGGAGCTTCGGATTGTTAGCGTGGGATTAAAAAATGGCCGCATACCAGCAGTTTCTAAAGCGCATTTACTGGAATTTTATGGAGTCCGGCATCTTAGGGATTGGAATATGGCTCACTTTGTGAGTCAGTGCCAGTAATGAATTAGGTAAGCCGTACTTTTGACAAAATCTGCTTGAGGTAGATCCGTTACGCTAAATCTGAAAGTATCGTATTAGCTCGCATACGCGGAGATATAAGCGGTCATAACTTTTAAAATACTGAAATCGTACATGGGGTTTTGTATATTATTAATAACAGATGGTCTATCTTTGCACCTATTTAGTCTAGAGCTTTCAACTATGTCCGAAAAGTCAAAAATAAGCTTCTAAAACAGGGTAATTTTTGGCCTTTCGCTCCAAAGCAATTAGTTGGGGTCATATTTTGTTTGATTTCGTCTTTCCAGCTAAATTTAGCGGATAACTATTACTTTCAGGAAAAACTAGAGATGTCTACCTATAAATAGGTATAAAATTCATAGGTAGATGGTGCAAATCAAACATTTCACAGCGCCGCAAAAAATGCCAAATTTTCAGTTTTCAAGACGTGCAAAATAGCCGTGGCGGGGCAAAATACTCGGCGCCCCCCAGCGCGGCCAGAAAATTATTGTGAATCAAAGCAAACCTATTTTAGTTATAGTCTCGATAAAGCCTTTCACTCGCCAGAGTTTCAGGCAAAATTATTTTTCACGCGAAATTGAGTGGTCGGTTTTTACTGAGACAGCCTCTTAATACCTTGACAACGTATTGGTTTTGATACTGCTTAACTAACCAATGGTTAAAGCTAACTATGCTTTGAGCAACTCAGCCCTGATGTTTAGTATTTTCAGGCCAAGTTTGGTTGGGAAAGAGTCAAAGCAAGCAAAATTATTTTAAATTAATCGAAACTGTCACGTCTTGATAAGCCCTCTGGGGGGTGGTTTGGTCCCACCGTGTATATAGCTAGCTAGAGAGGGGGGGTAGAATCGAGACTGCTTGTTCAAGAAAGTGTTCAATATTTCGACACTGGTTTGTTTTATTTGGTCATATTAAGCCTGTGATATTTAGAATATTCTCTGCAATTACAGCCCCCCTTCAGAATATATTCTTAGAGGTCTAGTGTATCTACAGAAACTATGTATCGCGAATTACATGTAGATTGTAATGAGTCAAAACTGCTTACCAGAAGTGAAGATGTGTTTCTATGTTTCGTTAACACAAAAACAGCAACCTTTGAACCAATGCAAAAATCAATAAATAAATAAATAAATAGACATAGAAATATGGAAGCTGCTAAACTTTAAGTGTTTATTACTTCTGTTACATTATTACAGGGTTTTGGTTGTACGTATTCCTACTGCGGAAAGTACGAAAGCTGTACTGATTGCGTGACAGATCCATTTTGTGGGTGGTGTGACAGCCTACGTTCCTGCGTTGGGGGCTTTGCTGAAGGACCTCCAAAATTAAACTGTCCTGACTGGTTTTACTATCACTGCTACACTGTGGGAAACGAGAATCCATGTTCCAGCAACATATTTGTGAGTTCATGAACCATGTCAGGAAATATTGCTAAATCCGAGTTCATATTTTGTAAATACCAAAAGTAATAACTACTTCGTATATCTCAGTGGGTCATCATCTGTACAGGGGAAAAGGTGTTAAATAATAACTTTAAATGAACTTAAAGGACAAATAAGTCGTTTTTAACAGAAAAATAGAGTATAAGAACAGTCTACTTGACGTGCACTCTAACTGTTTTGGTCATTTTTTTTTTACTTTTTGCAGAGCGTGGACTGTACAAGAAAGCAATGCAACTACCCAGATGGAAGAGCAACCAAAGAATCTTGTCAAAAGTGTAAAGATCTGGAAAAATGCTACAAAACTACCGTAAGAATTTGTTACAAATTGGCCAGGTTTTGAGTTTACCTGGTCTATAAGGGAGTCTACTGTACAGTAGACTCCCTTCGTCCTATTCGAATTCAGCGTGGCAGGCAAAGATGGCAAAACGTAAAATTGCGTAGCGTCGGTGTTCATCATTTTCTTTGTAATTGCAGGCTCTAGATCTGACGTTTTCATGTCAAAGGTTCATAGCCTTTAAGGCGTTAACTGTCTTTAGGTTGCGTCTACCACAGACATAATCATATTGCCAGCTCGACGCATTGTTTTTGAAGCTGTAGCTTCATATCTTATTCACTGTCCTTAAGGCAATGTATGAGGAATCAGTGTATGAGTTTACGTGATTTCAATGTAGAGGGTAAAATAATGAATAAAACCTATGACACTTTTTTTGGTCGAAACTTCCCGAAGCAAATATCCTCGGAGACCCAGGGGCAGTTAGAAGGCACGATGATATCTTTGTGGGCGACATGCTTTTGGATTAACCCATTCTTACCTGGGAATTTTGCCGAAAAATGGAGCCGTTTTCTGGCCACTGCTTGGATATAAAGGGCTAAATCTCACCAAAAAGCGGTGGACAGTTCGTGCACTTCGCGGCCTTCTGTTCCAGATGCATAATATCTGCTCGTAAGATCGATCATGTGCTGAAATCAAAATTTTGGGACTTAACTTTTACTTTTCTCTTTTCCCTCCATCCCTCTTTTTTTCGCATTTTTTCCCTCGGCTTGATCTTTTTCTTTTGTTGGGCATTTACTAGGCTTCATTTAAGTGGGAAAGGTTTTTGGGAAAGCTTTTAGGATCGTAGGATAAGATGCAAGGAGGTGCGGGTGGGTAGTGGAACAAGAAATTTCATTGGAATTTTCGGACAACTTTACGTGTTTTTTCGCTCTTTACTCCGGCCTCCTTGACTGAATCGTGCTAATTCTGGTATGGTTCGAAAGATCATTCCTCCCTTCAAAAGCTAGATGACCCTTAAAACTGACGAGGTCAAAAGCGATACAAGGGACGTGTATTCGCCCGAGCGTTTAAGGGGCGGGTCAGGGGCGAATGGGTTAACTCATTGGTTAGAATAGCTGCCCAGGGACTCTTCCGTTCTCGTTGTGAACTTTCGCCCA
Source organism: Porites rus (assembly GCA_964035705.1). NCBI lineage: Eukaryota > Metazoa > Cnidaria > Anthozoa > Scleractinia > Poritidae > Porites > Porites rus. The sequence goes on along the minus strand of OZ038004.1, from coordinate 7,456,280 downwards.
CGAAAATGCCGTCGTCCCAAGTACCTGCTCCCGTGCTTCCGAGTGTGGAAGCAAAGATGTTCGCTGGCAAACTGAAAGAAAAGTCCGTTACTTTGTGAAACACCTCCTCGCAGAAGTTGCACTTATACCCTCTCCATCTGCTTTTGCTGATGAGAAGTTAAGCTAGCTGCTTTTCTTGCCTGTACCGAGCGCACTGAACACTAGACGTTTCACGATCACAACTAATTACAGATATTTCGTCTTGTGATTCACATATATCTGCCAAGCCAACTAGACATTAATACCTAGGAAAGCACTGTACTGCTGAGGTCGTCATTAAAAATTCCAAAATGATTGCTATTCCTAAGTCAAGACTGGACCTGGATCCGCTGTTTAATAACGTTTGGCGAAAACCAATAATAGGCCCTCCGCTGTGATAGGCTCTCTATCGTATAAGAAACGTACAATGGCATACCCAGTAATGGCCTGAATAACGGAGAGAATAGTCTAAACAACACCAACACTTACCATAACAGCGGTGAAGTCGTTGTTAGTAGCTCTGAATAAAAGTTTCCATTAAATTTACAGGGCGAAGGTCGATGCAGGGTATGGGATGAGACTCGCTGTCCAGGTGGAAAAGTTCAAGTGGACTACACAGATCCCCAGAGAGTTAACAATGTGCAGCTTGCTAAGAATGTTAAGATTGTGGAACCAAATTCAACCATTATTTATGCCTGTCCAGTGATCTTGGAAGGAGCAGAGAGGATCTCGCCCGTGTTTGTCACCCCAAAAGTCTTGAATGTTGGGGAGGGGGATATATTGTGCAGTCCTCAAGCGGGTGGGATCATGCACAAAATAGTCACAGAATACACGGATGGTATGCATTAACTTGCATTGCATTATTATCAGTCATTACTGAAGTGAGGCAGGTCATTATCTTGACCTGCCTCCAATAACATAAACCTAACATAAATCTTTTAAAATATGAAACCTGTAGCTACAGTAAAACGGTGCAAAGGTTTCCAATGTTCCCGGTTATTGATAAGTCAACTAGAGTTTATGGTAACTTAGCAACTTTAGTTGACAAGACATTTATAAATAATGCTGATAATAATGTAGCTAATGGCAATATCTTCTACGACACAAAAGATCATTTTTCCCAAAAATGCATAATGACATCGCACTGTAAATCATTCTTCCCAAAATAAGAAATGTAAGGCCGAGGCCAGAAGTCGAACTTTTAATAAGGCGAACCAAATTCTAATTTGGGTAGAAGATAATCTGTTAAGTTAAACGTCGAACTTTAAATGTTAAACGCATACGACTTCATTAACGATTTGCAGACTATTAAGTGGAATGATATTTGCAACCATAATGATGTCAATCAATCTTTTTCTAGATCTTACAAATGCGTCTTAAGAAGTATATCTAATCGTATCAAAAATTCCTTGCAAAACCATGGCTGACCGCTGGTTTAAGAAAATCAATTAGAGTGGGTAATAACTGCTTCTATACCTCAGACTGGGACTGCTCTCAACCTAAAATAGAACATTAATTGGAAAAACTTCTGTATGCCAGACTTACTAAATTTGTGAGAAAAAAAGCATCATGAAATATCCTCTACGATCTGCAATATGGTTTTCGCGGTAAGCACATTACTCAGCATGCAATACTTGACATTGTAAACACTTACTCCAAAATATGGACGATGGAAAATTTTCGTGCGGTGCTTTCATCGATCTATCAGATTTCATTAGCTAAACTTAAAAATTACGGTACGAAGGGAGTAATCAACTCCTGGTTCAGATCATGCCTAAGCAACTGGAAACAAACTATGCAAGTCAGTAACGGCATGTCTAAGGCTGAGACGAACTTTTGTGGCGTGTCGCAAGGCTCATTGCTCGGACCTCTCTTAATCACACTTAACCGCAATAATATCGACTAGACTCCTCTTCGCTAATTGCCTGTTATCTATTTGCTGGCAATAGAGCTATAATATCTGCAAATAATAACCTGGCGAAACTCCAATCACTTGTTAATCTTGAGCTTGCCAACGTCAACGAATGGCAAAGGGCCATTTAACTCTGAACATTAAAAAAACAACAACAACAACAAAAAGAAAAGAAAATGCCCTACATACCTAGGATTAGAATGCTTGATTCTGCGACTTACGCCTACGCAAACCTTGAAATGAAAGATTATGTTAAATATCTTGGTGTAATGTAATGATTAATTTAAATCTTTCATACGCCACTTGTACATCTCCCATAATGCGCCTTATTTGCCCCCACCCCCCAAAAACGAAAAAAAATTGCATAACCTTTGTTTTTCATTTCTCCTAGGTATTACGCCGTCCCAAGAGAATTCGGAAACAATGCTTATGCAAAATTTTTGAAGGCAAAAAGGGGTATTATGGGAGATGTGCAAGTGGCGTATTTAAATATCACACGGAATCGATTACTCATAAAATCAGCAAGTCAATAGAAACTATCGCTAAGATTCGACACTGTGCCCGCGTCGTGTTTTACTTTCAGTATAAATTTCATAACTCGTTCCTTTTTTACCTTATGGCATCTGCGATTGGGGAAATTGTGCCAGGACGTTTCGAAGAAAGATTCATCTTAATTCCACTAAAAAGGGGCCTTAAGTCTAATGATTACCTTTGTTTGTTAAATCGACTTGGCCTTCCTTGCCCAGCCAATTTTTTCAGAGATTGTTGCTATCTATTGTATGATATCAGTAGAGAGACAGTACCAGTTAGCATACTCAATCAATTTACTAAAACAAAACAAGTCTGATCCATAACTACAGAAAAAGATCTATATATCTCTAACTAATCTCTTTATGTAACGTTCTCAAGGACCCATAAAATGTCTGCCTCTTTCAATAGAATCAGTCCTCACATTTGAAACTCAGTATTCCTTATTCAATTAAAACGGTCACAGGCAAGCGATCGCTCTTTTTGGAAACAGACAGAGATTTTACTGCTGAGTCTCTTGCCATCAGAAGACAATTACTTTGAAGTCCCCTTCTTATAAAGTTGTTTTATACATTACGTTAGTCTCTCTTCTTACTTTGTTTAATGTTGTGTTATTCAAATTGTATTGTAGCGTACTCGTTGTCGTTTAGTCCATGTACTAGAACCTTGTAATGTAATTAATTAAGTCTTTCCTTCCCCCGCCTCGATTAGTTCCTAGGATAGTTGCGGGTGGGAAAATATTACTATTACTTTTTTATAGTTGAGTTTCAATAAATTGAATTATTTTTTGTGAAGCTAATAAAAACAATTAAGGTTTATATTCATTGTCAATTGATGTTTTTCATATCTTAAAAAAGGCCCTTTCAAGATAATGCTGGGCGCCCCTGCAGGATTAGATGACGTAATTAATTATGCAGACTTCAAGAAAGAGACATTGGTGGAGCCTCTAGATGACCAAGCAACCCTGGAAGACTCGCCAGACGAACAGGAAATACAGGCTCTTCTTTCCGGCAACATTACAGTTAATGGCAGCCGCATTGCAATCCTGCAAGATGGTAAGAAAATAAGCTATTGCCTCTCTCTTTTCTCTGTTGAGCTTTGTTTTTTCCTTTCCGCAGGCTCACTGTTAGCTACTGTCATTTTGATGAAGACTTAATTATCACTCTATAGGATTAAAGTTTTTCCTTGAAAAACCAGTAGTGTCATATATTGGTCTCAAAGCGACCAATGAAAATCCACATTGTATGTCTCACAGTGCAACTCAATATATCCCACTAAATAATTCGGAAGTTGACTGAACCCCAAATAATCCTGACATACGAATGCCATTAATAGTCATAAATCGCTATATGAGTATCAGACGGGCTGCTTTAGTGACTGATTCATGCGTTGTTTGAATGGTCAATTCGATCATGCACGTTCAGTTTTATTGTATATATCAGCCTTTTCCCTTTTTTACTACTTACTACTTCTTTAATCTTGAAAAATTTTATTACTGCACATAGGTTTATACTAGCTGTTTTTCTGTTTGTTTGTTTTTTTAACTCAGCTGATCTGTGTTTCGCAGTATAAATAAAGTATTTCTTCTTCTTCTCCTTCTTCCTATTATTATTATTATTATTATTATTTTATTATTATTATTATCCATTCATAAACTACTTCTTTGCTTTGTTAGTTAGTAATTTAATCGATTTGTCAACCGATCTTTAATTTCTTTTTCGTTTTTAATTCGGTTGCTTGTAGTAGTATACAAATGTCTTGGACACACCTACGACGTTGGTGGAGTTTCTGTATACTCTTACTACTTGGTGATTGAAAATAACCAAACGATACCCAGGACGGGCGATATCGTGGTATCAAATTCAAGTGATGGATTTATTGAGACTGTTGTTGCTGCTCATAACACCAGTGCTGACGCACTTTATTTAGAGACAAAACTGCAGCGGTGCCACGAAAATTCACAATGGAATAGTACAGGGTATGAATTAGTTTGCTTTATTTCTTTTTAATTTAAGTACTTAAGATAAGTGTAAGCCAGCCATTTATACTTTTTATACAACACATCCTGATGTAAACAGCGCTATGAGGCGGTGTTTTTATAGTAAGCTTACATACCGCGGACAGAATGCGCTTTTTCACAATTTTGCAGGACAAATTGTGCTCATTCAATAATCAGGACGATCGAAGCACGCGCTTCCTTTGAAAAACAGATTGCAGAATTGACCACATCAGTATAAAACGTTTCCATGATAAGAATTCCATAATGTCGGGACTGTTCAGTCAAAATAATCTGCTCTTGTGTGGTATACATTTATTCGGTTCTTACTTTAGACAAGCGCCAAATTTGCAGTGCAAGCTGGCGTTGTTTGAACAACATAATAAAGAATTTATAATTTTAATTCTTCATTTAATGGTTTTATTATGTGTAATCGAGTGTCTTTAAAAGCGTTTGATATAGGCGGCATTTTGAGTACTCCTGCAAGCGATGTTCATGTTCGACTGAAAACAACCTACAAAGCGATTTTAAAAAAATTGCAAGAGACACTACTTACAATCAATAAAAGAAATAAGATTCCGTACAACAATTGCAGAGACAACAATTTTCATTCACAAAGACAAGTATTGAGATTTAAGTGTCCCTGAAAATCCTGAATCATGTAAGCTTCAGCATGTAAACAACGCAGATTTTTGTTATAAGCCGGCTTTCCAGTGTTTGCTATTTTTCGAGATGAAGTCGAGGCAAGAAAATAGCTCAAAGCTTTCTTTTTAAGGCCAAAGTTATAACTAGATATTACTCGGAACGTTTTCTTTCTATTTTCGGTCAGAAAATGTCTGAAGGCTTTTTAAAGTTCAATGAGCTCGTCAAACCTGATACTAGGTCAGATCCGTTGTCTCAAATCTTACAAACGTGCTTAGCCGCGTAAACTGCGCTCGACTTCATGAAACCAGAAAAAAAACTAAGCAAAACAACAACAAAACATCAAAAAAATAACTACTCAGGCTTACCAGTCGAGATGCAGCTCCAGAAAGCTATCAAGTAAGGCCAGAATCGCTTGAGACTTTTCAACCCTCTTACGCATCAAGCGAGGTGAACACGGTGCCATCGAAATCGGATTTCCAATGACTTTCACAAGCGGCGCATTTCTCAACCGATAACCCAATAAACAAACCAGCCTTGAAAAACAGAAGAATCTTGAAAGCATCCAGTGAAAAAAGACAGTTAAAAACATCACAAGATGACACTAAACTCTGTCAGCTTCAGCTATCAGTAAACAAGTTTCTAGATGCTGCATAAATTTTTCCGCATGAACTTGCCTGTCTAATTGTGACCATACAGAGCATAAAAATTGCACGTAGAGCGTGACCAACGCGTGACCATGGTGAGTCAAAAGTAACTGCCTTCCATACCTGTAAAAACTGGCTCAATTTTCGCGTCCGAGGTCAGTTTGAAATCAAAATGTTATAAGTACAGCTCATAAGCACAACTTGTTTCCTGTGCATCTAAAAAAAAAATGAACTTGAGCCTGTGATCATTTGAAAACTAGTAGCTTGTCAGCGGATAACCTCAAAAAATACTCGACCTCGATGGGCCGATACATGAGCCCGAGGTACGGCCAGGTTGTTACTGGTCAGCGGATACCCTATTTTGACAGCTGTTAATTGGTCACAACATGGATGTGCATTATCAGGTTGCACCTGGGCTCCCGAAATACTATCTATAGCTAGAAAGTGTGAGATTAAACGTTGGTTTCCTCGTGGTGCGGACGGACAGAGGTGGTCGGTTCACGGTCGCGAGATTACCAAATTTTCTAGGATGGATAGGTTTTCTTAGCTGTGGGGCTCCGCCCACACGCTCGGGCGAAGCGCGGGCGTGGAGCTCCGCCATTAAAAGGTGGGTGGTCTTGTGTAAGTTACTTTCAAAATATCAAAATTACGTTAAAGGCTAAACTTGCCAAAAATGCTGAAGTTAACAAATCGACAACAAATTTCCATGGTCTATACTCTTATCGATCATAAAAATGACGTAAAAATGTTCAAAACTCAAGTGGAACCACGAGGCGCAGGCGAGTGGTTTCACTTCCAAGTTTTAATATTTTGACGTCATGTCTATGGTCGATAAGAGCATAGACCATGGAAAATTGTTGTTGATTTTTTTTTTCCAATAACAGTGAGAATTTTTACGTCCATATTCGTTTAAGTCCCGGGAAATCGCGCGTACGAGAAAGAGAAGAATTAATTGCGCCACCATCACGTCATTTCCACATGATCGGTATTCTTATCGACCACAGCGCTCTACCAATCAGCGCACCAGAAATCTCCGTGTTATGGTAAAATATCATTTTCAAGATTTTTCTCATGAAGATCACATTAGCGGGCAGGCTCTTTTTTGAGGACAACGCACCACTTTTCACTCAAAAGTCGTACTTGTTAGAGACGAATAATTAGAACCTGACCTTATTCAACCCATAATTTTTTCCCCTAAACAATAATAGCGGATCCACGGGAGGGGCCCGGGAAAAATTTTTTTGGAGACCGCCCCCTTATCTCAAGGTCTGGATCCGGCAATGTACAATAAGTTATCCTGACGACTCTATCACAGCGAAGCTGCTTTTAATTAACCGTCGAGGGAGGGAGGACGTGTACGTATACTACCAGATACGTGTACGTATACTACCAGATAGATCCGGCATACTATGATCAACTTAGAGTCTAAAACCAAACCGTCTTTAGGGTGCTTGTTTTTGATAACTTTACGGTCATTGTCCTTAATTTAAATTAATTGTCTTTATTTATTTATTTACTTTTTTGGAGGCAGCCAAATGGTCAGGACGCTGAACTGACAAACATTCCTAGGTCAAATCCCGCTTGGAACACTAACTGAAGTAGCTGATTCGCAATCTCGGGTTTAACTTATCCGACCAGGCTTGTAAATTGCCGATAGATTTTTTTGCAGAGGCTAGAGTATGCAATTTGGCTTTATTTAACCTTGTTGTTATTCAATTTTTTGAATATTTGTCAGTTCATTTCTTGCCCTTAAAAATAGAAGCCTATTTGCATAAGAATTTGGTTTGTACTCACTGCTATGAGAGTATACTCTGTACTTATCTTTCACTTTCGAGGGTAAATAAATTTCAATGTCTTACATTTGAAGCATTTCTGGTCTCATATTCCTTTGAACACCTAGATTAAGAGAAAGCACGCGAGTTCTTTCCAAGTCGGCATATTGTAATGGAGGAGACAGTAACTTAGGACTGATAGTAATACCAAAAGACACTGCTGCTCAAAGGTTTGCTGTAAATGATTCAATAGTAGGAAGACCAAGCAATCGCTTTATTGCCAAGGTATTCCTTTGCATTTTACAGTGATTTTTTGATTTTTATTGTTTATTTTTATTTTTTCCGGTGGTTACCAATTTAAACAGAATTTTTACGTTCCCTTCAGTGATCAGAACGTCTAAGGCTTGCTCCAGGCTTGGGCGAAAATAAGTTCTCTTCTTTGCGCCGTCCACGGATCTGAACGCCTAGAACACGATTTAACCCTTTTGTGCCTCTTATTCGAAACTTTTGTTGTTTACACATATATCCTCTTGGTAAGGGACTCATTTCTCGAAAGTCCAGGTACCTTATCAGGCCTAAATTAAAGCCATAAATGAAAATCGATCGAAACGAGGGATTCTTGGCGGAATTTGCATTGAAAGTACCGTGGTGTATCCCGAGAGGACCGCAATTGATGGTTTGTCCTCCCTCTCTGGGCGCCCTTGAAAGCCGTGAGTCCGCGGACGCATTGTTATAGGAACACAGTTTCTTTTTTTTTTTTTTTTAACTCATTTCAACGATAAGCTTTCGGAAGCTCATGGATAAGGGTCCAGGAAAGGTTGGACTATGTTGTCTCCGCCCTGAAATATGTAACAAGACCACCAACTTCTTTTTGTTTTTATACCGTAATTTCCAAAAGACCGTTTTTAACAGTAATTACAACAGCTTGGTAATAAAAATGTGAAAAACACAACCTCTGAAAATGGCAGACTTTGTAAGAATTACACAAATGAAACGGTTATCCAGTACTTTTTAGCGTTTCTCGAGCTTTAGAAACTTCTAGGCAATATTTGCTCCTTCGGACAGTTATTAACATTACTTATATACTAATACTTATATATTACGTATGTAGGCTCCTTTTTCAGAATGATTTACGTCTTACTATTCTGTGCGATTCTATAAAAGAACTTGAAAAATGACTGAGGAAGCTATATTAATTGGAATATGTATCTTTATTCATCCTCGCAGGTTATAAAGGTGACCTCGAGCGGGAACCTTTTCCTGGTGGAGGTTATTTCTGCTAATTTGAATGAAAACGGAACAATCAGCACGGTAGTGGAAGTAGACAAACTACAAAATTTCCACAGGCGGAAAAGACGTTCAACGGATAGATACCAGCTGTCGTTGGACGTTTTCAAGACTGGTGAAATAAAGCACGCGGTAAAGAAATCCGTAACCTGAGATCAGGCTCTATTTTCGTTTCGCTGTTTAAATAATATTCCGGCGGGCAAGGCGAAACGAAAACAGTCCAATTTTAGCACGACCACGAAAGAGAGAATGTATGAGAACTGCTAAAATTGGGCCAGGTCTCAGGTTAAGAAATCCGAGCTATTTATAATGTATAGATTTCGTAACCAGGGCTAAAATGAGACCTTGTATTAAATGCCGCTTAAAACGATTAACATCTCGTATTCGGGTTTACATAGTTGAATGGACAGACCGATAGCTAAAAAATCTTGCATGGGTGCACGGATGACTTCCTTATCCAGCCGCTTAGCTCCACGTTCGCCCTTCGGCTCTTAAATGTAATAAAGGCGATTTTCTATTTCCTGTTAGCCATTTTTCTGTTAACCTACAAAACATCCTGAAATGGCATAGGAAAGAAAAAAAAAGCTTTGGAGGAAGAAGGGGAGGGGGAGGTGCGGAGTGGAGCGTTTGTTTTTCTTTCTCGTCTTTTCTAGTTGATCCTAATAGTGCTTTTACGCTAATATAGGTCATCAGCCTCCAAAAACTGCACAAGAGTAAGCTTTTGTCGGCATTACACAGCCCGAAGTCTCCAGGATGCCAGCTTTGTGTTTTGTGTATTCCCATTAACCGTATTTCACTTTATTCCCCAATTCTAATGGTTTTTACGGGAAAATGAGGCCATGAGATTGACATCAAAATTAAAATTTCAATTAATTACATAAAAATGAGGGTTTTTTTAAAAGAATTTCGATCTATTATTTTTAGAAAACATTTTAAACTTCGATGTTTGTACAATAATGGCGGGAAATTCGAAAATAAAAGCACCATATTATCGCAACTAATCAAGCATTTTATATCTAGAAGGAGGACCTGGCTCTAAAATGGCTCTGATTTATTACAACTTAATTTTACTTAGCTCTTCAATGGTTCCTTTCGAACAGATTATGTCCAGTGCATTAGCGACAGTTGAAGCACGTCTGACAGCATCCCTTACGCTGACCCCTTTTGTGTCTATTGAAAAGAGCTTTTGGGGAAAACTCAAAGAGGCCACTATTGGCTTAAAGTTGGAGGGGAATGTGGATTCTACTCTGGAAATCAAGATCAACAAAAAACTGAGGTTTGATGTGTTTTCTTTAGGTTTTACTCTTATTTAGTTACCGTATTTATTTGATTTGACGCGGCCGTCGAATTAACGCCGCACCTAATCGAAAGAATGCGGCGTCTATTCGAGGATAGTAAGAAAAAACTCGGTACAACTTCGTAATCTTCACCATCCAGACAATTAGGATTCTATCACAGCAAAATAAGAGGGACAGTGTAACCTTCAAACTACATAATATTTACAAACGTTATCAGGCCGTAACTGTTGTCAGTGATTTAAGAAAAGTGATTTCGAAGTAAACGCCGCCCTCGAATAAAAGCCGTTTTGGAAACGCTGAAAATTTAATAAACGCCGCTGCTTTTAATCAAATAAATACAGTTTTAAGAATTTGCTCTCGAAAAAGTCAAAATGCAGGGAGGAATGAAGAGATAACACCAAAAAACACAATGCAAATTGCTAATTTATGACCTTTTCTAAACTAGCGCAACGTTATTGCTTCGCTTGTTCATTGGCTACTGAAGGAGTTTCATTCGCTAAAAAATTGACAGGTTTGAGTTACCCCACTGCCTTGTATACATTAGGAAGTCACTTGTTTTCCAAAGTTCGAGAGAGATTGCAGTCAGGATTCCTAACAGCATTTTCGAGCAGAAATAGGCTTTTGCATTAGCTGATCACGTGACCAACTTTCTGTAAACACGAAAACAGTTCCCTTTTGACAAGTTTTGTTAGCACGAGCTGAAAGCGCATATTAAAATTGGGTAACCTCAAAAGTAGCGATTGCAACGGCCGCCGAAATTTCGAAGGATTTGTATGGGAAAACAACTCTTGCCAACCAGTCCCTTGAATGGTTTTCCATAAGAATCGTTACAATATTTCGAAATTTTCAAACTGTCGTGAAATATTTCCTTAAGCATTACTTGGCTCAAATCTCCTTTTTATTCATGACAGGCAATTTGAGCCCTTAAATGCGTGAGGGAAAAAGATTTAACGAGAGATTCAAAATTTCGCGCTTTTTTCGCTATCGGAAAAAGGATCTAAAAAACACTTTTGATTACGTCAAAGAACGCTACTGTAATTAAGACCCTGTTTACATGGAGTGGGGGACCCCGGTCTAGTGGGGTAAGTTTCTTTTGTTTTGTGTCCCCCAGAGCGTGAAAACAAAAGAAACTTACCCCACTAGACCGGGGTCCCCCACTCCATGTAAACAGGCCCTAAATGTATTTATCTGAATAAACTTGACTTACAGAGCGGTTATCTTGCACGTGCCATTTTACCTTTCAAATTTTGTATTTAAGCTTATGGTTCAATCAATTCCTAACACTCTTTGTTTGAGCTAACATTCTCGACACCTAATTACCTTTGTTGTTGTTGTTGTTGTTTTGGCTTTTAATTAAGCATTGTCTATTATATATTTTGCAACAGACACTTGTTTCTTGACTTGATAATGACGTTAATTGTTGGGCAAAACCTCGTCGTCTTATTAACTGTTTGTTTTTTTTTTAACTTTTTTGATATGAGGAACATTTTAACGTAATATTCTAGATGCAGATGTTTAACGGTTATCTGTCTTCTTATTGATGAATCAAAATACCTAATCAGCGCACGACAAATCACTCAGTTATTGTAATAATAATATACACGAAAAAATTACTCAATTCTGATTGGCTGAGAAAGGAGTGCAGCTCTTCTGAAACACGAGTGCAAATTACAAATGCTTTCTGATTGGCTGAAAACACAAAAGAAACCAACAAGAATTAATCAGATTAGAGCTGTTTTAATAACAAAAATTTATGGCCATGGTTTTCAGTAGACGACGACAGGATTTAATTTTGTAAGCAAAACAACAATAGAAAATTTTAAAAAAATATATTCCAAAAACGCGAATACAGTAAAAAGTACGTCTTTCTGGCTAAGTGTATTGAAAATGCGTGGCTAAGAGAAAAATACTGTCAACAAAATCGAGGAAAATGAGCCAGAGAAACTAAAAAACAAGCTACTTACAAGAGTCTACGCTAAAGTAAAAAAATAAAGAACAAAAACGGTTGCAACCACACGCAAACCATGACAGCTACACTCTTCAGACATTTAAATGAACGAGGATACAATTCCATGATAACAACAGAGATTTCAAGTCACGTACGTTATTTGTTGCTCTCTTTGAGTCTTTTGTGGAGCGAAGACCTCTATTAAAACATCCATGCGATGGTCTGTATTTTTTTTTTCTACCTCAGTAGCAAACGAAACCGAAAATTAAAACATCTGGTCCAAACCAAACCAATGAACGAAAATACCGTAACTCACATAATGATAGTAGCCGTAGCTGGTACTAGCCTCAAAGAAATTGAGAAAAAAGTTTACGAATCATTGTGCAAGAAAAACAACAGTCAGGAAGCTGAAGAAAGTAAAGATTGTAAGTTCAGAACATATCGTCAATGTCACAGGCCACAGAGGTATAAATTTCCTTAACGACTACGATGAAGCCGACGAAGAAGACCTACGATGACTCTTGCAGTAGGCCAAATGAAACGATGAAAACTCCAGCGCTGAGAAAAAGCAAATATTATATTAATACTGGCAGTTTCCGACATCACAACAACTGTCGCTCCACTCACCCATCGATAGCAGCGTCGAAAGAAAACAAATTGCCTCCTTCATTTTCGGGTTTTACATCTCAAGAATTTCTCCATGAATCCGAATCCAGCTATGATGGGGTCTCAGGAACAGACAATGATGTACAGTCGTTAAAAACCTTAGCAAGTGTCTTTCATCTTTGCCTGCTCGAAGCGTTCTCCTGATTTCAAAACGGCAGTATACTTCTTGGAAACCCTTCTTGTAAAAGCCGAGCTGTGATAATCGAGGATGAATTTAAAAACACTTAATTTGCTGATTATTGTAAAGCAAGTTATCTTTAGCAGGCTGGTGACCATATAAAAAAATCCTTGCACATTTCCAAGTTCTTAGATAAACGATTTTGAAAGCGTTGGTTTTGAAAAAGTTTGAACTTGACAAAGGTAGTAGTCTGTTACAGCCAATCAGTTGAATGAACTAAATACGCGCACGCTGTCAAAATTTGTTGTTGTAGTTATGTTTTTCGTGTATATTATTAATAAGTAATCACATGATTTTTCTCGTGCAATTTGGAATAAATAAGCACTTGTGAATTTTTCAAAGACCAGAAAGTGCACTCGCCCTACGGGCTCGTGCACTATTGTTGGTCTTTGAAAAATTTACTCGTGCTTATTTATTCCAAATTGCACTCGAAATCATGTGATTACCTCTACAAATATAGAGACTTAAACGAGAAGTTATAAGCATTTTCGCGATTAAGGAATCCTGTATTCTCTGACATGACAAGAAGGCTTTGGCGCCCAACGATTACAAGGCTAATTAAGCTAGATTCTAAATAAACGACAACACTCCCCTGTCCCCTCCCCCCAAAAAAACCTAGAGGCGCCTCTCAGCCAAGACGGAATATTTACGGAAGAAATTGTTGGACTGTGGGGGAGACATTTACTAGAGGAACCGGGGAGCTCCTGACACTAAATCTAACCGAGCTTATTCCAGAAGCATATAAATAATGTTCTTTCCAATTGGTCAGACATTTCTCTGACGGATCAAAATTTCTCCCCAGTGAATATTCCATTCCAGTTATTTGCCCTAAGGCAACACATATGAAGCTGTTTGGTTTACAAAGCTGTTACTCATATTTATTGCTTCTTCAGCCATACCGGAAGACTTGGACGAAAGTTTAAAAAGCAGCTTGGGGGAACTAAAATCATTCGTTTTGGATTGATACCAGTACCTGCGGGTTTATTCTTGGAAATAACAGCTCACGGAACAGCTGAAGTGTCCGTAAGTTTAAACAAAGACAGACTGTAATTGATGCCTTTTGACTAAGGGACCTAGGATATTTCTTTCTTTTTCTTTTATCTTCTTTTTACTGGACTCTTAGGACATCCTAAGTTAATTCGTTTTTTCCTTAGGGAAGTCTACACCATTCGGTATCAGCCAATGGAAGAATTGTACTAGGAGGTGAATGCCGCTGGAGTACAAAGAGCTGTCATATAAGTCGACGAACGGTCAGGATTATGATATAATGCTTAGTGAAAAAGTCAGGATCACCAATCTATACCGAAAAAGAAATAGTTAAAACGAACACAAAGATACTAAATAAATACTCACTTAGAAACGTAACTGAAAGACTAACTAAACGTCAAAATTTGGCCTAGCTGATTATCCTAGGTTGTAGCCAAGGTTTCTAACCAAATGAAGTGGAATTACTTGCTTCCGTCACCCTCCGATCTTTGATTAGTTGAAAATAAATGTAGTGAATCATATCTAAATTTCTCCATGGATAATCAATTTCGTTAAAAAAAGAAAAAGACAAAGAAAGCTTGCTTTTATAAAGCTATCCTTACATCGGTAGCGAGGTGCTCCTGTCTTTACAAAGAAGAACTGCCAAGCTCGCCGATGATCAGCGGCGAAGTACTGTAATTCTGTCTGTATAAGGAGGAACTCCAAAACTCGCTTAGAATTACTATTAAAAGGTTTCACGACTTTTTCTCAATCTATGTTTAAACCTGAATTTAGAGTATTCCGCTTGAATAAAAAAAGGAAAAAAAATGGCTGCTAAAGTTTAAAACTTACTTAAAAGTATCGCTCAGAACGCCCTTTTAGTTTTGTATATTTTTACTTAGTATATACTAAAACAGTGGATAGTGTTTTTCGCGAGCTCTGATTGGCTACTCAATCAGTGAATATCCTGCACTATTCACTGATTCACCTCCAGTTCCTCCAAGCGAGCGACGCCAAACTCGCGTAGGTTGCGAGCAAAATGCTTTCCGGGTTTGCTGCCGTAACAGACTAAGAAATTTCACAACTAATCAAGCAAGCTATTTCCGAAATACATGAACAAGGTGACGAAGTTCGGTTTGGAAGTTTTAACAGGTAAAGCTTTGTCTTTTTTACTTGAATTTATCGATAAAACCGGCGAAAAAGTTTTTTGTTTACAAATGCAAATTAAGCTTAAGTCTTGCGTTACTTTATTTGGTTGACGTGTTCATAAATAAGCTTAAAACTAAATTTAATAATCTTTTTTACAGAATTATTTTAAATACAAACAGAATTCACAACTCCTTTTGAGCTAAACAAACGACTTCAAAAGTTTTATTTGTCGCTAAGAAAAAGCGACGACCGCCGCCGTTCGGTCATCGCGCGCCAAAATTGTAATCGTTGGCAACAGTAAACGAGTTAAAAATCACCATTTTGTGCTCAATTATCTCACTGTTTTAGTATATACTAAAACAATTATTCACCTCAGTGTCGGTGGCTAGTAGTGGCTATTTACCTCGCCGCTTCGCGGCCTCGGTAAATATCCAATACTAGCCACCTCCACCTCGGAGAATAATTATTATATATTTTCGTCTCGTTGTCTTTTTCGAGATCTCTAATTGTTTTTTTTTTTATGGAAAAAAGACTCCTCCTTACTTATCTATAACAATTTTATTGCTAAAAAAGCAAACAAACAAACAAAACAAAAAGAACAATACTGTACTGATAATATTAATGTATATGATTATATACACCTATTTCAATTAAGGTTGCTTCTGAGAAGAAAGACGCATGATCCATGTTTCATAGCCCGCGGTGCATTATTGTAGCAAGTCTAGTCAATTATGTGCCCGCAACGAACCTAGAATTAACCTAGAAAGCAAACGCTGCAAACGCTTCTATGCTATGTCAGTAGAACGTTAAGACAATGTTTTTCAAAACACTGAATCCTAGGCTTTTTAATTTAAGACAGTGATTTGAGGTTAGGTTTTTCTCTGCGTTAATATCCAAATGCTGCAAATTTTCAACGAGTTTGCTTGACTAGTGCACGTGGGAATTTTGGATTGAGTTGAAAAAAATCTATTTCAAGGCGTTTGTCGAACAACAATAAATAACTAACACTACGTGTTTATCTATTTTTGAGGCAATTATTTTAAAACTGAGTAAAAAAAAAAAAAGAATAGAATAGATTTGCTTTATTAAAATAACCAGCATTTTAGGCTGGCCCGTGCAAAAACGCAGCTTAATCAGGCGGTAAAACACGCTTCTAATTTTTTGCCTTGAGATTTTAAAAATTAACTTTTTCAGCTCGCTTATGCTGAAGAGTTTTAGCAGCCATTTGACTTGAAAGCTGTCTTGAACACCTTTTCACAAATGGTCTCCATTATTTCAAGGAACGTGAACAAGACTAAGTTTCCCACTACAAAATTGGTTTACCATAGTGCACTGCAGGCTATGAAACATGGTTCACGGGAGCAACCTTAATTGAAACAGGTGTATATTTTTAATGACCACAGAGGAGCAATGTAAACACTGTCGGGTTGAAAACTTGTGCTTTGATTGGACGATTTGTTATTGTTTTTGTTTCTGTTCTTTGTTTTTTTTTGTTTTGTTTTTTTTCTCCGACGCATAAAATTAAAAGCATCGTTCACAATTTGGATTGGAAGCCGGAAAGATTGTTTTCACTGGAAAATCATCTCTGGCCGATTTCATAGGCTATAACGCGTTTGAGTACGAAAGTTTAGAACATATTTTTTAAGTGAATATTTTTCCCTGTGTATATCATAAATTATAGTAACTACTCATCATTGACTTAAAAGGTCAAACTATGTTTTGAGAAATAGTAGCAAAACACTGAAAATTAATTCAAATAATTTATCTTTAAGTTCTAGCAACATTTTCCCGTCATGCTACTATCTTGAGATTGTAGTCTCCATGTGATAACCTTGTTATATGTGATTGTGATCTTTCATGGGTATGTGGAATATTGATCCCCACAGATCAGACTAAGTGCGGATTGGAATAAGCCGAATCCCAAGCTCAAGACTGGAGCAAAGTTAGTTATTACAGTAACGCCTACAATTTCTATCGAAATGCCAGTAGCACCAACCAGGAAAACCAAATCATCGAACACAAATGTATTCAAGAGGTTCGGTAAGAGCGTTTGACTTGTTTCTGATTGGTATCTGCAAACAGCTAGGGTCTTTTGCTAGTGATACAATTGGAGAGGTTATCGTTATTAATTGTAGTTTTAAGTTGGGTGGGAAAGAGGGAATTCATTTATTGGTGAACAAGACTTAAAGAACTTAAAAAGAGGACAAAGCCAAGTCCGCAGAGAGCTGGCCGTTTATAGAGTTCTCCTAAGGAAAGGTCCATTCTCTCTCTCCCTGCTATATATCCTAGTGTTAAACAGGCACTCAAGGCCGGTCAAAAGACAAGCTCTCTCTTTCCCACACGAGCAATAGCTAAATCATAGGAAAATGTGATGGTCCTTATTTATTTCAAAATTCCAGAGCAGTTTGTTTTTTTCAGTCTCGCAAGGCTTTGTTTCCTCTATAGTTCTCTCGTAAATTTAAGTGAATTACGGACATCAAAATATGCAACAGAACTATTTGCAAGTCCAAGGAAACCTACCACAATATGGTCGACCCTTTAAACCTTTTTACCATACCTTTTGCATGCCGGGGGTACATTCTGGTTGTCGAGCATCATCTTCCCACTGTTTGTTTGTAGGCCTGATATTGTACCGGCCATTGATCGGCAATGGGTCTCCATGATGAGCTCTCCCCGACGCCCACACCCTTTGAAACCTTTAAAAAAGCGTTCATTTAAGGCAATCCAAAACAGGAAAATAAATATACGTTATTCACCAGCTGGGAGGTCCGTATTAATACGGACCGACCTAGGCCGGTGAATAACATTTCTATTTTGTTTCCTACTGAGATTTAATTATTTCAGGAAAATTTTTCTTCAGCCTCCAACCAATGTGTGGTGTAGTAGGATGCGCTCGTGTTGATAAAGCGCGCGAAGCCAAAACAAAACATTACTCAACATGATTTTTGACTTGAAATTTATATTATCACAATTAAGCTCTCCTTAGAATAAAGAAAGGTTTTTGTATGTCAGTAGGATAACAAGGATAAAAGAATTGACGAACTTGGTATTAAAAAAATACAGCAAAGATTTTTAACGGCTGAATATAAATTACATTAAGATTTGCTCAATCGAGCGGGATGAAAACTGCACACAAGGGCTTTATTAAAAGAGCTAATTGCACATACCAATCTTAAAGTTTTGAATTGAATTTCATTAAAAGAAGGCGATGCGATTAATAAGTACATAAACAAAGAAATGAAAACGGCGATAACCGACTGCTGGAAAAGTGATTCGTGTTGTTTATTCTTGTCTGATTGAAAGCTAAATGCAATCATTGACAACAACCTTTTCTAAAAAGAAGAAAACTAGCGAGGCAAAATTCAATGAAAAACGGCAGCATCTAGATACAGACAGCAAAAATGGAAAACAAAACTACAAACAGGGCAAAAATGTCGAATAAAGGAAAGTTCATTTAATATGACAAGGGGGGGGGGGGATGAAGATATTGAAACTCGAAGCTTGAAATTTTAGCAGCCCCCCTCGCTAGCGGTTCAATTTTTTAGGAGCCCCCTCCTTGGTAGTCGAAAAAATTTCAGAGCCCCCCCCCCCCCCCCTCCTCCTTCAATTCCTTTGCTCCCCTGAAAAAAGATCGCTAGACTGTATTAAATATATTTACCGTTATTGTCTTCAATTGTTTATACTATGACAAACTTGAGATACAGTTCTGATACAATTTTCTAAAGCATTTTTGGGATGAACAAGAGTGTAATAATTACTGAGACTACATTTGTTATATCTGTAAAACCACGTGATATAGCTGAGTTGCACAGGTCATTAAATTGTTGAGTTGAAAACCATCCGATCTGTATGATGATGTCATGTGTTGGTTTTGAAGTATACAAATTTTCGGAGCCCCCCCTCCTAGCGCAACAATTTTTTCAGAGCCCCCCCTTCGGGTGTCTAAAAATGTTCGGAGCCCCCCCTCAATATCTTCATACCCCCCCCCCCCCCCCCTTGTCATATTAAATGAACTTTCCCTAAGCGGTGCAAAAAGCAAAATTGCAGTACTTCCGGCGTAGGTAATTAAGCTAGTGAAGCGACATCACGACCCGCCTGTTTTACTCTACTTAAGCGGTTTTTCCTGGCTGACTTGCTTGATTCTCTCTTCAAATTTTTTGTCTGAATAATAAAATTCACTTTTCCCTAGCTAATGCAAATAATAGCGCGAGTTTTTAAAGGAAAATGGTTTCAAAATCACGGTTTTTGCTCAATCACAAACAACAAACAAACTTGTGAATGAAGCTGCTAACGATTCAGCCCGGGTTAGCTGGCAAGATCGAAAAAAAAAACCGCTCTCGGAACCAATCAGATTGCAGGATTTGGAGGGTTCCACCCTCTCGCAAGGTTCGAAGAAAATAAGTATTTTTCATGAAAAACGATAGTATTAATCCGCATCATCTACCTCCGGGATTAGAGCCTGCGCCTTGCTAACACAGTAAATTCTGTTGTCTCTAGTGGAAAATGCTGTGGACTTCGTGAACTTTGTGGACCTCTCTGTCCGGATATTTGCAAGCGTACCACTTCAAGGAGGAATTTCAATAACTTATCCATCCAGTCAATGCCAAAGAAGAAAACCTGCTCAAATCCAAGGCCTTTTTGGTATTCCTCGCGTTGATTTTGGTGTTTCAGTTTCATTTGTTGGAAGAGAATTGAAATTAACAAAACGCCTGGGATTTTCTTTAGTGAGACGACCGAGGTAGGCAAAGATCAAGTAGACGAACAAAACATATATCAATCTCAAAATTTATAACAATGTACGTTATATGCAAAATCATCATCATCAAGAGTGATAAAAAGTAAGCTTTGGAAAGTTTCCTAGCCATTAAAACACTTAGATCAAACAAAACGTTCTTCGATTGATTTGATATTTTTACTCATGGATGGGAGGTGAGTTGGTGTATAGATGCAACTTCCCACATTATATTCTTATTACGTAATATAATTATTGCGTAAGTAGCTGCTTTAATGGTCATTTTGAGCTTGAGGGCGAGACTTTTTGGGGGACGCAATTGGGTTTTTGATTGGCTATAACTAGGTTGGACAGGAAACTGGGTCAAACTTCTTTCGCCAGCTTTTGTGTAGTTATGTCCGATTATAAGTAACTTTAACAAAAACTCGAATATTTTATTTAAAAAGTAACAAGTGGCCCCCATTAAAAATAATAATAATGATAATCATTTTGTGATAATGATGATGAATCACGACGCATAAGCATTGGTACAAAAAAGTGTCGTGCACTAAAATAAATTTTAGGAAAAGTCGAAAAAGTCGACTTAGTGCGGTAAACTCTGTATCCTGTTTCTAGCAAACTTTCTTTACTTTGTTTGTTCGTACGTTTGTTTGTTGTCGTTCAGTCTATTTCCGTTATTTTCAATCCATCTCAAAGTTTCCTCCAGTTGTTGTATTTTTCCCTTGTTAATGTTCTCATGACAAACAAAAAATATGTTTTTAATTGGCTTTATTATTTACTTTGGAATTTCAGTACCTGCATCTGCCCAGTTGGAAAAGAGAGGGTGAGTACAGAGTTAATAACAAATTAAAGCATTTTTGTGCAACAACTCTGACAAACGTGAGGCCTGACACAAAATGCAAAAAGACGCTTCATGCAGCAGGGCTTCAAATAACGGCCGGTCAACAGACAATGACCGGTCAAAAAAAGGCTTTGTCCGGTCAAATCCTTGGATGACCCGACATTTTGAACGATCTCTTACGCTTCTAATGTAATTCAGACCTTCACTTTTTTTAAATACCATTGGTCAAGATTGGCCAATATTGACATTCCTGAAGGAAAAAAGTAGGGGAAAAGCTAAGAGAGAGAAAAAGGCGACCAGATGAAGAACTTTTATAACGTAAACTGTTCATATCACAGGGCCTTTGTTACTTCGGCGCGGAAAAAAGTCAAATTTTGTGGGATTTTCCAAGAAAAATTCGTGGGAAAAACGATCGATTTCGCGAGAATTTCGCGAAAACATTCGGGACAAATTTCGCCGAAAAACAATCTTTAAAAAAAGCTAATTTCGTGGAAATTTTCTGGGCAGTTTTGCGCTGATTTCACGAATGTTTTTATCGAAACAAAACGGCAATTTTGCCAGTTGTTATTGTTGTTGTTGTTTTTTTTGGGGGGGGGGAATGGTGGGCGTTAGCCTGTGCAATAACAACAACAACAGGAACATCGACTACTCATAAATGTTGCCTTTTTAAAACCGGCTATTTTGTGCTCAAAACCCCCGCTTGCTTTGCGATCTCGTTTGGACTTGGTATTGTCTCGCACAAGATTTTTTTTTTTTTTTATCAGAGATTATCATTTGCTCTTTTAACAACAATAAACTTAGAAATGCGCCAATGGCAAAGCTTTTTATATCATGCACTGGCCACTGGCCAGTGCCCAGTTTTTCGCAATAATAATCTAAGAACACCTGGTAGTTTTGGGTCTTTTTCTCGTTGCAGTGACGAAGTTTCAAGATAAATTTGCAAGTTTATGGTAAAAACTGCCCCATTATCCGAGATAAGTCTCAAATATATCAAACTGGCATGTATTTGCAAAGCATGACTAAGGCGAGCCATTAACCTCTCCATTTACATCAAGGCTGGCTTTTAAACGGTAGTACTAAGATGCAAACGCAATTCCTCACCGGATATGACCCAAAACAATGGCTTAGTCAGTCTTCAACAGCTAGGATAAGAGGGCAACTAAGAATTTGTTTATGTTTTGGCTGTAGATGACATTTCAACTCACTTTGACTCACTTTGACTCTGAAGGTGACTACCGCACATGTTGTCGAAACGTCAGTCATTGTCAACAACAGTCCTACTCAGGACTATGTTCACCTGGACGATCATGCTCATTCTACTTATAAATGCCATTGTTATTAACACGAGGATGTCCTCTTTAGCGATAAATGGTATAAGCATAAGGTGACATATACAGGCGACAAACCATAAACGTTGAAGGTTTCTAACGTCGACGACCACACCAGTGAGTGAAAAAAGAAAGCAAATATTTCCATTGAGATTCAGCAAAAGTTGTTATGAATGAAGTTACACAAAGCTTAAGTTAATTAGATTTGAGGAATTCTTTGCAATGCTTCGATCAAGGTTCATTTCTCAGGTAAACTGCAATTATCTATCAGGAGCTCTACTCTTTGGCTTGGCTTAATTCTATTAATATAAACTGGAGTATGGTTATTGGATTTTCTGAATTTTAGCTGGCTCATCGGAGCAGGCTCGTCAGCTCAATATTGTTATTATTATTGTTAATATTATTATTACAAGTGATATCGGTGAAAGTAAATTATAATTATTTTACACTATATAAAGCTTCGAGTTTAAACCTTAAAATAATTTGATCAAGAGGGTTAGCTTTTTCGTCTTTCTTCTGTGCCGCATATTTATACGACGAAGTCACGGTTAGAGGTTGTCCGCTATAGTGAGAAGCGATTCCATCTGCTTTTATTGATATGGATGGATAAAAATTAATCGCTCTTTTTGATATATAAATCATGTCAACGAGAGAGTAAAATCAACTATTACAGCTGATTCTCAAGTCGCGGCACAATCGGATTAATAATTAAATGTATTTGCAAAGAGAGATATGAACGCTATAGTGAGAAGCGATTCCATCGGCTTTTATTGATATGGATGGATAAAAATTGATCGCTCTTTTTGAGATATAAATCATGTCAAAGAGAAAGTAAAATCAACTATTACAGCTGATTCTCAAGTCGCGGCACGAGCGGATTAATAATTAAATGTATTTGCAAAGAGAGATACGAATTGCTCTTACTGAAAAGGAAACAACAACTTAATAACAGCCTGCAAACCACTAAGCTGAAACTTATGTCATGTTAGGCCCCTTTCAAACGTGGAATTTCTTATGAGTGGCGAACATCTATTTAAGTCGATGAAAGTAATTAAATAAAGCAGTTTATTCAGACGTCGGATATGATGGTGCCGAATTTAACTTCGTTTGTTATAAATATTCCCAGTCTCTAGGAAATTTTTTTTATCCAATATGGATAAGGGTTTCTATAATTAATTCATTATATTGGGCACATGTGAAATGCGACTTCTAAATCAAATATTGAACCAAAGTCGAATTTCCGACTGTTTCAGTCGCAGCCCAATAAAGTCGTATTTAATTTGAAATTGTCGAATTTAGTTGATTCAGACGTCCCGTCTCAAAGCAGTTATCTCTCAAATTAAATTAGGCACATGTGAAAATCGACGATTGAGCTGGGTAATGATAACAGTGTCCAGTATTACTAAAACCGGTAGTTTCGCTATGATACATACCACATTTTTTTATGTTCCTGTAAACTTTGTTTTCAATTTACCACATTATGTTACTATCTATATGAACCACACAGGTAAAAAAGAGAGTAAAAAAGAGGTTTTTAAAAAAAGAAAAAAAAAGGTTGCGAATTTCAGTTAGAGCTAAAAGGTAACGCCTCTATCCACTGGACCACCTCGGGAAACGCTGACAATTTAACAGTCGACGAGATTAATAGAGGTATATATTCCTTCTCTATGGGGATTGACAGTTTTCAAGGATGACGTTTTCGTTTTTTTTTTTAATTTCCGTGTAGAATTAAATCACTGATCGAAGCTAGACGTAAAGCTCACAACAAACCCATGAATACTCTTTCAGGTTTGGTCCCTGATTCAGGGGAACGTTTAAGAAATTTATGAACTATAGAACTGTTGGTCACTTATATTTTTGTAATTCGCAAATTTATTGATTTTGTGTCGCTTTTGAGACATATTGTGTGGTTTTCTTTTCTCTTAAACAATTTTCCTCTGCAGAGTTTGGAATAGGCAACATACAGCTGCGTATAGCTGATAAGAACCGCCGAAGAGTTGAACTATCAAGCAGTGTTTTGCTGCAAACCTTAGCAAAGTTAAGGCCGCTTCAAGGTACAGACCTTTCAGAAGCTAGTAGTTGTGATTTGTTTATTAGGATCGTCTTGAATTTTAACTTTGAATTCAAGGTAGTGACTGATCGTAAAACAAAGTGAAATGTTATGAGGTGTGGATGTTTATTCAGGTGTGATATGTGCAGCTAAAACTCATATTTATAAGGCTGTCTTGGATATACTTACTTTCGATAGATTTGACTCTTTCTCCAGTAATTGTTATCAGTATCATAACTTCTATAATCTTCTGCTGTCCTTGCCCGGCGAAAACAATCTAACCTATGAATCGATCGAGCGCGTTGTTGTTTATGAAGATTTAACACGGTTGCGTTTTACTTTCCTCCGCAATTTCAGTACCAAAAGACAAATACGATATGCAAGAATATTATTTTTTTCAATCTTTTAATCATTTCCTCTGCTGGTTCACCTCTTGCTTCTATTGAAATATTTACTATGAGAAAAATACTACAATTATCCGCTGACGACCAGGCAGGGTGACCCCCTGCTTCCATTCACATTCAAAACGCTTTGATCACGTGACTGATGGCCTCATGTCTCCATTTTGGTCATGAAAAAAATTATCAGGTACATCATTACTTTCCCGCAACTTTTCACTGTCTTGTGATAAAAGGTTGACTCTCTAAAGCCCTCGGCATAGTCTTCCGACTTTTTCGCTCATGTTCATTACCCCCATAAATTTTAAATGCCGGACGTCAACTGGTTATTTTAAATGCCCCACACAACCAAAACCTCAAATATGCTATTTGTTTTTAACTCGTTAATGAAATCTTGTCCCAACAACAACAAAAAATCTAATTCGGAAATAGTCATGTGACTGATGACTTCATTACCTTAGATGTGACATGGGAAGACATGGGAAATGTTGTCTTGTTGTGCTCTCACAATCTTCTTCGTAATACATACAATTGTCAAAGTTATAAAGCTATTTCAAAAATTTCCTCAAAGGATTCTGGGAGGCTTTTTAACTGATTATTATAATTTACTTTAATTTATAATTATCATTATTACTTTTTAATTTTATTTATTTATTTTTTCTGGCGGACACGGGTAAAAGAGACCTCTTTCATAATGGCGGCATATTAATATATTCTATTATATGTATGATAATTACCCTTTTTGACCTCGTTTGAAAGTAAGAATTCTTTTGTATTTTGCACATGCTAACGAGGTTAGAACGGCTAATTATCATCCATAGACCGCCATTTTGAAAGAGGTCTATGGTGACTAACGAAAAAAGTCACTTCTGTCGTGACGTACATTAAATAGAGATTACTTGATGGGCAGGGCGCTTGTATGGGATTTTCGCACGAGTTGGTTCTGTATCTGATCAGAAATCATCAGTGATCAGTGAAATTTCTGATACAAACAAAAAAAAAAAATCCCGTACAAGCAAATCAAAAAAGTTAAAAAATCCCGTACAAGCGCCCTGCCCATGAAGTAATCTATTAATTTCATAGATACTAAGTGAACATTTCCTCTCTTTATTAGAAAAACGACTCTTTATTTAGAAAAAATGACCAGCGAATTTAAGAAACAAGGGCCAGCTCAAACCAAATGCCCTCAAAAATGCATGATTCTTTGGGCTCTACAAATGTTGTGAGTTAGAATATTGAAAACAAAATGATCAACAATGAAATGCAATTTGTTGACTCAAGACCGTCTACGATGATTAAATCATTAAATGACCCCTAAAACACTGAATAGTACTATCAATAGAAAAGCTTTGACAAAAATTGTCACTGGAGTGGTACAGCAGGCGGCCTGTACTCATGTGATGAGTCGAGAACTCGCTCGATGCGTCTGTAACTCCGTGCTACAGTAGAAACAGAGCAGTTTGAGGTATTTGGTGACTTATTCAGCGTGTTTATTGTAATATTAAAGTGCCTTTCATGAAAAACGGCTCCACTAAATGCGCCTGAGGCGTGAATAACTGAACTGTTCGTGAAGGAGGATTCCGGAGTTGTCACTGTTTGGGAAGTTTTAATTGTCGCTCAAAATCAACAACATATTTTTCTGCTGCTCTTTTGACAAAGTGCTGTAATTTTTAACGCTCTGCAAATTTCGGTGACCAGTGAGCTGCGTGATGTGTGTTGGAGGAACATTGTTATCGTCCAGTTTTTGCATCATTTGCTTTCGCGCGCTATGGTTAGTTAGTCGTCGCTCGAAGCCAGCTTTTGCTGCCATTGTTTTCATTAACGAGGTAAGTTTATTAACTCCCATCGGACTCGCCTTGAACTAGCATTTACTGGAGTCTTTGCTGTGATTTATGCCGAGGTAGTACGGTGCTTCGACGCTCTGCATTGAGCTAGGTCTTTTCTCAGAGCAGAATTTGTGGACAAAAAGGTTTCGGGTGGGCCGCCGTCCGGCTTAACAAAACTTTAGGTTTAACTGGTCTAATTTTCAACGCTTCTTGTTTTGGTTTGACGCTCACGATATTCTAAATATTCAGTCCGTCGGAATCCCTCAGAAGTTTCACATCTGACCAGCACATTTGAGACATTTGACGATGTTCATCACAGCCTCTCAATCCAAAATGGATTGAATTCATCAGTCAGACCGTGGTGATTAAGCCTCAGCACTCGAGATTCCCAGTATGTTACTCTCGTAAAGAACGCTTACTTCGTCATCGCTGATAGCCTCGGCTTCTAGGAGTTTGCAACGAGCATTCATGCAGTACCTCCCTTGTTTGCTCAAACTCTCGATCTTCGACGATGCTCTTTGAATACTTCACATTTTTCAAGTGACGATTGAAGCTCGCTATTTGTGTGTTCAAGTTTTCTAAAGCGTCTTTTTGTGCCCTGACATCTTCATTCAGGGCATTTTAAAACTTCGTCGCCATCTTGACACTGAGACGTACGGAAGGGTTGCCATGGCAATTTTGTAATTTCACATGTGAAATTACAAATTAACGCTGAAATTTCGCGCCAAAATCAGGGAGTAATTCGTCATCTGTGATATTTTCATTATAATAATAATAATTCTTCTCCGGCTTACAGGAAATCAAATGCTGATAACCAACTTGGAAGTATGCTCTTCATTGGTTATTTATCATTCGATATCCAGCGCTCCCTCATAGACTAATAACGAAAGATTATCGTAACGTTGTTTTTGTCCTTGTTTTATTTCGTAGGAATGTGTGGGACCCACAGTTAGTGGACCGTCTCCAGGCACACCGTCTCCGGGTAGACCACCTCCGATAAGACCACCTCCGGGTAGACCACCTCCGGGTAGACCGCCTCCGGGTAGACCACCACCTGGTAGACCCCCTCCGGGTAGACCACCTCCAGGTAGACCATCTCCAGGCACACCGTCTCCGGGTAGACCAACTCCGGGTAGACCAACTCCGGGTAGCTCATCTCCGAGTACACCATCTCCACCAGTATGGCCCACGGATCCGATTGCGACCCCAAGCCCGGATCCTGAGCCAGAAGAAAACCAGAATAGGAGCAAAAAAAAGTACTCTCCTTTGACTTTTTTTGGTAATTTGTGTCTACCGTCTTCAATAATCCTCTTCTTTAGTTTATACTTATCGTGCGTTTTTAATGTAGTATTTTCCTATTGTATAGTGAAGGTAGAATTAATAGCGCAGCTCCACGCGCACGCGAAGCGCGCGCGAGCGGAGCCCCCATACCTAAGAAAAATTTGGTAATCTATCTATCCGAAAAATTCTGGTAATCGTGTGACCCTACGCCCGTCCGCCCGTCCACCCGTCCGTCCGCACCAGATGGAAACCAACGTGAAATGTCAAATTTTCTAGCTAGTGTAAGAGCCCGTAACCTGTTTTTAACCTGAGAATAGACATCCATATTATGGTCAATTGATAGGTCTTAAAACATGGTATGCTGACCAGTGTCACATGAACGATCGCGGGCTCAGATGCCAACTTGTCCAGTTCACGTGTTTTTTTTAAGTTTTCCACTGAACAGTTGTTAGCATTTAATTGATCGCGGCCGTGGCCGTTCGGTCATCGCGCGCCAGAATTGCAATCGCTGGCAACGGTAAATGAGTAAAAAATCATCATTTTTGAGCTCAATTATCTCACTGTTTTAGTATATACCAAAACTATCATTCACTCAGTGTCCACTGAGGACACCACTAGCTTACTCCACTTCGGTGAATAATTGTTATATGTTATTAATTGCTGTTAGCTTTTGGAGTAAGTAAAGTTACGTAAATTAAAAAGTGTAACAGTTACTGCAGAATAAGAATATAACTATCAAAAACAAATTTTCATTGTGCTTAAATTTCCAGTAATGGTAAAATCCCTGGACCAGAATGCGGACGAGAACATGTCTGTGCTGGGAACAGAACAGGGCCAAACTGTACGCAACCTGACATGTGGCCTAATCAAAGTATGTAGAGAAAAATCCAAGTATTAGATCTCATACTTTTATAACTTTTAAAACTTCATGTTTTGCAACGCTTTAGTTGATATGCAGCCTCATTTAGTGACATGTTTGCCCAATTTCGAAAAGAGCAAAATCAAAGAAACTGCTCTGGTTGATCATCATACAGGCAGACAATCCGAGAAATCAATCGGAATTAATCCTTTGGCAGCCGCTAGCTACAATCATGGACAAAAGTCTTGGGACACTTTTGCATTTGTAGGGATTGTTTTCAATTCACACATGACCAACTCCACCCCCCCCCCCCCCCCACTACAAACAACGTTGTACCTGTGTATCCAGAATTTTTTCCTAGTTTTAACATTGTGTAGGGTGCGCGAAGAGAGAATTTCAATAAAATTTCGAAAAGGATGCACTGTATTTTTTATTAGGGTAACGAGAAATTACAGAAAACAATACACTGTGGGAGCGTATATTTGGTTGTCGATTTACAAGGCGTGTGTGAAGTTTTTTTTATGTGTATTTAATAGGAATGAGTGAGTAGTTTAATAGCGTTGTCTATCTTAGGGGTTGGTAGAGATGGGTGAAGTGGAAGGCGTGGAGTTATATTGTGCGTGAATTGGTAAGATATGTGAAGGCTGTAGTTTGTTAACTAGTGAAAATCGTTTCTCGTAGAATTTAATATGAAGTAACAAAAAATAATTATTTTAGGAGGTAAAAGTGAGTTTAGGTGTTGCGGTGAGGTAGTTATGGAAGGGCTAATTTGGTTATGAAGGGATAGTGTTGTTACAGTATGTTGAAATGAAGTGGTGGTTGTTAAAAGTCTTATCAATAGTCGAAAACATTGTTGTACTTATTTTAAACGTTGTTAGGCTTTCTGTTTGGGATTGTTCTTCGCTTATTTTGGATAATATTTGTACATGGATAAAGCGAAAGTTTCATGTATTATAGAGAAGCGGGTATGAAGATGTTGAGAAGAAGGAGGGCGGGGAGGGGGGTGGGGATGGGCTAGCTCGCTTTGCAGAGATCCCGGCACCTTGGAATCCCAGTATTGTGATGCCCGAATCCCGGGCGGCAATTTTCCAAGTAATCACGCTTGCCGGGTGGCCCGGCGAATGAACCAAGCGAGAAACAGGACAGCGGGTAACATACTGTTCATGCGCATTTCTTCCCCGGCTCATGTGATCAAGCCCTTACTGTAAGTTGTATTGTCACGCAGTTTGCACGTGAAAGCTTAGGAATTTGCCGCTTTCGTGTTCGTGTGTGAGAGAAACACGACTTAATCTAATTAACCCAAGAGTTTTGAATAGATCGCGGTTTGCACTTAAAAAAATGTTGGACTCAGCCCCTTTCACTGTTCGACCGTGAAAGAATGCAACTTGTTTACGAGGTCATTTTGCTCAACAAGATTTTAAGAAATCGCCTCCTTTCCGAAAATATGCAATGAAATTATGCATCATTCAGTGTTACCCTTAATTAACTCATGCACGAGATCATGGAATTTTGCGTGTCACCTTCTTTGACGCTCGACAACTGAGAGCAAAAATATTGTCTAACTCTTGGCCGTAAGCCAAACCATTCACACCGTGTGCTGCGAGGACGATTATTTTCTAAAGGGAAAATTTAAACTATTTAATAGTTTGTTCACTCAATGTACCTTGTTTTTCCAAAAAGTTTGTTTTCCATTACCGATTTGTTTGCCGTGCGTTATCTGTGGGTCGTATGTAACGAAGATAAATGATGTGTTGTGACACACCGCGCGGCACACATTCCCGTCGCTTGACTTGTTTACGCTCGCACTTATTGCGTGCCTATTGCAACTTTGAATCAAAACAAGGGAACTCGATTACTCTATTTGGGCGACGCTCAAATAATTATGAATACTGCATCACTGGCCCAAGGACTTTTGTCCAGGATTAAAGTTAGTAGCGAAAAAAACCGCATTTTTAATCAAATCCTCCTTGTTGGGCTGGTTTTCATTTAGTTAGCATAAGCATTGCTCAAAATGAGACTTGGAACTCAAGGGGCATATTTTCCTGCTAATTGGATGCAATTAATCTACATTCACATGCTAAGGGCTATTGCGATCTTTCTCTTTAACAGTAAGACTGAAAATTAAATGGATTCAGATAGAAAAATGTGCGTCGTTCCATATGGAACGAAAACGACCAATGAGCGAGCATCACAGGGTTAAGAGCAAAAAGTAATCAAGAAACAACAAAACATTTTTAACGGATACTGTAAAAAAAGTAAAATAAAATAAGACAGCACATAGTAAGTTGTCACTTGTCCTCTGTCAACAATGTTAGACTGATGGTCAAGAAAGGGATTGCCTCATTTTAGTCAATCCATCCCAGGGCAGTGCCTAACAGTGATCAAGCATTGAAAATTTGTAAAGCTAAGCTAAGTAATTCAAATCTAAGATTGTCAGTTTCACCGTTCAAGTTGAATATTAATATTACCCGTACGCTGTTGGCTCACTTAATTTTTTGAAATACAGCTCTTCATTTTATATGAAATATGTTATATTAAAGAAAATTAAAGTTGCCTGAGCCGATTGACCTTGGTGATAAATGAATGCTCGTCATCTTTATGAATTAGACTGTCATAACTAACTTATAGGGCACAAATCTAACAGACTGTGGCCTGTTTGCCATTTAATCAATTTAACCTTCTAAGAATTGTAGTACTGCAATTTATAAAGCAATTAGTCGCATCAGAATAAATACCCACATACCCTGCCACTTGCAATTGTGCTTTTATAGAGTTTTGATTCTGTGATGGGTGGGGTAAGATTGGTTCGAGTGATCGTCACAGAGGTAGTTCGTTTGTCTGGGAATTCAATGCATGGTCGATGCTACGGGTTTGTGTATGTGCTTTTTCTACTCTTTTCTGTTTTTGTTATGTCAAACTGACAACTTATTAAGTAACGTTTATCATTTTTAGATTGCTCCGGTAATGGAAAACCTGCCATTGCTCCAAACTGCAGCGCCAAATGTGAGTGTTTTGGAGGATGGGAGGGTCAATTCTGTGAAAGAATATCCGCAAGAGGTGGCGGCGACCCACACTTGGAAACATTAGATGGCAAGTACATCCTTTGTTTTACAATAACTGAGCTAATCCTCGCACGCTGATTGGTCGAGAGCTATGGTGTATGAGAGTGTAGACCATGGAAAATTGTGGTCGATTTGTCAATTATTACAGCGCTCTCTCAAGTTTGGGCGACACATTCTTACGTGTAAATATTATAGTTAATTGCGTGTCATCTTCTTTAGGTGTAAATTTCGACTTTTTTGGTATTGGGGAATTCTGGGGCTGTAAAAGCCTACGTAATGACTTTGGACTCCAGTATCGTTTCTTCTACTACGAGCGAGCCTCGCTAATAGGAGGAGTTGCACTAAAAGCTGGCCGCAGCCTATTAACAGTCATGACGATCAAAACCAACAGACCTCGTGATTCTCCTATTGTTAGGTATGTTACTAACATAATCAAATGGTATACTCGTGAAATTAGGGAATAATTTCACTTGCGTTTTGTCCAAAACCTAATAATTTCCCGAGCCTTCAGGCGAGGGAAATTATTAGGATTTGGATAAAAGGCGAGTGAAATTATTCCCTAATTTCACTCGTCACCATTTCATTACACATACTAACACAAACGAGATGACTGTTAAGTATTGATAGAGTATTTTGTTTTGCTTTGTTTTGCCTTGTTTTTCGTTTGTTGATTTGTTTTACAGCAATATTCTAGAAGATTCAATGTCCGATGAAATATTTTTCAGCAATAAAAACTTTGCAAGCTGCTAATGTCACTGTATGGTGATTCCTTGTTGTTAAACAGAGTGGATGGAATCCTGATAAATGTCACGGATAACTCATCACAACCTATTGAGATAAACAACGGTTCCGTTTTGCTTGATCGTCAAGTACGTTTCACATTTGAAGAAGAAGAGAACAGCGTTGTTCTCATCTCCCTGGAATACGAGTCAGGCAAGTATTCTCTGGAATCATTTCCTAACTTCAGACTTCTATTTAAAAATGTATTGATGAGAGTGGAATCGAGGATGTCATGTTGAAATCGTTAGCATGCCGTGGAACATACTGTTCAACCTAATTGTTTGAAACAAAAGCTTTCTAAACCGTTTACTTTGTGTATCGGGGGGATATGTTTTTGTTGACTGGATGTTTAATGCAACCAGCTACATCATCAAATCATTATGGTAATTTGATTCCAATTATACCCGTAAGAAATTCCGTCCTTGGGAGGTCCGTGATTCAACCAAGGAATAGGGAGCTTATAAGCATGCAACCACCACGGCGACGGCAGCGCTCGAAAAGGTCACTGAAAAAGTGAGATCGTGCTATTTCAAACTTCATCGCCATAATTCCACTTCATTCAAATTGTCAAATATTGGCCAGTTGTCCTAGAGTGGAATTCATAAGGGCCGTATCGAAGCTCAAAAAGTTAAAAGAAAGCGAAAATCTTCGTCTCGTGTTTACGTCCCTCGTAAAACGTAGAAAAAGAAAGTTTAACGTCCTAGTCGTGTGCACAGTGACGGCAAATTAAAGATATGTAGCAAAAAGCGTGATGCCCATGGAGAATGGCTGGTTTGCCTAATAAATCCATTGCCTTTTGTGACGCTCTTCTTTGCCGTCACCGTCATCGTCACAAATCGTTGAAACAGACACCGTTTGTGTTGAATTTTCTCAAAAATTTCTTACATTCACTCTTCGCACTTTTGTTCTTTTGTGCCCCTCTCCTTCCCCAATGTTGAGCCACGCGTATTTTGGAGCACTCTGAGACCGTGACTGTAATACCCAAATCAACATTGGAGAAGGGGAAACGCACACAAGTAGGGGTGTTTCAAGATTTTTGACGAGTATTGCGCGAGCTAGGCGTTCAATTAAACCCAAAATTTCCCGCTCAGTTTTTATTGTACATCTCAATTATTTTTTTTAGGTGTCACGGTTACCATTGATGTTAAACACAGCCGCACTATGGGAAGGCAATATTTGAATGTTCTATACGCTCCAACTGTTGCGTACAAAGGACATACCGAGGGGCTGTGTGGCTTTATGGACAACAATGCCACAAATGACTTCATGGGACCGAATGGCGAAGCTTATGAGAGAGCAGTGCAGTTTGCAGAGTCATGTACGAGATGATAAGTTTGAATTGACAAGTTTGTGCCACATGAATGATTCTTTCGTTTGATAGTTTGAAACTATAAAGTAATTAGAAATGAAGGCTGCTGTCTTGTGGAAAAACATGGCTCTGTAGTTTTGCCTAACTGGTTACCGTGGATCAGAAACGCTCGACGTAAAAACGAGCGACCGAAAGATTAAGAAACCAAAATAATAATGATAATAATAAAATCTTGAAAATATTTCGGAATAAAATTTATGTGAATTCAGTCTGATCCTTATCGCTATTTAGTTTTTGTGGCAACCAGTTTATTAATCAGTGGTCGTGCTCTTGTTTCATGATACAATTGGCTAATTACATAAACAAACGCATTACTTAGCAAAAGTTAAGCACCACTACGTCGTTTGACATCAGGGAAACATTTGCGCTCGTTATATAGCTGGAAATTTCTTCCTAACAGCGCGCGCTCTCATTGGTTACTTCGAGGTCACATAAAATCTAACAATGAAACTTTTTTCCGCCAAAATCTCTGAGAAGGAATCATTGCAAAAATCTATGTTGTCAGAGGGTAACAGTGAATTGTTACCCGCGAATGTTGACCGACGACTTCCGTTACAGCGAGGTTTTTTTTAGAATTTCCAGCTTTAAATTTACCAGCTATATAATAAATCACTTGAAGACTCTGGTCTCTCGTGAGATTCTCGGGAAACAAAATTAACTGCTTCCCTCGGGACAATTTGTTATAAGTGTTTATTATAGTCTTCCTTCGATGATACGATACAAAAAACCTTACAAAGTTTACTAGTCTACCAAAAAGTAGACAACATGGTAGATCTTTCGTTTTGTGAGCTCATTTTTGCAGTGTACCGGCATTATTATTTTAAACCTTAATAAAGGCAATTTGTATCTGCTCCCTACGCGTATTGCTGTTAAACTCCAGAGCTAGTCTCGCACTTGTCATGTGAGGAAAATACAGTTATTTAAATTATCATGTACTTTATTCTCCATATCAATTGGCTCCTTCATTTGGTGACTAGGGAGAATCACGAATTGTCATAATGGATCTGGGACTCGGGATTCTTGGTCATGGAGTTCATCGAATTTTTATCACGAAGACACCATGGACCTCTCGTATACTGACACATCATTTCATCCCATTTACTCATTACAAGGAATTTCACAGTCTGTCTTGGAGGTAACAATCGATATGAAACAGAAAACGTTATTTAAATATTATTATCTGTTGTTATGAATTATGAATTATGTTATGAATTATATTATTCTGTTGTTATGAATTATGAAAGGCTACGTCCTTCAATCTATGCAAACGTGATGACGATTTTGAGCCGCCTTATTATTTTCATTTTTTTTACGTTGTACTTACTTTTATTTATTGATTTGTTACTTTAATATTTGCTTATTTTTCATTTGTCTACAAATATCCTTTTTCTCCGAAACTAAGCAGGCAGTGAGTTTTTTCGACGTACTGTTTTGTTGTTGTCTTGTTGGTGTTCATTCTTTTTTGTGGTGTTGTTTTTGTTATGGTTTGTTTATTTGTTGTTTTGGGCTAAGCCGCTGACACCCCTTCTTTCCCAAATGGTCCCTTATTTCCTTTTAAAGGCTGCTGGAGAGGGTTGCGCTTACTTGGGCCAATTAAAGATTCGTATAGGTACCCCAAAGATTCATAAATCTCGGTCATATTTAAGAGAAATCAAATTGAAAATTGACACCCTTTTAAGGAGAAAAATGACATTCCATCAAATAGAAAGCGGATAATAGAAAATGTTTGGAGCAGACTGTTTTCATTTCTTTGCACGGACTCCGGGACCGTAACGCGATGAGCCTACACTGAAACTAGAAAGATCTGTTTCAACCCCAAAGTGCCAATTCAGCCCTGCAGGCCAAAGTCCGATTGAGCCCCTCCTGGAGCCATTTGAGCACAATTTAAGCCAAAACAACCCCATCAAATGCCTATTCCAGCCAACACTGGGACCCATTTCAACCCTTGGGTCCAAATCAGTCCTGGGTAATTGGTCTGCATTGGTCCTGATTAAGGGAGCTAAATTAGAGTCAAAAATAGGACTGTATTTTACTCACCGAAACGGCCCCATTTTTCGGGCTATAACAGATCTTTCTGATTTACAGTGTAGTTAACCTAGTTGAATCGTTCTGTTAGTCAAGATAGTACACAACTATCCCCCGAAGGGAAGCTAGGTGTAGCACTGTTCATGGACCCTGAGGGGGATAGTTGTTTTAGTATTTACCAAATCAGTTGGGTAAAACTGAAAAAAAGCAACTTCTGGTAAATTAAAAACGTCACTTAGTAGGAACTTTGTTTACAATTTACAAACATTTCGAGGATTTTGCCAAGTGCATTTTACGATTTTGTTGCAAATTCAGAATGAACAAAATAATTTTCTACCTACCAGTAAGCAATGACAAGCCAAAGTCTGTCGCTTTCTTGGTATTTGTTCGCACGACTGCTTAAGGTGCCCAGTTTTGCGCGATCTGTCCTCCTTTTTAAATAATGTCCATCCAGGAGTTTTTTTAAAGTCAATGCATAAGAATCGAAATCTATAAAAATTGTTTGCAATCAAATGGTTTTTATCGATTTGTAACGGAAGACGGTGAAAATCTATCTAGGGAAATCTTTTAGCCTGAGTTTCAGATATGGCTTCGACTCGAATTAAGGGAGGTCTGAAATTAAGGCTAGGAAATGTTTATTTAAGGTTGCATTTCTCGTGTTATACTACTGCATGAGAAATTTCTGCAATTTGATTGGCTTAGAGCAGTGGTATTTCAGCTTAATTTGAAATACCTAGATGTGAAAATTACAAACCTTTCGCAGGTAGTAGTATAAACAAACAATAGCATGATTTGAACGTGATATTTCGCATAAATACCACTTGTGATATTTCAAAATTGTCTCATATTTCTCTCGCTTAACGGCTCGTGAAATTATGTATAACAATTTCGAAATATCATTCGTGGTATTTACGCCAAAAACCACTACAAATCATGCTATCTCCTATACAAATAAAGGGTTTTGGAGAGAAAGTTGTGTGTATAATAATTTACACATTTCTCATTTTTATGTACTTTCTAACTTACAGAACTTGGCCTCCAGTATAGTGCATAGCCTTAGAATCTCTGCACCGGCGTCCTTTATAGTTAGTTACCGTACTAAAGGGTCACAGTGCCAAAAAGGATACCCTTTAGAGGGGGCTGAGCACCTCGAAAGCCACGTCCTATCCCGTGGCACAAGTCTGTATAGCTTTAGTAGTTGAGTTCCCCCTCTCCTCCTCCACCCCCCATGAGACATGAGATGGCCTGTTAGTACTGAGAAGTGCGTATTTTTCTTAAATAGTTGGCAACAAGTTTGTGCAAGTCTATCGGCATTTCTGATAGCAATTTACAAAGCTGCATTTACGATGTTGCAATAACTAATGACACAACATTCACGGACCAAGAGAATTTCAAAGAAGGTAAGCTTGACATCAGATTATCTGTTTGATTTACAAAACTCGGCAGTTGTCAAATCATAATCGGAAAATGTGTCTAAACAGAAGAAAATCATTGAAATAACAAAAATACAAGGACACTTTCTGCCTCCTAATTTTCAGGTTGTCCAGACAAATGCTCAGGAAAAGGCCGCTGTGTGAATGGAACATGTCGCTGCATCAATGGATGGACCGGAGAAAGCTGTAACAAAGGTATTTTAAGACGTAAAAAGTGATAATAAACGTTTAAGCGAAAGACGGCTCGTATTCTGTTAGATGGCGTCGTTTTCCCCTCAAACCGGTGGAGCCACGAGGTGATAATTACTGGCCATACATTCATGTTGGGAAGCAGTTTGAACACATTAAAACTGGAACGATATTAGATACCTATTTCTGAGCCCACTCTGCCATTCATCATAGCCCGTGGGTTGACATCAGGCCTAGAAACACCACCAAAACAGCTCCGAATTCTGCGGGATTAATAACCAGTTTCAATTTTCTTTTTTTTAATTTAAAGTTTATGCAAATTCGCGGGAAAAAACGTGAACGGAATGGGGAGAGGGAAGACAAGAAACGTCGTCATTTGTCCTTTTTGCTTCTCGCGCATCGTGCCTTTGTTGCTCACGCGGTTCGCCTTGCCTGTGGATGTTCTTTCCCTTTCCCAGGAAAAAGGAAAGGAATGCTCTTATTACAGACAAGCCCTTATTTCTTCGGTCAGTTATAAAGTACTTCGCACCTTAACCCTCGGAAGTACAAAGGGCGGGGGGATAATTTACCAAGAAGATTTTATGTGGACGTTTGTCCATTTCAGTAGCTGCTCTTGGGGTTTGCATGTACTTTCGTTCGAGGATTAAGCATGTTATGTTAATAATATTCTGTTGTCAACGTCTGTAGGTTCTTGTCAAAATTGTTCAACCATCCATGGGAACTGCGTAAAAGGATTTTGTGTATGTGAATTGGGCTGGGAAGGACAAAGCTGTGAGTTGAAAGGTTAGAGCATTCATACATGTAAAAAGTCCTGTACTTGGAAAACCTTCCCCCTGTCTCAAATTACAACATGCATTATTTGCGAGGTATAATCAAAAGTTAAAACAAGCAAACAATGGGTACCATTTTAGCCATACTGTGCAAAGCGTACTTTTGCATTGAACAACTTATAAGTATTTTTAACTCAATTCACCTCAAAAAAAGCTAGGCAAGGGCCTTTTATGAGAAATCACCACCACATCACAAAGACTGACTTTCGAGCAAAGAACTTGACGATCATTTGACAAAGTCGGACCAACGTTTTTACAACTTAACTCAAGCACAATACTAGCTATTCCAAAATATTACTTTTATATTATGATAATTACCCCAATCTACCTTGATTACATCGACGGAATGGAAAGAACTTTAACTTACCTTGATGCGAGGCAATGAGGGCCAATGATCGCCTTAAAAGTATAACTAAATTTGTCGCCATTTAGAATTAGGTGTGAATAGATTTCAATGTAAGGCGACCTTTCTCTCATGACCATCCCTTTTGACCTTCGTAAATGTCTCTTGTGGCCTTCTACATAGCGGTTATTTCCGCATTTAAACTCAAAGACCAGTTATATGGCTAACCTTGAATTAAATTGCCAAAAATTACGTGCTGGATACTCCATTTTGACCGCTCTCAATTGTTCATAACATGGATGTCTAATATCAAGACGAACACAATTTGTAATGCCTGTGTGAGACATTTGACATCGGTTAACGTAAATGGGTGGACGTGCATTTTTTGTCAACAAAAATTTCCCGCATCCAGAGATAACCAAATTTTCTTACCCATGGTGCTCCGCTGCGCGCCAGAGAGCTCCCCTAACAATTTAGTAAATAATTCATCGAACAGATAAAGAAATTTTAATAGGTGTTTAAATAACTTAAAATAGTTTTTCTAGAATGGGTTAGGATGAAATTAATGTGATTTTCTTAATTAGCTACTTGTCACAACGTTAACAACTGCACAAGTCCTGTCCACGGCGCTTGCAAGAAGACGGATATTTGTCAGTGCAATAAAGGATACGTAGGTAAGTACAGTAATACGTCGATATGACAGTCATAGTATTATAACAGCAGTTCCAGAGCTTTATGTTATCTTAATGGTAGTCATTATTGTAGCCATAAATCATACTTATAATCATCCTAATTTGTAATCTAAATCATAACAATTTTAAGGATTAAGTATCACTGATTATATTTAGCAATTATTGAATGGGGCTGAGTTGAGAAATTATGCAATTAAAAAATCGGACTGTAAAAAGTTTAAACCGCCCAAAATTGCAGACGAAGCTCTTTCAATTTTTAGCATTCTTTAGGTTGGATCCCATAATTTTGGCATAGATTGGTCACGTGGCGCCGAGCTGCAAAGGACTTATTATTAAAAGGATTAAAGACTTCTTGAATATTTTTAAATTCCAAAGTCTCCTAGCCTCCTAGCCTCCCATCCCGCGCAGGCGTTCTTAGGGCAGTCGTCACGCGGCAGTAACGCGTGATGAACCCCTAAGAACGTCTGCGTGGGAGGCTAGAAGTCTCCCAGCCACTTTGATTATGATCTGCAACAATATTGACGTTTGAATTGATGTGTTATATGAAAAGGGAAAAGGTTAAGAATCGCTCATAGGATAGGTTTTCTTAAGGTGGCTCGACTGGATTTTTCGGGGGTTGATACCTCCCAAGTTTGAGCATTAACTACGTCGGCATGAGTAAAGATATGGGAAAAACGTTACCACAACTATATTATATAAAGATGAAAATTTCTTATGATCTGGGTTTTATTGCAATCGGAGTCGCCATGGTAACGTAATGACGCCATTACGTTTTTCATTTATCGTTGTGTTTCTCTGTACCAGGAGTTTTTTGAAGAAATCGCTGAAGGGAGTATGTACCTACCATAATTACCTCCATTATGGCAAAGTTTAAAGAAATTCTGTGAGAGCGTTTTCGAAATATTTTGAAATGCAGTTTTAAGAATCATCAAAGCAGTGAAATAGCATGCTAGCCGCACAATTCGCTAATATTTTAAGAAAATGATAAGCTTTGGAATCGCGGCTTCATCTCATAGTGGTTTGATTCCATTGAAAACTGCATACAAAAAAAGAGGGGAATTGCTCTGGGTGATCACGAGTAAGAAGAATTTTATTAACTTGCATTCAGCTGCTTTTGATACAGTTTTTGGACGTAATTTGGTCCATGCCTAAAAATTTCGCATTTTTCCAAAAACCGCTCGATAAATTTTTATATAAGTTCGACAATCCCGAGATGAATCGTCAAAAAATATTCCCTGCAAGTTTCAACAACATTGAAAACAGGGAAGGCTTTTAAATAGGGCCTCAAACATAACCAAT
The DNA here is from genome assembly GCA_964035705.1 of Porites rus. Taxonomy (NCBI): domain Eukaryota; kingdom Metazoa; phylum Cnidaria; class Anthozoa; order Scleractinia; family Poritidae; genus Porites; species Porites rus. The sequence goes on along the minus strand of OZ038004.1, from coordinate 7,415,936 downwards.
TTCCCCCCCAGATTTTGTGTCAGATTTTTATTCACCGGCAGTGTTTTCAAGTTTCATATGCACGTGCACAACTAGCAATAGATATAAATTTGCATAAAAAAGAACTCTCGATTACTTTCCGAAGAAATCTCCGGAATATGCTAATAACTGGCTTGTCGTCACAGATAGCAGTGAGAGCCGAAACGGTGAACGTCACGGCTCATCGTGTAGGATGCAATACTTAATTATCCTACTCGGGTTATAACATCACAGAAACTCTCACAAAGAGTTGCTCTGATGTTATAATGTATCCCTAATCTCTTTACCCGGTAATTAGCATATCCCGGAGATTTAACCGAGGGTCCTTTTTGATGCAAATTTTATCTTTTTGCTAAATGTGCACGTGTATATGAAACTTGAAAACAATGCCAGTGAATAATGAGGAAGCTCGCTTGTAAACACAAAATCTGGGGGGAAAATTGGCTATATTTGAGGCCCTATTTAAAAGCCTTCCCTGTTTTCAATGTTCTTAAAACATGCAGGGAATATTTCTCGACGATTGATCTCGGAATTATCGAATTTAGAAAAAAAATTTATCGAGCGGTTTTTGGAAAAATGCGAAATTTTTAGGCATGGACCAAATTACGTCCAAAAACTGTATCAAAAGCAGCTGAATGCAAGTTAAAAAAATCCTTCTTACTCGCGATCGCCCTGAGCAATTCCCCTCTTTTTTGTATGCAGTTTTCAATGGAATCAAACCACTGTGAGAAGAAGCCACGTTCCCAAAGCTTATCATTTTCTTAAAATATTAGCGAATTGTGCGGCTAGCATGCTATTTCACTGCTTTGATAATTCTTAAAACTGCATTTCAAAATATTTCGAAAACGCTCTCGTAGAATTTCTTTAAACTTTGCCATGATGGAGGCAATTATGGCAGGTACATACTCCCTTAAGCGATTCCTTCAAAAAACTCCTGGTACAGAGAAACACAAAGACAAATGAAAAACGTAATGGCGTCATTACGTTGCCATGGCGACTCCGATTGCAATAAAACCCAGATCATAAGAAATTTTCATCTTTATATAATACAGTTGTGGTAACTTTTTTCCCATATCTTTACTCATGCCGACGTAGTTAATGCTCAAACTTGGGAGGTATCCCCAGTTAAGCCACCTTAAGTTGATTTTGAAAGAGACGAGAGAAGTTCGCTTGACAATGTTGGCATGTTGGAAAATTATTGAAGTATTTTGGTCTACTATTGCAAAGTAACTGAGGTTGCTATGGAAACGTAACAGGACACTCTTATTTTAATGTTTTTAAGTAGATGGAGTCTCAAATATTTAGTACATTGCGGGAAATTAACTGATACCGATGTTTTACGTCCTTAGGTGTTGATTGCAGCATTGTGCCTACTTGTCACAATGTGTCAAATTGTTCAGGGAACGGGCTCTGTATCGATTTTGGTGCCTGTCATTGTTATAAAGGTTGGACAGGAAGTAATTGCACTGAATACTCGTGTGAACGGTTCGATTATTGTTCAGGTAAAGTTTGTATTCTGGATTTACTTCTTTAGATGGGATGTAATTTGTTTAAAATTATTATGGAGGCGTCTCATATGACTCGTTATAAGATTGAAGGACATTTAAGGTGACTCGACCCAGTTTTTTTGGGGGGTACCATCCTACTTTGAAGCTCTCTGGTATCCCCACCTTTACTTTTATTGTAAGTCTAACACATAGAATGGATAACATATAGATCAATCTACAATATAACATAAAATTTTTGGCGATCGGAGTAAATGTCACGTGGTTATAATGCCACGCCCCTTTGAGGTCTGAGTCGAAAATCTGCTGTTGCCGGCATTTTTTTGTGAAAATCTCTCAGCTACACGTTGCGCATTAGTGCCTTGCGCTGAACAGAGTTTCACCAAAATCGCAAAGACCCAATTCGAGAAATTCAGCGGTTTCCAAATTTAGGTCATAATTCATGCGAAAATGATAAGCAAACTTTACACGGCTTATATCTAATAAACTATGAGATTCATCTCTTTATTTTGGGCATCGTTATAACAGATGGGTCCTTGCAAGTCAGCAAAACAATTTAGGGCCTTGTAAATGCGCGCGATTTCGAGCAAAGCAAACATATAGAAATAATGTTTTCGCTATTTGTTGACGTTTGTCAGAGTTTAATAGTCAATCTCACGAAAAAAGCATTTTCTTGAAAATTCGTAATGCTCACCGAGATACCGACCGTATGATAATTTAGTATAAGAAAATAGAAGGGATTCCCGTCACGAGTTGGTTTAATTATTGGCTTGCATTAAACCTATGAAAAAATGATATTTTTTAATAGTAAGTAGATTTAGTGTGTAGCACTTCTTGATTTTTTTGCAAAGGCACAAGAAGCATGAGAATTGATTAAAAATTGTGAGTTAAACCTCTATGTATCACGCGATGGCCTGTCTCACTGTACCAAAATTATCATATCTCGGTGAGCATTCGGAAGTCAGCCAAGCGTGGTCATTGCACGCGTGCTGAACAAGAATGCTGTATTATGACAGAATAGAAACAATAGACAACTCCCAAAGCACAAACTCAGCCAAAACGCTAAATATCTTCAATGTTTACTTAAGTTTGGGCTTATAGAAGGTAATGTCACAGGTTTTCAATGACCATGAAATTCAGAGTCTGTGTAGTTAGTTAATCAATTGTGGCCCTGAAAAACTTTAAAGGAAAAAAAAATACGAATTTTTAAGAAAATGCTTTTTTCGTGATATTGACTATTAAACGCTGACAAACTTTAACAAATAGCGAAAACTATAATTTCTATATGTTTGCTTTGCTCAAACTCGCGCGAATTTACAAGGCCCTAAATTTTTTTGCTGACTTGCAAGGACCCATCTGTTATAACGATGTCCAAAATAAAGAGATGAATCTCATAGTTTATTAGATATAAGCCGTGCAAAGTTTGCTTATCATTTTCGCATGAATTATGACCTAAATTTGGAAACCGCTGAATTTCTCGAATAGGGTCTTTGCGATTTTGATGAAACTCTGTTCAGCGCAAGGCACTAATGCGCAACGTGTAGCTGAGAGATTTTCACAAAAAAATGCCGGCAACAACAGATTTTCGACTCAGACCTCAAAGGAGCGTGGCATTATAACCACGTGACATTTACTCCGATCGCCCAAAACTTTTATGTTATATTGTAGATTGATCTATATGTTATCCATTCTATGTGTTAGACTTACGATAAAAGTAAAGGTGGGGATACCAGAGAGCTTCAAAGTAGGATGGTACCCCCCAAAAAAACTGGGTCGAATCACCTTAAAACCTAAGAACCTGTATGAGGGTTCAGTCGAAGGTCAGTTGAAGGCCAGCAAAGATATAAAAAAAACTGGTTCATGAAACAACGTTTTTCAATGGTTCTCAGAATAAATGAGCTTCTTTTTGTTTAAAACGCGTAGCATTCAAGCATAATTAAGCAGTTTCAATTTCTCTCTAATTTAATTTTAGCAAATTGGAAACGTTCTGGTAAGATATTAATTTTTTTGGACGTATATGACACATTTTCTTTACAGTATTTTGCTTGGCTTGAGTTTGTAATTTTTTTCGTTTTCAAACAGTCAAAGTGGATCGGAAAAGAATTGATCTGTCAAAGTGCACCTGTTACCCTGGGTCCGGTACCTCGAAAGATAGTTACGTTTAACCCAGGATTAAGCCAAATTTTAAGCAAGCATGCTACTCGAGCTTACAAAATACTGTAAACAGCTGACTGTTGGGCCTTTACTCTGAGATATGGTAATGATAACACAAAATGCTACTTGGAATTTTCTATTGTTTTAAAGCTCAAGAAAAATGAAAATTGCGACGGCTATACACACATATGCTGCAAATGAATCCACCCTTCGTTTCTCC
>OZ038004.1:7189539-7404539 GCA_964035705.1 Porites rus | reverse complement strand
TACTATTACCAAACCAAAAACAGTAAATTCCTACAAAGAGCGAAAAAATAATAGTTACAATACAGAAAAACCACTTTAAGGCGACTGCAAAATGAAATTAATGAAAAAACGATGAAAACGAAGCTGCTTATCAAATGCTGAGGATAACAGAGTCGGTGGTCAGGGCCACCGAGGAAAAAGATAATCTACTTCGACGAATGTTGTTACACTAATAGATCCGTAAAAACTGGTAATAAATAGGGGCGAGATAACAAACTATAACGAAATTTACATACAGCACGTAACAAAGGAGCATAATCAACAAAATACCGGAGAGCGAAAAGAAAAAGAATACACGATAACAAGTAAGTGAGAAAACCAAAAACAAAAGGAAAAAATTTACCCCAACAGCGAGCTTTCGCTGCTTACACCGACGTCACATGATATCTAACAATAAAAGACATAAAACTGTTTCCCGCCAAAAGTCTCTGAGAGGGAAATAATGCAAAAGCTGTGACGTCACAGGCAGAGATTTACATGGCACTGTTACCCGTGAATGTTGATTGCCCGGTAAGATTTACCTTACGTTCATTAATTTGTACACGCAGAAGATAGTCCTGTATGAGATGACCTAATTATCATACTATTAACATCATCATTATCGTTATTGTTGTCATCATTACTGATTAAACTGAGCACCCTTTCCCTAAATTAGCTGTTCAGTCATGGTTGGGCCACCTTTGCATTGTGGTTTCCCTCTTTTGCTTTTTATAATCGATTGCTCCTATTTATGAAAGGCAAACATGGTCCGATACGTCCTCAACTATTATCGTGTCAGCAAGGTAATCCACTTCGTGCATTGTTTAACACAGTCAGCTTTTTCGTTTTTTCGTGGCAGAGGGCACACCAGTTGGCTATTGACATGCACAACTATACCCCAGAGGCTAAGCCCTGAACTATCATAAAATACCTAGGACAACTCGCCGCCGGAGCGGGGTTGGAACCCGCGGACTTCCAAGTTTTCAGTCCCACGCCTTGACCACTCTGTTAGTAGTATACTATGTTGAAACTTAACCGTTTTGGTGGATTCCCTTTGGATTCCCTCGCAAAAAGTGGATTCCCTTTATTAATATGTATAAGTGTCTTCCTGCATACTAATTTTTTGACTTCCATATATAATGAAGTGGATAGGTTTACTAATGAGCATCACTCTATTACAATAGGAACAATAGGCTTGCCTCGGCTTGCCCGTTAAGTAACTTGAACCCGGTTTTCAGACCGTCTATTAAAAGGAAAATAGGAATAAGAGAAGCGATCACCTAGCAACGCGAGAAACGGCTTCCTATATCTTATTTAGCGCTAAAACTCGGATATATAAACAAAACATACACAAATTGGAGCTGAAAACTCTTTATTTCAAGTTTGTCTGACATTTTCTCCTCTCTATCTCGAGGAAATGAAAGTCTTGTCATTTTCAAGCACGGTTAATCAGGTAATTATGCGAGTTGGCAAGCCTAAAGTTGAATACAAATTAGCTCTACAGGAAAGACCCAAGGGAGAGAATCTTGACGTATTATTATAAAACAAATAACTTAACAAGGATCAATTAAAACACGCGACTCATAATTGCTAGCAATAAAAACACAAGAGAGATGCCGTTTTAAAAAACTTTATTAAAAAACAATGACAAAAAGAGTCAAATACATAGGAATGGAAATTAATTAATCTCATCTTCGCCCATGGAGTATTTGTAAGGTTTGGATTTCTTATGCCGACGTTTCTTCAGCTGTTTGCCATAAGATTTATGATCATCCAAATAATTTAGAAATTGAATCCGACGCCTTTTGCGCTTCGGGCCTTGCTGTGATGGGGTTTCTACTGTGGGAGGAGGGTCAGGAAAGCAGGATTTAAGGGTGATGGAGGGGTGAGGCTTTCTTTGTCAGGTTTTTGAGAGACAGCCGCTTGTGTTAATTCAGGTGTTACATTAAAGGGGTTGAGGGGAGTGGAGAATGCTGTCGTTGCTGTCGAAGAATCTTGTGTCCTTGATGTTAAGTCTGGAACAGTACTGATTATTTCTTCCGGTCGTGTTCTTGTATTTAATTGTTCTTTAAAAGCCAGGTATCTGTTTTGCAACTGAACGTATCACTTAGCTTTTTCATCGTCCCGAAGATCGTTTCGAGAAAGCACGTCATCCATGTTGCCCTGTATTTCTTGCATAGCTGGAAGAAGTGGGACAGGCGAAAGAGTTTGCTGCTTCAGATATTTTAGGAGCTCTTGAGGAATATTTTCTTGAAACCCTGCTTGGTTAAAGCCTTCTTCACTGGGCAGGACGTTTGTTCGCAACCGACAATTATCTTGGGTAGTAGTTTTCAGATCAATCAGAAGATAACCAAAAGGTCTTTTTACAGCCTCTTCGTACTGATTTAAAAAGAAATCCGTCTGCACGGGATACATTTGCTTCGCTAGAGTCAAGATTTGCAATTTGTCTCGTGGATTCTTGAATAACACCAGATAATGGCTGTTTAGGCTTATGCTGCGGCTACCTTTTCCCTGATGAAATAGATTCTGCACGATATAACTCACGCTCAGATTGCGATAATGACAACCACGAGTAAAGAGGTTCACAATTCGCTTGTCTTTACTGGCGTCAATCATCTGATCATCAAACACGATCAAATTCCGTTTGTTCACATCAAAATAGGAATCCTGCTCCAAAGCCGTAGGAATTCCCTTGACAAATTCAATGTTTGGCATGGCGACTAACATTTGTGTATACGCAGGCTACCATTGTGAATAACACCAAACGATCCTCTCCGGGGGAGGGTAAATGGTCTCTGAAGCTTGTTGCAATAGCGATCGAACCCAAGCCGTTTTTCCGGACCCGGTCATTCCGGCAATCATGGAGGTGAAAGGATGCTCGAAGCGAAACCGCTGACATTTCTGTGAAAATATTGGAACTGTTTGAAATGGGGTGAGACCAGCATTGCGGTGTTTAGACATCACGCTTCTTTGCATACTATCTTTTCTACTAAAGGATTTTTCGCAGACAGAACAGAACCAACTCATGTCAACTCCTCAGGAGCAAAATGTAGACTGAGAAAGAGGTAGAATGTTGAGCATTTATATAGGTTTTCAGGCCACAAGATTCTACTGTTTTCCTCCCCCAAGACCACCACTACCACTACCACCACATTTCTATTGTTTTCCGTCCACCACCACCACCACGCCACCACATTTCTGTTGTTTTCCCTCTACCAGATTCTATAAAAGACTACCAACTGCCATTCTTAGTTCATTTTGTAGCAATGTCTCGTGTAGTGAACAACAATCGTGGTTTTCTTCAGCTGTTAGCTGCTTGTCCCGCTTATCAGCGCCAGTTTCTTTTAAAGGCAGCTACACCACAGCATTTTATGCACTAGTCCAAGTCTTATACAATTTACTCATGGGACACATTCCTATCACCGAAGAAAATAAGGGGGTATTGCTGCCATATAAGGATGCTTTACTTAACCTGGCCAGTCCAAATGTCCCTTTCAAAAGAAAGAAGCGAGTCCTAGTTCAAGAGGGTAGTTGTTTTATTGAAGATGTATTAGCCCCTGTCGTTTGAAGCTTAGGATTTCTAATGCTATAAAAGAAGTGACACATCGCTAGGTTGATCATTCGAAGCTAAGTCTGTCACGGGTGCTCATCAAAAATGAAGAGAAAGATAGATTTGGTTGAAGAAGAAGAAGAAGATCACGAGAGTGAACATGAAGAAAGCGAAAGTTCTGGTGATGAAAGCGAGGATGAAGAACCAAGAATAAAAGAAGAACCGAGAATAAAAGATGTTTTGAGTCATCTTTCCCGAGCAGTGCCGGAAAAGCGTGCTTCTGATTTGCTGCATAGTATGGCTGCGTCCAAAGATATTCTTTTCTGGACCCCCAGCGGACAATTACTTCGAAATAAACGCACTATTCCCGTCTCAAACATCGCTGAGCTAGTTGAGTATGTGTTACTCCCTCATAACAATGAGGTTACCAAGCCTCGTGCGCTGAATACGTTTCTAGATGGACTTGCAGAGTTAGGAATCGATAAAGGTTTAATCAAGAACAAAAAGTTGTTAAGTGATTTAATAGAAAAGGAAAAATGCTACCAAAATGTAGAAAATACTTCCGATAACGAGAGTAATAATGAGGAGAGTTCATCGGATATTGAAAATCAGGAGGAGGAGGAGGAAGTGGCTTCCGAGAATGGCGTTGAAGCGGAAGGCATCCAAGAGAGCGACAACGACGCTGACAACGACAGTCAGGAGATAGAAAGTAGTAACCCTGAAACGTCCACCACCTTTCACTCCAAAAGTCCCTCTGAACACTGCGAAAACTCTAATGTGTACGAGACATTGATCATGAAATGTCCTAAATGCCTTTGGCACGATTACTACAAGATTTGTCCTATATGCGATCACCAGATTCCCGAGAGGAGACATTACATGAAAGAGGGCTTTCTTCGGTGTCACGATTGCGGAGCAGTAACACACAAAAACGCAAAGACGTTGGAAACCAATTTCTATTCCCCTTCTACAGAGGAGAACGAAGATGAAGATTAATTAATTTCCGTTCCTGTGTATTTGACTCTTTTTGTCATTGTTTTTTAATAAAGTTTTTTAAAACGGATCTCTCTTGTGTTTTTATTGCTAGCAATTATGAGTTGCGTGTTTTAATTGATCCTTGTTAAGTTATTTGTTTTATAATAATACGTCAAGATTCTCTCCCTTGGGTCTTTCCTGTAGAGCTAATTTGTATTCAAATTTTAGGCTTGCCAACTCGCATAATTACCTGATTAACCGTGCTTGAAAATGACAAGACTTTCATTTCCTCGAGATAGAAAGGAGAAAATGTCAGACAAACTTGAAATAAAGAGTTTTCAGCTCCAATTTGTGTATGTTTTGTTTATATATCCGAGTTTTAGCGCTAAATAAGATATAGGAAGCCGTTTCTCGCGTTGCTAGGTGATCGCTTCTCTTATTCCTATTTTCCTTTTAATAGACGGTCTGAAAACCGGGTTCAAGTTACTTAACGGGCAAGCCGAGGCAAGCCTATTGTTCCTATTGTAATAGAGTGACGCTCATTACTAAACCTATCCACTTCATTATATATGGAAGTCAAAAAATTAGTATGGAGGAAGGCACTTCTTTCCGAGGTGACGTCATAGACTAGACCCATATGCCTATTAATTAAGGGAATCCACTTTTTGCGAGCGAATCCAAAGGGAATCCACCAAAACGGTTAAGTTTCAACATAGTCCACTACTTCTGTTACGCGGCCGCCGCTGGTGCTGCTTGATGCCGCAAGACATGACTTTTAGTTACATATCTTAGCTTATAACGACAGTAATTATTATCGTCGCCCATTTAGACTTCTAGCTCGTAATTAAAATCGAGGAGAGCTGAGCAGTCGCCTTTGTTACCCCAGTGTATGTGTATACTAGACCTAAGCAATTATAATTATTTTTCTAGGTAACGGTCAGTGTACTGGATATGATGTGTGCAACTGCAACTCTTCGTGGTCAGGTCCAGCTTGCAGCATCCCTGATTGTAGTGGAGTTAAGAACTGTTCTGGACAAGGACAATGTTTTCTTGTGAACAAGTGCGCCTGTTATCCAGCTTTCGATGGCGAGTACTGCGATCAAAAGGCGAAAACAAACATCAACCCACCCACCTTTAATCAAGAGCTTTATAACGCGACCATTAAAGAAAACGCCCCCCCTGGAACACTGATTTTGCACATACATGCTAATGACACTGATGACGGCAGAAATGGAGAGATATTTTATTGGCTTCTTGGCGAAAGAAGCGTTGAGAACCTTGTTGCTGTTGACGGAGCAAGTGGAAAAGTTTTTAATCTGTTACCGTTTGATTTAGAGATGGGGCACCCCCATATATTCAATATGACGCTTTTGGCTTCGGACAATGGCTTCCCGCAGAAATGGAGCATGACCATTGTACAGCTAACGGTCACGGACGAAAACGATAATTGTCCGATATTTGTCGAGCCATCAGGAAATCTTCGGCTTGATGTCGTTGGCATAAAACCGGGAAGTATTCTTACTAAAGTTTCGGCCACAGACCTGGACAATGGCGTGAACGGCGACATATCGTACAGCCTATCAAATAATGATGCCTTCAACATTGATTCGATAACTGGTGTGATCATGGTAACTTCTAATCCAACGAGGGAAGAATATTACCTCTTAGTTGGTGCAGCTGATAAGGGTGAAATATCCTGCTTGACGGAAATACAGTTGACAGTAAGGGTTATCAATTCAGCCACAACGACACCGCCAACCAAACCATATCGCTCTTCCACCCAAAAATCACGAACCTCGTCTATTTCATCTGAGGTAGCCAATACCTACAGTACCTCTGAGGTTTCGTCAGTGAAGGACACGGGTGATTACAGTACCTCTGAGGTCTCGTCAGTGAAGCACACGGGTAATCATGACAGTACCTCTGAGGTCTCATCAGTGAAGCACACGGGTAATTATGATTTTTAGCACTTTAAATTCAGATAGCTAGCTGGAACTCGTCTTTCTTCAAAACACCTCACTGCCGCAGAATATTTCATATTATTTCCAGCCCACCATGACAGAGAATTTGTGACTCTGGGACACCTACAAAAAAATTTTACTTTTTACTGACTGTGGAAAGAAGAAGAAGAAGAAAAAGAATTCATCTTGCTCTTTTAATGCTTGCAGGTTTCTAACATGTTGTGAGAAAAGCGTGAGCGGAATTAGAGCAAAAAGAAAAAAGCCTAGATATTGGCTTAACTTGTTGGCATATATAGTTTTTAAGGCTGTATATATAATATACGCAAACAGTTCTTGGGGTATATAGATTCGTCGGGGTAGTAAAGGGCTTTTTCAGGGTCTCAATGGTGTGGAGACATTTACGGTTAATTAACGGCTGATATTGTCTCTTTTCCACGGCCAACAGTTAATTTATCTGCGTTACTGTTAAAAAACTTCTGAAAAAGAAAAATCAATAACTTTCAAAAGTCTCCATCGTTAAGGCTTCCAAGAAACTCTGTGGAATGAAAAAAAAAAAGAAAAAAGGATGAAATAGCTCCATCAGGAAAGAGATAAGACACGCAAAGTAATAACAAGCAATATTGACACTCTCTACATGACAACTGTTTTTGGTAGAATTTTTTTGACGGTGAACATAATTTTACCACTAACGGTTAAATATTTCCGTTTTTTACGCCTAACGACTTACAGGTTTCGATCGTTTTACGGTTGACGGTTACTCCTATCGAAACCCTGCTTTGATGGTGGAAATCAGTATGTAATAGCCTAAATAAGAACTAGGCTCTTATGATAACGTTTCACATCATGCCTCTTCCATCTTCTCTATACAGGCACCGAACCGACACCTGGTTTATCGACCATACCAAGGGAAGCCGCAATGGTTCCCCAGAAAGGTCCAAATTATGTTGTCATCGGCGTGTCTGCTTCTGGAGGGTTGCTTGTTTTAGTGATCGTGGCACTCTTATTGAAGAAGTTTGTTTGTAAGAAAAGTCGTCCGGTAGCCGTCCGATTTTCGGGAAGTGGTCGAGTGAATCCAAGCTTCCAGCCTGATTTCGAGATGTCCTATTTTTCCAGGAAGATTTAAGCTGAAAAAAAACGTGCAAGAACTGTTTCAGCGTATTTACTGCTCGAAAAACAACTATTAGAACCAGATGTATTTGTGTGATTTTAAGGTTAGTTGACGTTTGTCATAAAACTACTAGCGCAGCAGTAAGGAAAAGGACTGACACCGTAGCTTGTAAAACTGCTTGAAACAGTTGATCAAAACAAGTTTGTTGTTAATTAGCGTACATTGCAGTGAAAATGATGCCTGCTAAATCGCTAAATAGAACAATCGCAGCGTGTGTTATCTGTGAGATACAATAACACATTTACTTGCGTGAACAAAACAAAGTATTACAGGAGCCAAGTAGAGAAAGACTTTGGCAGGTTTGTATGGAAGTCATTATGACAGTTAACTCTCTCTTGGTAAAAAAGAACATTGCCTCAGCCATTTTGTTTTTCTTTTTAGACGTACACATTTCATGCTGAAAACGTTAAGGCTTTTACTAAGTAAAATTTTAGTGTTTGTTAAGTGTGTTGCATAAGAACAAGAGTGTGTTGCATAAGACCTTATTTACGATACCCGTCATCTTTGCACGCGCTTAAGGACTGATGGATGGGGCGGGGGGGGACAAACAAGTGAAAAAAATTGCTAATGAAGGAAATTGCGGTCGATTTTGTTTATTCTAGACAAAGGCAGATTTGGAACTTCTCATCTTAAGACGATATTTTATGGCAAGTTATGGGTGGAAGTGGTCATTGTCAGATTATTACTTCTTTGGATCAAGATGTGACCGTAGATGTCCTCACAGCAAAATCTTGTCAAAACTCGAACTGTACTTTTCGCATGATTATTTAATCGTCGTCTCTTTTTGATAGAATAAACAAAGACGATCTCGACTACTCATACTGGCAAATTTTATCGCTTGTTTGCCCCCTGAAAAACCACGCGACAGTGTTTTTTATCCCGTCAATCCTAAAGCGGCTGCAAAGATGGCAGGTATCATGAATAAGGTCTATTGTATTCAAAACTTGATTAATAAATTATGAAAAAAGTACAAAGAACTTTACGCTCAGTGACTTTCTTTACAGTTAATATGATTGACTACGGCTGAGTTATATGCTCCAATGGTTCTTGACCATAGTAATAATATTTGAAAAAAGGCTCGGAAAATGAGCAGAACTTCGGAAAAGTTTTATCCGCTTAACTTCATATAGTCTAGACCACTCGGCCACTGCGTTTAGTGAACCTTTGGGTCCCAAATAAATAATGCAGTCATAGCATCACATTTTCTAGAGTAAAGAGTACTATATTACTCTAAAACGTGATCGAGTTTACATTTACCCTTCTTTTACTGGTCATTATATCTACAAAAAATAAGATTCATCTTAGTTTCATCCCATTTAAAATTGTTTTGCGCAGTTTTCATCTGCTCATTTCCTAGAACATGATACGTTTTTTGCATCAAATGGAAACTCGGGAAAAAATTCCAGCCCCAGGTGGGATTCGAACCCACGACCCTCCATGGTCTAGTCGGATGCTCTAACCGCTAAGCTACTGGAGACTCGATGGCGAGCAAGGGACCCATAAGGGTCACGCATGGTATATGTCTGCGACTTCCCTGTCTAACCTACTGAGTTTTTTATCCCCACTCCCAGAGTCTGTGCGAGTTGTAAGATGGGATCTTGAGTTATAGGTCGAGACCTCTAATTATAAGTCCAGATAATCTCGCGTTAGAAGTGAGAGATCTCTCGTTATAAGACTAGATTTCGTGTTATAAGACGAGATCTCGTGTTATAGTTCGGGTTCTCGTCTTATATGTGGAGATTTCGTCTTATAACAAGAGATCTCTTGTTAAAAGTCGAGATCTCGCTTTATAACTCGAGATCTCGCCTTATAACTCGAGATTTCGACTTATAACTAGAGGTCTCGTTTTATAGATAGGGATCTTAGATCTCGCATTATAAGTCGAAATCTTGCATTATAACTCGAGATCTCGAGTTATAAGTCGAGATAGGAAATTCTCGACTTATGAGAAAAATAATACTGTGCATGACCCTTATGGACCACCGTACTATGTTCTAGTTCTACAAAAGACTCATTTCCTAATTTTGAGAAATTGTAATCAGACCCAGTCACTACGAGCAGGGAGCCTTTAAATAGTTGCAACTTAAATTTGAACAGAAATTCTGCAGGCGAAACAACTGTCCGAATAAAAAGGGAAAACACCAGCATTTGAGGATAATTATCTGGCGATGCCTTAAGCAGAGGACTAAGGTCAAAACCTTGCAGGCGACATAGACGCCCTTAAATTCCCTGGTTTTGCACTGCGCATTAACTTAATAATTCTAAACGAAACAGGATTTACTCTCTAAAGGTTTTTCACTTCCTACGGTACTATTTATATCGTACTCGTCGATGATTTGTTTAGTACGCGCACAGGGGTCCAGAGGAGATGTGTTTGTCGTTAGAACATCTAAACCCGTCGAAAACCTCGGGAAAAATGGGTTATTTTGATCGCGTTATAGTTTCGTTACACATTCTATTGACCGCAAACCAAGAGACTGGGACTTTTTGATATGTTGCAGTATTTCGAAACGATTTTACCTTCAGTGGAAAGCCTTTGATCTCCTTAACAAGATGAGTATATTATTATATGGGTGGTGGCGCTGCTGGGGACCTGTGACGTCACTAACAATAATCACCATTTTGGATTTTACCAAGAATCATCAGGTGCTGAAGTTTTGTCCTCTAAGAGAAAACTCAGAAAAACTTTAAGGGGGTGTGGCCTTCCCCCCCCACCCCAACCCCCTTGTCCGTCCGAGGGTAAAATGATAAAAATGCCATTCCAGCTTTCCAACTGGCATTTTTCCAAATGATTCTTGTCAAATATTAAAAAAAACCTTTAGGGCCTACTTTTCTGTTCAAAAAATTAATACTTTTCATTGTCGTTTGATGGTGTTGTTTTCTCAAAAGGAGGGTTTTTAGACGATAAAAATGTCATTTTATGATAGTCGAAAAATTTGCATTTTTCCCAGGAGGTTAACCCATAACTTCGGTCAAGCATTCCAGATATCTCGGCGAGAGTACTATTCTTTAAAAGTAGCCTGGGACCAGGCTCCGCACTGGGGGAAAAATGTAAAAAATGGGGTCAAATAGGAAACATATCGGCGAGCGAAGCAATCCGAGCGGTATCGCTCGCCGATTTTTATTTTTGCCAACGCCGATTTTTTTCTCCTTTCTCCCACAATGTGGAGTCTGGTTCCAGGCTATTTAAAAGAGACCTCGGTTTTGTCGTTTGATGATGTTGTTTTCTCAAAAGAAGGTTTTTTGGACGATAAAAATGTCATTATACTATAGTCGAAAAAATTGCATTTTTTCAAAGGTGTTTACCCATGATTGTGGTCAAAAATTCGAAATATCTTTGCAGCATACGTTTTTGTAAAGGAAACCTTTTTTGTCGCTTGATGATGTTGTTTTTACAAAAGGAAACTTTTTTTAGGAAGGGGTTAACCCAGGATTCTGTTCAAAATTTCCCAATATCTTTCAAGCCTACTTTCTGTAAAAGAGACCTTGGTTTTGTCGTTTGATGATGTTCTTTTCTCAAAAAGAGACTTTTTAGACGATAAAAATTTACTATAGTCGAAAAATTTGCTTTTTTTTAAATGGATTAACCTATGATTCTCGTCAAAAATTCCAAATATCTTTCGAGCCTAAAGTTAACCTGCGAGCAGTGGTTTCTCCAGGCCGGACGCTACGCTACGAAGGGTATGTTAAAGGAAACCATGGTGAGAAAAAAAAAAAAAGTTCTTTTACCGTCATTGACCCCACTAATTCACAATTTTAAATGAACCAAAAAAAAAAAAAAGAGAGAAAAAAGAAAAACACCTGAGAATGACCCAGCGCCGTACCTATTTCCAACCGTTTCTTTCGCATCCCAATCTGCCAACCATGTGTTTCACTGCCAGTTTATTTCGTCAAGAAAACCCCTCTTAAATTTTATCCTATTTATTTCTTTTTTTTTTTTTTTTTTTTTTTTTTTAGATAGGAGCGATAAAGTCGCAGAAAAGTAGAAAGTCTAAGGTTTTTAGCAGCAAACACATGCACCTGCCGGGGCCCTATTTTTCAGCAAAGAGCAAGGAGACCGCGCATTGTGGACGATTTGGGACCCTGGGAACTAAAAAGCACAAAATCAAATCAAAGACGGCGCGCGGAAGGCAATGCTGAAGGCGTGGTTGGTTTTTATCTCGTTTTTCATCTATTTTGCAAGGTTAGTAGCGATTATAGGTGGATCAAACAGTAAGAACTGTAGAAGGTATTGTTTTAAGAAATTTTAGAAATGCTGTGGTAATGGTTTACGTTAAATTTGGTGAGATCCTGACTCTCACCGGCCTGTAAACTTATGTGCAACTCTTTCAATAATTCAATGTCTCCTCTTCTTAAAGTCTGAAAGCTTTGATTTTAAGGGCAAATCGTTGCGTATCCAATGGTGTTTAAAGGCTTTATTTTCAAATTTAATTTATAAAATTCTTATACTTGTAATCAAAAGTGTTATATATGTAGGAAATATTTTATTCGTGTGCTTGGTAGCCAGGCCTCTGTCCGGGGGTGAATTGTTAAGATTTTGGGGGAAGCGGTCGATGAAAAGAACAACAACGGGAATTTTACTGATTTTTCTGTTCTTTGAAACAGTTTTTGATTTTTTCAACTGGGTCAATTTGTAAAAGATATTGGTAGGTGAAATTGCCTGCCTGTGGTTAATTTTAGGGACTCTGTCCAAGACAAAAAATCTAGATCATTGGGCCTCTTCTCCAGATATTAGTGGGACACAACTCCATAAGCAATGCCTCCCCCCCCCCCCAAAAAAAAATGCTGCCCTTGAAGAAGAACCCCTTCTTACTTTTTAAATGGATATCTACCAAGGGGTGTCTAGACCCCCCTCCCACCCCCTCCAAAGGAACCTGTCCTTTAATTGGTTAATAGTCAAAATATAATTCCAAACTTCTAAACTTGCCATCGTTTTTCCGGTGTAACAAAGAGAGGCAGCTTTGTTTTTATGTTTTTTATCCTTTGGGTGCTTTGGGCTCTTTTGGTACCCAAGGGGGCAGGGCAGGGAGATGGTGCAGTGCAAGTAAGAGGCTCAAGCTAACAATGAACACTGAAAGGAGTCACAAAATTTATCCAATATCTTATAAATGCTCCAAACAAATCTTTAAACGTGTAAAAAGTAGCAAGACAAAGTTCCGACGTTTCAGAGACGTTATGACACCATTATCAAGGAATAGAAGTAAAATGATTTTACTTGTATTCCTTGTTTTGATCTTTGATGAAGACAACTACATGTAAAAAGCTCTACAGCACCCATAGTGTACAGTTCTTTCCAACAAGTAGCACATGTGTAAGACTTAAAAATTGTTGACTTTCAAATTCATTTAGGAGTTACTTTGTATTATTGACTGATAGCATCAAGCACTTTAAGATTACTTCTTTCTAGTAGCTTAATTCAAATAATTACATGCACACTTAAAATTAAAATCTTAAAGTAAGAGCTTTTTCTGACAATTGTCAATTCATGTGATTTGCTTTGAACGAGCTGTCACCACAATTTGTTGGTATACAATGTGAAGTTTGACATTGTACTTTTAATCATGAGTTTACATGTAGTTCTGCTATTTACATGATACCATTTCAGAGGACTGATTTATAATTATTGACTGATTGACTGTTTGACTATAAAGTGATCCTTATACATGTATAGCTGATTGACCAATTATTGCTTACTAACCGACAAATTAAAATGGCTGACTGACTGTTGACTGTATGACTGATTACCTGACTTGTAGTTGACTGGTGAACTGACTTTTTAGCTGACTTAAGCTTGTTGAATGAGTGACTGACTATCTCACTTCCTGAGTAAATAACCCGCTGACTTGGTGACTGACTTACCTATTGGCTGAACTGACTGATTAGCTGACTAACTGACTCAGTGACTGCATGGACAAATGGCTGAATTTTTTTACTGATGACTGATTTACTTACTTACTACCTGACCGATAGACTGACTGTCCAATTGTCTTGCTACCTGACTGACTGATTATAAAAACTGATCGCTACTGATTGACTGACTCATGGAGTAACTGGCTTTTAGTTATTGATGGACTGACTGGTTGGCTGACTGAGGCTGATGTGTTGACTGACTGACTTATTGCCAAAGTAACTGACTTGCTGACTGACTGACTGACTGACTCAATGAGTGGTTGATATGCTAAGTGGTGACTGATTGATTAATGAAGTGACTCATTGAATGACTGACAGACCGGCTGACTGGCTGATTATACCTACTGACTGACTGACTGGGTAACTTTATACTGACTAGCTGAATTACTGAACGATGGCTGACTTGCTTACATGTACTTGCTGATTGACCAACTGACTGATGGGCTGCACTGAGTGACTGGCTGACTTGCTTACGTGAACTTGCTGAATGACTAACTGACTGACCCACTGACTGACTGATTCCAGACTGGCTGACTTGCCTACATGTATGTTTACTTGCTAACTGACTGATCGCGGTTGACTGAGTGACTGGCTGACTTGCTTACGTGAACTTGCTGAATGACCAACTGACTGATCGGCTGACTGACTTGCTTATGTGAACTTGCTGAATGACCCACTAACTGACTGATTGACTCGCTGACTTGCCTATGTGTACTTGCTAACTGACTGATCGGCTGACTGACTGATTGACTGGCTGACTTGCTGGCTGACTGACTGACTGAATGATTGACTGACTAACTGACTGTGTGACAGATAGACTGATTAACTGACAGGCAGAGAACTAATTGACTGATTGGCTGGCTCATTGCTTGATGTATTGGCTCAATGGGCTGGTTGACATCTGGAGAAGTGGAAAATGAATATATGATTAAGAGAAATTTTAGGTTTCATAAAATTAGAGTCATTTGATTAGGAGTTGCCATTGAAGTATTGATTTACTGACTGACTAGTGACTAGTGAAACTTTAGACTGGGCAAGTGAAAATATGCTTCTTTATTTACAAATAATTATGCTTCTATATTTGCTAGCCCCCTTTCTAAAACACTTTATCAACTTAGTTTGATAAGAATAAAGTTTGAAATAATGCAAATTCATTTTTTTGTGAAGTTTTTACTATTGTTGTTGTCTTTGTATACTTTTAAAAAGCTCCCTATTGACTTGACTGGCTGGCTGTTGTGCTAATTTTCATGCTAGGAAAAGAATCAAGATTACTGATTGCTAATAAATAGTCAATTTTTCATTTCAGATCAGATGTGTCCAGTAGATGTCCTAAGACTTCAACAGCCAGGATTTTGAGCTTATACTTCAGTACTGTAAGTGCTATACATTGCTTTGTAATCCAGCTATTGAGTGAACCACAAAAACTGAACTTGTGCAGTTTGTTTACATACAGACTCATAAGTTTTTAGTGGCTATACCTGGCATATAATTTAACACAAAATTTTAAACTTTTTGAAAATTAATATCTCTGTAAAATGAAATCTTTGATACATGTCTAATTATAATTATTATTATAGTGAAAGAACATATACTACCTGAGTGCCTTAAAATTCAATAACAAATTTTCAAACTCAAAGTAAGACTTATATAATAAGATTGCTTTAAATTGCTGGTTGACTGTCTCAATGCCTGAATGAGTGACCTGCTGACCTACTGACCGACTTACACTGTATGTATTGGCTAACTGACTGACTTGCTGACCTGCTGACTATTTGACTCAATGACTGACTAAATGACTGAATTTTTGACTGGCAACTGATTTACTTACTTGCCAGTACATGTATACTACCTCACTGATAGACTGACTTTCTAACCTTCTGGCTAACTGACTGACTGACTATAATAACTGACTTACTTGGTGACTGACTGACTCATTGACTGGCAAAATGTGACCCTCAACAGGATTTCTTCGCATCTGCAGAAATTCACTCCGCTCATCATGCAGTACTTTAATGTGTGTGTACCCCTTATAATCTTATAAATTTACTAGTTTCACTTTTGTATGACAGATAGACTGACTGGCTGGCTCATTGCCTGACTAATTGGCTTGACTGGTTGTTTGGAATAATGGAGAAATGGAAAATGAATATTTATGAATAAGGTTTTTTTCTAAGGTTTCATAAAATCAGAGTCATTTTATCATGAGTTGCCATTGAAATATTGATTGAAATTCACACAAGATTCTTTTTTTTATTTGTACATTAATTTATGCTTCTCAGTTTTGCATTAATTTTTGTTTTCCAAAATGGAAGGGTATGGCCTCTAAAAATCCTGAAGAAGCTAGTTATGGCTAGGAATATCCTCTCAGATACAAGAAAAGGTTCAAATTCATTTTGAAATTAATTTTGTACAAATGACCTAAAGTACATTTGTAGTACATAGACACCACTGGGATTTTGGCATATGACAAACATGTGATCTGCTTTGAACGAGCTGTCACCACAGTGTTGGTGTAATGCCAAGTTCTGCTTTTTTATACCATTTGATAGGACTGATTTATTGACTGATTGACTTTTTCCTTAAGTGGTCCTTAGCTGATCGACCAACTGACTAAATGACTGACTATCTGATAAACTTCCTGACTGATTGTCTAACTGGTTGACTTGCTTAATTGCTGACTGTATGTGACAGACTAGGCTGATTAACTAATGGTCACAGACTGATTGATTTAATTGATTGGCTGGCTCGTTGCCTGACTAATTGGCTTACTGGCTGGTTGACATAATCTGGTTCTTGACACAGTCGAGATTCATGCTAAGAAAACTAATTAGTTTTAATGTCCTCTATGATGTTAATCAGAATTACTGATTGCTGATGAAATGACTAATTTTTCATTTCAGGTGAGATGTGTCCAGCAGATGTAACAAGACTTTAACAGCCACTGGATTTAGAGGTTATCTTCAGTCCCATAAATGCTGTTTATATTGCTTTGTAATCCAGCTCTTGAGTGAACCAGATAAACAAAACTTCTGGTACAGCTTGTTCAAAGTAAGATTATTGAGGTGCAGATTCATTAGCTTTTAGTTGCCATACCTGGCCTAATTAAAACCAAAATTCAAAACTGTTTGGAAGTGATTAATTTTTAAAATGAGAGATACACTAGTGAAGGAAAAAACACTACACTCTACTTGAGTGACTTGAATTTTTCTTGATTTCAATACTTGGCAAGCTGTTTCTTGTTTACAACTAAGAATGCAGAGATTCAGCAAAATTTTAAGACTCAAAGGGAGAGTATAAAACATTAATTTTTTGTTTTTAATGAATTTTTTGAAGTCAAATGAATGTTTGCTTTGAACTCTATGTCATGTAAAACCAGCCAAAGTGTAGATTTCTTTCCAAGTAGTAGCTCTTGTGTACACATGTATAAGTCTGAGATACTTAAAAAAGTGTTTATGGCTGAAAATACTTTCAAATAAAATTATACAAGTTTACAATCGTCACTGTAAGACAATTATAATGAGTGGCATCGACATTATATTAATGTTTTTTTGAAAAATGAATAAATGAATAAGATGAATTTCAGGTTTCATAAATTCAGGGTCATTTGATTATGAGTTGCCATTGAAATATTGTTCACTAAAAATTGGCCCCTTGTCTGAAATTCACACTAGAAATATAAATCATTGAATGTTTTTTTAATTTCTACATCTATGCTGATTGCATTTGTATAATTGTTTCAAAAATATATTGTTCATACTTCAAAATGCTTTTAGGTTCAAATTATCACATGCAGTTAAAATCAAATCTTTAAACTGAAAACTGGTAATTTGTCCTACAAATAGGCATGATTTGCTTTGAACAGGCTGTGCCACAATGGTACCTAAGAGCCAAGTTCTGCTTTTATTCATAAGCATAGTTCTGCAATCTACATGATACCATTTGAGTGGACTGATTTATTGACTGATTGACTATCCTTAAGTGAGCCTCAGCTGATTGACCAACTGACTAAATGAGTGACTAACTGATCTGGTTGACTGTCTGACCGATTTCCTCACTGATAAACTGACCCATTGATTGGCTGTCTGTTCAACAGACTGTCTGATTATATTGCGGACTAACTGACTGATAACTTCAGGACTGATTGACTGACAAACTGACTGACTTACTTTCCGACTGACTGACTGACTCATTGACTGACAAAATGGCTAAATGGCTGTTGACTGTGTGAGTGATTAACTGACTTTTATGACTGGCCAACTGACTTATTAGCTGACTTGCTGACTGAGTGACTGACTATCTTACTGCCTGAATGAATGACCTGCTGACCGACTTACCCATTGGCCAACTGTCTGACTTGCTGAATAACTATAAACTCAATTACTGGACTAACTGTATGACAATCTGGCTGATCACTTTTTGACTGGCTGAGTGATGGGACAACTGTCTTGACTGACTGTATGACAAGCTGGCAAACGGATGGAAGGACAACTGTCTGGACTAACTGTATGATAAGCTAGCTGATCAGTTGTTGACTGGCTGAGTCATAGGACAACTGTATTGACTTACTGAATTGGAAGCTTGCTGATTATTTGCTGACCAGCTGAGTTATAAGATAACAGGCTGGACTGACTGTATGTAAGGCAAGCTAGCTGATCACTTTGTTCACCAACTGAGTGATATAGGACAACTGTCTGGACCGACTGTATGACGAGCTGGCTGATCACTTGTTGACCGGCTAAGTGATGAGATAACTGTCTCGACTGACTGTTTAACAAGCTAGCTGATCACTTGAAGACCAGTTAAGTGAAAAGATAACTGTTTTAACTGACTGTTTGACAACGTAGCCGATCACTTGTTAACCAGCAGAGTGATTAGCTAACGCTCTTGACTGACTGTTTAACAAGCTAACTGATCACTTGTTGACCAGCTGAGTTATAAGATAACTGCCTTGACTGACACTTTGACAAACTGGTTGATCACTTGTTGACCAGCTGAGTAATTTGATGACTGTTTTGACTGACTTTTTTGCCAGTTGGTTGGTTGCTCACTTTTTGACTAGGAGATTGATTTGACTGTCTACTGACTGTCCACTGTGTGGTTTTAGTAGACTGCTGAACTGTGCATCCCATATTTCATTTCATAAAGGGTGTATTTGAAATCTCTCCTGCGTAATCCCATCTGGGTTGAGAAAGAAAAGATGTTTCAAAATGGAAGGACATCTGGAACAAGATAATGCATTCCATATTAGTGACGTAGCATTTTGCTTGGCCGCTTATTATACATGTATTATCATAATGCGACGATTAATTCACCATGGTGAATATAAAGCCATTGTGTTGCCATGTCATCGCTATGGAATGTTTAAAGTCTTTTCCCAGGCGTTTCTTTCAGAGTGTGGGGGGAGGGGGGGGGGGTGTTGTCAATTCAATCTTAAGTGCCTCTAACAAACAGCTTGTAACACTAAAATTCGCCACCTCAGCGATATGTTTTCTGTTGTCGGGGGAAACCGTTTTTCTCCTGAAATTTAAGGCTGTCAGCAATATCCCATCCTTTCTGTCGATTTTACTTGGATCCCAGGGAGGGCAATGAACAGCAAAAGGGGCACTTTGCTCGTCACAGATTGGTCTCTTAAACAAAAGAACAGCTACAACGAGAAGAGTCCTATCAATACCTTGGCAATATTTTGGTAAAACGAAATGTTATCAACAGCAAGAGGAATCAAGAAATTGTTGTAAAAACTGTCTGGGTACTTCCTTTCAATGATGATAAAACAATTAATGTTAAGGGCATTGAAGGAATATCCACTAATATCGCCATTTGAATAATATGTAAATCAAATACAAGATGAAAGTCATAAAAGAGAGATTTGTTGCATTGTTAGGAAAATTTCACGTGGTTGCAAAAACATGTAGGAAAATTTTAGTGTTACAAGGAAACCCCATGGAGAGATTTAAAGATGCCCAATCAACCTCTTCAGTTCCAAGGATGATCAGTGGGTCATTTCTCCTTACTTTTTCAATGCATTGTCAAGTAATGAAAGTTAATGCAAGTTAAGACCTGGATAATCATCTAAATTCTCACAGCTAGTGTTTTGGAAATGCGTAGAGGAAGTGAGGAGAATTGACACTTTCAGCTTAGGACTGAAACTCCACAGTAACCTCAAGGTCTTGAGAACGCTTTGTAAGGCAATTTTGGTTTGGCCTTAGTAAACAGCTCGGTTAAGCTGCTTGTAAATCGGTTCTAAAACTTTGTTTTTAATGCGCGTATTAGTTTGTTTTACTGACAAACATGCCTTATTACCATGCTGTCCAAATGTCACGCGGCGAAGCGTTGTCGAAACTATGAAATTAATGAAAGCAGGACTTGGCTTATTTTGTTATTTTGACGAAGGCTCAGACACATTGGAATATTTGGCGCAGTAAAAATTGATTACTTCGTGTTTCTAGCGATGAGACTGTTACGTGCTATGTTCAAAGAAGTGAAATACCAATTTCTAAAACACTGCGCGAAACAATCTCTTAGTAGGAAACCGGTGTAAATCTAAGACTGATGTATACTAGCTACATAAGCACAACTAGTACAAGTTTAGTGAGGTCATCAGCGACAGATGAAACACAACAAAGAAAACTGATTCTTATGTTCTCCTCATTGTGAATAAACGCGATTTGTGCTTTAATTCCTTATGAGGAAACAAAGAATAGTGCGTTCGTGTTCGTTTTTTCCGTGTTTGCGCTCATGTTGTTGAGGTCTTCACTGAAAGTTATACTTCTGTTTATGTTGCTAGTAGAATCAGTCTTAACTGCGCGCAATATTTCACTGTGTCCGAGTCTTTTATCTGGTTCACTCAAGTAGTTGGATTACAAAGTAAACAGCACAAGTACTGAAGATAAGAGTATTTTATTAAAGCTTGTCTGTGTTGTCCATTTATTTTAAAAATAAAAAAATAAAAAAAAAAGTAATCTAGCCTCCCCCGTCCCTGCCGGGCTGCTTTCACTCTGCTCCGAGTCAGTAATCATTCGTCTGTCCTCATTTAATATTCCAACTTTAAAATCCTGGTCTGTTTTACCTGATCCCTTCATTCAAGCTGGAGGCAGTTGGACACTTAGAAAATTCAGCCGTTTGTTCCCAAGCGGGGTGGGCAGCGTGAAGGAAAGTGAGAGTTTGCTCCTCATGCCCTCAGGGTCTCATTCATTTACGTCACAATACCACACCGGCCAAAAATAATTCTCAGTGAAAAATATAATTTGGTTTAGTTGAAGACGCGTATCTACAAAGTCAATATATCGTGAAAATATCCAGAGACTCGGACAAGAAAAAAGAGGGTGCTACAGAGTCAAACTCACTTTTCAGCGGGTCTCCGTCAGAAACGAAGGCAGAGAATTGAACAAAGAATCGCGCTGGTCTGACTGACCTTCATTTCACAAACTTCACCAAAGAGCACAAGTCAATAATAATCTCTCCTCTGCGAAGCAACTGATGCTGGATTTCTCTGGCCCTATTTTAATGTTTAGTGTTTAATGTTTAGGTGTCAATGAAATGAAATTTGCTACCGAAAATAAAATTTTGTTCTAGCGCCGTTTATTATCATTCATCCTAAAATGCCGAAGTGCCCCGATTGAGTTTTGGCCTTTATGTTTCGTGTAAAATTCAATATCTAAAATGTGCCTGCCCTATTATGAATTAGGATACCGTTATTTAAAATCAGTGTCGAATAGATTTTGCCTTCAAATTTCGCCAAAAGGATTAGATCTAGAGCGACTTGTAAATAAATGTTTCATTTAAGTTAAAGTTTGGATCCTTTTACTTCCAATGAAAATGACGGACAAATTTTCGCATTTCGAAACGAAAAGGAAATTAGCGGGAAAATGTTTTTTTTATCCTATAAAGTAAAATTAAATGTTAGCTGGAAAAACTTGGATTTGATTTTAAGTCCTAATTTATGCAGCTAGCCGCGATATTTATCCGCATAATAATGAAAATTTGCCGGAATAATAATTTGGGCCAATTTCCCTAGAGATGTTTCAGCTGTCGTGACCGGAATGGATACTTTACATCAGGTTTCCCACAAAAAACTGGAACTAGCCAAATGCGTTGTTTAAATGAACAATAAATAAGATGAATCTTCCAGTCCTTTATGGGAAAACCGATTTTACTGTATCAATTGAAGTCACTGCCGAGAAATAAGCTGAAAATTTAAAGAAGAAACTAAGCGAAATCTATGCTTATGATAAAAGTTGTTTATATATTTATGCCTACAACCGAACCTAAAGCATGAAGGTCAAATTAACTTGATTTATCACACAAGCCAAGGAAATCTATTCTATGTCCCTTTAAAAAAAGGAAATAGAGAAGACTTCCACAGCAGTCTGATTAATCAAGTTAATTTAATCGTAATAATTTGCTCCTAAATTTAAATACGGTTTAGTTATCTAGGTTTCCGAAGGCTTAAATAATATCAAAGAGAAGTTAGTCTTTAACATCAACAGCCAAGTTTGTTTGACTGTTGTTTCCAGTTGACACAAAAACAACAGACAAACAAACAACAGATGTTGATGTAATATGACCTTAGTTTTGATCAGTTTTAGATAATTCAGGTAGGAAATATGAGAATGAAATGATAATTACGATAATAATTGAATCCTAAATTAAAATGGTTTAGTTATCTTTGCTTTCCGAAGGTTTAAATAATATCAAAGAAAACTTAGTCTTTAACATCAACAGCCAAGTTTATTTGACTGTTGTTTCCAGTTGACACAAAAACAACAGACAAAAAAACAACAGATGTTGATGTAGTTAAACCTTAGTTTTGATAATTTTTACATAATTCAGGCAGGAAATATGAGAATGAAATGGTAATTAAGATAATAAATAATTGATTTGCATATGATTTTTATCCTATCCGATGGTTTGAATGGTTATTTATTATTAGGCCTAACCAAGCTTGAGATAGATGTGAAATTTTTAGGTTTAGAAGAGAACTCCATTACCAGTTGCTCCCCATTAGAGAGATTTTTATGACTATCAGCTCAATTTGATGTCATTTGTAAAAATCCACCCACGCCACACCAGTGAGATTCAGTGTCCAGTCCTCTGTCCTCAAATCCTCCATCGACTCACTTACTTCGTTAGTCTGCCCAATGTTAGCACTCCCGTTTTTCATCCTACCGCAGTGGAACATTCCCAGACATATTGTTTGCAGGCAAGCACCTTACTGTTTTTTTGGAAAAAGGTGTGGGTAGTATTATGACAAAATGAATGAAGCCCCAAGAACATAAGAAGCAAACTCTCACCTTCCTCCACACTGTCCTCCCCACTTGGGAACAAACGGCCAAATCTTCCAAGTGCCCAACTGCCCCCAGCATGAATTACAGGATCAGATAAAGTTTCCCAGCATTTCTCAGTTGGAATATCTCAGAGGACGTCAGAATTCACACCTTCTCAGAGGCAGAGCTTCCACAGTCCAGCAGGGACGAGGTTGGCTAGATTTAAACATGACCTTGCCCAAGTGATGGGCTCCTAATCTTGTGCGTGTGCCACTTGGGGTCTGAAATTAAATAAGAGCTAAAAAATAATAATAATGAAAAGTTAATGGCGTAAGAAAACAACCGATAATTCTTGACGACACCACTGGTTTCCACAAGAAATGACCCAGAAAAACTAATGATAAGTCACTACCAAGATCTGGGTAGTGCTTCTGATTCGTAATGCCGCAAGGAATACGTGCTTCAACCAATCAGAGGCCCTACCCAGGTCTAGGTAGTGACATGTCATCAGTATGGAACTTCTTTACTGATTCCTCATTTCAGATCATTTCGCGGGGAAACCAGTGATAGCGTCATGAAATCTCAGCTACTTTCAAAGCCTTAGCTAATGCAAGCCTAACAACAAATATCATTAATTAACATTAAGGCAACTAATGCAAGCTCATTAGCGTATTAAACAAAACTAGATATTTCTTGGTACTACAAACGCCTCCGTAATGTACCTATGTCGTCAGTCAACTAATGCTCTGTTTATATGTGTAACAAATGGAAATAAAAAGAATGCCACGGAGTCAATTCCTAAAATTAACTATGGAAAATAATAAAAAAAGAATACAGAGAGTGTAAGCAGCACCAAGAAAATTAATTATTAAAAAGAATGTAAATTCAATCAAAAGTTCCCAGTCTGCTTTGTTCTCAAAATTGCCTAGAAAAAAATAAAGCACAAGCAGACTAGAGATTACCTTATAGAAATTGTGTAAATGTAAACTAATGAAAAATCTACTTTGTGTTGTAATACTTAAGATCCTACCATTGGGCCTAATTTTTATACCAGCCCTACTGTTTCTTAACCCTTTAAACCCTAAGATGAAAATTTGAATTCTCATTTGTTGCCCTGATCATTTCCTACAGAAGTAGTGGGGAGAAGTTGATAAAAATAATATCAAGCAAATTCATCTTGTGTGATCATGTCTGTAATTCTCATGACCACTCTGTCTTACAAAGCATTGATATTACAAGGAGAAAATTGATACTGATCACCCTTAGGGCTTAAAGGGTTAAGAGAATTTCCTGTTGCTTTGGAATTCTTTTTTAAAATTAATCCGAATGGACAAAATAATTTGTGCACCGATGGGACCTACTAACTTTGAAGTCCCAACAGAGACCAACATCAATCATCAACTAATTACTAATCAAACAAAAATGAAACAATACCTTCTTGATGCTTGTATACATACTCCTTACTAGAGGATCAGTAAGGAGAATTTGGCAATTGGTATTAGAACTTCAATGATTAAGGTCATTGTGGTTATAAAATAATGCTTTCCTACTCCTATCCAAACTGTGCTTTGCAGATTAAGCCTGCAAAATTTAGATGCCATTCCAGCTGTAGCTTTGTGACCACTGAAAGTTAGAGACGCCTTTGGCTGAAAAAAAAAAAACTTATATTTTCCTTCAACGGAAAATCATCAAAAGTTTTATGGCATATGGTCTATTCATTTTCCCCTTATAAATTTTAGCTCAAAAGAAAATCTGTATTGCTACTTTTATGTCGGCTGGGAATTTAACTATGTATGCCTATCCAATACTTATTTCTGTTAGCCTTGATAGACCCTGAGTTTAGACCCTGTTAGTTAGGAGATTTAAAGGTAATATTATTTTGCTAATGAGCTTGCTTAATTGTAGAGTGTTAATTAATAGAAATAAGTTATAACTTATACTGTATCAGTGAAATTCTGATTCTCCAAACCTCTTGATAATTTGAACCAAAACTTGTTTTCCTATCCCTGAAGTCACTGTAATTTTTTACATTTCCCCTTGGGATTTCTCAACAAGAACATGGCAAGAAAGCGCAAAGCCCAAAACGAAGCTTAGTGTCTCTGTAACTCTTTGAACTCCAATTTTCTAAAATCTTCGATTTTACAAGAGGTTCAAAAAATCATTAGTTCCACTCTCTTAATATAGCCTAGGAAGCGCAACAATTCCCATGAAAAAGTATAGTTCTGAGAGAAGGTGTACCTGTGGAAAGAACTATAGTGTGTGGCTTCTACTTTGACAAAAGGAATAACATTTAAGTGAAGCTCAATATTCCTGCCTGTATGATTTAGTTTTGCTGTGATCTGGTTGTGACGCCTCCCATGCCTTAAAGATACAAGCAACATTGTGCTGTCAAGTGATCTAAGAAACTGAAAGTCAGTGAATGGCCAATGAAATTATAGTCCGAGACAATAAATTATTACGAGAACACTTAGTCCACCCCCACCTTTACAGGCAGCACAATGTTAACAACTGTATAAGGTGTAAAACCTCTATTAAGCCCCACCCACCCCACCTCCCAAACCATTTCTTCAAGGCTAATTTTGTAACCTGATCCTCTTCCATGACATCCTCCACAACCCACCTGAAACGCCATTCCTTTTGCAGAAAATGCAGGAAATGATTTCCATCAAACCAATGCAAGATTGCAGGTGGGATTAAAAATAACCCTTTTTCCCTAATTTTTCTCCTTAATATTGAGATAATAAGAATCCTTCCTTCATCCCCCCTAATCCCCCCCCACCACCACACCACCACCACCTCAAAATCCTTTAAACCTCTTTGCAAGGTAGATGGGGGCTTAATTGAGCTTTCACAGTTTTATGTACAAAGTAATATATAAGATTAATATCCACACCCACCCGACTACTGGAACTATAAATTATCATAATATCATGATGGCTATTATTAATATTTAGCAAGATTTCCTTTGAGCAGTGAGGTACTAGGCCCAAGGGTAGTTAACTTTAAAAAAATTGGAATAGGGATGTGCCAGCAGGTGCACCCTGAAACCCCTGGCCCATGCCAGACTTAAGCATTCACCTCAATTTTGCTTAACCCTACCTTATACTAGACCAAATTGGTCTAAAAACTAATTTTGAAAGCATTCTTCTCAGGTGATTGAATGACATAGTGTGTAGCAGATTTCGATAAAATTGCTCATTCTTAAGGAAAATGTCTTTTGTAACTACTTACTACTGAAATAAAGTTCTATGAATCTCTTTTCTTCCCTGAAGTATAATTAAATATAATAAACCTTTGTATACTACTCAAACTACATACTACTCAAAGGAATCTTGCATTTGAATTTAATAATTATTAACATGTAAGTACATGTACATGTAGTAAAAATAAGCATCTACATTCATTTTCAAATTAATTTGTCGCCATGAATTTTTTTGGAACAAAATACTCCAATTTGAAAAAAAATAAAGACCACAAACTTACTTATTTTAGGAAAACTTTGATAAGTTGATCGCGGTCCAGTTAAAAATCAAAATGGATGAAGACTTATCAATTTACATAAATAAATTATGTCATAAAATTTCAATCTCAGACTTAAAAGCAAAGTTGAGAAAATTTTGTAACTGATGCTTATTTTGTACAAATATGGTGGCACACACACTGTATAAATATATCATTACTATTGCAATACTGCAGATATCTTAGTATTCCCTCCAATAGTGAATTAAAGAATTCTGCCTAATAAAAAATACCCTTATTGATTTCACTAGATATTCAGCAGAAATGTGCTGAAGATACTAGCCGATTTTTGATCAGACCAAATTAGGTTTTCTTTGTATGTGCAAAGTTCAGTCGTTTGAAAACTACCGAGCCAGTATAGTAAAAGGCAAAATATAGCAAGTGAATCTATTCACTCTTGTTAGGAATACCATGGACCTGTAAATATGCATGAGGCTTCTATTAATTTGTTGAAATGGTCAATCTTCTTCAGTTTTTGTTTTTTGTTTTTCACTGCCAAATGAAATGAATTTGTCTAATTGCTGCTGAATGGGGGTCGTGGAACAACAGCTGGGTGAAAAACCTCCCCGTACGTCCACTTGCTCCTAGGAGGAAAACCCCCGGGCCAGCTGTACCCCGCATTCAATGACCTCCCGGGCTGGGTCAGAAATATTCTTAAACCAAGTACCTGCTTTGAGGTATGGTACTGGCTGTAACTGTTAGCTATAAATAATTATGATTTTATAAATACTAAACCAAGTACTCATTGTAAGTTGACTTTGATGGTACCATCGTCTAGTTATACCAGCCTCTTCACTCTTGGCTTTTGAACTCCTGCATCGAGCTACTCATGAGTTGTGGACCATGCAGTAATGTCACATCGGCTGTTCTTCAGTACCTAAGGAAAAAGAATTCATTTTCACTCAATTGGAAACTTATTTGTGACTCAAATGATGACTTTTGGCTTGTAGCTAGGTGTTTATAGGGACAGAGACAAGCAAGGAATGTACCAATAGTATAATGTCTAAGATCTGGTCATGAGTTTAACCGATCTCACAAAATAAATGCAAATGACGACCTTATAGCATCACACGTACATCCCTTAATAAGATTACAAGACTGACTGCAATGACAAGGATGGCTAAGATAACAAGGGATGTCTAGGGTGTCTAGGTGTCTAGAATGACTAGGGTAACTGGCATGACTAAGATGACTAGGGTGACTAGGGTGACTTGGATGACTAGGGTTATTAAGATAAGTAGGCTAATTGGGTTGACTAGGATGACTGCCAAGATGATAAGGATGACAACAGTGAACTAGGGTTGACTGTGATGATAATGATGACTAGAATGGCTGGGATGACTGGGATGCAGATTTGGATGACTGGATTGACTGGGATGACAAGGATTACTGTGATGACTAAGATGACAAGGTTGACTGGGATGACTGGGGTGACTAAGATGATTAGGATGACAACAGTGAATGGGTTGACTGTGATGATAAGGATGACTAGGATGGCTGTGATGACTAGGATGGCTGGAATGACTGGGATGCAGGTTTGGATGACTGGTTTGACTAGGATGACTAGGATTACTGGGATGACTAAGACACAAAGGTTTCCTGGGATGACTGGGATGATTAGGATGACAACAGTGAATGGGTTGACTGTGATCACAAGGATGACTAGAATGGCTGGCATGACTGGAATGTAGGTTTGGTTGACTGGAATTCCTGGGATGACTAGGATTACTGGGATGATTAGGACTACAAAATTGAGTGGGATGAATAGAATGGCAACAGTGACTGGGTTGACTGTGATGATGAGGATAACTAGCATGGCTGGGATGACTGGGATAACTGGGATTACTAGGATGAAAAGGGATAAGAGTCCTTGTTGATTGGGGTGACAGGAATGCCTGGGATGGTTTGAATAACTGGAATGACTGGGATGACTAGCATGACTAGGATGACAAAGAAGACGAGGTTGACTGGGATGACTGGGGTGACAGGAATGACTGGAGTGACTGGAATAACTATTATTAATAGGATGGCTAGCATGACAGGGATAACTAGCATGACTAGAACACTAGGGTAACTGTGATGAATGGGATGAATAGGATGACTAGGGTGGTTGGCATGACTGGGATGGTTTTGATGACTGTAATGACTGGGATGACTAGAATGGCTATGATGATTATATGGTAGCCAGAATGACTAGGATTACTGGGTTGACTGGGATCACTAGCATGACTGTCATGACTGGGGTGACTAGTATGACTAGGGTAACTGGGATGAGTGGGATGACTAGGGTGTCTTAGGTGACTAGGGTTACTAGGATGGCTAGGGTGACTAGGGTGACTAGGGTGACTGGGATCAGTGGGATGACTAGGGAGACTAGGGTGACTGGGGTGACTGGGATAAGTGGAATCACTAGGGTGACTAGGATGACTATGGTGACTGCTGGGATGAGTGGGATGACTAGGGTGACTAGGATGACTAGGGAGACTAGGGTGACTGGGATGAGTGGGATGAATAGGGTGACAAGGATGGCTAGGGTGAGTAGGATGACTAGGATGACTAGGGTGACTAGGATGACTAGGGTGACTAGGGTGACTAGGGTGACTAGGATGACTATGGTGACTGCTGGGATGAGTGGGATGACTAGGGTGACTAGGATGACTAGGGAGACTAGGGTGACTGGGATGAGTGGGATGAATAGGGTGACAAGGATGGCTAGGGTGAGTAGGATGACTAGGATGACTAGGGTGACTAGGATGACTAGGGTGACTAGGGTGACTAGGGTGACTGGGATGACTAGGGTGACAAGGATGGCTAGGGTGAGTAGGATGACTAGGATGACTAGGGTGACTAGGATGACTAGGGTGACTAGGATGACTAGGGTGACAAGGATGGCTAGGGTGAGTAGGATGACTAGGATGACTAGGGTGACTAGGATGACTAGGGTGACTAGGGTGACTAGGGTGACTAGGATGACTATGGTGACTGCTGGGATGAGTGGGATGACTAGGGTGACTAGGATGACTAGGGAGACTAGGGTGACTGGGATGAGTGGGATGAATAGGGTGACAAGGATGGCTAGGGTGAGTAGGATGACTAGGATGACTAGGGTGACTTGGGTGACTGGGATGACTGGGGTGGCTAGTATGACTAGGGTGACTGGGATTAGTGGGATGACTAGGGTGACTAGGGTGACTAGGATGGCTAGGGTGACTGGCACAACTAGGGTGACTAGGGTGACTGGGATAAATGGGATGACTAAGGTGACTACAAATCGTTGAAACAGACACCGCTTCTCTTGAATTTCCTAGAAAATTCTTGAGATTTACTCCTCACAGTTTTGTTGTCACTGTAATGTGCCCTCTCCCTCCCCAATGTTGAGCTATGCACATTTCGAAGCACTGAGACCACTGTAATACCTAAATCAACATTAGGTAAGGGGAAACGCACACAAGTGTTTCAAGATATTTGACGAGGATTGTAGCTAGGGTGACTGAGAAGCCTATGATGGCTAGGGTGATTTGGATAACTAGGATGCCTGGACTTACTGGGACGTAAAACTGTCCAAGGTGTGAACCCAGGAGTCATTTAATAAGTAGGTTGAGCATGATCGCCCAGGTGGTCGTAGTCCTGAAAAGGACTGTTGTTGTTGACATTGATTGACCTTTCAACAAACTGTGTGGCAGTCATCTTCAGAAGTTTGTTGTATTGCATTAGTTGATAATATTAAAATCTGGTTATTGACCTGATTGGTAAAATAAAGTCACGATGATATTGGTCATCTGTTAGTTAAGCAGAGCTGATGTTATTTGGATGAATAGACTGAAAAGCAGGGGTGACTGGGATGACTGTGATGAAAAGATTATTATTAGAATAACTGGGGTGGTTAGGTTGAGTAGGGAAACTTGGGTGACTAAGGCAATTGGGGTGACTAGGATAACTAGGGTGATGAGATAACTGAGATGGCTGGGGTGACTAGGATGACTAGGGTAATGAGATAACTGGGTGACTAGGATGACTAGGAAGGAAGGGAGGAGTCATGGAGGAGAGGACAACAGATGTGTGCGCCCTCTTTACAAGATATATTAACATGTGTGCCCACCCAACCCATGATGTGAATGATGTGTTGTGTTGTGTGAAAGTTGACCACACCACCGGGGTCTACACCCCCTACTCTTTTCGAACAGTAGTGTGGGTTCTTTTATGTCCCACAACTACCAGATATGTTAAGTGCTGTTAGAAGGGACCTACGGTTTTTCGTCCTATAGAAAGTCTAACCATTTGCAGATGTCATAACAAAGGCAGCACTTTCTTCTCAGTTACTTTAAGACCCAGAGTGTTGGTCTGGCCAGGGTTCAAACCCGTGATCTCCTGCTCAGCAGACCTGTGTTCTCCCTACCTGGTTAACCAGGCGGTTAGGCTGATGAGATAACTGAGATGACTGGGATGACTAGGATAACTAGGGTGAAATTTTTCCATGTTTTTATTGTTGGCAAATCAGCCAGCAAAATGTGTTTGACAATAATTATTCTAGAAAGGAAAAAGGCGTTTTTAGACTCTAAAATCAGAAAGTAAAAAAGCCCTTTTTAAATCACATACATGTAGTCATTATTAAAAACTATAAAAAAACAACAAGCTATACTATCATTTCATGGCATACACCAAGTTGAATTTTTATCGATGTTGTTGATACTTCAACTTCATGGGTAAAATTTGCCACTATGCGTGGAAGATAATGTAACTACACACTTCTCATTAGCTAGCAGTTTGAAGTATATTTGTTTCTTCTCAGGTTGGTTTTGTTCATTTACAAAATCAAAGAGACGACGGTAAAAGTGAAGAACAGCTCCCCTAAAAGTCTGTCGGCCAACTGTCGGCTGGCAGTATACCAACAGTTAACCGACAGTTGACCAACAGCAAACCGACACTAAAAATTTGACAAGTGTAATGACATTGCAGTCACTCGACCCTTACCATTCTATTAGAATCAGTCACATGATGTACCACAAATTGAGTTAAAATTGCATCATTGTATGTCTTGGGTAATGTTGGCCAACTGTTGGCCGACAGTCGGCCCACTGTTGACCAACAGTCGGCCGACAGTTTTTTTGGGGAGCTGTTCTTCACTCTTTCCGAAACTACAAATGATTTTCATGTTTGGGCAAAGGAAAGGTCATGATTGAATGCAGTGCCAAAATTAATGTCCATTACTAACAAATAAGAAACTCAGAAACTCCAATCAATCAGCATACAGGTGTACGAATGACCTGAGCTCAAAGAAAATTTCCAGGAAGAAACTAAAAATAACACAAAGACTAATGCATGTTTTCTTCAGTCTTCGAGGTAATGTTGCACAAAATAGTTTCTTGTTGGATGTGTCATCAATAATTTATGCCAACAATTACCGCTTCAGTGATTCTCGCTATGCAATTCTCATAGTCAGGAAATAAGATGCAACTGGTAACTTACTTTTGAGCATTAAGTAGGATGACCAGGGTGACTATGGTGACTGGAATGACTGGGATTACAAGGATGACTGAAAGGCTTGGATGACTCGGATAATTTGGACAACTAAGGATGACTAGGGTTCATGACTAATATTAATGAGGATGACAAGGGTGACTGTGATTACTAGGATGACTGAGATGACTGGGGTGGCTGGGATGAACAAGGATCACAGGCATTGCAATGGTGACTTTGGTGACTAGGATGACTAGGATGGGTGGGATAAGGTGAATGACTCTATGACTAGGATACAAAGGATAATTGGAATGACTGGGATACCTGACAACTAGGATGGCAAGGGTGACTATGATGAACCAGTGATAAGTAGGATAACTGTGCTGACTGGGATGACTAGGACTAGGCTTATCCCCTGCCAGACACCCCAGTCACAGAACAAAGTGTCTTATACCAGTTTAGAAGGTTAAAAAAGCTTTTGATACCTGGAATGCCTGAAACCACTAATGGGACACTGCCATCCTCAGCTGTCACTTTTGATGTCATCTCTTTAATCGTATAAATGTTTTGATATCCAACTTGCGGTGGGCAAGGAAATTTCCAAAACATTCCCAGATAGGAGGGGTTCTATGAAATGGGCAGAAATGTAACAGATACATTCAAAATGCCGAGTAGAAAGGAAGAATAATAGTTTCCATACCTTTATATGGATGCGCTTTTTTGCAAAAATTAATGTTCCCTAGCATATTAAATAAATGAAGCCTTGCTTTGATCTATTTACTGACAAACCACTAACCCAAACAAACACCAGAAATATTTCTGGAACAGGTGTCGTAAGAGAAAAAGACAATCAGGCATGAGAAAAACTAAACCACAAGCAAAGACAATAAATAAGTTTGTGGTTTTCTGGCAAACTCACGTCTTGATATTTGCTGTGATTGATCATAAAACAACAAACATTCCTGAAATATCTCAAGTGTTCATGGTTTTGTATGCATTGGATCATATTTAAATGTTCTTTTGTGCCTTATATTATTTTTTAATTTATCATATTCATTTGTCAGAGTTTAACAGCAAAATTCTTAAAGACGTTTACAAAAAGACTACAAAAGCCTGCCTGCAAAATTAGATTTCTAAAATCTGGGTCCTTTTATTAGTATATGAAGTACGACTACGTGCTGTCCAATTTGGATATAATTGGATGAGAAAAAATTCCGAGGACAGCCAAAATTGTCAGAGGAAATTTTTTGAATTCAATGTGATTATTTCCAAATTGGACAAGCCTGCGTAGTTCTTTTATTTATTAACTATATAGCTGGTTAGTTAATCCAAACTTTCATCAGTTTGGTCTTACGCACATTTTCCTTTTAAGTGGCCCACACAAGAAGTCAAAACAATACATCAGCAAAACAAAACAACATTTTTACAGCAACAAGAAGCCAAAAGTGTTTGCCAACAAGCTGTTGTCAGCCACCAAGACATTTTTCGGTGTCTTGTCACAGGGACTTTGCATTGATTGGCTAATTTGCATTGCCTATTCTTTTTTCTAGCATTTGACTGGCTCAGACCAGCTGTCCTATATTTCATAAATTGGACAGTTTGCCTATTTGTAGAGGAAAGTTCCATCAGTCTGAAACTATCCAAATTAATCAATAATTGGACAGTTCATAAAAATTAAAGAATAATCGCTTTGACAATATCAGATTAACTAACAGCTACATAATTAATAATAAATAACAATTAAAATTTGAAGGCAGGTTAGTGCTAACTTGGGGTTGAATTAATTTTTAAAGCTGGTTTTCTTTTTGGCATTAATTTTCTCTGATAATTTTCTCAGTCTATTTTTCGGAGCATCCAATCACCAAATTAGAGAATTAAGGCTTTCATAACTGAATTCAAATTTTGCACTAACCCTGGGTTATCTTAACCCAGCTTAGAACAACCCAGCCATATTAATTATAATGTTTTTGTGACCTGACAACGGCTTTCAGTTGGCCCTTATTCTCAGTACCAACCCAAGATACATTAAATGAGAGTAACAATTTAATCTCAGCAATCTCCCGAATAACGTCATAAAAAGTGTATAAAACCAAGTCTGTAACGAAGACAGGTAACTAGTACATGTACCAATTTTATTATTATTGACAGGATACATACCAAACCAGTTGATATTCCTAGACTGTGATTCTGTTGTCCTGACTAGTTATCCAGTCTCTCAAAAGAATGCAGGCCATTTTTCTGACCATTTTGCCATATTTGTTGTCTTTTTTCTGCTCAAAAAAAAGTATTTAACCATCATTTTTTATTAGCAAACAAACTGGTGATACGATATTAACTTCTTGTGAAAATCTCATCCCTCCTTGCAATTCATATAAAAACCTTATGAATGCGAATAAAAGCATAATAACTTTTGCTAGATGGAAAACATCGACAATTTAGAGCTAACTTGGAAAACATTGACAATAAATAGTTGATAAGCTTGAAAAATGGTGTTTTGAAATTTTCAATAATGATGTCAGGACTTAAGTGCAAAAAGGGCCCGAAGAAGACTTAAAAATAATAATTATTGAATAATGCTCCATTCAATTGCACAATAGTTTTAAACTCCCCTGATACTCATTTCTAAAACTCATTTATGGTTATTCCGTTATAAAATTATACATGTATCTGCTTTGAGTCTTGTGACCCAATCAAATGAATGCATGATTTGTTTTTAAACCATTCCAGTCCACCAAATCTTCCCAGTAAACCCAGTAAGTCATCCTAGTCATCCCACTTATCCTAGTAACCCCAGTCACCATTAATCCAGCCATCACAGTCATCCCAGTCACCCTACAGGTAGCTACCCTAGTCTTAACCATTCTAGTTATCCAAGTTATAAAACTAATCCTCATCATCCTAGTCACCCCACTGGTACTAGTCATACTTCCCATTCCAGTCACCATCATCACCTAGGCCTACCTTGTCAAACTAATCATCCTAGTCACCCTTGTCATCCAAGTTATCCCAGTCACCCTAGTCAGCTGAGACATCCTAGTATAAACCATGGTTATCTTCGTCATCCTAGAAACCCTAGTCATCATAGTCATACTACTCATCCAAGTCATCCTCATCACCCTAGTCATCCTAGTTATCCCAATCATTCTAGTCATCATAGTTATTCCAGCCATCCCAGTCAACCTAGCCATACTAGTTATCCTAGTCAACCCAGTCATCTTCATCATCTAAGTCATCTGAGTTACCCCAATCATTCAAGTGATCACACTCATTACAGACATCAGAGTCACCCCAGTCATCCTAGAAATCTTAGTAGCCCAGTCATCCTCAAGTCATACCACTCACACTCAGTCACCCTTGTCATCATAGCCATCATAGTCATCTTTATCATCCTAGTCATTCTTGTCATCCTAGTCACCCTAATCATCATAATCATCCTAATCATCCGTAATCCCAATCATTCAATACATCACAGTCATTCCAGCTATCACACGCACCATGGTCATCCCAGTCATCCTAGTAATCCTAGTCACCCCAATCATTCTACTCACCCAAGTCCTCCTAGTCACCCTGGACTTCCTAGTCACCCAACTCACCTTAGTCACCCTCAAGTCACCCAAGAAACCCAAGTCACCCTATTCAACCTTGTCACTACAGTCATTTAGTCATTCTAGTCCTCATAATCGACCTAGTCAACACAGTCATCCTAGTCATCTTAGTCACCCCAGTCATCTTAGTCATCTTAGTCACCCCAGTCATCTTAGTCATCTTAGTCACCCCAGTCATTCTGGTCACACTAGTCACCCAAGCCACACTAGTCATCCTAGTCTCCCCAGCCATCCAAGTCACCCTAGTCACACTAGTCATCCTAGGTGCAGATACTTACCAAAACAGTGTCCAGGGAGGAGGGAGGGTTGGGCAAAAAACAACTACTATAACTACTGCACTCAAAAGCAACAAGAGCAAAATGATTGACTCCTGCGAAAGCACTGTAAAATCACTAAGGCCCTGCTAAACCCTAAGACCACCCCACATACGATTAGTGAAGGAGACAGCTGGCCAGCATTGTCTCGCATTTAACTTAGCCAAAATTACATTTAGCCACACAACAAGCAAAAAAATTGCTCATCTTGGCCATGGTGTAAAAGCAGTAAAAGAAGTCTCCCTGTTTCTGAACATTGGATTAACAACAGCAAAGAAAAACCCAAAAATATCTGTGATAATAATAAAGACCTTATAGAATACCACAGAAATGATGTGAAAATGCAGGAACTGCCACTAGAGGGAAACTAAATTTGCAAAATTTCATGGTTTCATTGGGGACCATACCCCCAGACCTAGCTAGAGGCTTGCACACTAGGAACTTGTGTGAGTGCCTTTGGCGCTAAAAAATACTCCCTATTTTCCTTCAAAATGGGTTGTAATCTCTGTACATGTAATTGGGCACGTGACCTTAAAAAAAATTTAAATTATAACAAAAAACATTTCGTTTGTCCACCCCTCCCTGGCTGACCCCTCTTCATCCAAGCCATTCTGACAGTAGCCAAGTTAACATTCTTATCTAAGCTACTACTATGTAGTTTCCTTAGCTCTAAAATTGCACTGCAAGCTTAACCCTTCATATCTTACCTCTACTATGATCACAACTCTACATGCACGTCCAAGATCAGCGCTCTGTCACTAAGGACTTAAGCCTTCCTGTCCCAGATAAAGTACCTTTCCTTTTATCACATTTAAATGATACAGAAAATAGTCAGTCACTGAACTGAAAGACCAAGCTGCGTTCTGACAGAATCCGTGCTTTCTGTTTCATTTGAAGTTAGTTGGACAAGGGCGCTATTATCATAAGGCGCCATCTTGGTTTCCCCTGGTCCCCAAGCTCCACTCGGTAAAAACTTAGGCAGATGTTAGTGGAGGGGTGGGGTGAGGCGGTGAGGAGTTGCCATTTAAGAAAAATCGATCAGTTTTACAAACATGTAAAAGCCTCCTCTTATGTCGATTTATCGAATTTAAAGTTTCTATTATTTTTTTCTCATTCCATATATAGATGTTGCTACATGTGCCGAACCTAACTGAATAAGTTCGACTTTGGAGCGACATTGGCGCGACATCTGATTCAGACGGCGCACCGTGTGTCGTGCCTAAGTAAAGTTCGTCAAAAGTTTGACAGACTCTGTCGAACATAACGCAATTACCGCATCAAACTAAAACTGCCGTACTAAACTGATTCATACGCCGCTCTTTTACCGTACTTAATTCCTCAGTTAGGTTCGGCACATGAGTAGAGCGGCGTATGAACCGGCTAAGGATTTTAGAAAAAACAAGGGTTTCATTACAATATTCTTGATAATAATGAATAATAATACTATATAAATTTAGCCAGGGCTAAAGTCGAAGCTCTCGATAATATTTTAGTATAGTTTGCTAAACAAAATATATAATCGTGTAATGCTGAAGGCGATGTTACACGGGACTATTCGCAACGCCGATTTTTTGCGCAACATAGCGTAGCAATGTTGGAACAATGTTGCAACCATTCGAAACAATGTCGCAACAATGTTGCAATGATGTGTTGCGTTAAAAGTTGTCGTTGCAAATTGTCCCGTGTAACATCGCCTTAAGCAGCAAAGGAAACGAGAACGGTGAAAAAACAACAATAGGTCTAATTAGCAAAAAAGTAACTTTGCACGTGCAGCCAATTTTTTGTACATTTGTAACGTTTGCCGTTGTTTTGCACGACTACAACGTCAAACTTCCTGGTTACACGCTTTATGGAGCAAATATCGTAGGTGTTCTTGTTCATTTCTTTGACTGCCGCTCATTTTCACCTTGGTGGCCGCTAGCATTTCTTATTTTCCCAACCGCCACAACGAAATTTTCAAGTTGTTCTTTCAATAAAAAAATGTCTCCTTTGCATTTTAACTCTCGCTCTGGCTGTCTGTTGCTCTTTTTGTCGTTGAGCTGCGCTGGCCTGTTGCTTACTTTCTCTTTTTCACTGTCTCTCTCTGTATTCCACATTTGCAGACATGACAATTAATCTAAGCTTAATACCTTTGACAACACCGATACAGAAACAAATTTCACTTTCCGTTTTCGTCTTTATTGACTCTTTAGTTGTCTCTGCTTCACAAGATGCGATTTCCCGCCAGTGATTACCACATTATTTTTCTAGGATGGGTAGATTTACTTACTTTTGGGGCTCCGCAAGCGCGCTTCGCGCGCGTGGAGGTCCTCTAATCATAATATTCGGAGTTTCCTTAGCAATGCATCGATATGACGTCTTTATCTAAACCTATTACTTAACTTGCAGTCAATCGTAAAAAAAGGGTAATATCCATAAAAGATAGCGAGTTGCAAGGGCAATTTAACCTCATAGCTAGCACTTTCCATGCATGCTTGAAAACGTGTATGAAAGGTTCATACGCCGTAGTTTCCATACTTGCTAACTTGTGATTCTGGTCAAAAATTCCAAATATCTTTCGAGCCTGCTTTTCTGTAAAAGAGACCTTGGTTTTGTCGTTTGATGATGTTCTTTTCTCAAAAGGAGGCTATTTAAGCGATAAAAATGGCATATTACTATAGTCGAAAATTTTGCATTTTTTAA
Organism: Porites rus; assembly: GCA_964035705.1. Classification (NCBI taxonomy): domain Eukaryota; kingdom Metazoa; phylum Cnidaria; class Anthozoa; order Scleractinia; family Poritidae; genus Porites; species Porites rus. The sequence goes on along the minus strand of OZ038004.1, from coordinate 7,366,117 downwards.
AAGGGTTAACCCTTGATTCTAGTCAAAAATTCCAAATATTTTTTGAGCCTACTTTTCTGTAAAAGAGACCTCGGTTTTTTCGTTTGCTGATTTTGGTTTCTCGAAAGGAGCCAGGCTCTTTGGACGATACAAATGTCACTTTACTACAGTCGAAAAATTTCCATTTTTTTAAAGACGTTAACCCATGATTCTGATCAAAAATTAAAGATATCCTTTGGAATACTTCACTGCAGTAAAAGAGAGCTCGGTTTTTGTCGTTGGATGATGTTATTTTCCCAAAAGGATGCTTTTTAGAAGCAAAAAAAAGTCATTTTATTATAGTCGAAAAATTTACATCTTTTCAAGGGGGTAAGGCCGTGATTCGGGACTAATATTTCAAATATCTCTTGAGCTTGTTTCTTTGTAAAAGAAGAAAAGAAGACCTCGTTTAAGTCGTCTGATAATGTTGTTTTCCCAAAAGGATGCTTTTTAGACGAGAAAAATGTCATTTTACTTTAGTCGAAAAATTTGCAGTGTTCAGAAGGGGTTAGGGACCAGTCATTAATTTGTTGCCTTGATGAGACGGGGGGGGTGGATTTTTTCGGGGGGGTCAAACGGTTTTTAAGAGAACAGATGGGTGATTAGCCTAGTTGACAGGCACTAAGGGGGGAAAAAAAAAGAAAAAAGAGGAGAACATTTTTTTGAAGCGGTGAGATCAGTTTATTACCTTTTTGATGATCTTGTTCATAGACGAACTAATATTTAACAATTATTCCTTGAGCCCGAATGGGCTCTGAGCCAATAGCCCACGAGGCCAAAGGCCGAATGGGCTATTGGCTCAGAGCCCGGCTTTGTTGTAAACGCTTCTCCTTTAAGTTTTTCACCTTTCTTTGGTTGTCTTTTTCTCTGCGCGATTGTTGATCTTCCCCAATGCAAGATGGAACCTTCCTTTTCAGGTTTATTAGGGTTGTTGCAAGCTTATTTGAGACTTCTTCAAGTTTTTCGTGGAGCACCCTTACTGGTTCTAGAGCTTCCTGAAAATATTTCAGCTCGTAGCTTGCCAAGGGTTTTGGACTATGGTCTTCAATATAAAGGACTTTTCCAGCCTCGTTCCCAGTCGTCCTCGGCGATTTCGGATGTGACGTCACCTGTCAAGCTTGTCGGGGAAAATTCGCCTATCGCAATCGGTTCCAAGCCTCCTCTGGTCACTCGGGTAGCGCGAACAGGCCTGGGTACGAGGCTGGGACTTTTCGCTTGCTGTCGATGAATGCTAACAAATCTGCTGAGGATTTCAACGGTGTCATTTATAGTGCTCAATGAACTTTTTTATCGTAAAAAAATGAAAGAAATGCTTTAGAATACAATGTCATTTGCTAAAATTGATGCCAAGGGTGCTTCCCCGCGTTTTGGCAAAGTCACTTAATAATCACTGCAAAAGAAAAATGCTAAGAGTTCGGAAAACGTTCAAACTGCGTTAATAAATACCGTTCTATTTAAATTCGACAACCGAGTAAATTTGCGTTAACGTTTCGAATACCGCGATAGCCTGTGAACAAGCTCTCTATTTGGAGGTGTGGCAGGCGAGAGCAGCATGCCAAAGGAGACGTGAACGCAAGGGGCACCAAACTCTAAAATGGAGAGCTTGCTAGCAGGCTAATACCGCAAAGTCGATTCATCCTTTCAACGCCGCCATCGCCGTTGTAGTAATTCCCTACTTAAGATTGTTGAGAGCCAGAAATTTTGCTACCATGGTGCAGATGGGTTATGTATCAACAAATTCTCTTGTACGCATTTTGACATGAGGTAAAAGACCTGTAGACCTACCGATCTCTTTTTACACTATGTTTTTTTTAACGTGTAGGCCTCTTTTTACCTTGTGAGATCAACGCGAGCACTATTTAAGAACCAAGCACAGAGTAGAAAGTTCGATATTGCCCATCTAACAAACAACAAATACACTCAAGCTGTTCAGCTTTTAGAGGGAGTGTACCGGGAACTCAGTGCGTATTTATTTACAAGAGTGAGGGAACTCTTCGGATTCAAAAATGTGATGGAAAGAGGAATCAGAAAAATTCTCACCTTCGAAATGCTTTAAATTGCATCTAAAATATATTTTCGTGAAATTAAAACTGAAGTCCTTATAATTTCGAAAAGACTCAAGTTCCCCTAGGATGACCGAACACGGCTACAAATTCCATAGCGCCACTTGAAATGCATTTATTAATTTCTAGAGATCTAAATTTAAAGTGCTCTGAAAAATCTTAAAATTGATTTCAATGGATTTAAGAGGAAACCGTCGTTGGGTGCACGGCCCGGACTGGGTACCCGGACTGTTTTAAGCTATTTCAAAAGCTATTGCTAAGGGTGGAACTACGTGCTCCAGTCCAGACTCACCGATTATCTTGAGTAAAAAGAAGTTGGACTTTATCATTGTTTAAAAGAAGAAAAAAAACGATCTTGACTGAATCACAATACAATTCTCCATAGCTGTAAGCTAGACTGGGAGCAGTCTCTCTTTTTCTCCAGATTTAGTAAAGGGAGTGCACGTGCGCGCGAGCGTTGATCGGCGAAGCCGCGCTCGTGATCATTTGCGTGTGTCGGGCGTTTTACTCGATAGGCTCAGTAATCGAGCCTATTTGCTCGACGGACCAAGAAAAAAGAGAGACTGCTCGTAGTCTAGCTGTAACCTGCCTCATTCTTCTAAATTTGGATCCGTTAATCGCTACCCATCCTGCAAACATCAAAACTTTATAACGAGCTAGGCCCAGCGTGATATAACAATGCAGGAAAATATCACATTCACGTACTAAAGAAAATGGCTTAGTTATTTTTATTATACAGACACGAGTGTTTTACTGGAAAATATACCACTCGTAAAAATCATAAAAAGTACATCCAGGACCCGAGTGGTTTATTTTCCATAATCTCATACGTGAGTTTATCGATGACGTATTTCGGTAATTTCCCTTCGAAATTTGATGGCGTCTTGCGTCTTTTGAATTTTACTCACACATTTTTTCAAACCTTTGCTGATTTTGGCATTGTAGAGCCCTATTCAGCTCAGTGTTGTTTCTCAAGATTATTGTAACCAATGTCTTATGTTGCTGTACTGTAAGTTTGAGCCCTCACAATTACTTTTTGGCGAATAATAATTCATTATTTTATCGATGTCTTTTTGTCTATATAATAAAAGGAACATTACACGGCGGCTTGAAGATATGAATTTTACTTTCTCGTAGCAAAAACAATATTTTACTCTCTCGCTGCGCTCGTTCGTAAAATAGTGTTTTGCCACTCGAAAATAAAATTCATATCTTCGCGCCACCGTGTAATATCCTCTACATGTATATATCCTCACAGGGAACCCGAACGTGAATTAGCTAATAGAATAATTAAATGTATTTACGCTGTATTTTTAGCTAATAAAATAATTTACCTGTGTTCCTGTGTCTTTATGAGCCGTTTTAGAAGGGATTTGAGTCTGATCAGAGACTGGTAAACATTGCTGGTTATCAAAATGCGTTTGCTTGTCTGGCGTGTCGTAAATAATTATAAGACGCTTGACTCGTCAGTTACCGTATTTTCTCGAATAATCGCCACCCCCTCCCCTCCTCCCCCCTCCCCTCCACCCCTTTCGCCATTTGCTTTTTTTTTATCCCTCTCTGTCAAGTTGAAGTGGAATTTGATCCAGCAAAACTGACCAGTGACGATTCAAGCTCTGAAAATTAATCAAGGAACCAAATTTGGAACACTTTAAAAATCCATGTTCAGTTTATTTGATGTGAAAATTATTTGATTTATTGGGATAACAAACAAAATAATTAGGGCACGACTTCCAGTGGGTAATATTTGAAATGATCGCCTTCCTTCCTTTCCTTCCTTTCTTGATGCGAAAAAACGAAATAATCGCCCCCGGCTAATATTCTAGGAAATACGGTAATAGTTACAATGTGAATATTAGAAACACGAGACGAAATTTGAGCGTCTTATTTACGACACGCCAGACAAGCGAACGCATTTTGATAACTTCAATACGTTCAGAAGCTTCTTCGTTCCAAACACTGTCGCCAGAATTGTTGCTCAGACTCGTAAATTTGATCACATTACGCCTGTCTTATTTGACGTTCACTGGCCTCCGGTTAGCTATCGTATTGTTTTTAAAATTCTTTGCTAGTTTTCAAATCACTTAACAACCTTTAATTTCCCCTAGCTATCTGGCGGACAGATTGTGTTATCAATCGCATTCCAGGGTCTTGAGGTCCGCATCTAAGCAGCTATTAGACCAACCTCGATCAGTTATGAAAACTTACGGGGACAAGGCTTTTTCAGTGTGTGTCCCTAAACTGTGGAATTCACTACCATTAGATTTGCGCAAGTCACCATCTTTAACTGGTTTTAAGAAAGAATTGAAAACATTATCTTTTTAGGCAATTTTTAGAGAGTGGGTCATTGTTTTGGTAAATTTTATGATTTTAAGACCTGTAATATAATGATTGTAAATAGATTTTTAATATTTTTTGTGATATGTAAATTATTTCATTTTCCCCCTTTTTTACATTGTAAAGTGCCATGAGCTCAGGATATGAGCGCTGTATAAATAAAGTTATTATTATTATTATTATTATTATTATTATTATTATTATTATTATTATTATTATTATTATTATAACCAGTAATGTTAACCGTCTCTGATCCGATTGAAATCCCTTCTAAAACGACTCATAAAGACACAGGAACACAGGTAAATACATCTTATTATTTTATTAGCTAATATTACAGCGTAAATACATTTAATTATTCTATTATTAATAATTAACTAATACAGCTTTCGGGTTCCCTGTTGCTATTCCATCAGAGTACAAATCATATTCCCCAGAAACAAAAAACCACAGGAAATCGATGAGCCTGTCATGACCTCTCAAAGTGAAACAAGCGGCTTACGACACATTTGCTCAGTCAAAACATAGAACCTTCGATCTAGAGCATACGTAATCTGCTTGCCAATAGAGAAAAAAACATATTGGAACAAGCAGCATTTTGGCATGCAGTAGAAGCCGTTTAGGCCTATAGAACCTTGATAACTCGAACCAGATTTCCTTTCCTCGATAGCACGAATTTCACGCTAACTCGAACTGTTTTTCGTTTCCCTTCAGAGTTCGAGTTATCGCGGTTTTACTGAATTTTGAGCGAAATTTGAAAATAGAGGAGTTCAGCCTCACAGTTGCATTATGGGTAATCAAGGCAAGATGGTGGGAAATTAGAAGATTTGTATTAGAATTCAAAGCCTGCTAATTCTTCCTGAATTCATATATTTGATGCTTTTTCTATGAAAAGAGTAACTTACGAGTTCAAAGAAATAATACACTAAATCTGGCGTGCAAATAAGTCCGTGATCAGTTTTTAGAAAACCTTGATTTTCCCATACATTTTCTGTAATTCCACGGTACCAAAACTACAGAAAATTCATGGAAAAATTGAGGTTTTCTAAAAACTGATCACGGACTTCTTTGAAGAAGCATTCTTCTTCTTTGTCCTCTTTGAACTCGTAAGTTACTCTTTTCAAAGAAAAGAATTCAATTCGCTTAAGTGAATAAAACAAAACTCAGACACAACTTTTAAAAATATTTAAAAATCCAAGATTAAAGCCACAAATATTTCAGAAACAACCACTCTGACGGAAGGTACACTGTCTCTCTCGAATGACACAAATGAAGCGGGCAGCTTGGTCCGAATTGAATGCTGTGTTGTGATTGGTTTGATACAGTCCGGTGCGGAAACGGTCTCATTAAAGCAAGGATAGGCAATCAGAGAGCCGCTTTGGAACATTTGGTGCCGGTCAACTGAAATTAAACGGAGGGGTAATTTTCACCGATCGCCCAGAAAGAGGTAATTATGGCCCCTTTTGTAGTCCTAATGCTTTTCATAGCGATTTTGATAATTTTACCTGGGTCAAAAGGTGTTTGTCTTAAAATTCGCCCCAGTCCCTCTCTCGCCAAGTGATTATTTGAAGCCGAAATTGTCCCTTTTTTTTCAAGATCGGTTAATTTGAGGTTAGTTAACTGAAAAATAAAGCCTAGACAAACAAACGGGCTTAACGTTTTAATAAGATTCATAGTTTTCGCTATAAAATAAGAATTTTTGACGATCGTTTAAGTTTCGAACATTTCGCGCGAAACTAGTGTTGGGGGACTACTCAGGCGACTTGGGGAAGAACTCAGAAATCGGTTCTCAGTACCATTTTTATTTCATGTTGACGGGTCGGCGTTCAAGTTTCAGCTCTACTCTTCCTAGCTAGAACGATGCCAAAGTACAGTGGGACCCGGTTAATACGGACACCAAGGGGACATGCCAAAGTGTCTGTATTATCCGGGTGTCCGTATCAAGCGGGCTCTAAGAGAAAAAGTCAGGAACACATGTTTTATCGATATAAAGACCAAAGCAGACAGTTTTACGAGAACACGTTGTTTAATTTCTTAACTGTAACAGTAACAAGTTCATCTTAAAGAAACCTCACGATCATTTATCATAGTCTCAGAGTAAAATCTTTTAAGTATTGTAGTATTGTTATTGAAACAGGCACGACAGTGGATTCATTTGAAAAAGTCTGTGACTTTTCTTTTAAGAGCAATGGCTGCAACAAAAAGCCAAGGAAGTGCCTGAACGTGTGTAACAGGAGGCCGAAGACTTTATTAAAGGACTATACGTAGTACAAGAGTCAAACACCGGAAGAAGGAGAGGCTGTTCAAAAGCAAATATGTCACGCTACTTTGTTACTGTTTTTTTTTAAAATACTGTTAGTAATAAAATTTTATTCACCCGTAAAAATCTGTCATTATTTGAACAGGGTACAATGACTACAATTATCACATAATTGTGACAATGAAAATAGACAGTGTGCATATAACCAGTGTCCGTAAAGCGGGGTTGACAATATATGAGAGTTTGTGACTCGGGGCACAGAAAAGTGTCCGTTGTCCGTAGTAACCGGTGTCCGTATAAAGCGGGTTAATTTTAGAGAAAATATATGATCTTTTTGTCGGAACAAACGAAACTGTCCGATAAAGCGGGTGTCCGTAGAGCGGGGTTCCACTGTACAACGCCGTTCGAGTACCCAACAACCTGCCGTGATTGGTCAAAACCTAACAACTATTCAAAAGTCTTTGTGTACATAGAAACAACGGCATATCCTTTGTTAGAACTGTGATTAAGTTGTGGTAATGAAAACTCCAAGTATCCGTACATTCGGTTATGAAAATTGTATTAATGGGAGTTAACTTTTCGGAACGTGATCTGTTTACTCCGATTGCATAATCTAGATGACAAAAATTTTTTGATTATATAAAAGACGCCGACAGAGATTAGTGAAATTACATTAAAGGTTATTAACTAAAGTGTCCAATGTTCTCGCCGTAAACGGAGTTACGACTCCACAGTTTTTGCTGGCAATAAGTTTCGACTCCAATAGCTTGTTTACAAATATGTTTTTATATTATCGTCATGATCGTTTGCTCTTAAAGCTATCGGATCAAACTGTTGCATAACACAAGGCACAACTGTTTATCCAAATAGCCAAAACAACTAATTAGACTGGATTAACCGAGACAAAGATTGTTTACCGCCTAAGAGTAAAAGTAATTAAGTACTTCAGGTCCAAACGTGCGCGTTACTTAGCGACAGTCCGATCATCTCTTTTTCACAAGCTTTCAAGGTCAATCACGTTTTCTTAATAATTTCTAATAAACCTGGTACCTTATAACACCCAAAACACGCAAAACATGAAAAGTAATTGAATAAGATAAATGACCCGATAAATATTCAAAACAGTCCTCACTGATGTAAAATGAACGATTGATAAATAGTAAAACACTCCATCCAAATATAAAACTATTGAACACGAGTAAAACCGTAACAGTACAAAAATTGTATCCTAACACTTAAGGAAAAAAAACTCAGAATTACGGGCACGCAGGGCGAAAACAAGCGGGGTGACCCTATCTTTTTACTGCAGTTTTTGAATGTACTATAAATGGCTGTCATTTGAACCCATTTTGAAAAAAATCTGGAAAATACATCATTTTCAAAGGAATTACCTTAAGTTAAGACAGAGGAGATTATAACATCGATCTCATGCTACCAAAAACTCCCAGTTTGTGGTTCAGTGGAGAACAGCCCATTTACCTCACAAATTTCTCGACCCACGGCCCTGGCCACTCAGCTACAGATTTGTGTGTTTTTAACTGCGGATCGTTTTTGAGTAAAGGGCCCTGGGAACCAGACTACACAAGGTGCGTAATATGCCATCTTTTCTCATTGTTGTTTTCCGTCAAGTCTGTTAATCCAAACTGACTGAGTGATTCTGAAATCAGTAACTGTGTATATGTAGACAAAACTGACGACACCTATATCTGGTTCCTTCCGGTAGCATGGCCAATGCAGTGAAGGATTTTGTTCGAAATGGCCTGTCATCGTTATTTGGAAGAAAGAATTTCAGTAGCCACGGTAGTCAAGAATACCTTCATGTTGAAGATCAAGGAGATAGCGATGACGGTATAGTTTATCCAAGCGAGGAGATGCAAAGGAAAAGCGATGGGACAGGCGAGGATACAAGTACAGCAAATGAGGAAAAATCTGAGAAAACTTCCGCCTTGCAAGCGGCTTGGAATGTTCTCAATTTAATTCAAGGTCAGTGCTAACCATAATCATATTTAAAAGCGAACGAAAAGTTCTGTGATGTGTTTTATGTGTGTATATATGTTTAAAAGAGAGTGCAGTGGAAAATCAAACCCTTTGTTTGTCCTCATAAATGAGGGTCGTTGAAATGGTTGAAAATTGAACCATCTTTTATACCGAGTACCATGTTCGAAAAATTGTGACCAACAACCACGACATAAGGTCAGTGATAAAAGAGTTCCGTGAACGTATGCAGAAAAAAGTATAATTTGGTTGCCTTAAGAAAATCAGAGCTCGCAAGTCTTTTTTTCCCCTATACTACATTTAAATGTGGTTAATTTGGGCCACGAAGCAAGACGTATATCATATTTTCATATCTTTTGCGTTCTTGAGGCTGTCACAACTTTGGAAAATCAAAAATGGAAGGTTCATTAGAATTGTTGCAAATTTTTGGTTTCCCGAAAAAAAAAATAATAATAATAACAACTTTAAGGAGGACATATGTTTAGTTGAATCATGCAGATTTTCTTGCAGGTTAGTACAACAAAAAGGGATAAAAAAAGAAACTTCTCCAATTCCAATTATATTAAAAAATAATTAGAATCTACCGTGAAGAGAATTCAATTAAATGCCATTTATTATTTATCGCGTAGTAGAAGTCGAAAGTATGTTAAAGAAATCCCTTTTATAGGTTGATCAATTTTCATAAGACTGAATTAAATCAGTAAACCGGCCTATTTGGCATTACCTTTCTAAAGGGGGTTACTCTTTTGCTTAAATCGTCTTTGGTTCCTTGTGACATAACAACGAGCGACCTATGTTTGAAAAAAATCAAGCAACAATGCCTTTAATAATCATTTCCCTTATATGAATATTTTATAGAGACCGCAATTGAGAACTTCGAAAAGAAATTTCATAAGACCCAAGTCGCATTATTATTTCTTGAAGGAATATTCGATAAATTAAGTTTAGCGTCAGAGAAAGATAACTTTCTGCCTCTGAGGTACTGTCTTGTTTAATATTATGAGAAAAAAGTAAACCTTCAACTTATAAAATATTAAGTACACTGAAGGTTGGAAGTGAATTAGTTTTCAAATGTGAAATCCAAACAATGTGAATCGTTGCCAATTTTTTTAAATAGGAAAACAAATTTTGAATTGCTGCTTTAAGTCGCCCACGAACGGTTTTTCCCACTCCACAAAAGTTCGACAATTTTTCGCTCATTAAAATTTTTCCAGTCTTTCGAAACATAATTACACGTGTACACTCATTTATTTATTCACAGCGTAAAGCTTGAGCACTGAACAGAACAAAAAAGGCTTTACAAAGCAAATGCTAATTAAACTGTTAAAAAACATTCTCTTTTTGCCAGTCCCTAAAGTTCATCAACGCAGAAACTAGCTGTTGCGAGAAACAAAAACTGTTTTCAATATAGTGTCAGACAGCTGTCACCTAAATCAAAGTCTTTTAATTTCTAAGATAAAAGAATCCTTGTGGAATTATTTTGAAGTTTGCTTCATTTAACATTGTTTTAAAAATTGTTTTCTTTTTTCTTCTCTTTTTCCTTTTTTTGTAACTAATTAGAAGACAACAAATCATAGGAATCATATATTTGATTTTTGGTTTGTAAGAGAATTAACCAGAACTCTGCTAAAGGAATAAAAAAGAAAAAAAAGGATAGTTATCTGAACTAGAAAATTCAAAGGCAAACCACTTCTCCCCTACTTCAAGTTAGGAATTGCTGAATCAAATTTCTTTTTCAGCAAAAATTCACGTATCCAACAACCTGAAAGAAACGTCGGTTAAATTCTACAAGACACTGATTTAAAGAGCAGAAGCTAATTAAACAAGGAGATAATTTTCCTTTTGTCCGCAACTTGTGCCCACAATAGGTTGCAGCTGCCTTGAGAAAGAGACATTTGGTCTGTAGCCCTCAACCTCCCCTCCTTAGTAACTAAGAAACCGCTCATGAGACGGTCACCACACAGAATGATGCACTCATCATTTCCAACATCTAGGCATAACTTGATTGACACGATGACGTAATTTTGAACTTACTGGCAGGGTCCAAATCTTATCAATAATTTTCCCCTTCAAGGAGCCATAAATTTAGATTTAACATTGGTTCCGAGGGTATAGCACTATAACTCCATGATACTTCCAGTATTCGACTATTGTGCTGTCGTATGGGACTCCTGCGGTAAGACTGACCAAGGGTACTTAGATAAGTGCAAAGGCGTGCCGCCAGTATTAATGAAGGCTACACAGTTTCACACCCGCAAATATCTCGCACATTCGGTTGGCCTACGCTCCAGTACCGCCGGGACTATCTAGAGTACATGCTAGTGTTTAACAGCCTTCATGGCCTGGCTCCAGCATATGAATTTAGCCTATAACACGCGCCATAGAGATTTGCTCCGTCTGCCCCTAGCTAGGACAACTAAGTGCCAGGGCTCCTTCAGGTTCAGCGGAGCCAAGATCTGGAACACGCGTCCTCTCGACCTGAAGAGCGAGCATGATATTAAAAAGTTTGCGTTTGGCCGAAAAAGGCACTTTAGATCTAAGCCTAAATGAGCCTCCCTTACTTATGTTATACTTAGTTCTACCATTTTTTATCCTTATTTGTCTTGTGTCTTGTTTTCTTTTTCATCAAGGCTCTATTCAAACCAGCCTCGCTGAACTGGGCACCCCTGACTAAATATTGTTTAAAATAAATAAAATATGAATGCTTTCCACCCGAAAGGTTTTCTTTTAATGTGAGCAAATAGCTCATCTCAGCTTTCATCTCTTTCTCTCTCCAATAGGAGATCGTTTTATTTTTTTTAAACACATTTTGGTAAATATTTTTAACACTATGGTTACGAGATATAACGATGGGATCGAGCTATTTTTAGACTGAAATGCGAGATTTATTCGTGCAAATTTGTATCAAACAGTACCAAAAAAGGAAAGCAATAAGTCTCATGACATTATCCAGAGACCTTTGGCCTGAAAAAAATGTTTAGTTTCTACATCATTTGGTTAAAAGTGAATTTTCAAGCAATCCATGATGGCGGCCATTTGAATGACGTCTCCGGCTACCATAATACTTCTAATAACTTCTGGAACTCATTGTGGGTTAATCTTATGAAAATACACTAACATAAACTTAAGAGTCATTAATTCTTCTAATTCTTCAATTCCAGGGACCGGTACACTTGGCGTTCCGTTTGCTGTGATGCAAGGTGGATATATGTCACTGGTCGCCATTGTGGTTATTTCATTGATCACGAATTACACTGGGAAACTTATTATCGAATGTTTATACGAGAAGCCGTTTAATGATCAAGGCACGCGGGGAGTCCGTCTAAGGAATAGCTACGCATTAATAGGTAACACCGATTTTGCAGTAAAAATAACTTGTAAGATTATGGATTCGTCTAAGAATTAATCGCCTCCTCATTTCTCGATCTAATCTCCAAGCAAGCGAGACTGACCGCCGCTGTAAGCGCGTTCTCGTTTTACATGCAAAACGAAACGAATCAGGATGAAGTTGATCTCACTTCAGAGAACATTCCCGGTGCGAGCTTTAGTGAAAAAGAGATAGAACCATAATTTTTTCTCTCTCTTCTTCACTAAAGCTAGCACCACGAAAGTCCTCTGGAGTAAGATCGACTTGATCGTCCGCCATGTTACTTATTTCAAATTTGCCGCGAGGGTTATTGAGCCTCACTTTGATGCAACTTCCGTTTTTTTTCCTGGAATCGGAGTATTAACTAAGCTTTTTTGCTCTTATTTTTCCCATGTTTTTTTTTTAGGAAAAGCTTGCTGGAAAAGGTATGGCTCAGGAGTGGTCTACGCAGCTCAAGTAATGCAACTTTCTTGCGCATGCGTACTGTACCTACTGCTCGTGGCCGATTTTTTCAACGACCTGTTTGAACACCACTCGCTATCGTATGCAGTGTGGACCGTCATTGCGGGTTGTATTCTTCTACCTTCGGTGTTTTTGAACCAGCTTAAGCGTATCTCCTGGCTGAGCATGTTCAGTGTGGTTGCACTTGTTATGGTCTATGTTGCTGTTATTGGCTTTGGTGTTGTCAATCGTTACAACTGGAATTTCAACCTTGGCTTAACAACCCTTGAGGGCTTCCCTGTCGCCTGGGGGATCATTCTCTTCAGTTTTGTGTGCCATCCATATCTTCCAGGTAATATGATTGTTCATGAATATTACAAAGGTGTTCTAAGGGACCGGTCATTATTTATTGCCTGTGGGGTAGGGGGGGGGGGATTTGAGGCTAAACAAGGTGAAATTTAGCCGATCCCCCGTTTGATTGTTACTTCACTGAAGTGATCCCCCCTAATAACATTTGATGACATTCGCGATCCTCCCCCATGTCTTTATTTTCCAAGCAAATTTGAGAGGTCCCACCTCTGAATCCCCTCCCATTGATCCCCCTTCTGGGTTCTCAGAAACGGCTGATTGATCCCCGCTTTTGTTCTCCTAAAAATCAAGTGATCCCCCCAAAAAATCCTCCCTCCCCCCCCCCCTCCCCGGGCGTCAAATAATTACCGGACCCTAAAATAGCTGAAGTTATGTTGAAGAACGCAGGAGTCTTTAGGGAAGCTAGTGGTTTCGCCCCATGTAAGCGGAATCCAAGACAGTCTTGGATTATCGAGTTCACGCTGTGGTTTCAGGATTCCTGGTACTGGATTAAGGATTCCTTGTCAGTGGAGCTTGAATTCCAGATTCCTTGTGCTGATTATTCCGGATTCCACAAGAAAAGATTTCCAGGATTCCGGACTCTACAAGCAAAAACTTCCCAGATTCCAGAATCCCGGTTACCTTACATGTTACGAATATTCACTTTCACACCCGTCCTTCGACTGTGACGACGAAATGTTATTGTCTTTGATCAAAAGTAAATTTAAAAGGATAAGAAGCAATTTCTTTATCATCTGGATACAAAATACAGCACTAAAATGTTGCTCATTTTAAAATGATTAAAAAAAAAAGGAAAGAAAAAAAGATTTAGACATTTAACTTTCGTCATTATTAAGTCAAAACATATATATTTGTTCCAATAGATATATATAGGAAAGTATATTTTCGAATATTAAGTAAAAGTTGCAATGGCTGACTTCAACTTGTTCTACTACTCTGTTAGGAAGGCTCTAATTTTGTTTAAAACTTATCTCAGACATCGTTGTTTTGGTTTTTAGGCATAGAAGAGTCCATGGAGAAACCAGAGAAGTTTGACAGTGTCATGAATTATTCTTTTTTTGGCTCAGCGGTCGTCAAACTCGTGTACGGCTTCATAGCAGTGCTCACATTCAAGGATCAGACGCAACAAGAAATCTCCGAGAATCTGCCCCCAGGCGCACTTCAGAACACCGCTAATTCTCTCCTGGGGCTAAATGGCATGTTTTCGTACGCGCTTCCTTTGTTCACTCTTATAACAATTGTCCACAAAGCCCAGATCACTTGCATTCCGTCCTGCTTCCCAGACGAACAGCATCCGCTGACTGTTAAAGAACGTGCAATGATCTACTCTCTGCGATCTATGTTTGTGGTATTCACAGTGTTGGTGGCGGTTCTCTTGCCCCAGTTTTCTCTCCTGATGGCAGTGATTGGCAGCATATCGGGCGTGTTGCTGACTTTGGTGTTCCCGTGCCTGTTTGACGTCATTCTTCATCTTGACCACATCAGCACGCGTCGCTACGTCATCAATTTACTTATCGTCTGTGTGGGGGTCTTATCTGGAGGTTTTGGGTTTGTCTTTTCTCTTATAGCGATTATGAAAATATATCTCAAATAATCAGCTATAAAATGAGTAATGTTCCAGGACGGTATTATCTGCGTTAAGGCCTTTCAAGTCGAGCTCGCCCAATAGCTTTTTAGTTTTCCTTTGTTCTCTCGCCGTACGAAGCAGCGATTTTTCCTTTGGAACTACAAAATAAATCCATGTTGTTTTAAAGTAGCTGGTGACAGCAAGAACAAGAGAAAACCATCCCTTTTAGATAATAGAAAAAAAAACAAGGGTAGCTGCACATAGCGTATGTATAGGAAGATATGGACCGAGTTTTTAAACAAAAATCTTTAAAGGGTGACAACAACGGTAAAAAAAAAAGATATGTGATAATAGGTGTGATCATTGAAACTACATTTAAATCCTCTGAATAAACCAGTTTGTTTTCTCGTAAAATAATACACACGTAATGAAAATTGCTGTAACGATAGCTCCGCTTTCCCAAGCACGTCTTGAATTTTGCAACTTCTGTTCAAGGGTTCGAGGGGATGGTCCGAGAAGGGAAGAGAACTTCCATGAAGAAGAAACGGGCATGCGCGCTGTCGTCTTGTTTTGCAGTATTGCTGCAAAACGAGTTGAAAAGCGATGATGCGCGTTTTACCGCACACGAATCAAACCTGTCTTGCAACTAATGAATGAATACTGACTTTTGATTGATAAAATTAAGCCAGAGTCACGCCCTACACAGGTGTTACGTAACGTGTTGGTAAAACAAGTTTGCCTTGGCACGGTAAAACGCGCAACATGTACCGATCTTGTAGCCAAGAGTAGAACTACTCTCTACCTTCTGCAACAAATGCTCGCTACCTGCATCAACCTGATTTGTCGCAAGACGGGTTTGATCATGGCTAGTAAAACGCGCGACATCGCTATTCCATTCGTTTTGCAACAAAGTTGAAAAACAAGTTGCACGTTTCTGTTGCCCGTTTTACCGTACCATTAGGGCGATGTTACACGAGACGGTTCGCAACGACGATTTTTAGCACAACACAGCGTTGTAACATTGTTGCTATATTGTTTTGAAGGCTTGCAACATTGTTCCAACATTGCAAAGCTGTGTTGCGCTAAAAATTTTCGTTGCGAATCGTCCCGTGTAACATCACCCTTAGGGCTGTCCGTAATGACATATCTAACCTCAGAAGAAATATGTACGCGAAAGTAGCCCGCGTGACGTGATTGACGGCTGAGGAATTCATGTGGTGGAAATTAGACCTCATGAATATTCAGGTTAACCATTTCTCACTAAGACCCTGTTTACATGGAGTGGGGGACCCCGGTCTAGTGGGGTAGGTTTGTTTTGTTTCGTGTCCCCCAGAGCGTGAAAACAAAAGAAACCCAACCCCACTAGACCGGGGTCCCCAACTCCATGTAAACAGGCCCCAAATGTACCAAGACAAAGTGGCGACTCTTTGGGGACTCTTTAATTAAGTATTTCGCACTCTTATGATATTTATACAACGCGAGGAAACATTAACAAAAAAATGCCCTACTTTATATTTTGGAAGTAATTGCGCTCCTCGAGCCGAAAGGAACGTTTCAGTACAATTTGGGTAGTCCTTCATCTAGGTAAAGTAATTACACAGCAAAGCGGTAAAGAGACGTTGAAGTAAAAAAGAGTTCACTTTGACGGTCTTGATTGCCGGATTCAGTTTCAAGAAAAAAATGTATTAGGATAGAAAGTTCACCTGACAACACCTATGAATCGTTCAGGAAAATCGGCATTTCTTGGGAATGCATGGTTCCTATATATTCCCTTGATTTTTAGTGAATACATGAAGAGCGGTATCGTTTTCATTATATTTCTCACTTCATTTCCTTGTAAATTTCAGTTCATTATGTCCGACTACCAGATGTGAGTATCTCTGACTTCACTAATGATGTGTCCTGCCCTTTGCAGAGCCTACAGAAAGATAAAAAGTATGAACATGTCAAAAAGAAATTATAATCTGAAGGGACTGTGTCTCGAGGATATTGCTGCTTTAGGTCAATTCTTCTCAAGTCATTAGTGCCTTTACCGATACACAAAATGCTGTTGTGGAGTTATGAAGTAATATATTAAGCACGAGATGCAGTGTTTCAGCACCATATGAAACACTCGCTGAGAGAAGAGTTGAAAATACGACGCGCAGCGGAGTATTTTTGACGAACTTCGAGGTGTTTCATCACACTGTGTCGAATGCTTGACATTCCTTCTCAAACAAAATGATTTTAAAAGGAGAAATTAAGGATGTAAAAATGAGCACTTTTTAATCTGATTTCCAAGCACTAATTTAACATTAATTTCCTTTGTATTTTCTTTATGAATTATTAATGAGAAGAAGACATTACACAGATTTTGGTGATTTTTTTTGCACGCATATCATTAGCCTATCATTAAAACAATGAAAACGTTGGCGCGACTTTTTCAAGTTTCAATCAATGTCTATCCTTGCTAGAGAGGACAGGAAAAATTCACCACTATTTTTGGAATTCATTTGACGAGAAGGCACGTTCTAGCTTTTTGGAAAAGAAAGCAAATAAAGTTTTTCATAAAATATTAATCAGTATAATAAAGTTTTTTTTAAAAATATTAATCAGTTTTCCTCAATTTTATTAGTAATTCCTAAAGAAAATACAAAGAAAAATCAGCGAAATTTAATTTACCAATTCTTAAAAACACTCCAATGCGCGTCGTATTTTAAACTCTCTTCAATTCATTTAGTTTCACCAACCGAGTTGATCAACTCGATTTACCACCGTAAAACTTGAAAATTGAAAAGCTGACCTTTCGCCACCAGTAAAGGACCACAAATTCGTTTGAAATTAACCCTAAACTATCAGGGAACAAACCCGATAGTGGCTTACACTCAAGTAAATGCTAAATGGCCCCTGACTTTCAACATACCGTATTTGCAATCGACTTTTCATTTGAAAGTGATTATTTTCCAAATACCTTCAACATTTCCGTAGCCTCTTTTCTTTTGATATGCATTTGTTCAGCTTCTTCAAGGAGCTTGTCAAATATTTCACTCTGCAATAACAGTTTATTTTTATCAACCTAGTCAGTTTAACCTAGTTACGCATGAAAGCACTCAATTCGATACTTAGGTCCAGGACTCTGGGGCAACATACCAAGCAAGGACAGATCGGCTGCCAGTCTTGAGTAGTTTAAGACCCGGATACGCAGTCTTGATTTAAGTAACATTTTAGATGGATGCAGTGGCTGCTACCTTTGCAATTCGTAATTTCAAATTTTCTTAATTACGACTTTAATCACAAGATTTTCGAATTTTGATAATTATAAATGGAGTTTTTGTAGTAAGTATGTTAGTGAGTTATCATTAGTAGTTTCTAATTCTAACCCTTAGTAGATTCTAGTTTAGACTATATTAATTCGTTTTGTATTTTTAGACTGTATTGTAGAAAGTCAGGTGTCTCCTATTAGTAGTGGGGAATCCCCTCTGCTAGATTTTTTGCTTGACACGTTAATAAAGTCATTATTATTATTATTATTATTATTATTATTACTATTATTAAGGAGGAGTTTAGGTGCTTTGTTGTCGTTGTCTATCATCATCATTATCATCATCATCGTCGTCGTTGTCGTCATCATTGTCATCATCATTATTATCACAATCTAACTTCTAAAGATACTTCCATGTGTTCTCATAGACTGCTAGCAGTCTTCTGGTATTGTTGTGGGGGCGAACAGATCACATGCAAGAATAACCATCGGTTCGTCTAGATGTGCAAGTCTATTGTGAGCGCCATCTAAGGCCCAAAGCAAGTTGGCGCCTCACCCTTTTTCGATAGTCGGGTAACCCACCAAGCGGACAAACATTTCTCTATATAAACACTTTGACTCGCCCAGCCGGAACAACTCGGTAAAGACAAGACAATCAGAGCATTCGCGAGCGCTGTTATCAGTACTTGGCTGGGCAAAGGATTCCTTTTTATCTCATATTATAAACACTAGCTAAAGTGGGACGATGACCCTCTTTCGGTTTACCGGCATATAAACGGCGCTTAACACGAGATAAATTTGTAAAAGCTACGCAAAGTATGTCGAAGTTTAGATTGTAATTCTGTTGCTTTCTTCAAAGTTATTTTTACAGTAGTACCAATAATATGCTACTAGGCAACTAAACTTTTTGAGAGTTTACTAGATATAACGCTCTGAGCGCGGGGAACTGTAGGTTTTAGTTATTTTCTTGTCACAGCCAATTCCCACTCCTCCTTAGAACAGCATACAAGAACCGTATAATAAATATAGGCTTCATTGTAAGCTGTTCAGAGGTTGAGTAGGCATGAGAAAATTTCCTTTATCCTACGGAATGCATTATGAAGATGCTTTGGGCTTTGGTAGGGGGGGGGGGGGAGCGGGAAAGGGGGGAGTGGGAAGGGGCAATATTAGGGAGATAACGACACCACCCACGCGTATCCGATTTTGCTGTCCGCTTTTGAAAAAATTCAACATCAAGAACACTTACAAGTGACAGCTAATGATAAGGTGACTTCTTGTGAGGAAACAATAGAGCAAACAACAGTCAGGCACAATAATACGTACGCAGCGTGGCCGAGTGGTCAGCGCGTCGTACTCGCAATCCGACGAACCCGTGTTCAGTTCCTACTCTGACCGCTACCTAGATTTGTTTCTACAACCCTGGACAAAAGTCCTTGGGACAATACTGCAATATTCATATTTTTCTGCCATTTCTCGGTTCCCTCTAAAAATAGTGCATCGTTTTCAAAATTTCTTGCAGTTCTCCCCCCCCCCCTCCCCGCCCCACCCTATACCAAGTTGAAACTCAGAAAAAAAATTCTGGATACAAGCGTCCAACATTGTTTTTGGGGTGAGGGGAGGGGTTGGACCTGTGTGAATTGGAAAACACCCCAGAAACGCAAAAGTGTCCCAAGACTTATGTCCATGATTGTAGGTAGTTAATAGTTGAAATCCTAGGCCATGCTAGTAAATAGTCACTTGGTTGCCTCCTGCTAGTCGGTGTTTTTAATCCTAATATATATATTATATTTGTATCATTCATTTCTAATTATTTAGTGGAGTTACCTTTAATTAGCTAAGAAAGCATGAGCGCACATCCACTATAACTAATCAACCAATCTATTAATCCATGAATAAATCAATCATCTAATCTATTAATCCAGCAATCTATAAATAACCTAATCTATTAATCCATCAATCATCCAATCTATTAATCCAGTAATAAATCAATCATCCAATCTATTAATCCCGTAATCTTTTCATAACTCTAGGTGATTTCCAGGAATTTTGAATTGCGAAGGGGTTTTGCCGGACTTGATATTGACGTTTTCTTTTTATAAATGTTACTGAAGTTTTGTGTGCAGCTTTTTATAAGATTTTAAGGAAGTATTTTTGTTGTTGAAAAAAATCTATTTATCCATCAATTAATTAACTAATCCCTCCATCCATTCCCAGAGGCGTAGAATACCTGTCCAAGTAACCCAGCTAAAGGAACAAGTTTTTACTCACCTTATAAAGTTTCTCTACAAGCTCACTTTGGATTTTTTCCTTAACAAAATTCACCAAGAAGCACATGATAGCCTTGGGAACACTGAGGAAACGAACCAAATTTTAGTGGCACGCATATCAATTTTTTTTTTCTAGGGC
Organism: Porites rus; assembly: GCA_964035705.1. Taxonomy (NCBI): domain Eukaryota; kingdom Metazoa; phylum Cnidaria; class Anthozoa; order Scleractinia; family Poritidae; genus Porites; species Porites rus. Next base: position 7,346,053 of record OZ038004.1, on the reverse strand, counting down.
ATCAGTATTTTTCTTTCTTTTTGAGCTTACAGAAACAAATAATAAATTAGGAGGAGAAAAATTCTAGACGTCAAAAAAAAGGTTCCTCCGAATGTTTGAAGTTACGACATAAATACAGCTGCAAACTTTGTAAGGGTTTTTCTTTTGGCAACAAATGCCACCTCTCATCAAGACCTTGAAGACAATAGCTTGTTAACTTTGTGCTTGGAATTTCAAAATTAGCTTGAAGATTTCTGGATCTGTCTGACGACAAACTGTCTTCTGTGTCTGAAAGCATAGACTCTGAGAGATCCTGGCAAAGGGGTTTGACAGTGTCTAACAAATCAATAGACCTTTTTACCGATACGGCGGCCATATTGAATTAATTAGATTTAAGGAGTATTATGGGATGCCCAGAGGGCCTGAGCACGATCCGATATACTCGCTCAGTATTTACGCGCGCTTTTTGGGCCAATTTTTCTTTAAGTTTTCCTAGAAAAAGATTGTAATGGGAAAAAAGATCGTTGCGCCGTGTTTGGATGTAAAAATGATAGCCTTTTTCCTGTGAAATATACATTGATGTTCTCTTTTTACCCGAAAAGCGCGCGTAAATACTGAGCGAGTGCCCCCTGGGCATCCCATAATACTCCTTAAATCTTATAAATTCAGTATGGCCGCCGTAACGCTAAAAAGGTCTATTTAATGAGACTTAAAACAACAACAACAACAACAACACGCTTGTTTAAGGGATAGTTTTAACCGCGTCCTGTTGAAACTCATATATTTTGTGGGCACGAAGTATTTATTTATTGCATAAGGGTTTTGTTAAATAAGTTTTTAAAGGGGCGTAGTGTAACCATAAGTTTTTGCTAGCTTGGCAGAAAGGATTGACGTGAAAAATTAAGGGCTATACTCGTACCTATCTTGAATAGATTTCCTTACAATCACGAAATAGGACTTGATAAGCTTACCTAAAACATAACGAAAAGAGGACATCAATCTATGCACTTTTAAAAGAAAGTTTTCTTGTGCAAAGCGCTATTAAACGCAAAATTTAATAACTTACTCCCGTCTAAACCTTGTAAAACCAGTTTGACATCAATTTTGAACAGTACCTTTAGGTAAGCATGGGGTTATTACAAAAGGAAATCAGTAAAACTCACGGATAATGTCGGAATCCATTTGCTCTCTGTCTGTTAAACCTCTCTGCCTAAACGACGACGGTAAGGCCTAGAGAGAATGCAGTGTTGAGCAAAGGTCAGTACGACTTCTAACAATACTCGTAAAGTTACTTGCAACATTGGTAGACGCTACGAAAATGCCGGACCAACAACTGTCAGCTTGCACTCTACAAGAACTTGTACGGAATGAAGTTCTGTTACCAATTACTGACAAATTTTTTTCAGAATTTATAAAGCGTTTGTTCGAAGAAAAATTAAACACAAGTCCTTTTTGTTGTGCACGCGCAATGGCTCGTACTTTCCAACTGCTTAGGCACAAAGCGCACCGTCCTATTGCACTGTACTGAAATCAGGTCCGCCCATAACCGATTAGATTAGAGATTTTTGCTATAGTTTGAAATGGTTAATCATTGATCGCGACCTTTTGACCACTTATTACTGTTCTCCATTATGTAATGGTGCCGAATGACAGTGCGAGAATATGAGTGGCAGCCGACTGCCAAAGCAGATTCGGTTTGGAGAACTTTGTCCAGGCAAGCGTTCCATTTGGGGACCGGTCATTATTTATCGCCTTGGGGGGTGGGGGGGGGGGGGGATTTTAGGGGGGATCACTTGATTTTGGGAGAACAAAAGGGGGGATCGCGAAAGTAATCAAAAGTTATTAGGGGGGTTCATTTCAGTGAAGTAACATTCACAGGGGGGATTGGCTAAATTTCACTTTGTTTAGCCCAAAATTCGACCCCCTCCCCCCCCCCCCCCCCACCTTTCCTTTCAGGCGATAAATAATGACCGATCCCTTGGAGGACAGAAGAAACGTTTCAAAGGCTGCTTCAAAGAGTCCCAAAAAGCCCTGCTCATCACCCCCAGGACTTGGGAGGGAGTCGCTTGCCCAGGACCGTCCAACTTGGCGTAGCAAAGTCACCACTGGGGCCCATGCGGCAAAAAACCGACCAGGGTGCAATGAAAGTCAGTTTTACAGCCTGCCATTATGGCAAGCTGTAGCTAGCACTTGTACTAGCCCACAAGTCATTTTAACTAGCCCCAAAACCCTTTTTGATCAGCAGGATTGATTACAATCCTTCGGTAATTTGAATTTCCCCCAGAAACAGCACTTGCCCGTTGGGCAAGTTAAGAACAGAATTCACTAGCCCGATAGCAAAATCCACTAGCCCCGGGCTATCGGACACGACTTTCTTTGCACGCGCCGACGACGGACCGCAGAAGTACAGAGGAAACACGCCGTGCGCAAAGCCAGAGCAAACTCCACCGACACTGCAGCACCCGCACACGCATGTCCCATGTGTGGGCTCGGATTGGCCTCACTAGCCATCTACCGACCCACCGCCGCTAGTCTTCAATCTAAAGTCATGGTCATCTTCGACTTTTTTTCGAAGGACAAACAACATAACTGGTACAGTGACTGAGTGCATTTCAATCTTCACTCAAGGTAGGTGAACTGCCATTGGATTTGTCTTTTGGAAGTAACTTAATCCATTTTCCTGTTCATCAAGTATTGTGGCGAGCTCGTTTTACACTTTAGAGAATAGATTCCTGCGAAACAAGGGTGGCGCAGTGGTGTTAGTACCACCAATGTGCGCGTGTTGAAATCCCGGCGACGACAGCGAATGTGGTTTGAGATTGTTGGTTTTCTCTTTTCCTCCGAGAGGTTTCTCGCGGGATACTCCGAGAAAAACCAATTCTGGAACGCAATGACACATTTAAACGAGTCCTTAAAATACTCCTAAGTGCTTCGAGGGTAAACAAATTTCAATTATAATTTTTACAATTGACAATCCCAACATACCATTTCTTCGGTTGCCGATTTGCTTGGTCCCACAACTGCAGTTGTCTTGTCCGCGCTGGACTGGGCAGCAGTGCTGCGAATACCTGGGACCCAAGACATAAACCCTCCACTTGAAGTCGAGGAAACAGGATTTTTATCAACTGGCGCAATGGGGGCGAAGGATGTGTTAGCGTCTCTGTCAGGGCGGTGAGTAGGACTGGAATCTGGAGTGGAAGTCTGGGATCGAATCCCCTGAAACAAATTAATTTACTATTAAATATAGCAAACGTTAAGTATGATAGCCTACCTACACCCCCCCTCCGCCCACCCCTCCCTACCTCCCTTTTTTTCTCCCTGCGTTAATTAATTGTGAAATAAATATATACAGACTTGAATTTACTGAGGTGGAAGGCAAAGCAAATCAACCCTTACCCCGGAGAGCAAAACGCCAACGAAGGTTAAAACTAGTATATTTTCGCCCAATAAAGAAGGTAGAGAAAGCCTCACCTCAAGTGGTCCATTTACAAGAACGCTTTGTGATAACTTGCTTGCACGTTTACGTTCCTAGGAATATAAAAAAAAATTAAAAACAAATAAATAAATAAATAAATAAAACACAGAAATTTGGTTTTATTGACTGGGCTGATAGGCAAATTTACAGACACTAGGAGGAGATTCGAGACACGACGTCTCTTCAAGCTTGGACCTTCAGAGCAATTGATAGGGAAAGCATTGTCTGGATTATGTCGATTTCTAAGTTTTTGCTAATTATTTTAGCCCGACTAAAGCCTCGATACATACCATTTCATGATTCATTGCAATGGAAGACACAAGCGATGCACCATCTGTGAAGTCTGGGTGATTGGTGTTAATATAGGACAGTTCAATTTGCACCAGATTTTCTACCTACAAATCAAGTGAATCAATGTTTACTGTTTTATTTGTTTCCTATAAACTGCTTGTTTATAATTATACAGTCAATCTACAATCATCGTCAAAAGTGTTGAGAAGGCTGCATTTTCCTTCCTGCCCCAATACTGGCCCAATGTTGAGCAAATTGCGCGCGTAATGGTTCTGTAATATTCCAACATTAAATGGGGGAAAACTCTCCTTTTTGAGGATTAAAATGGACTACCGTTAAGTTGTGCAACCTTCCCAACTACTTTTGTCTAGGATTGCAATTAAAAATACAGTCTGCCAATCTATAAACTGCAGAGAGAATGGGTACAAGCTAAGCCGTCGGCGAAGCATCTTCTACGATCGTTTGGAAGGACAAGTGTTAGCTATGATTGGTCGATAGCATACAAACAGTTTTACTAATCATACTACAAACCATTCCAGAATGCTTTGCCCCTCGATCAGCGCCTCTTTGTAGGGAGCTTTACCACCGACCACGGCGACGGAACCGTTATTCAAACTTTATCGCGTTTATTCCAGTTCGCTGAAAATGTCAAATGTAGGCGAATTTCCCTGGAGTTGATTTCTTGGGGACCTCACCCAAGTTTAGAACGAGAAAGAAAAATTCGTCGTCACTTGTTTACGTCCTCCATAAAACGTGAAATTAGGAATTTTCAAGTCCAAGTCGTGCAGGGATGGTAAAGAAATGTACAGAAAAGCGTGATGCACGTACAAAATTGTTGTTTTGCTAGTGCTTTTTGAAGTCCTCGTTGCCGTCGCCGAAGTCCTTGCCAAAGCTCTCTTTTGTCTTGAGTACGCTAAAATCGAGTAAGCGAAAGAAAGACTCTTCTGGAATAGACTGCAAAACAGTCTTTTTGCGTATTTTTGCGTATTCAAGTACGCGCGAGCAGTCGTGTGAGGCTCTTTCGCTCTTACGCCACGCTTTACCGATTTCTTTACTGATTTTGAGAAAAAAAACCGACTGTTTTGCAGCCTACTTCTGGAAGGGTACTCGCATATTCAAAATTTGCACTTGAAGTTACCATTTCGTTCGTGGAAGGTAATCTCCGCTGCAGCAGATTTATGACCACCTCGACAATCTTGTCATGAAGACGAGGAAATCTCTTTACTTCCATAACCTGTAAAAGGGGACTGGATTGTATTTAAATGGGCAGAACGCCAAGACAGACACAACATATCAGCCATAAGGGAGAAAGAAGCGTAGTAAGTACACCTACTTATATCTGTCAGGGATTTAACTCGGAACTAAGAGTGCTTTAATTTCCAGCGCAAGCAACAAACTTTGTTTTCAGACCCAGCACTGAGTTTCTACTCTCTTTGAGACATTCGCTTTATAGTCTATTCCAGGCGTTCATATTGTGGGCAGAAAAACAGCGAAGGGGTGGGGTCGCGACGCACTCCACTATCTGAACGCCTGGCACAGGCTTTTCGGTTTACTACAATTGTACCGTTTTGCATCAAATTTCTACGAAGTTTCCGGCAAGTCATAGATGCCTTATTCCCACCACACCCTTCCAATATCCTGCTTGATGTCAATCCCAGTTCCTCTCTCTACTTTCCTTCCCTGGTGCGCCTGCTCAGCAAACATTTGGGGTCTCTGCGAAGTTAATGGTTACCTGTGTAAAAGCATGCTGAACAATTCTCTGCATCTCCTCATGGACGAGCTCCACGCACCGGAGACTGGGTTCCTCTAGCCTACGGATCTGCCTTTTAACCAACAGCTCAAACGAAATCTCCGGTACAAATAAGGCGGGACGAGGACCCTGCAGCGAGAAACGCGAAGAAATAAAAAAAAAACTTACGTGGAAGAAAATAAAGCTGGCTTCACTTGATTAACAAAGGTGTTTTAATAGGAAAAAATAAAGTATGTTTGTTTTGTGTTTGTTGTTGTCGATGATATTGTTTTCTGTTTGTTGGTTTAATATTTTATTGCTGTTGTGCGACAACACTTGCTTCACGCCATTTCGACTCCAGGGAGCGCGAAATTTATCATTAGAGAGAAAAAAAAGAGAGATCGGTCCGAGGTTGGTTCTATTGCCCTTCATAAATTCAGGAAAATTCTGTTCCTAAATTTTGGATGTGTGGATCGCGTCCTTAGATTCACAGTAACCGCTAATTATAAAGGCAAACAGTCGGAAACTTTTCTGGTTCGTCCGACCAAAACAGTTGCCTTGGGCAACTATATGTACTTCCGAAAACAAAAAATTATCTCCAGGGATGAATATCGATTTTTCAGAGTTATACATCTTGTACTTTCTGATCAATGGCCAGTGACGAGTACAGTGTATCTGAATGCCAAGAAATAATAAAAAAAAATGCTCCATTTGTCGAATTTGATAATGAACAGACAATATTGGCCGAAGTTACTCACCGTTGCATTTCTGATTGCAGTAAGAATATCCCTGGTAGCTAAACCTTCCATCGCGTCCATAATTTCTAACGTCCGACCGAAGATATCGTGGAAAATGTAGCAAATCCTAGCCCCTCCGCATCTACAAAGGCAATGATAAATGACAAAGCAGTTTTTTGTTTTGTTTTGTTTTTTTCAAGCCCAGGTTTTACAAATGGTCGCTCAAACAGTGACCAAATAATACCTGAACAATGGCAAGGAATTTTTGCCCAGAGGAGTTGTCGAAGACACCCAGATCAAGTAATTAAAAGAGTGCTTCATTTTTGAAAGCTTGATGGCACGTTTATAAACTTGATAATGGCGGGAAAAGACAAAGTTATCCTATAATTTTAAACGTTCGTGGATAGTCTAGAAACGCGTCGCCTAATATAGTTAACGGACGTAATGTGAACAAGGAATAAAGAAGAGCTAGCAAATTGAATACTCACAATTCTGAAGTTTCAATATCACGTGCTGTTCCTTCAATAATCGCACAGTAAGAAGACGCAAATCTTGTTATGAGTTGAAGAAGCATCGGGCCCTAGTAAAAATTATGTGTTAGTGCCGCACAGGTGAGAGCCTATTTGAAAGGATGCAGAACAATGGTGCAAAGTGGTCTTTTCAGAAACAAATGTAAGGGACTGTTCTTCTGAAATAGTGTATAGAATCCAGGAGTTTTCAAGGAGTTCATTGTAATAAGAACTTCCATACCATACCGCTTGAAAAATTTATTAATACTGTAAAATATAAACAAGTCCTTATAAATCCATTGGATATGACAGTTTCTTGAAAGTAGTTGGAAAAGGAAAACACATATTGACTCTAAAAATTTGGAACGAGACTCTTGGGTATATTGAATTAAGTTATGGCAAATTGTCTCCTTACTTTTAAAAGTAATGCTACATGTACATGGAATCCAGGAGTTTTCCAGGTAACCACAGTTGAAGAACTTCCGAGGCTTGAGAATTTTAATGTAAAATGCGGCCAGCATTAAATTCAAAATATGTCCAAAATTCAAATTCGCACAATCCTTAAAATGGAAAAGAAATCTTAGTATGCAAAAAAAAAATGTTTGCCCCGGAAGAGAGGAAGGAAACACCTGACGATTTTGTCCACGGTTCAAAATAGGACAATTGCGCGATGACGTCATTTTACTACAACTACCAGAATTCTTCAGTTTGTTGTTTTCTTATGCAAATTAGGGCTGTTGTTCTTTAAACCTCAGTGGAATTGACAAATTTAAATAAGAAAACAACGACGAAATGAATTCTAGTAGTTGTAGTGAAACATCGTCATCGTGAAAATGGCCTATTATGATGATAAATCCCTCACAGTCCAGTAGTGAAAGGTTATCAGAACACACTACCTTGTCTTCCACTGGTTCTCCGTAGCTTTGGAGCAGATGCTGATACTGTGACGTCATGGTATTAACACGTGACTTCAGCTCGGGCAAACAGTTCCTAATATGGTGCATCAAAAGCTGCAAAAACAAGAGTTTTTTATAAAAATCTGACAATGGAACATTTCAGATTAGTTCGCACGAGAGGCACTTTTTGCATATAGGAGAACACGAAGCTGGACACATTAGTGAGCTTACACAACGGGACGTCACTTAATGGCAAAAAGAGGACGCAAAACTTTCGTGACTGACAAACGTGACAGAGTTCTTACGTGCGTGTTTTGCCGCAATCTTCACTTTAACATTACTGCGTTCTGATCTTTTCCAAAAAGATCTGTTAAAAGGAAGGTGGAGTTTGGCAAAATATTATTGTGCGCTTAGGATTCGTTATTTTCTCTGCTCTCCCGTCTTGCTGCGTAAGTTCACTGTTATATCTCAAGCTTCCTGCTCAACAGGCCAAATAACATCGGCTATGAATGTACTGTTACCAGCAAGAGGGCTATCAGGTCGTTTCGCCCGAAAGTCGATTTGCCCTACGGCAGTTCGCCTGGACGTTAGTCCATTCGCCAGCTGTGTATTTGTCATGATTTGCCGTTCTGAACCTGAAAAACCAGAATACGCCTAAAAGACATTGACTGCATATGTGGAATCGAAGGTTATCTAAAACAAAATCGCTGAGAGGTATGTTTCCAATGTTGTAGGGTGTTGAATGTCACTGGGCGAATCGACTTCAGTCCTGACGAATGACGTCGGGCGAAAGGACTTTAAGACGAAATTATTTTTACCTTGTTAAGAGTTCGTGAAAGGTACGGAGTACCATTCCTTGATGCTAATGCTGGGTAATTCTTTTGGAAGAAGAGCGCTTCATCCCTCAAGGCAGCTTGGATAGACTGTAAAGAGCAAATTTCAAATTAAGTCGTGCGATTACACTTCCCAAAAGAACGACTGTTTACCCATGCAAGTCGAGCAAGGAGTGAACACATAGCAGGGTTGTCATTAAGAGCCGGGGGCCGGGGATTTTCCCCGGCTACTAAGAGAGTGGTCCCCGGCTACTTTTATTGGAAAATAGATGAAAAATAGAACCAAAAGAAATCCCTAGCCGTTTGATTCCCCGCCTACTTGTTGTATTTACCCGGCAACTTGAAATTTTAGTGACAACCCTGCATAGCATGCGAAAACACCCTTTTCTCCTCGCTCCTCTTCGCGCGAAACGTCCCTAGCGGCGAAGAGCGTGGAGAAGCGAATGTTTTCGCAGGCAAGTGAACACAGGAGAAGGGGCAAACAAATTCACCAAAGTTCTTGGTCGAGATTTCAAGTCAAGTGCACTATCTTCTTGGGCTATCTTCACACCATACCAGTGTATAGTATACTTGTGGTAGCCGGTACAGTATGAACACCTGTATCCGACATGTGACTCTCCACTTTAGAGATCGGAGCGGCGCAAAGCTTCGATCCATCACAGAAATCGCGCCGAAATCACCGTTCTTATGCGCTAAGAGAAGCCCTTTCCGCTATGGGTTTCGTGCCGGCATAAAAGCTATCAGGTATGGTGTGAAAATAGAGTTAGGCCCGGTTCAGACGCGGAACTTTTCATGAGCCGAACTTAATTCGAATTAAGGCCAGCTGATTTGAAATTAAAAGAATCCACAGAACCTCGAGAGTGACAGTAATATCCATCGTGTTTGGTGCACTTGGAACTATCTCGGTGAATGCAAAGGCCTGGTATGGGAGGTTGAGTCTACCAGATATTTTTGGAAGCGCACAGTTGCCAGTCATCCTTGGTACTGCTCATATCTTGCGGAAAGTGTGATATCTCCAAGCTGCGGGATTTCTGCTGAGACATGGCTGTGAATTCCCAGTAAAAGGAACTGGAGAGGATCACACCTTATTTAGAGCATTATACAAAGTCTCAATGCTCTTAAAACCTTACATAATGTTACAGTTGTGATAGAGACACATTACACCACTAACCTTTTTATTGTTGATATCTAGTTGACTTCTGTTCATCACCCCAATAATTCCTAGTTTTACTGGAATAACTGGTTGAAGCAAACAGACAGATATACTAAATCACTATGGTTAAAACTCTTTTGCATAAACATTTACTTTAAAATCTGACCTTGAGGAAGAAGAACCAAAAAAACAACAGCCAGGATAGTTAAAGAGACTAAGAAGAGCAGAGAAATAAATGTGTCACCTCAGACGATAGCTGTGGTTTCCCTTAGTTTTCCTATTAAGCGACATTACTGAAGGATTTCATTTTCCAATAAGAATGTCAGGTTTCCCCATGCAAATACCTTAATGGAACTTAATTTTGCTGGTCTTTAATTTCAAGTTGTCTTTATTATTATTATTATCATTATCGTTATCGTTATCGTTATCGTTATCGTTATCGTTATCATTATTATTATCATTTTTACAATTGAGAAAAATTTGTGAAATTAAAGACCAGCAGATATGAAACCTTTGCGAAAGGTAAACACACAAAATTTAATACCCATAACGAGAGCACTGCATACATGTACATGTATGTCAACAGAACCATTTGCTAAAGGAGTGATTTCACCATACTCGATTACTTAACTGTCTGAGTTCAATTGTTCTCAAAAAATGATAGTAAAGAATACAAGCATAAATCACCTGTTTTAGGAAAAGCAGATGCAAGAAAAAGTACACACTGCAAGACTAAGGTGACAAAGTCAATGAATGAAAGAAAACAGAAATTCGGTCCTCACCTCTGCCATACAAGATGTCCAGAGCATCAGTCCCATGATCCATTAAGTCTAACTTGGTACAAACTGCCAATGTTCTGTTTCCTGTGCAAGAAGAAGTGAGATTTGTCACTCCAGCATTACAAATAAAGTTGTGTCTGATAGTGCAGGGTTAATGGATTTTTTGTAATCACACAACTAAATTCTGTTCTTAACTTGCCTGGTAAGCTAGTGAATTTTTTGGGGGAATTCAAATTAGAGAGGAACTAAGGCAAATTAAAAAATACCGTAAAATTCCGAAAATAAGCCCCGGGGCTTATATTTTTCAAAGGCCCTTTTTGAAGGGCTTATTTTTGGAGGGGTTTATATTCGGAGGGGCTTATCTACAGAGGGAAATTTGCGTTTCAAACTTGATTGGGCTAGCCCTATAGTTGGAAGTAAATTTGCCGTTTTTGCTCATTGTTTTACTTTGTATTTGAGAGCAATTTTCCAAGTACAAGCCCCCGGGTGGTTATGTTTGGAGGGGTGATTTAACGGAGGGTTTTTTGCATTACCGGTTTGGAGGGCTTATATTTGGAGGGGCTTATACATGGAGGGGCTTATTTTCGGAATTTTACGGTAATCTGCATGTACCGAAAGCAGCTGATCTGACTCAGTGAAATCTTCAAAAACAAGTGTCAAATCATACATGTACTTAATGGGACAATGGTGTGATCCACACAACTTTAGTGTACACATTGAAAAAATTACTCTGATTTGAGTCTCACCATCAGGGTCCACTTCTCTTGCAATCTTGAGAGCTTCTGAAGTGGCCAAGTCAATATTAGCAGGCGTCACAGCAAGAATAATAGAATTAGGATTACTGATGTGTTGAAGTATAAGGTGACGAATTTGATTCTCGATGTCCAGTGGCTGATCACCAACAGGTACCTTATAACAGAAACAAAAGAACAGGATCACCCAAAGACACCACAGTGCAACCACTCTTTGTATTTTGACAACACTGAATATAGTTCAGTTTTCTCAATACACAGCAATAATTATTTCAAATGTGGCAAAATGTAATTTAAGCAAAGTTACATGACTGTAAACTTGACACAATGCTGGCCAGCAGTTTTTCCCCCAGGCTAGGGGTTGTGTGCAGGGACTACACAAGTTTACAGAGCTCTCAGCTTCAGAAATCAAGTCATTCTGTAGTTATTTTGCTTCTCCCTACTGGACAATTCTTGCTGATTTTACCCCCTATCCACCCATCCCACTCACAGGGTTGTCATGTATAAAATTATTCTTAAAGCAGTCTTCTACAGTAGGTTTGTATTGTCCCTCCACAGTTCTTCCTTTCTCATGATAGGCACTATTTCTCCAAGCTCATCTATTGTTGATGGAGTTAATGGAAGGTAAAAGAAACCACAACACTGTTTCAGTAAAGAGTAGTTTACGTAGACCCCATTAGCCACCCAGATGCCAGACTCTGGTATGTGGTATGTATGTGCATGCATTGCTCTCAGCAGGTCCACACCAGCTTTTAGGCTGCCTTATACATGTAAAAATAATATTACCTGCATGTCAATGACAATGAGAATGATGATGATGATGATGATGACGATGACGATGACGATGACGATGACGATGACGATGACGATGATGATGATGATGATGGCATTGATGATGATGATGATAATGATGATGATGATGATAATGATGATGATTTAGTTACAATTTATACATGTAAGTATTCCAGCAAAAAATAAAGCCAGTATATATTTTTTCAAATTAATAAAATCAATTTAACTCCCACCCTATCAATTGAAATTTTCTGTACAATGTGTGTCAATCTACACTAACCTTTGTCACTCCAGGAAGATCAACCAATGTTAGGTTTAGCACCTTGGGTGAATAAATTTTTAATCTGATTGGTTCACTTGAAATTCCCTAAAAAAAAAAAAAATTGGGAAACAGTTTTTCTTTCTGAACTAATGTGGCCTTCAGCCATTTTTCTATTGCCGAACTCAGGAAATGAAACAATTATTTTAATACTGACAATTAAAAAGAATTAAAGCTGACTAAACAAAACTCTGCAGAACTTGAAAGCTAAAAAGGCATAATGACAATTGCCGTGATGTTAGATGTAATCTTCCACAAACCTTGTTACTTCCAGTTACCCTTTCAGTTTCACGTTCTATTTCTTGACAAATTTCATCAAAGTCTGCTATTTTCTGCGTAATGTAAATAAAAAAATCCTTGTTAATTTTTTGCTAGAAAACAATTCAATGGCTGGTTGACTGTCGATTTACTAGTTGCTCAAAGACATGGGTACACATACAACAAAGTAAAGTAATCATGTACATTTTTAGCTAACTAACAGAGCTGACAGAACTTAGTTTTTTAACCCAGTCATCACTTGCACATGTGAAAAAGTCATTTATTCATCACCTCCACGTTGTCCCATGGTTTTAAAAAATGTCTCTTAGCCAAGCAGAAACATTGTTTGTCAGCATTTCTCTTGGAATTAAATCTAAAAAAAATGCTTTGAGTGGCAAACAGAGTACACAGGAGATATAGAAATGGCGAGTGACAAAACTATCTGATGGCTGCCTAGTGTCTTAATCTTAGAATTTGAAAGACATCATAGTTCCTACAGCCATACATTAATTCAGGGAGTATGTCAGAAAACAAAAATAATAGAGTGGTCATTACTACCCTTCCAGATACACACAGTGCCTATCACCTGCTCTCCCATACTGTTTACTAAACCTCCCACACAAAACGGACTTTAGAGCTTTTCTGTGCATAAGTTTGCAAAATTCAGAAAATACAATGTAAATAACATTCATCTCTGGGGGATGAGTAGATTTTAATGTGGCAGCATTTTCAGAGATATTAATTTCATCACTAAAAACACACTAAGATCATTTCGTCATTATAATAAAATTATTTGTTGTGGTTCAATTTTATCCTTGGTTTAAACTAATGGTATTTTCCATTGTTTTAGGGTATGGTAATCTATAATAATGAGTTTGAAAAGAAAAATTAAATTAAACCAAGGATAAAATTCAACCATCAACCTATTCATGGAAGGGACTGTTGATGGTCTGTACTATACATAGAGACTATGTAATGATGACCTAAGCCACAACTATGTAACATAATTATGTATATGACATATGACTTAGGAACTAGGCCATTTTGTGTGTATAGGGGGTTGAGGTAGTGACAAAAGATACACTGTACTACAATGTAGATTTTCAGGGGTTAATGTTTCTGAGTGCAATTTACAAGTATAGCAAGAATAGTTTCAAAAGCCACACTTGTAAATTATTCCACTAGTCTTCTAAAAGTTTTATCACACCCTTGTACATTGACCCCGGAAGTTTGCATCTCCGAAATGTGTTAGACAAGTAGATCTAGACAAGTTTAGATTCTGTGTAAAAAGTAAAATAGTGTGTTGTAGCTTACTCTTTCTTTCAAATGAAGAAATTTTCCCCATTCCTCTGGTTCTTCATTTTCTTTAGGAGAGTCTTCACCCTCATCATCAGAGTAATCTTTTAAGAATAACAAAATCCTGGGTTACTTTAAGTATGAAGAATAACATTGACTCAACTGACATATACATGTACAGCACTGTACATGGTATGTACTATTCAGTAACATCATACAGTGTCCCCCGTGCAGCAAACTTTAAGTTACACTGTACAATTACGTGTAGCCAATTGCACTAATGTTACTGTAACTTTGAAGTTACTGCAGTGGATGATAATGGAGTGTATATCTATGACAATGTATTTAACTTCTTATTACGACCATCTAGAACCAGTCATACTTATCAAAAGGGGCTACATCATCATTGCTATTTGCTAACTTTTCAAAAAGCTAATAAACATGTCTTCACACATACATTGATCTCCAAAAGTAATGTTCCTTGTTTTTAGCACTGGGCAAGTTGATTTTCCTTTCTTGAATTTTTTAAATTGTTGTTTCCATTGTTCTAGAGATGATTTTAGTTGCACTGTACAAGAAACTATTGCTAATCAATAATTGAATTCCACTGTCACTGTCATGCAGTGGTATATTTTTTAAAGTGCCCTCAGTTTGAGTAGTACAGTTATGAACAGTACAATTTGTTTGTCAAGTTTGTGGCAAAAATGATTAATTCTGCACTCTTATGTTGCAGCTTAGCCTCCAACTTATCAGATATAATATCTTTTTGGCAGGCTAAAAGGTGACGTGGAGCAAAAGCAGAGTGGTGTGATAATATTTTGTTTGGGTTTGTAACAATAATTTTGCAGCCAAAGTTTTGTAAAGTCATTATTAGAAGTAGATGCAATGCTCATTTCTCACAAGAATCTCCATCCTCATCTTCCACGCTCTTTGGTTTAATCCCTTTGGATGATCTCTTTGAACTTGTGGTGGCCCTGGGCGGAGTATGCACTAACTGAAGAATCAGCGGCCGTCGCGTGACAACACCAGAGCCTGCAAGGCACAGTATTAAAGCTGGTAAATAGCTAGCCTGAGACAACAGCCAACCTTTGGCGACACTACCTCTGGTTTCCCTGTGAAATGACATCTGAGTAACAAGTGCAGAAATTTCATACTCTGATGATGCGTCTTAACCCAGATCTGGGTAGAGATGCTTACGGAATTTCTGTAATCATTTCTCAGAATTCATTTCACAGGGAAACCAGTGGTACCATCCCAAAATGTAGTCTGTTTACTCAGGCTAGTACATGTATATAGCACCTATTGTACTATATTCCTCTCCCTACTCTTAACTGGATGCAGTCCACTGGGGTGTTGTCCCCAGATGCATGACTTTCTATTAAAAGGGAGCCTGAAACAAAGTCCTACACCCTGCAAGTGACTACTGTTTAGGAGTGCTGTTTAGTGACTTTCACTCACTAAACAGGGAATACTATTGGTTGATTCTAATGATAACATGGCCTTGACGAAATTCAAATGTATCCTGGTCATGATACGATTAAGCAATTGTACACATACTCTTCTCAGGTTATAACAGAATGTGACCAAACCATGGTGGAAAGTGGTGCGACCGATTGCAGGCAAACACTGGCAGTTTTCACTTTCATGAAAAAATGCGGCAACACAAATACGGAGCCATATAAACTAAAGAGCAACAATTTTCAAAGTTATCCAAGAAGAGATACAGCAGCCGGTAAGTACATGTTGTTTGTCCGCTTACGGACACTCATGTAAGCGGACACGGACACTAACGTAAGCGGACAAAACTCTACTTATGGCTGCCTTCACAAACCCTGT
Organism: Porites rus; assembly: GCA_964035705.1. Lineage (NCBI taxonomy): Eukaryota > Metazoa > Cnidaria > Anthozoa > Scleractinia > Poritidae > Porites > Porites rus. The sequence continues at coordinate 7,330,419 of OZ038004.1, read as the reverse complement.
TTTTCTCTCAACTCCCACACAAAAATCTGTATTTTTACATTCCCATTAGTGGCCAGCTCCAGGTATAAAAGGACAACTTTTTTGCATCCCAAGGGTGTCCGCTCACAAGACCTTCCACTGTAATTCATTCAGCAGTTTTGAGGATTAAAGTTGTGTCCTTATAAAGCAATATAAGAACCAATATTGTTTTGCTTCATTCTTTATTTTTGTCATTGTTGAATTAAAAGTTTGGGAACATTATATAGTGTGGGTGATAACGATCAAAGGTCAAAACACTTTTGCTCCAACGCCGTACTTTGCACAAGTTTCACATGATAGAAGGTCAAAACACACATGATCAGATTACAAGTGATAGAAGGTCCAAAATGAGTGATCAAATTGCATTCTTTGCATTCCATACATTCTTAGTGGAAGTCCCAACAAATGCTGCCTACATACATGTGATGCATGCGTAATAACAACCTGGATATTAGGATTGTGGAAAAACACCTCCAGGCGCAATCCATCCAACCAAAATTCCAACTGGTCAGACCGGGAAAAGTGGTCCACTTCAAAAGGTGTTTTTTCAAAACTTTTCCAGTTGGACTGAGCCAATCCATTGAGTTTTGGACTGAAATTTCCGGAAATTTTGGTTGAATGGATCGCGCCCTTAATGTCAGGTCCCTTGGGAAACCAGTAAGTTTTGTTTTCCCTCCAGTCATGGCCCAAATTGTTTGAAAGGTGGGTAATGTTATTCATTGGATAAATCTCTATACAGTGGATAGTGTACAGGTAATTGGTTTTTCTAATACTTATCCACTGGAAAGTGATTTAACCAGTAGATAACCCTATCCATCATTTGAACAACTGTGAACTGATGTTTTCCTTGACTTTGTCTCAAGACTGGAAACATCACCATCACCAGGCCCCTACCAACCTTAAAAGCACCAGTTCCCAAGCTCATCAATTGGAAATTAGAGTTTAACCGTTTGAGCCGAACTATGTTTTATGAGCCAGCTCCTTCACTGTAGATAACTAAGCCAATGTAATAACATAGTGAAAGCAAAACTTCAAACTGAACAGGAACAAGAAAACAAAAAATTTGAGTTACAGTTACCTCTCGGTAAGAAGTCTCTTCCCACAAGGTTCTCAAGAACTGAACTTTTGCCACTACTCTGTAAAAAACAAAGGTTGATGATTACCATACAATATGAATTCTCTTTTAACAAAAGGGTAAACATAAGTCGCCTACAGCTAAATGATTTTTATTGCTTTGCTGCCATAAACAAAACAATGAAACTTTTGACCTCATTAGCTCTTTCAGATACTTTGATTTAATGTCGTCACGTCACTTGTATATCTGTCTAATTACACAAAAGAATACGTACAAAAGCATGTGTCTGTTGTATTCAATTTAGAAGTACCAGATTTAGATAAGACAAAATAACTATAATGTTGAAGAATGCTCATAAAAATCATTTACTCGCTGTGTATCAAAATAAGGCAATCAACATAAGTATTAGCAAGTGGAAGGCAAGACTGGACAAATATACATGTTTTATATCGCTTCATGCAGGAAGACCGGCACAACAAGAAAATTTCAAAACTTCATGATCGTTTAATTTAAAACTTAAGCTTACAAAGGATTCTGAACAAAATCAGTGCAAAAACAAATCATTTTCAGGGGCTGTCTGTTTCTTTCTGACAGGGTTTCGTTGGGAGATCTTAAATTTAATTTCAATCCTGAAATATCACTGCATTTTTCTCGATCTTTCGGTTTTGCAGCCTAAAGTCAGCTATTTCGCAACTGACACGGAAAACAGCACCATCGACCAACTGTCTCAAACCGTTATTCACAAGAAAGGTGAATTAGCAATCTAACTGCATCTGGACTGAGTACAAATCAAACAATCTCTGCCGTTTAATCTTCAAGCAAAGGATCAACATAAAGCTTTCTTACATGTACAAATTATGGAGAGAAATTTCCACACACCTGGGCGCCGACAACTACAATTTGCGGCAGTTGGATGGCTTCTGTCCCCACAGTATTAAACACATCTTGTAGTTTGTTAATAACTGGAATGAGCTGATCCATTTAAAATATCATTCCAAGATCGGAAATAATTACAATATTTTGCACTCTCCCTACCGGTTCAGAGCTTTTGACTGTTTTGAACTTCGCCTTTCCGCCTTTGCGTTGAGCGCATATATTTTTAGTGCAAGGCCGCTGGACGAAGAAATTTACTGTCACGTGACACATACAGAACTCGTGTCGGTTTCAGTTTTCCCCTTTTTTGCTGTCAATTTGCTCTGTCTATTAATAAAGAGGGTTTACTTTTGTAATAATATAATAGACTGCGAGCACATGAAGTTCGGCATAAGCTGCGATAGTTTGCTACACGGCCGTTGTTTGTATCATCACCGGGGAGGCGGGGGGGGGAAGGGGGGGTTGGGGTACTCCCTTTATAGCTTGTACGGGGATCGATGTACCGCTGGACAGGGTAACGTTTTTGCCTTCTCTGGCCTAAACTGGGGCAGGGTATATAATTTTACTCGAGTATGTCCTAAAAAGGGCATACGATTTCGCACAAGTCTGTGCTAATATTGTGTGCATGTGTTTTATCCTAAACAGGGTAATAAAATTGAGGGTTTTGTCTTAGGGTGCGTTCGATTGGGAAATCTGGATTTAGATTTTGAAAATCCGGATTTCGGATTTGCAATCGAACGCGAAATGCGAAAACGGATTTCAACGCTGAGATTTTCAACCGTTTGATTGGGAAATCCGAAAAAGGATTTGAAAAACTGTCCTTAAGAACGGTGGTCTTGCACGCGCACGCATACTAGCAAAAAGAAGACCACTGTTCACGTGAATAGTTTTGCAAATCCTTTTTCGGATTTCCCAATAGAACGGTAAAAAGGAAATCCATGAAATCCGGATTTGGATTTCTCAATTGAAATCCACCCTGAGGACGGATTTCTCGTAGCTGAAATCCGTTTTCGGATTTCGCGTTCGATTGGGAAATCCGGATTTAGATTTTGAAAACTTCTCCGGATTTCCCAATCGAACGCACCCTTGCATTTCTTTTTTTTTATCGGTGGAAAAAAAGAGGAGGAGAGGAATGTTGCGTGACGACACAAAGAATGGCTAGTGTGGCGATCGTGCCATTGGGCATTGACTTTCGTGGTCCCCGAACGACTTTTGACCAGGAGTAATCGGCTCCTGTTTTGACTGAACAGTTCCGATCCCGAACTTTTAAAAAATTGGGAAAAGGGTTTTAAAAAAATTGGTAAGCCTATAAGAATCAAAATGACATGATTCTTCCAATATTTCCGGAGAAAATTTAAGTCGCTTTCTATGCGGATATGGCTTCTGAGAGTTCCCCAATTCAGTATCCGTATCCTTAGATCGTTAAATTTCTAGCACCGTCAACCTCGTCCATAGGGCTTTTCCCTTAGAAAATTAAAGCCGTGGAGACGAGAGGTTAGTGTACGCCCGTTCGTAATTGCAATATTGATTATCAAAATACGAGAAGCTGCCAAAACGTCGCAGAACAATTTGTGGAAAGCCCCAGTCATGACACCCAATAATCCATGTTCAGTAGTCTGGCGAGGAAGTGAGAGATTCGGCACGTGCGATATGTTTATCTTGTAACTAAATTGTTTTTAAAGGAATTATGAGGGTCAATTATCGATTTGGCAAGCAATTAGATACATATCCAATTAGTTCGTTATGTAAAGCCTGATGTAACTAAGAAGAGGAAACACTGCTCACGTTAAATTAATAGCGTAAACAGCTGGTCTATCCTTCTAATTCAGATAGTTCAGATAGATAAAATGAATGTCTAGTGGCTTCAGTCTGCTTCGTCAGGGCAAGTTAATCGCTGGTGGCGTAATGAGAGAGCAAGTAAATCATTCTGGCCAAATGCTAGGGGAAAAACAAAATTATAAAATTCAAAGACTAGGTAGAAACTGTCAGGAGGGGGAAGGGCGCAGCTGTACAAAGGCTAGGCACTAGCAAAAGGCCACAGGAAGTGCAAAGAAGTGTGTTAACCACAGCAAAAGTGGATCGGAAAGTTGGCGTCATCGATGACGTCATTCGGACTTCTCAATTACGTTCTACTTCTTAACGGTCATTTTCTCGTTTTTTTCGTTGTTGCTTTTCTTTTTTTTGGCGGGGGGAAGGTTTTTTGTTTTGTTTTGTTTTGTTGTTGCTGTTGTTGTCGTTTTACTGTACATGTAGGTGCTAAAATTGGGTATAAATAAATCAAATAAAGTCGACTCCCGATAATTCGAACCTTCAAAGGGAAACAAAATTTCGAGTTATCGGGAGTTCGAGTTATGGAGGGTAAAATTATATAGAAAATGCTCTGAAGGGAAATGAAAATTGCTTCAGTTAGCGGGAGGTTCGAGTTATAGAGGCCCGAGTTACCGGGAGTCGACTGTACTAGTTTTTTACTATTATAATTTTGTGCAAGACTGTAAACTCGCATGACTGACGCGCACGGAGATTGTTAAGCGTGACAAAGCGTATTGTCACCTCTTACTCGGTGGTTACTTTACGGTCATTTTTAACTCGTCGAACTATAATTTTAGCCTCCCACGCCCGAACGAAGGCCTAAGAACCTCTGCGTGGGAGGATAAATGTCTCCCCATGGGTTTGCGCCGCAATCAATGGGACGTGAACAATAAACATTTTGATTTGGGAAATTATCCGCAAATTACATTATAGTAATTTGAGGAACTTGAGATCTCAGCTCTTTTAAAGTTTTTTTTTTTAATTGAGCAACGAGCAAGAGGAAGCTGGATGGGGAGCTGGTGTAGGCTTTTACCCCACTAACTCTCTGGAACAGGGCATGAAATTCATCGTTTATCTCTGATAGAGGGGTGTATTTTACTTCAGTTTGACTTTGGAACAGGGTTAATATTTTCCTATAACCCCTGATGAGTCTTGATCAAGCTTTGGGGCGGATATGTACCCCCGGATAAGGAAAAAACAAATACAAGCTGTGGACACGTGAGGTACAGACGTCACAAACCGGAAATGGGAGTGTTACCTTGCCTTAATTCAACCTTAATCGTTGTCTTCCTGTTTTACTCAGAACTAAAGACGTCACTAAAATGCACTGCAACTAATAGACATAAGCTACACCAGACCGGAAAATTTAGTTTAGTTTCGGATCGTGGAAGGATTCAGGCTGAGGATTATTGTATAAGTTTCTCAGAAAACTGAAGGTCTTCATTAGTGGCTAGAAGCAGCTAGAAGTCAGCGAGTCGTCGTTCTAGATAGAGAGAGACAGGTATGAAATAATTCCAAGCTCCTGAAGTTTCTTTTTTCTTAAATCAATCACCCTGGTAAGCGACGAGAAAAGCATTATATGAACTGGACTTACGAAAGAGCCTCCGCTCCTGGGAACATTTGAGTGTAGTACGACACCTTGCGAGTAAAAATTCAGCAGGACAACATGAACTCTATACTATAATAACTCGCATCTGAGTCATTAACCCCTCATGAACTCTCTAATAACTCACATTTAAGTCATTCTTCTGAAAAAGTATAAATTGATCTAGGTTGAGGTTTTTAGTTGATCATGTTATCAGTATGAAACAGCTAATTCGTGCCCCGCGAATAAGCTTGTTGTTTACTTGACGCGTGAAGTCTGACACGAGAGATTATAAACGTGACATCTGTTAATTGAAATGCGTGACAATGTACAACTAATTAAAATTAACATTGTATTTTCTATAATCAAATCACTCTTGCAGAGTATAACTTTGAAGAGAAATAAACACACGCTAGATCAAACTGGAACAAAACTTTAATATGGCTGACGGTGAGTCTGGTTATGCAAGGCCCAGTGATTTAATGTATCGGTCAAATCGAAGCTTCAACATGCCCCCCCCCGGGCATACCCCGGGCATTTGACACCTTTGCCGTCCCGGGGAGGAGGGAATTTGATTATCAGAGTCTTCCAGGGGGTGGGGAATTTGAACTGCACCCTCGATTTCATGTAAAATCTTTGGCGTGGCGACCTATCATGGGGGACGCGGTGTTAGAGGATTTTCGTGGAAAAGATTGTGCCTTTGTGGCCAATTGTTTACGAGGAAAGGGCTTAAACAAGCTTTGTGTCGTATTTGAAGTATTTAAATTTTAAAATTTTTAATACTGGATTCAGGCTTTGAATGTATGAATGTATTTTATTGTTGAGTTCACATTGAAATACAACACCTATACCGGCGATTCAATACAACAACATAAAATAAAATAAAATAAAAAGCTCAGGTCAACTACTTTGACCTACTGTAAGTATGTTAATTAATAAGATTAGCGATAATGCATGTCAGTGAAATGGTCATGATGTAGTAATCTCTATAGGTGGGATCTTATTTTATACAACGCTTTGTATGTTGCATGACGAAGAAAAGCTGAGCATTCAGTGACTTTGTAGCAGCGATTTCCGCCGCTTTGCCACAGGAAAAAATAACAGATTCCCAATATAGGATATTTTAGGGTATTTAAAGAATACCCACAAAAATCCCAAATTTAGCAAAGTGAGACAAGTCCCAACCAGAGAATTCCCAACCAAGTTCCCTGGTTGGCACTTGTCTCACTATTCCAAATTTGGGAATTTTGTGGGTATTCTTTAAATATCCTAAAATATCTAAAAATGGGAATCTGTTATTTTTTCCTGTGTGCACGAGACTTCTGTTCGTAGTTAACACGCTAACCGCGTTCCTCAGTCTTTGTTATATTTATAAAGATTTTGTTCGACAACTGAAGGTGTTTCCGCCGTCCTTCTGTCATTTTTGTGCCCGTGAAATGTCCCCGGGGTGGGGGCATTTGATCACCTGAATGGACCCTAGTGTGGGGCATTTGAACGGTATTTTGGCCCGGGTAGGGGGGAATTTGAACAAAAATTTTCAAAAACGTCAAATGCCCGGGGGGTTGCCCGGGGGGGGGGCATGTTGAAGCTTCGATTCTCGAAGAGTTATATGACGTACATGGCATGATTCTTCGGAACAGGGAAACTGTGTAGATAAACTTAGATTCTCTTCAAAAGTTTGCAACTCTTTCAAACTTAACTTAGTATCGTTTTAATAGGAAGTGAAGCTATATATTGCTTCCCAGACTGGTATGATCTTGTAAACGTTCACTAAGTCTTGTCCATGAAGTTCGGTCTTTGCTGAGGTAGGTGATAAAATATAGACTGGACTGGATTGGTAAAACGTGGACTGGATTAATAAAAAATGGAAGAATGAAACATGGGTTAATAGAACATGGAGTGCTAAAACATGGATTAATAAAACATGGAGTGATAAAACATGGAGTAGTAAAACCATGGAGTGATAAAACATGGAGAGATATGGATTAATAAAATAAAATACAGTAAACATAAGCAAATAAATGACTTGATCTTGTTCTGCTCACTTTTCAGAAGCAGTAAACTATTGATTCTAATGAACCAATGAGTCAACTTTTCAAATATTATTTTTGCTCTTTGATGCAGCTCCGCTAACAACGTGAAACTAAAAACCACAACAACGACAAAAAGTAACGTAAAGTAACGTTATTCAGCGAGGGCGAGACTACACAATTTCAAGCGCTGGTATAAAAAGGAATCTCTCCATGTTTATCACGCCATGTTTTGTCATGCCATGTTTTATTAATCCATGTTTTATTTATCCATTTTTTATCACCCCATGTTTTATGAATGCATGTTTTATTAGTTCAGTCCATGTTTTACCAATCCTGTCCAGTAAAGATTTTATCACATGCCCTTTGCTAAAGTGAATTGCACTTCACGCCGGAAATACGTGTTCAGGAAATACTTATATTTATCAAGTATTTTTATATTTACCAAGATATAACGGGTGGGGGCGGAAAGAGCGTTGCATCCCCTAAAATAAATAATCTAAAAATCTATTTGCTTCGGGGAAAAATAGGATGGGTGAAGCCGTTATATCAGGAAGAAAAGGCCCTTGCCCTTCAGGAACGTTTAATTCATTAAGATGCCTGTTTATGTTTATACAGTAGTCAGCTGAGAAGAGGGTGGGAAGGGATGTGCATGTAGTAGATAGTGAAGAGCGATGTATGCGAGTCCATGAGATACTTCAAAATTCTACTTCTTGTAAAATCTTAGTTGGTCATGACCAGTAGCTTGCGTATAACCGCCCCCCCCCCCCCCCCTTCACCCCCCAGCTTCCAATTTAACGCCGCAAACGAAAGTCAACCGTCTGCAAATGCTAGCGCCGGAATCCTTGTTCTGAGGTGCTTTCATCATCCTAAACCGACTGGTCATAAATCAGAGGAACTAACATGGAATGACATTAACATGGAATGACATTGTTCGATCGAGGGAAACTGTTCCATTTAAGTTTTGGCCAAAATGTTGATTACATCTAAGAGAAATGGGTACGGGACTGCAACCAAGGTTTTTTTTCCTTTTTTGCAAATATAACGGAAATTTTCGGTCGGACCGGACCGACAAACCCAAAAGGATCATCTCTGGAGGTGCAGGCCCAATTTCATTGGAAATTTTCCACGCAGACCAAAGCGTTTCATTTATTTCTCGACCAAAATTTTTGAAAATTTTGGCATGATGGAAGCACCCCTGAACCACAGCTCTGTACCAGGATTTAATTACTCACCATTACTAACCTGTTTAAAAAGAGGTTGTTCCATTGGCCAGTCAAATTGGCGGGAAATTCGAGACGCACTGCTGGTAATTCGTTTCAAGTCTGTTGGGGATCTCGGCGTCGCTTCGCAGACGTTGCTTGCCGGGGTAGCAGGTTAGATTTCGTCTGCCAGTGTAGGTTTGCGCCCCCTCCCCACATAAGAAAAAACGTGAGAGAACATGCGTTTTCCCCAGCTTATTTGGAAGATTTTCGCGAAACTTATGTAGTTCCTTTAAGGTCCTTATAAGAATTACTAGTACTTTTCAGTTTATGATTTTTTTTCCACATTAGCGCGGTACCCTAGTTCGTTTTGACCATGCCCGTAATATTGATTAACCGAATTAATATACTTGTGAAGATAATCCATCCGTCCAATCATTCAACCTAATTGACCATCGCACTTGTCTATGCAGAAACGAGATTTTGGCCTTTGAAAAGGGGAGTACCGAGCGATGAAGAACTCTCCAAATTAGCAGACAGCATACCGCACGACTGGAAGAGGCTAGGGGCGGCATTGGGATTAAAAGAAAAGTATTTAAATGCAATTGAGATGAACAAGCCCAACGATGTCTACGAACGTGCTCTAGCTGTTCTTCAGAAGTGGAAGAAGCGAATGGGCCGGAAGGCGACTTATGGCAGACTAGCCGAGGCTTTGAATGACCAACTTGTTCGACGACCTGATTTGGTGAAGAGATACTCTAGATCTAATGAGATAGAGGATCTGGAGGGTAAGAAAGTTTATTTATTTATTTATTTATTTATTTATTTATTTTTTAATGTAGCCTCTGCCAAGTTCTGAGATGGCTGGGACAGCTCGCCCCTTGAAAGGGAATCCGGATTCCAGAATGCAGAAAAGTTTTGCTAATTGTGGAATTCGGAGTCTTGGGCTTTAAAATCCGGAATACAGCGCAAGGAATTTGGAATCCCACTAACGTTTGGAATCAAGAATCTAAGTTCCACTGACAAAGACTGAAATAACGTAAGGAATAGCGTTTGGAATCAAGAATCTACGTTCCACTGACAAAGACTGAAATCCGGAATCCACGGCGGAGAATCCAGAATCCAAAATTGTCTTGGATTCCCTTACGTGGGGTTAAACGTGGCAAAAACAAGCGATGCGCACGTGATACCGCCTCCTTTCTCCCCAGCCCCCTTGCGTTTTTCGCTTCAGTTTTCATGATCTCTGCTCATTAACCCTTTAAGTCTAAAGACAGACCAACATCGATTATCTTCTGACGATATCAATTCTTAATCAATAGATTATGTTAGAAGACAGAAAAATGCTCACCAAAGGCAAATTGCTATGACATTTAAACCAAACTCTCTCAACGAATTCTTAAAGGAAATGTATGGACATCAGACGTCTGGAGAATTTGTATGTAGATATTGGGCCCGAAAGAGTTAAGTTGGAGCATGGAACTGGCTACCTTACAGTACCAGATCCTTGAGATAAGCGGAGGCCCAGTCATCCAGACCCTTACATAAGGGGGAGGGGGGGGGGGGGGGGGAAACTGGGCCTCTCCCCTGGCCGCTGCCTTAAGTTTTGTAAGATTGTTGCGATCATGCCGGATCGAACAGTCACATTATTCCTTATAAAGTAGCCCTAAAGACCCGCTGGGTCAATGGCTTTCCCAAGGAAAAACGGCGCACGGTTTTATGGCTATAACTTTGAAATAAATGTAATGAAACCCGAATTGAAATTTAGTAAACAAAAAGACCTCATCATTCTTAAGAGCATATGAAAATATAACTTTTAAGTATTGCACAGGTAGACATTTTTTTTTCTGATTTTGTTAGTGTTGTAGAGACTATTATTTTACTTTAAACTTGCCTTCATCCACCAGGTTGTTTCTTTAAATCTCGTGACTTCCATTTCTGTTGTTGTTCCACTCAGTTTAAAGCGGGGGAATAGATTTTTGTCTGTTTATCTTTTACGGGTACAACTAACAAGGCCTTGCAACTTCTATTTTTAGATAATACCATCTGGAAACTCAAAACGGGCATTCCAACAGATGAAGAACTTCAACGCCTTGCGCATGACATACCTGAGGACTGGAAACGAATCGGCCGCGCAGTGGGTCTCAAAGAGAAGCATTTGAGGATAATTGAAATCGACAAAGCCGACGATGTTTGCGAAAGAGCTCTCGCCACGCTCTACAAATGGAAAGAAAAACAAGGTCAAGAAGCTACATACACCAGGCTTGCTCTAGCTCTGGATGATAGCTTAGTGCAGCGTCGAGATCTGGTGGAAGAATATTGCTGCGACGTTTTCCCAAGTAAGTTGGGAATTGAGTCGAGTTTAGCCTGAATTTCAGCAGCCTTCCCCCACAGACGTTCTTATGGCTCGTCACGCGCGCAATCCTCCTGATCGGAAGGAACGCGTGACGAACCCCTGAGAACCTCTGCGTGGGAGGTTGGAATTTCAGCCTTCTCCTCGAGTCGCAAAATTCCGCGACAGACGACGTCGTCACTCTCGGGAGTTTGCCACTCGAGGAGACGGCTGAAAGTCAGGCTAAGTCAAGTTTTCTATTTAACAATGGGCTAAAGGAAACAAAGGTTTTTAACTAAATAAAGGTTTGAAGGGTTTCTCACGATTGTCACTTATGGTTTATTTACTTATTTTTTATTTCCTTTTTTCTACATTTATATTTTTTACGATAATGATCGCGTAGTTTCGACCGCGTACTGAAGGTCTTCATCAGGCGATTGTGTCGATAAATAAAGGAGATAGGGCTGCATGATAAATTGATATTACAATATTGAAGTAGTCTTTTGTCTTGACTGGTCAATTCTCCCCGTTCAAGTAGAAAATCCTGGGATATGCGATCGATCAATCCGCACTTCTTAATTCTTAATTGGTAACCGGTTCTCTTTTAGGGAGAAAAAGCCTAGCTTCCTGATACGTATACAATTGGGCTAAGGGACGGACCATTCGAAAACTTATGGGGGTGGGGAGGGGGGGGAAAGGGGGCGAAGTACAAAAAAAGATATTCGCGCAAGGGAAAATTAAATGTAAAAAAAATTCATGCACGCCAATTAACCCTAAAAAAATATTCATACTATGGCCTAAGAAAAATTCATACAAGGAATTTTATAACGAAAAAAAATTCCTGCAACTCGAAATTTATGTCTCTGGGAGTAAAAAAATTGTTATGAATTTTATTGTACAGAGAAAATTTGCTGCTTGACTTAATCAGTTTATATTTATTACCATGTATAGTAGTAATTAATATAATGATGAATGACATTGATATTTCACATGATTTCCTTTAAATGTGTAGAATCAGCATATTTCACGAGCAATCAGGATGACTTAGACGACGTAACAGATCATCCGCAGGTAAGATGGCGAACACTTGTTAATATTTTGTTCCGGCCCAAGGATAGGAAAATGAATATTTAAAGCTCACCTCTCCTCCTCCAAGAAAGACGACCTGAATGAAAATTTGCTCATTATTATTACAATTACCGTCATCGTCATCGTCATCGTCATCGTCATCGTCATCGTCATCGTCATCGTCATCGTCATTATCATTATCATTATCATAATTGCAAGAGATTATTATGATTATTATCATTATCATTATCATTATTCCAAGAGGTTATTGTGATTATTATCAATATCATTACCATTATCATTATCATTATCATTACTATTATCGTCATCGTCATCACCATCGTCATCGTCATCATCATTGCCATAGTCATTATCATTATTGCAAGAGATTATTGTGATTATTATCAATATCATTGTCATTATTCCAAGAGGTTATTGTGATTATTATCATTATCATTATCATTATTCCAAGAGGTTATTGTGATTATTATCAATATCAATATCATTATCATTATCATTATCATTATCATTACCATTATCGTCATCGTCATCGTCATCAACATCGTCATCGTCATCATCATTGCCATTATCATTATCATTATTGCAAGAGATTATTATCATCATTATTGTTGCTGTTGTTGTTTTTTAAATAGCTGAAGAAGTTTTTCTCTGTTTGATGTCAATCTTTTTGGTCACTTGACAAGAGACGATAAGCCAAATAAAAAAATAGGGAGTTTATTCAGCGACGGTTTTGAGCGACACACAACAACCGCAAGTGGACTTTTTGCAGTCTTGAGTCGTGATTTTAAACAAATTTTTGGGCAATTCGTCTCTATAAAGGTAAATACACGTAGCAATACAAAATTAACTTGGTAACGTAATAATAATGACTTTATTAACGTGTCAAGCAAAAATCTAGAAGAGGGGATTCCCCCCAGCTAATAGGGGACACCAAGGCACATTAGAAAAGAAAAAGGTTCACTTCCGGTTGACGTACGTTGCTTAAAAACGTCGCTGCTTATAAACTCCCTTATGTGTAAATCGGGGGCGTAGTACGTACGTGCGCACCTTAAAAACTCGAGGATAAAAGAACAAAAATGAAGTAACACGAAATGAACGAAATATAAACGATAGTAACAAAGAAAAGCATGTACCTAAATGACATTTAAAAAAAAAAAAAAGAAGAAAAAATCGCAGTCTGAGTTTGTTGGCTAAATTAATGATAAGCGATTGACGTACTTCAGTCAATAAACCTAAAAACCGACAAGGAATTTTACAAATTAATTACGCTATGTCGTAGACAGTAAAAACGCTTCAACTTATTACTTTCATTGCAATTTTTCAACAGAGGATGGATGGATACGCCGGCGTGGAAAAAATTAGGCCGCCACGAAAGGTATATAAACTTTAAATGCTAAAAGCGACAAACATTAGCTTTGAGGTAGATTGTCAGGGTTTTGTGAATTTCAGTTGTTTGACCGTGGCATAGAGTAATAAAGTGGAATGCAGGACTCAAATTCCAGCTTGCCTTTTGCTAGGCAAGCATGCAGCTCAAACTCACGGGGTCATTTCTTGTTCGTCTTAGCTAATGATTTAGTTGAAGGATGTCTTACCTGGATCCTTACCCTACTAGAGGCCCTACTAGTCCCGGACTATTGGACTATCGGACGTGACGTTTCTTTGGAGCCCGGGCGGGGGCGGTTCATGAAAGACTACTTAGCACTAATCTAGGCTTAACATTTTGTTCCGTTTTTGTATTTTGCCTTCCTTTGTGTTGCTTAGAGTAAAATTTTATGTTATCATTACCGTATATTGGAGTGAAGGCTCAACAGTATTTTGTAAACTCGAGTTAAATGTTCTTAGACGAGAAAACTTTGATTAAAATTTAGCTTAATCCTGGGTTAAACTTAACCATCTTTCGAGGAACCTGGCCTTGGGAATGGCTATGAAGCTCGTTAGACTCCTTTGTTATACGTTTTTGAAGACACGGTGATCATTTTCATCTTATTGACCGATAAAAACGTCGCATGAATTTATTCAGTCTTGTGGACAGAAAGAAAAAAGATTGCTCACGTGCCAGGGAGCTTCAAACGTAAACTGCATCACTTTTGTTTGCATCTTTTGATGTTTGCCCACCTTTCATAACCATGGGCCAATTTATTAAAATTTTTACAAGTGTAATTTACAAGTTTAGCTATTCAGTTAAGTTAAGTTTTAGCCACACTTGTAAATTAGACTTAATTGTACAAGTTTACAGAATTGCCCCCAGGCCTCTTCCTTCATGCTACCTCTGACCGCTGTCAACTCGTGGTCAAAACCTCCAACCCACCATCCCATATGTCTGACCAAGAGCCATGCCTTTTTTTAACTACAACTGCCAGAATCCTTTATTCTGTCGTTTTCTAGTGCAAATTAGAAGTATTGATATAATTCCAATCAGCCTCAAAGGGATTAATAAATTGAAATTAAAAAAGTACAAACGCATTAGATTCTGGTAATTTGTAATCAATGACGTTTTCGTGGAAATGGCAGGGCTCATTTTTTACTTTTTTCAGTTATGTTTGTATCCATTTGCGACCTAAAACTAACTTTTTTCACATAAAAGTGGTTAGATTTAGAGAATGTCTTGAGTAAATTTAAAACTGCATTTTATTATATTTTAGTCGTTGCCACCGACATATCTACAAGCTGAAGAAGATATAACCCTGGCAAGACAACAACACCTCCATAAAATGAAGCAGGTATCTTTTGAAGTACAGTAAAACCTGTATTAAGCGGACACCCTCGGGGAATACTGTAGTGTCCGCTTAATACAGGGTGTCCGCCTAATACAGTTTTCAATAGATAACGTCATATGAGGTGTCAAATGCCATTCAAATGAAGAGTGGAAACGTTTAGAATACTCCCAGAGACTATGACGATTTTCGTTTGCATTAATTTTTTTATTTAATTGGACCAGTTGATCAAAGTACCATAAACATAGATTGCAACTCAAATTTGAAGAAATCAGATGAGTGAAACAAGCTCTATACAAACAAAACATAATAGAAAACATAACTGTACTGTAACACTAATCAAATAAGTTCTTCAAGTCACGTTTTTTAAGGTAAAAAATGGCAATTTGTGGGTTGCAGTCTTTCGCATTTTCGGTGTCTGGCATGTTGGGTGGTGGAATTTAATTACAAGTGTCCGTTTAATACAGGTTAGAAACAATAGAAATGACTATTTCAGGTACTTTTTAGCTGCCCGCGTCCGCTCAATAGAGGTGTCTGCTTAATAAAGGTTTCATTTAAAGTAAATAAGGGAAATAAATTTTAAATAAGGGAAATAAACTTCGGCTACTGTCCGCTTAATAGAGAGTGTCCGCTTAATACGGTGTCCGCTTAATACAGGTTTCACTGTAGTTAACTTCTTTTCCCAGTTTTTTACTTTGTACTTTTCTTAAATGGGAAGCGTTTGAGCAAGTTGGGCTCGTTAACCAAGGCTGCCCCCCCTCCCCCCAAAAAAATTCGGTTGGTACCATCGCATTACGTTTTCGGAGTTGTAGGGTTATGTTTATCATAAGTGTTTTCAAACTACAAGCGGCTATTTTGTCGCTTTCCGAGGTGCTATCTGCGACATCAAGGACATATTTTCAATGAGTAAATCAATGAATGGAAGGAAAAAAAAACCTTCCTCACCCTGTCCGAGACACTAAGGCACAACTTCTGAAAAATTAAAAAGTTGTCCAATTTTTGTTCAAGTTGCCTTAATAACGCAGTTTACACTGCGTTCATTCATAACGAAAGGAATCATATAGGTAGCCTTATTACACCTATCAAGTACGTTTTTTTTCTTAAAAAAAAAAGAAAAAGAAATATTGGGCGCTTTCCATTCAACCAAAAAGTCGAGTTTAAATTTTCGACAACTTCCAGTAGCGAAACGAAGAACGTTTTGTCCTCAGGGATAGTAGAGGGAGCGAAACGAGAGCGCGCGTGAAAATCACCTCACGCGAGAAAAGGCGAGACGCGGAGGGGTGCGGCGGTGGGGTGCTCGCGTTTCGCTCTCTCTACTATCCCTGAGGACAAATGGGGGACTACTCGAAGTATACAAAAAGAGGACGACCTCGCGAGGTATAACCAAACTTTCGGAACTTTTTTCCCGGAAGTTTTCTTTCCATTCAACTATGCTTCCGGAATTTCTAGAATTATCGCAGTTGTAATATTTTATTGATATATTTGTGATGTAAAACCTTGTTTCCGAGCCAAATGTCATCAAATGATTAAATTGATTTAAACTTACAGGGAGTCTCCCCGAAAAGCCCAGAAAGGCTTCTGAGACTTCCTGTTCAATATTGTTATTATTTTTTAAGTACTATCAAAATATTGTAACCTTACATACAATATTGAGCAAATCAATAAATCAAATCAAATCAAATCAGTTCCACTGACAAGATCATTTGACTCATAACTTTCTCCTCTTTTTCTGTTGTTAGGAAGGATCTCCAAACTTTAACAACTTTCAAAAAACTCTGCACAAATGGAAGAAAAGAGTAAGTTTAATGTTGTTGCATTTTTCTTTCTTTGTCATATCATTTTTTTGATAAACCATTCCTTTCTATACGTATTCATTTCTTTTACTGGCTTCTAAATAACATTATGTATATGGGCAAACGTTGTTAATGTTATGGCAGATAGAGCAGTCATACAATGTTACCATGGCCAGCTTTTACAAGACCAAAAACAATATCGCTACAACATAGTTCTCAAGGCCCATTCAATGCATTCATAATGAATGCTGTTTTACACACATCAATGAAACTGATTTAAGCGATTGAGGCTAAAGTATTCGGAGAGATTTTGGAAAGCCTAAATCTTAACCTTAGTTCTTTTGCTCTTTGCAGGAAAGTTTTAGAGGGGAGACGACAAAGGTTTGTGTTAATCTTTTAATCCTTATAGCTAAACTATATATTTTTTTCTTGCTTTGCACATTGAGTGCTTTTGGTTATGGGCATGACTTTATCTGTACTTAACGGGTGTCAGTAAAACGCGGGGTCGGGGTCGGGGTCGGGGTCGGGGCCGGGACCGGGACCGGGACCGGAATCTAGGTTTATCTTTTTTTTTTTAAAGAATGCTGTCTTAGGGTTAGGGTTAGGGTTAGGGTTAGGGTTAGGGTTAGGGTTGACTCATTACCGGTAGTTTATGTAATATTAAAAACACAAACCGTTTAACCCATTTGGACTTTTGTAAAACGCCAGCCCCAGAAGGCTTCTGACTAGATGTAGTTCTGCAATTCTTAAGTTTTGGAATACTTTCAAGAGAAACCGCCTATCAGGTGTACCTATTTTCAGATCCGTGCCCTTTGATTCGCACGGATCATGAATTCCAAAAAGTCAGATGTACATGATCTAATGAATACATTTCCGAGTTCTTGGATTCTCTTTATTCATTGGAATCCATTTATTGGCTTTTGGTAAAGAAAAACATTTTAATCCGTTTATATATTCAAAGGTCGGTTGGAAAAGCACCCTTAACTAGTTATGGTTATTTATAATCTTGCGTTCTCCCAAAGAAGCGTATATCCATATTCATGGTGAAATGTACTGTTCCTCTCTTTCAGGAGGGAACACCCTCGTGGCGAGTTCGGCGATCAGGAGTGGTTACAACCACAGGAGATTCACACGAGGTGAAGCAGGAGGTATGTTATTAAAACGTCGCGGTCGAAGAGATTTTTCAAAAATTTCTGCGTACTCTTATTCCGAAATACGAGTGATCAATGCATAGTATTAAGTGTGATGGGTACATGTGTTGCAGTCGTATGTGAAATGTATACTTGTGTACAAAAATTTATATATTTATACGTATTTATGTAAAAAAATTGCCTGTGCGAGTCTGGCTTGCTCTGATTGGCTCAGTGTTCGCTACTTGCAAGTCTAATCGTCTATGTAGAAACGAAGTTTGAATAAAGGTTAAAAGTTTTTTAATTCTTAAAAAAACAACAATAACAGCAGCAGCAGTAGCAACGGAGGTTGGGATGGCTTAGCTTGATATTTATAGTAAAACTGGCTACTTTCTTCTCCACACGATCGCCGCTCCCCAGTACCAACCGAGGCTAGAGATAAAGAGTTCTATATTTGGCACGACAGAGGAGGAGGAGGAGGCGGCCGGGGGGGTTGGGGGGTGCTCGATGGAGGAAAGGGATCAAGGGATAAAATCGAAACTGTTCAATAATTTTTTTAGTTAGTTGAGAGAAGTGTATATAATCGATTACTTGGAAGGTTCTCCACAACTGTCCTGAGTTCTTTTGGCCTCAACTGGATATTATTTTCGACAAGAAATGATCAATGTAATTAAATAAAACGATTTTATCAGCCAAGAAGCAAAAAAATAAAGGAACTTGAACACAGAGTAAGACGTTTTTCTATTACAGCTTGTCAATTCAAAAGACAAAATTATAGTTTTTCGATAAATGAACAGTAAATGTAGCGAGCTTCTACTGTACAAGTACAACAATAAAATTATCAGCGATAGATTTAACATGTATTGTAGGGTTATTTTTAACTATCACTTGTACATACACTCAATAGCTATTACTTATTTGTCTCTCGAATTTTAATGGCTATCACCTCTCCTGAGTATACTTTACGCACTTGCTTGGCTGTTTGAGCAATACGCCTAATAGACTTTATTCACGACACTTGCCATCTTGGCACACGCTTTAAGACTGATGGGAAAAAAGCAATGTCACGTGGTATTCAGGGAGCCAAAAGGTGTATTCGCGGGCGAGTTTGTTTATTCTCTCAAATCGAGACGACGATTTTAGTCATGTAAAATGTACAGTCTCGAGTGTCCACATTTTTTTCGTCATTATTGCAGTCTTTAAGGGAAAATTTTCTTCATTTTCTGTTGTCCAGAATAAACAAACACGACCGCGATCTCTTGTATTGGCAGATTTTAAACAATTATTGGATGAGGTGTTTTTGATATCCGGAATAATCGAAAGGTCGAGGTAAGTGTTATCAGCCGAACCGAAGGCCGATGCTGATAACGCTTACCGAGACCTTTATTATTTAGGATATCACAAAAACCGAATCTAGTAATTGTTTTGTTATACTTTGCTTTGAAGAAAATAACGACAAACACACCGTGGCAAGGAACATGAATTGATATTGTTATTGGATATCATGCATTGCGCGTGCAACCTGCAGATTAGTTAGTTAACTTGCTTATCTTATCCAAACTTATCTACAGGCTCATAGCCAATGAGAAGACAGATAGTGAGTAGTAAAATACGTAAAATTCCGAAAATAAGCCCCTCCATCTATAAGCCCCTCCAAATATAAGCCCCCCAAACCGGTTACCCAAAAAACCCTCTGTTAAATCGCCCCTCCAAATATAAGCCCCCCCCCCCCCCCCGGGGCCTTGTACTTGGAAAATTGCCCTCCAACACAAAGTAAAACAAAGCAAAAATGTAAAATTTACTTCCAACTATAAGGCTAGCTCAATCGATTTTGAAACGCAAATTTCCCTCCGTAGATAAGCCCCTCCAAAAATAAGCCCCTCAAAAAGGGCCCTTGAAAAATATAAGTCCCGGGGCTTATTTTCGGAATTTTATCGTATAATAGTATTACTTACATGTGACAATAATGCTTTACCAACCTTGTTATTGTTGGGCGGTTATATGCGGCAACAGGAATTATTCTTTGTCTGGTCCATTTTGATATTCGCGTTAAACTATACATTTATATTTTCTCTTAAAGATCGAAGAAATCAGAAGAGAACTTGAATCAGCGATGGAGAGAATGGATGCTGTGCTTCATCGTGTTCATAACACTCCAAGCAAAGAAGCCTCCATTCCAAACGAAAGAGCAGCAGACACAATTAAACCAGACACTGCAGCCGTCCCGTTGACGACCGCTGGTTTGAATGCTGAGAATACATATGACGGAGAACGTCAAAATACAGATGATGGGGTATTTCAAGAAGATCAAATTGAAAGAAGTAACGAATTCACAAGAAACACAGACCAAGCAAAGGAAGATATCGATGGAAGTACTAACTCACTATTTGACAAGTTTGCCTCAGAGTCAAAAACTTTTACTAGCTTTCTTTGGCGTTGGCTGGTTGGTTAATTAATTAAGGGAGACTAACGAGATTTAGAATCGCTAGATCTTTAAGTAATATATCAAGTATGAGACACAGTGTTTCATCACCAGATGAAACACGGAGAAGAGAGTTGAAAATACGACGCGCAGCGGAGTATTTTTGACGAGCTTC
The DNA here is from genome assembly GCA_964035705.1 of Porites rus. Taxonomy (NCBI): domain Eukaryota; kingdom Metazoa; phylum Cnidaria; class Anthozoa; order Scleractinia; family Poritidae; genus Porites; species Porites rus. Next base: position 7,310,175 of record OZ038004.1, on the reverse strand, counting down.
GAGGTGTTTCATCTGGTGATGAAATACTGCGTCTTATGCTTCATATTACTTCTCAAACAAAATGAGTTTAGAACGAGAAATTAAGGATGCAAAAATGAGCAGTTTTCCATCTGATTTCCAAACACTCATTAAACATTAATTTCCTTTGTATTTTCTTTATAAATTATTAATGAGTTTGAGAAGCAAAGCCCTATCAGCAGCTACTTTTAGTCCAGCGGGAGGTATTTGGGTCGAAACACTAAAAACAATTCTGCACTACTAAAGCAAACGGAGAACACTCTCCCTGCTATAAATTAGCGCAAAATACTACATGAAAATAATTCGCGGTATTTGTCAATTTGCAAATTGAAACTTGTCGAGCAATATTGTAAGTGAGCTTAGCACTCATAAAACTGTTACAAATAAATATCCAAATTTACGTCACTGAAAGGAAATAAAAATACATTTTTTTCTAATCCATGCTCCGGTTTGTTTAACTATTTATGAAGTAAATATCAGCCTTTTTAACAAATTCAACCGGACTTTTCTTTGCTTCCCTCCCCCAACCCATCTCACACCCAACTTGGTGCCAGGATTTCAAGTTATTGGCGACGGGCAGATATTCGTAATTCAAGTCAAAATCGTTCTAAAACAAATGGATGGCGTAAAAAGCCGTCACTTGCGTACATGGAAGTTGCTCACTCTTCAGATTTAGCCTTTATTCATTTTTTTTTTCCATTTAAACCTTTTTTATGTACGTCGTTGAAAAGTCGTTAGCACAAATCCTTTTATTTCGAAAGTTTTAAAATACGTAACAGTGTCGATGATCAATTATTTTGTGACTACCTAGGTTATTACTTGGATGACTTTTAGCAAATCAATCCTTTTTATGATCTAATATAATAAGACTCTATATTGGTATCTTCGACAAAATAAAAGTCACGACGATCGCTTGATGGAGAAACGACGATCTTACAGAGTAAAGCGACGATCGCATTGCCATTCCGATCAAGTTAACAACCTTAGTAGCGCTTTGTAAGCAAGGAAATCTGCCAAAAACTGCACTGTATGTTCAGAATTTTTGCCTCGCTAATTAAAACTGTTTCTTATTTATTTTCTTGTTTTCGTCACCGTCCTCTTTGTTCCTCGAACTCGCTAGTAGCGTTACTATGAAGCAATTCTAGATGTGTCCCCGTTTTCTTGAAAAAGGGACGATTTAATGGAAAACGCTCGACGAAAAAGCACCGTTGCAGATACCCACAGAAAATCTCATATTGGGAGAAAACAATTCAGTGCAGACCTTAGAAATAATAATAAAGTTCACTTATGATCTCTCATCTCTCTCCGTTTTTCAGTCAAAATGGAATAGACATCTAGAGGCTTGACTATATCCTCACACAATAATGTCATTTCTTCCTTACTTAGCTTCTTCGCTGCCTCTGTGAATCGAGAATCTCGCTGTAGCTTATCTGGAATATCAGAGTTAATCTCACTGATTGTGGTACATGGTGTGCTTGTAAGTCGCGCACGCCAATATACTTTTCTTGGGTTGATGTGGTTCATTCCTCTTTCGCTGAAGCGACGTTTCGCTGGTACCTCTAAGAACGATCTCCTTTTCTTTTCTCTGTCGTTGGTAGCAGATGGGTTAGGCTGTATGATCTCAAATAACCTCATCCTGCGTTGCCTGTCTATTTCTTGAAAAACTTCTGACCAGCTTTGAAAATCTTCCAGATGAATTGTCACACTCATGACTGCAAAAATCACTCCGCCAGCAATACTGAGTGATGCTTTTATAATTATTTTGTTGGAAAAAATGTATTTGCATGTGATTAACGGCTCCTTACAAGATTTCAAGTGTTGCGCAATTTTCGCATTACTAACGTCCGTTTCTAATTGAAGTTAGGGCTTGTAACCAAGGCGTTTTGAGTCAACAGTTCGAAGTCGTTAGAGACCACACGTTTTATATCCATTTCTTCTCTCTGTCGTGAGGGCAGATGGGTCAGGCTGTACGAACTCAAATAACCTCATCTTGAGTTGCCTCTCTATTAAATTCTTAAAAAAACTTCTGAATAGATTTGAAGATCTTCCAGATGAATTGTTATCATAGAAGCAATAATCACTCCGCGAGCAGTATTGAGCAATAATTAAAAAAATCATTTTGTTGCCAGTCAATACGAAATGTACATGAACGTGATTAGCGGCTCATTAAACACCTCTGCACGTACGTTTAAAGGCATTGCGCAATTTGCACACCTCACTGGTCTCTGTCCTTTTATCCGCCACTTAAATCAGGATTTGTAACCAGGGCGTTTTCTGTGCACAACTCGTTGGATACCACACGTTACACGGTACCACCCGTTTTTTCACTCACTAAAAGACCTCGTTCCCAGGGTTCTCTCAGGCTCGTAAACATCGCAACTTTACCCCTACAAACAATGTAGTTTCCTAGCGTGTATTGCGATTCAGACGCTTATCCTGGGTGACCTGTGGTTAACGTTAGTTTGCTAATTTGGCGCTACGAGAGCAGCAGCAAAGATCAAAATCAATAATCAAAAAAGGATTTTTGCTGTTTTTTTTCTTTGCACGATAAACTAAGTACTCTAGACAGTGTGTAATAATTTCTACAGATTGATACTATATACATTTCGATCCGCAAATAGCAAAGGCTTATTAGATCCTTAGGTACAGGCGAATAGATAAACTATAATACTTCTTGATAATTTAGGTTGCTTCAATCAAGATTCATAACGTATAAATGAACAGTTTATTTCTAAATTTTCCAAGGCGCGAGTAAAAGGAAAAAAGGCATTTTATGCTTTCGCCATCGGGCCCGTTAGTCGAAAGTCCCGGCAACTTTCGGGCTCAGAAATTCTGTTCGCTTTGCTTGCATTCAAGATCAAAGTTTCAATAATTTTCATTGAAAATTTTATTGAAAATTATACAGTGAAACTATCAGTTAACAAAACAAAAGTCTTTACTGGTTTGTGAGCTAGGAACTGTGTTACTATGATTCAACAGATTTTGATTTAAAAATCTGCGTTTGGGCCCGAAAAGTAATCGGGCCTTTCGAGGAACGTGCCCCTCAAGTCTCTTATTAAAATTTTGCATATAGATCTATTTGACATGGCCAGGATAAAACTGCACATTGTATCGAAACATTATGTTTTAGTTGTTTTAAGTTTTCTTCAAAGAAACAAAAAGGTATTACATGTATCAAAACCGTTAACTTTATTCTACTGATTACTGTTACTCGGGTGTTTTTTTTTTTCTTAACAAATTAATGCTTTCTATGATTTATATTTAGAAAAAAAATTAAATGCAGACTTAATGTCAATATAGTCAACAGTAAAGTTCTTCATTTTCTTTCACTCATCTCTTTCCGTTTTTCTATCAAAATAGAATAGACATCCACAGGCTTAACAATGTCTTGATATAATAACGCCATTTCCTCCTTACTCAGCATTCTTGCTGCATCTGTGAATCGAGGATCTTGCTGTAGATTTTCGGGATTATCAGTGTTCATTTCACTGATCGTGGTACATGGTGAGCTTCTAAGCCGTACACGCGACTGTTCTTCTCTTGGGATGTGGCCTCTATTTTCTCTTTCACTAAATCTTCGACGTCCCTCATTCACCCCCAAGATTGATCCTCTTTTCTCTCTGTAGCGGATAGCAGATGGGTTAGGCTTTATGATCTCAAATAACCTCATGTTGCTTTGTCTTTCTATTTCTTGAAAAACTTCTGACCAGCTTTGAAAATCTTCCAGCTGAATTGTTATACTCATGACTGAAATAATCCGCCCTCTGTGAAAAGCGTTGAGCAATACCTCAAGAATTTTTTTTGCTCTACGTGATTAATTAGCGGCTCCACAAAAGCTTCAGAGTGTTAAAGACATTGCGAAATTTTCACCTTATTAACATGGTTTTTTTCAAATTTAAAATTAGATTTGCATCATATATTAATATCGGATTTTTATCCCTAGGATGAAATTTGCATCTTATTAACATCGGGTTTTTATCTCTATCAAGGATTGGTAACCATGGCGTTTCCTGTTTCTTGGATACTACACATTACACGACGGCACCATTCAGTTTTTACCGCCAAGTTTTGAATCAGTAGACTGACGTCTAAACGTCAAAGTTGAAGAAATAAAACGAAACTGATTCTCACGGGCAAGAGATGGAGTTACAGGGTCACACAATAAAGCCAAAAAGGTAACTAAATCGATGAATTCACACCAAAAAAACAGAGGAATACATCAAAAGTTTGTCTCCTTTATTTGTTTTATAGCCAAGGTTTAAATATAATGATATTTAGCAGACCTCAGCGTTTTATTACTAGGGCGTGGCCTAAGTAGAGTAATCGAGATCTCAAGATGTTTTGATTCAAAGTTGCAATAGGCACACTGGCTACACGTGTTTAGATTCCGCAATGGATTTGCAACAACTAAAATCATTCTTTAAAATTTGCAGCAACTTAGTTCACTTGTGCCTTTATGCCTTCTCGTCAGTTTGAATTTTAATGGAACGGACTGATTGGGCCTGTTTCAAACGTCGTGCTACTGCCGTGCTAAGCTAGCTGACTGTAGCTCGACTGCAGTGCGACACTAGCACGGCCTGGTTTCAGACCTCGAATTTAAGTCAGTCGAATGAACGGCTGTTGCCGAAAACAAAACACAAAAATAAAGAAACGGTTTACCAAACTTTTTTATATTTTAATGTATTTATAACTTATGAATTGAGTTCGGCACAGCGGTAGCACGACGTTTGAAATCAAGTCGAGCTACTGCTGTGTAGCACGGCAAGACTTGCGTTTTAAACGTTTTAAACGGGCCTTAGTTTATGTAATGTTAAAACACAAACCGATCGAGCCGTTTGGACTTAAATAAAACATCAGCCCCAAAAGGCTTCTGCTTACTGACTAGTTTTGCAATTCTTAAGTTTTGGATTATTTTAATTGCGGAATTTCAAATAACTGGCTTCGTTATTTTCAAGAGAAACTGCTTATCAGGTGTACCTATTTTCAGATCTGTGCCTCTCGATTCGCCCAGATTATGAATTTCCAAAAGTTGGATGTACATGATCTAATTTGCGAGTTCATGGATTCTCTTTATGCATTCGAATCTTTTGGTGAAGAAAAATATTTTAATTAATCCATTTATATATTCAAGGCTACTGTTCTGTATTTTCTTAAAAGAAAGCACCCTTAAGGTTATGGTTATTTATAATCTTGCGTTCTCCCAAAGAAGCGTATATCCATATTCATGGTGAAATGTACTGTTCCTCTCTTTCAGGAGAGAACACCCTCATGGCGAGTTCGGCGATCAGGAGTGGTTACAACCACAGACGATTCACAAGAGATGAAGCAGGAGGTATGTTATTAAAACGTCGCGGTCGAAGAGATTTTTCCACAATTTCTGCGTATTCTTATTCCGGAATACGACGATCAATCGATAGTCTGAAGTGTAATGGGTACATATATTGCTTACGTATTTATTAAAGATATTTGCCTGTGTGCAGTCTGGCTTGCCGCGATTAGCGCAGTCTTCGAGCTACTTTCAAGACAACCTAATCATCTATGTAAAAACGAAGTTTCAATAAAGGTTAAAAGTTTTTTAAAATTCTTAAAAAGCAACAGCTACCGCAGCGACAGAGGTTGGGTTAGGATGACTTAACGTGATTTTTATATAAAACTGGCTACTTTTTTCTCCCCACGATCGCCGCTCCCCAGTACCAACCGAGGCTAGAGATAAAAAGTTCTATATTTGCCACGGCAGAGGAAGAGGAGGGGGGCAGGGGGGTGGGCGGCGGTAGATGGAAGAAAGGGATCAAGGGGTAAAACCGAAACCGTTCAATAATTTTTTTATTTAGTTGAGAGAAGCGTATAATCGATTATTACTTGGAAGGTTTTCCACAACTGTCCTGGGTTCTTTTAGCCTCAACTGGATATTATTTGCGACAAGAAATGATCAATGTAATTAAATAAAACGATTTTATTAGCCAAGAAGCAAAACATAAAAAAAACTTGAATACTGTGTATAAGAAATTTTTGTATCACAGGTTGTCAATTCAAAAGAGGAAATTATAGTTCTTCGATAAATGAACGGTAAAATGTAGCGAATTTCTATTGAACAAGTACAAGGACAAAATTATTAGAGATAGATTTAACCAGTATTTTGGGGGTTATTTTTAACTGTTACTTGTACTTTCCCTTAATTTCTATATTCATTTTGTCTCTCCAATTTAAATGGCTATGGAGGAATGGAGCTCCACTCGAAATGCGCGCGAGCGGAGCCCCATACCTAAGAAAATTTGGTAATCCATCCATCCGAGAAATTTTGGTAATCACGTGACCGTACACCTGACCGTCCGTCCTCACCACAGGAATACCAACATAAAATAACTCAATTAACAGGTAAAACTAAATCGCGTCAATTACTCTTCCTGGAGTTGAACTCTTAAGGATTTTACTCAAAAAGAGGAAGGAAAATTCGTCGTCGTATGTCCACGTCCTCCATAAAACGTCAAATTAGGAGGTTTCACTTCGTAGTCGTTCACGTCAAAGAAATGTACTAAAAAACGTGCTGCACGTGCAGAGCTTTTTTTTGATCATTAAACCTATTGTTTTTTGAAGTTGTCGTTGTCGTCGTCGTCGTCGTCGTCGTAGTTGCTTAAAGGTGATGTTACACGGAACGATTCGCAACGACGATGTTTGGCGCAACACAGCGTTGCAATATTGGAACAATGTTGCAGCCATTCGAAACAATGTCTCAACAATGATGCAATGCTGTGTTGCGCTAAAATTGTCGTTGTGAAACACCACCTTAATCTCCCTATTAACTCTCCAAACGAAAACGCAGCAAACACAATTGAACCAGACACTGCAGCCGCGTCCTATTGACGACTTGCTGGAATGCTGGGGATACATATGACGGAGAACATCAAAATATAGATGATAGGGTATTTAAAGAAGATCAAATTGAAAGAAGTAACGAATTCGCAAGAAACACTGGCCAAGCAAAGGAAGATGGAAGCACCGACACACTATTTGACCGGTTCCCCTCAGATCTTCAAGTACATGTAAAGCCCTATCAGCAGCGACTTTTACTCCAACGGGAGGAATTCTGCACAATATAACTAGGGGCACCAACCTCGTCCCCAGGGCTTAAGGGAAAAGCCCTGGGGACGAGGTTGTAGGGGCACCTTCCGGCAAGTGCCAACGAGAGGAATTCGTTTATCTTTAGTGGAATGTGCCCATCCAGATCTTCGAGATTTGTAACATAAATTTAAAAGGTTTGCAATGGATTTCGCTATAGAAAAGGATGGCACTCAACTTTAGAAAAAAATTGTCTACATTCTAGGCTTTCTCTTCTATTAAAAAATAACATGACTTGAAGTTTTGTTGTCTTTGTTGGTAAATTGGTGCAAGTTAGCATTTATATTTTATGGAAATTCATAACTATAAATGTTAGAAAGTAAAATATAGTGTAAGTGAGGCCTTTGACTGCTAAAATTAAAAATTTCAATTAAATTTCGAGCTTTTTCCGATCAACGGCATCATTCAGGGATAAGAAAAATATTCTGCATGGTAATGTACGTATGAAAAAATTGGTGTAAGCAAAATGCGTGAAAAGCGCAAGAATGGGGCGGAATGTATCCGAAGGTATAAAAATATAAACTTGAATAAAATACAAAGATCTAATGAGTGACTGGCACCGGACAAAGAGTCTCTCGAAAGGAAAAATGATTCATAATGATGGTCTTTAAAACAAAAGGTCTGCAAATTCGTTGCTTTCGTCATGGAAGTTTGGGGCTGTCTTCAATGTAAATCAAGCTGCAAAAGGACACGTTGGTTGAAAAAAATCTCTCCAAAGGCAAAAATAACTTCTAAAAAATAATTCGCTGTATTTGTCAATTGAAACTTGTCGTGCAATATTGTAAGTGAGCTTAGGCCATCGCAATAAAATGTTTGGTTTCCCATCGCCCAACCGACCCATTTTTTTTTTCAAAAAGTAAAAAAATATATATGTATATATATATTGGATTCACTAGTCAAAGAAGCATGTACTTTCATTTACAAGAACACGATCTTGCTTTATTAACAACAATTGGTATGTTTTGATGTTCTGTTTTTTAATTAACATCGATACTACTTTTTTTAAAGGGCTGTTTAGACATTTGATAGTCGAAAAGACCGCGTTGTCGAGTTGACTTTGTAACCAGGCTTTCTTATTTAGCAGCCCGGCCTTCTCTGGAACCCAGACCCCTTCAAATGTTCTTTCTTTTTTTTCTCGCCTGACCGACCGACCCACCATCACAAGAGACGGCACGATGGGAAACGAAACATTTTATTGGGATGGCCTGAGCACTCATAAAAATGCTATAAATAAAATACTGGCAAAATTTACGTCACGGAAAGGAAATTAAAAGAGATATTTTTTTTCTAGTCACGTTCTAGTTTTTTTTTTTTTTTTAATTTATGAAGTAAATATCAACCTTTTCAACGCATTTTAACCGGACTTTTTTTTTCAATGAAGCGGAACCAACAGAAAGTAGGTTCCTTTTTGAAAACTTAATCAAATGATTTTAAAAAGGTTTTTTAGCCTGCTAGAATTCTCGATTCACGAGAAGAGGACGTGATTTTTCGTTGTTATTTTTGCTTTGAAAAAAGTTATGAAATAAAGAAAGAGAAAAAAACACAACTCTGGTCGACCAGACACTTGATCACACAAGTCCCCAGTTCTATCCAGGGATATACATGTATGTCGCTCTTGTAACTTTGCTAACCTGTCCTGTGTTAACCTGCGCTGCTGAACGCAATTTAAGCGGCCTGAAGCAGGGCTGTCATTAAGAGGCGGGGGTCGGGGATTTCCGCCGGCCTCTATGAACGTGACCCTCGTCTACTTTCATAGGAAAATACGAAAAGAAAAATAGAACCAAACGAAATCCCTAGCTGTTTGATTCCCCGCCTACTTGATGTATTTACCCCGCAACTTGAAATCTTGGTAACAGCCCTGGTGAAGACACTGAAAACCCCTCTTCGGAGCACTATGAGTGAAGAGAGGTTGCCCTCCTTGTCAGTATTCCACATGGCAAACACAAGAATGTGGATATTTACAAAGTAGTTTCCGAATTTTCCCGTTACAAGGGGAGACGTCTCGCCTTTTTCCTGAAGCCACATTTATAGTTTATTGTACAATAATATATATTATTATTCATTCAAAATATTTCCCCGATTCTGATTGGCTAAAAGCACACGCATAATTCACCATAACCAGTTACTGATGACCAAATTTGGAAGGATTTTGTGTTTAACGAGGAAATGACGTCAAAAATGCTGGGTTCTTGCTGGTTAATGAACCGTTAACCAAGGAGACCTGGGGACGAGGTTGAGTTGCCTTGATTGTGAAAACAAAAAATGGCGGACATTTCACCCGTTTCAAGAGTAAGATCTAGGCGAAATTAGAGCGAAAAACATGGCAAAAAAAGCAAGAACACAACTCGAAGGGCGACATCTGCTATTTGGAGAATATTTGCGGAGCTGAACAACCTTAAACGTGCACTATCGAAGATAAACTTAACATCGATGGATTGATGGAGGTAAGCATGTTTTAGCCATGTTTTTAAACTAGAATTATTTTGAATGAATATTAAAACAATTATTGAATTCGGCTTTCGTATCATATGAAGAATTATGGAGATCTCGGAGGGTGTTATCCGCCTGGGCCGTACACCCTCCTCGATCTCCATAATTCTTCATAAGATACTCAGCCTCATTCATTAATTGTTAATTAAACAATCATTCACCTCAGTGTCGGTCGCTAGTCTAAGGTATTTTCCGAGCCGCGACGCGGCGAGGTAAATAGCCACCGCTACTGAGGTTAATAATTGTTTTTATAATAAATAGTGAGAAAATTGATCACAAAAATGATGATTTTTAACGCATTTACTGTTGCTAACGAATACAATTTTGCCGCCCAATGGCCGTTTTCACACTAGAGAAGGATTATCCGTCTGAGAAGGGTTATCCGTTGGGTAATTCGCGCCAGAGAGATAATACGACTTAATATGAAAATGGAACGGTTTTAATTTTTGATGAACAATCCGCCTGACTTTATCCATTTGTTCAACCGTCAATTTTGACGGATTTTGAAGATGGATAATCCGTCTCTAGTGTGAAAACGGCCAATGACCGAACGGCCGTCGCGATTTCTTGCTGACAAAAAAGAACCTTTGAAGCATTTGTCTAGCTCTTGCGAAGAAATTTCTGCAAAAGATGTTGTGAATTCTTCTTGTATTTAAAACTGTTTCTTTTAAAAAGAAAGTATTAAATTTAGTTTTAAGCTAATTCATGAACATGTCAGCTAAATAAAGTTACGCAAGACTTAATTTGCTTTTGGTAAACATGAAAAACTTTTTCACCGGTTCCATCGATAAATTCAAGTCAAACAGACATAGCTTTACCTGTTAAAACTTTCAAACCGAATTTCGTCACCTTCTTCGCGTATATCGGGAACAGCTCGTTTGATTATTTTTGTAATTTCTTTGCTTGTTGAGGCAGCAAACCGGGAAGCCATTTTACTCGTAATTTACGCGAGTTTGGCGTCGCTCGCTCGGAGGTACTGGAAGTGAATCAGTGAATAGCACTGGATATCTGGAGTTGAGTAGCCAATCAGAGCGCGCGAAAAACACTATCCACTGTTTTGGTATATACGACACTTATTGGCGGTTTTCACTGGCTCGCCATCAAAAATAAAATTGGAAACCTTTTCATACAGAAACTCTAGAATCTGGGAAATGAAAGAAGATGAGTATACAAAAAGTTTGCCAAGAATCAGGTCTGTGCACTATTTCATATTCGAGATATTCGGAAAAACGTTTTATCCAAATTTATAAGGCTTTGTATGGAGACGCCATGTTTGTGTTCCTTTCAGGGGCACAAATATGGCCGCCGGAAACCAACAGAAACATCTGTCGTTGAGTTTTCCTACGAATGCGTGAATTCTTCGCTTAAGGAACTCACAAAGAATGGAGTAATATTTTTACTGAGACAAGGAATTTTTAGATAGCAAAATCTCCCAAAATCGGTAATGTTTTTAACCCGGCCACATAAGAGCTTTCCTGGCCGTCAGCAAAGGCCGTGTCACGCAAAAGCCTGGAAATTCAAGCGTCCTATATGGCAAAACGAAGGACCCTTTTAAACCGAAAATTTGTTTGTACAAAGGTTTAAGTCTCTGTAATACTGCATGGAAACAGAAACTCAGAAGAAGCGATAGTTTCTTGCTTTGAACTTTGGTGTCGATTTGATGGAAAAAGAGCAAAAAAACCGCCGCACCGTTGCAGATACTCATAGAAAATCTCATATTGGGAAAAAATAATTCAGTACAGACCTTAGAGTTAATAGTAAAGTTCACTTATGATCTCTCATCTCTCTCCGCTTTTCAGTCAAAATGTAATATACATCTAGAGGCTTGACTATGTCTTCGTACAATGATGCCATTTCTTCCTTACTTAGAGTCTTCGCTGCTTCCGTGAATCGAACATCTCGTTGCAGATTATCTGGAATATTATAGTTAATGTTACTGATCGTTGCACATGGTGTGCTTGTAAGTCGTGCACGCCAATATACTTTTGCTGGGTTGGCGTGGTTCTTTTCCCCTTCACTGAAGCGACGTTTCTGTGGCACCTCTGAGAACGATTTCCTTTTCTTTTCTTTGTCGTGGATAGCAGATTGGTCAGTAGGCTGTATGATCTCAAACGACCTCATCTTGCGTTGCCTCTCTATTTCTTGGAAAACTTCTGACCAGCTTTGAAAATCTTCAAGATGAATTATTATACTCATGATTGCAGTAATCTTAGTCTGCGACTTAACATGAGCAACGCTTTTATAATTATTTCGTTGGAGAATTGTATCTGCATGCGAAATTCCGAGTGTTGCGCAATTGGTATATTACTGATGTCGGTTTTTAAATAAAATTGAGGCTTGTAACCAAGGCGTTTTCAGTCAACAGTTTAAGTTCGTTGGATACGACACGTTTGATCCCGGGGGGGGGGGGAGGGGTACTTAAGGAATTTCTGGGTGGGGATGTGCCGCTGGGAGCCTGGAACCTAGCCTGCGTAGCAGGCGTCGAAAGGGGTAGGGGATAGGGGATAGGGGATAGGGAGGAAGCCTGCCACGCAGGCTACCTGGAACCCTTAACCTTTACCAGAGCTAGTTCAGCTGAATTTTGCTACCCTATACTAGAGTAAACTCCCCAAATCCCCCCTATCCTAGAGTAGCTGGGTACCTAGTCTAGAAAAAATCTTCAACCAACTGATCAGTTTCCTGAAAAATAATACCCTATTCTAGACCCAAACGCTCTGGTTTATATACCCTATCCTAGAGTAAACTGCTTGAAAACCATACCCTTCATAGCGGCACATACTTATATAGCCCATATATGGAAGTACCCCCCCCCCCTCCCCCCGGGCGTTTGATGCCCTTTCTTTTCTCTGTCGTGGATGGCAGATGGGTTAGGCGCTGTATGATCTCAAATAACCTCATGTTCCTTTCCATCCTTATTTCTTGAGAAAACTTCTGACCAGATTTGAAGATCTTCGAGATAAATTGTTTTACTAATGACGGCGGCAATAATCACTCCGCGAGAAGTATTGAGCAATAATTATTGAGTAATCAGTTTGTTGCCAGTCAATATGAAACCTATTTGAACGTGACTAGCGGCTCATTAAACGCCCCTGTACGTTTAAAGACATTGCGCAATGTGCACACCTTACTGGTCTCTGTCCTTTTATCCGCCTCTTAAAGGATTTGTAACTAGGGCGTTTTCTGTCAACAGTTCGTTGGATACCACACGTTACACGGCACCGCCCGTTTAACCTCGTTCCCAAGATTCTCTCCTACTCTCAAGCATCGGAACTTAGCCTACATCGCCTGTGGTTTACTATGCCAATTTGGCGCCACGAGGACATCACCAATGATCAAAATCAATGATCAAGAAAAGATTTTCGCCATGATTTTTTTTTGGTTGCTCGATAAACTAAATACTCTTGACTGGGTGTGCCAGCCACGTAACCGCTCACTCACCAACGATCCCGCGAAGATCCTCTAAAAGTGATCGAATTTTTTGGATGTGTTAAATCGTACAGTGGTTTATATATATTTTTTCAACTAACTGTTTGTATTACAAAGTCCATATAATAAGTTTTTCTTTCAGTCATATTACTAGGAGCGATGTTAATTTTTGTTCTTATTTCTGACAAACAGCCTCGATTAGCTACACTAACTGCGGGTTGTCAATGTCTGAAATATTGTTTTTTTAAAAACGAAATAAAATGTTGTTGTTTGCTTTTTTGTTTTTGTTTATATGTCAATAGATAAACTATAACACTTCTTGATTATCTAGGTTGTTAAAATCTAAGATTCATAACAAATGTACAGTTTGGTTCTATATTTTCAAAGGCGCGGGAAAAAAGAGACATAAATATATGATTTCGCCATCGGGTCCGTTACTCAAAAGTCGACCCGGTAACTTTTCGGCCCGGAGAGCAGTTATATAATTGTCGTGTTTGCATTTATATAAGATCAATGCTACAAAAATCTTGAAATGATGCAATGAAACTTTCAGTTAACGAAACAAAATTTACTGGTTTGTGATTCAACAGGTTTTGATTTAATTAAAATTTGCCTTCGGGCCTTTTGAGAAACGTGCCCCACTGGTCCCTAATTACATTTTTTGTATACAGATCGATCCGACACAACCGGGATAAAACTAAATACACATTATGTAAACACATATTCTTAGTGATGTTTTAATTTTTCTTAATAGAAACAGATAAGGAGTGACATGCATTTTTTCCAAGCTTCAATTAAAACCGTTGTATTTTACTGCCGGATTATTCAGTACTAGGGTATTTTCCTTCTTAGCAAGTTAATGCTTTTTATCATTTTATATTTAGAGAAAATAATTAAATGCAGACTTCAGTTCATTGTCAATAGTAAAGTTCATTCATAGTCTCTCACTCATCTCTTTCCGTTTTTCTATCAAAATGGAATAGACATCAAGAGGCTTGACTATGTCTTCGTACAAAAATGCCATTTCTTTCTTGCTTAGCTTCTTGGCTGCATCTGTAAATCGAGGATCTCGCTGTAGACTTTCGGGATTATTAGTGTTCATTTCACTGATCGTGGTACATGGTGCGCTTCCAAGCCGTACACGCAACTGTTCTTCTGTTGGGATGTGGCATCTATTTTCTCTTCCACTGAATCTGCGTCGTCCATCATTCACCTCTAGGAAGGATCCTCTGTTCTTTTCTCTGTAGCGGATAGCAGATGGGTTAGGCTGTATGATCTCAAATAACCTGAGGTTGCGTTGCCTTTCTATTTCTTGAAAAACGTCTGACCAGCTTTGAAAATCTTCCAGTTGAATTGTTACACTCATGATTGAAATAATCACTGTGTGAGCAAATACTGCATGCTTTTATAATTATTTCGTTGGTAAAAGTGCTGCTGCATGTGATTGACGGCTCCTTACAAGATTAGGAGTGTTGCGCAAGTTGCTCCTTAGTGATGTCAGTCTTTTCATCTAGATAAAATTGAGACTTGTAACCAAGGCGTTTCCAGCCAACTGTTTGTTGGATACGGCACTTTTTACACCATTGCTCGTTTTTCGCTGGTTTCGCTGTAGCGTGGAAACGTCATCACTATGTATCACGATCTTAAAATTCTAGTAACTTTGCATGAACATTCCTTGGCAGAAAAAAAAATAAATCACAAGTAATAATTGCAAAGTGTCATTAAAATGAACCAAAATGTATAGGAAAATGGTTGCGACAAGCCACGTAGCTTAAAAAAGCTCACAAGCGCAGTAAAATATACACCGGGGAGTCTGAATTGTAGTTTCAAAAAACTTGATAATTTAGGTTGTCACAATAAAAATTCATAAGAAATGTATAGTTTATTTCTAAATTTTCAAACGCGCCAGCCATCGGGTTCGTTACTCGAAAGTCCAGATAACTTTTCGGGCCCAGAAAGCTGTTTTATATTTGTGCGTGTTTCTATTCAAGATCAATCCTTCAATAATTTTGAAAATTATGGAATGAAACTACCAGTTAACAAAACGAAATTGACTGGTTTGTGAGTTAGGATCTGTGCTACTATCCAACAGGTTTTAATTTTAAAATTTTCTTTCGGGCGCGAAAAGTTAAGTGACAGGGCCTTTCAAGAAACGTGCTCCTAGTCTCTAATTAAAATTTTGTATACAGATCGATCCGACGTATGGCATGTCCGGGATTAAAAACTGAATGCACATTATGTCAACACATCATGTTAGGTAGTATTATTTTTCTTAAAAGAAAGGAAAAGGTATTACATTGTATTTTTCCAAGTTTCAATTAAAACCTTTTGTTTCACTGATTATTATTACTCGGGTGTTTTTCTTCTTAGAAATTAATGCTTTTTGCGATTTATATTTAGAGCTAAATATAATAAAATGCAGACATAAGTTCAGATTCAATAGGAAGTTCACTCATTTTCTCTCACTCATCTCTTTCCGTTTTTCTATCAAAATGGAAAAGACATCAAGAGGCTTAACTATGTCCTCGTACAATAACGCCATTTCTTTCTTGCTTAGCTTCTTGGCTGCATCTGTGAATCGAGGATCTCGCTGTAGATTTTCGGGATTTTTAGTGTTCATTTCATTGATAGTAGTGCATGGTGCGCTTCTAAGCCGTACACGCGACCGTTCTTCTGTTGGGATGTGGCATCTATTTCCTCTTTCACTGAAGCGACGTCCCTCATGCACCTCAATGAACGGTCTCTTTTTCTTCTCTCTGTCGTGAATGGCAGATGTGTTAGGCTTTATGATCTCAAATAACCTCATGTTGCATTGCCTTTCTATTTCAGCAAAAACTTCTGACCAGCTTTGAAAATCTTCCAACTGAATCGTTATGCTCATGACTGCAATAATCACTCTGCGACCAACTTTTGAGCAATGATTTTATTGGAAAAAATGCTTTTGCATGTGATTTACAACTCCTTATAAGATTCGGAATGTTGCGTAATTTTCTCCTCACTAATATCCGTCCTGCTATTTCTAGATCAAATTGACACTTGTAACCAAGGCGTTGTCAGTCAGCAATTTATTGGATGCGGCCCTTCAGGCTGCGACCAATATTGAGCAATGATTTTACTGGAAAAAATGCTTTCGCATGTGATTAACAACTCCTTATAAGATTCGTAATGTTGCGTAATTTGCTCCTCACTGATATCCGTCCTGCTATTTCTAGATCAAATTGACACTTGTAACCAAGGCGTTGTCAGTCAACAATTTATTGGATGCGGCACTTCTCACGCCAACGGTTTTTTTCCCCTGATATTTAGAACAAAACAGCAAGACCTCGACTATAAAGCAATAGGTTCAGTGGCCGGACCTGTAAAACATTCCCAGTTATTCAAGGCTCTTTACTCAATTTTGCGCTTTTATCATTTATTCCTGCACACTCTTTATAGTATCTTCTAGGCCGTTCATTCTTACTTAAGATCAACCTCGTGCCCAGGGCGTTTCCTTTAGAAAATAGGAAGCCTGACGTGAGGTTGGTGAAATATAGGAAACTGTGCTTCTTTAAGTCACATGACCAGGCACACCCATCATTGCCCTAAATGTACTATTGCCCCCGCAGGGATTTCTCCCAGAGGGCAAAAACGCGAGGAGGCATCCTATTAGCTCGCGCTTATTATAGAAATATACTTACAGCTGAAATATACAGTCAGTCATCATCATCAGGGTTTGTGTTCACTGTGAAACAGCTAGGGTAACACTACATTTCAAATGAGGCTCACCAACCGATTGTGACAATTATCGGCCTATTTCGGTACTGCCCTGTATTTCGAAGATCATGGCGTCTTTTGTTAGCACCAACTTATAAAGAAATTTTGCACACGAAGTCGGTCTTATAAAACAGCATTAATTTGCCTATTCCAAGTTTTTCTTCAACAACTGTGGCATTGCTCAAAGTAGTAGACTCATGGAAGTTTGCTATTGACTGTGGTCAGTCTGTTTGCGTTTTTCTAGACGGAGAAAAGCGTTTGATCCCAGCAACTTCAGAATTATTTAACCTTGAGATCTGGACGAAGTGATAGGACTTTAAGAGAAATTAATTTTTTACACCATTTTTTAGTGTATTATTAGTCTTTCCGCTTTTTTCACCATATACTATAATTGTTTTTAATCTTGAAATATTTTATTATCTGCACATAGGTTTATACTAGCTGTTTTTTTTTATAATCAGCTGATATTTTTTTGCAGTATAAATAGAGTATATATCATTATTAGTTAATAATAATAAACAGCAAAATGGGTGTAAAAATTCGCGTGATTTAAATAGCCCACAAGCGCAAGGTCAATGACACCGGGGATTCTGAATTGCATTTTCAAAAACCTTTGTTCAGGTTTACTTAACTCAAAACCAGACCTAGCCAAATGAAGTCCAAACATGAGCCCTGGTAACTAAATATATCTATATTTATTTATCTACCAGCTTTTCTGAACACAGGCCAGCCCAGAGGCAATAATGTGCACGAACGGGACTCAGGTCCCATGCAAGGTGCCATCCCTACCCAATCCCACAACCCGTAAAGGTTGGCCACACAACCGGGGTCTACGACCCCTGCTCTTTTCGAAAAGTGATGTGGGTTATTTTACGTCCTACAAGAACAAATCAGTGAGAAGACAAGGAAGTCTAACCATTTGCAGATGTTATTACAAAGGCAACACTTCCTTCTCAGTTATTCAAAGACCCTGAGTGTTGTTCTGGCCGGGGTTTGAACCCGCGACCTCCCGCTCGGCAGACCGGCGCTCTTCCAACTGAGCCAACCAGCTATGTTAAACTATTTCTCGGTATCTCACTAAACGCCTTTTGGGGGAGGGAGGGGGGGGGGGGGGGGGTAATAGAGACGCTGGCCTCATCTCGCTATTTACAAACCAATGCTTACGGATGAGCGATATGTCTTGTCAAACTGGCTGAACAACAATGAATATGTTTGCCCGGGGGAGGTTACTCCCTTATATGGCCTATACGGGGATATGCTGCTGGACAGCGCATGGTTTTTGACCTCTCTATTCTAAACAGGGTATATACTTTCGCCCTAGTCTGTCCTAAACAGGGTATATAACTTTTTGCCAGTCTGTCCTAATTATAAACAGGACGAAATTTGTTTGTACTCCAACTATAGAAAAGTAATGACTATAACGTTAATTGCCAATAAATGGCTTAAAAACAAGACGGCGTGCATCTGTCTTTTGTCCCTAAACAGGGTAATAAAAATGAGGGTGTTGACCTGAACAGAGTATGCATTTAGAATTTTTTTGTCCTAAACAGGGTCAGGGTTTAAAAACCGTCAGCGGCTCACCTATACCCAAATACTGCTCGAGCTCCCCCCCCCTCCGGGTATATTTGTGTCTTGGTCAACTTAATACCTGCATTAACAGTGAACTAAATTAGGTCGGGGACAGATCGAGACTGCCTTCAAATACCATCAGGCTATTTGTGGCTCTTTGATTATTAAACTGGAACGTGTTTTTAAAATTTATTGTTTCGACGTCCCTTTTAAGCTCGCCTCTTATCAAATTAAAGCAAAATAGATCTTGTGAGAGGGCCATGCTCTTTAACTTACGCTATGTCACATGCCTTGTTACGTACTTTTAGATACAATTAACCTTAGAAAATAATTATTAAATGGGTTGTTGTTGGCAAATAGCGATTGCGACCATACTTTGATACTTATGTTCGCCAAAAAGTTGAACATGAAGGGAGTTTCAACAGCTTAACCCAATACGGGCGGGTAAAACTTGAAAATACATTTTTTTTGTTTTAACGTACGAGCAAAAACATAGTTTTTGTTGTCTCAAAACGCCAGCGGGTCCCAAATATAAAAGTTGATATATACAAAAAAGCATCGATAAATTTAAACTAAACGCAAATGTTGAAAATATATTATTTATCAATTCAGTTAAAACTGTCGTAAATGAAGAGAAACAACAAGGTATTCATCAGAGTTAACATTAAAGTTCACTTAAGACCACGACCTGTCATCTCTTTCCGATTTTCAAGCAAAATCGAATACACATCCACAGGCTGAACTATGTCTTGGTACAATAATGCCATTTCCTCCTTACTCAGCTTCCTTGCTGCATCTGTAAATCGAGAGTCTCCTTGCAGAATGTCTGTATTATCAGAAGTAATCTCGCTGTTTATGGCACATGGGGTGCTTATACAGCGCCTTCTTGGTTGTACTTCACTGGGTTGAAGATGGTTCTTTTCTCTTTCACTGAAGCGACGTCCCTTATGCACCTGTAACAACGATCTCCTACTCTTTTCTCTGTCATGGATAGCAGATGGGTTAGGCTGTATGATCTCAAATAACCTCATATTGAATTGCTTCTCCATTTCTTGGAAAACTTCTGACCAGCTTTGAAAATCTTCTAACTGAATTGTTATACTCATGACTGCAAAAATCATTCTGCAAAGAATATTGAGCAATGCTTTTATAATTATTTTGTTGGACTATAAGAAGACCACGTGTTTAATCAGCGGCTCGTTAAAAGCATCAGAGTGTTAAAGCTATTGCGAAATTTGCCACTTATTAAGGGGGTTTGTTACCTCTGATATAAAAATTTGCATCTAACTAACATCGGTTTTTTTTTGTCTTTTAAATGTTATTTGCACCTTTGTAATACCTCAAGAAGCGAGGATTGGTAACCAAGGCGTTTTCCGTCAAGAGTTCCTTAGATACGTCACGTTTCACGGCGGCACCGCGCGCTCTGTCTTCGAATCTCTAACAAGGGCAGTGTTTGCACTATTGGCCGAGAGGGTCTGGTACTCTAAATCCCAATCCTCACAACTGAATATTCACTTCCGTCTCAGTGGGTTCCAGTCCTCGCTCCCATTCACACTACATCAAAGTGTGACACAGAACTTTTCCAATATGTCAACCTCCACTTTCAAGGTTGGCGTGGCGCAGCATCGATCGGTCCGTTACAGAAATCACGCCGAAATCACCGTTTTTATACCGTTTTTATGTGTGCAACCTCTTCCCCAGGGACGAATAAAAAGCCCACCTTCATTTTGATTGTGCACAGCTCATACAGTTGAATGGAGTTCACGACAAGGAACAAAAGAAAAATGTAATGTTTCTCTTAAACTTGAAGAAAACACCAGGAACACGAATTCTGCTCCGATTTGCTGTTTATAGCCTCCTTAATAGACTGCCAGGCTCTGGTTCTTTAAACGTCGGATGGTGTAGACTGCGAGCTTTCCCTCTTCAGTCAGTCGAGTCTAAGCTCGGCAGGACTGGAGAGAGCGAATTGGCCGAGAGGGAAACTGGAAACCCGTCTCCTCCCCTGCTTCCCCTCGGCTTTGGCTCGCTTCGCTCGATTTCCTCGCTTGCGTGACCATCCTGAGAGACTGCTCGCAGTCTACGGATAGTGCTATCCAACGGATAAATCACTATCCAGCGGTTGAGTGTTAAGGAAACCAATTGAGTTATCCAGTGGATAGGGATTTATCCACTGGATAGTGTTATCCACCCTTTGAACAACTGGGGTCAGGTCGCCGCTCTACTGACAGTTCAACCGTATATCGCGTCGACTTGTTCGGTTGCTACAGTGGTTCCAAAATCTTTCCTTGGGACATTTTTTAAACTTGCAATACATAGCTTAAGCCAAGCCTAAAAGCGAAGAGTCTGTATATTTACTTTTAATTTTCTTAAAACAATAATCTTTAAACGAATAAGCCAACCCGTATTGCAAAGAAATTCGAAACATCATATACCTGTCTGAATTTGTTGAAACGTGGCCACTAGGTTTTCGCCTGGCGCCGGGCACAGCCCGGCACCAGGCCAGGGCTGTCTTCAAGAATTGAGGGGGCTTGCCATCTTGGTCGTTACAGCCAGATAGCCCAGGGACAGCCCTAACAGTGGATGGATGGTTCAGGCCTAGGAGAGCAAAAGTAGTGAGGTAGAGAGAGGTCTATTTTGACACTCCCCTTTCAGTAAGGAGCAATGTTAACGAAAGGCTTTGACTGGCAAGTACCTTGTTTCCCTTTGCCCGAACCAGCTCAATAAGACCTCGGCTGACAATAATTATAATGATAATTGCAGAGCTCAGAGGGGATGCGCAGACAGCCACCCAGTGTCCTGGGTGGTGAGGATGAATTCTTGGTACGAAGGACATATACTTTACAGATGCTGATATCACTCGCGCGGCATTCTGACACATAAATACGACCCCACGAAAGTAAACAAGAGCTACGCTGCATCATTCAAAATTCATGGCTGTCAATCAAAACATGAGTAAAACTTCATGAAACATTTACAACAACAACACTTTTTATTCAAGACAGCGAAGAAGTAGTAAGCCTAAACTGTTTCTGTTTACCTTGTTTTGCTTGTTTGTTTGTTTGTTTTTTTCAGCGGAGCTTAGCCGGTTTTTCGTTTGAAATAGATGAACGAACCCCGCAGAAAGACTGTCACTTTAATCTTTGTTTTTACAACAATTAAAAACTTTCGATTTTCTTGCCATTCAGTTTGCAAACAGAAAAACTTTTTTTAAGATGTTGTATTTTCAGCTAATAACGCGAGGCCATTCAACATCGTTTTTTTTTTCTTGCCACTGTGACAAAATCATTATCTTGATTTCACAACAAAAGTGAAACGAGACAAAAACATCCAGCCTCTAAAAGCAAGTAAGTGAGCTGAAAACGAGTAAGTGGGACGTCAGGAGCGCTTAAGGTTTTTCCTGAAGTCTGATGTATTAAAATCCTGCAAGTTAAACTTTCACAAACGTGTAGTCATCGTTGAATCCCGTTGCGAAGCTGTTCTTAGCCCAAAACCAAATAAACAAATCAGCTTTGAACAACTGAAGAATCTTGATAGCAGTTTCATTTTATTTTGTGGCAGCAATGGTAGGACGCGAAAAGTTAAAAATTTCACTGAAATGACAAAAGATTTTCCCTGTACACTGTCGTACAAACCAGCAGGAACTTAAAGAAACGCAGTCAATGAGAAATCCCGTCCTTTCCGACACTTACCTCAAAAAAACCAAATAAACAAATCAGCTTTGAATAAAAGGAGAAAAAATTGACAGCAGTTGCATTTTAGTACAAGAACATATCAATTTTGAAACTTAATTGAAATGCCAAAAGGCTTCAGTTGTTGGCAACATAGTTTCCATGCGATCGGCAAACAGATGCTGCATAAGTTCACCTGTCAAAATTATAACAATTATGAGACTAGTGGTCCTAAAAAGTGACCATGCAAGTAAAAAGCAAACCCTTCAGAATTCATTTCCGAAAGATTTTTATTCTTAAGTCAAACAATAAATTTACTCTAGCAACTACATTGGTTGTCCCCATACTGGTTAATTTTAATGTTTGTTATATGTTTACGCTAAGACCAAACATAATATATGTACATGTCTGGGGCTCCCCTACTCTACCCCCAGAGTCTGTACGAGCGTTCGTATGGGCAGGCGCTCTCTGACGTCGTAACCAAATTTTCTCGCATCGATAGCTTTCCAATTTCTATAGCAATTGAGGTTCCTCTTGGCTACAACCTGGGGTTAGTTTACGACTTTAAACTGCCGCAAAATGCCTTCATTTTCGAGAAGATAAACATTATTGATCGCATCCTTGTTCTAAATTTTGGAAAACAAGTGAATTGCTAATTTATGCAAGGCAGTAGCATAACTCAAACCTATCTGATTTTAGCCAATCAAACTCCATAACTACAATCTCAGACTAAAACCTCGAAACACTTTGGAAAAATCTGCTACCTTTCGTTTTCCCTTTCCCTTTTGCAATGTTGTTTTAGCCAAGTAACTTTCCAATCACATCTCAACATTCGGAGGAAAAGAGACGTGCATAGGTGCTGTAGTCTTCAGTAGCCAATGAACAGGCAAGAAACGTTATTGACAATAATATTGCGCAAGTTTAAAAGAATGTCAGTCTATTTTCTAATTAGGATATATATACGTCATAACATTGTCAAAGTGTTGTAAACAAGCAAACTTTAAACAATAGAAAATAATACATGAATTTGTTGTTTATGGCGACCATACTTTACAGATACTCATGTTCACCAAAACTTTGAACACTTCATCCTAATGAAGGTAGCTCCAATCAGGTTAACAAAAACGCCGACAGATCCTAAATGTCAATGTTGATGTACAAACAACTGTATAGCCGACCTCAAACTAAACACAAGTTCTCACAATATATTATCAATTTAAAACTTTCGTGAGCTAAGTTTAGAAAAACAATAAGGTATTCATTACAGCTGATAGCAAAGTTCAATTATGACCATGAGCTGTCAACTCTCTCCGATTTCCAATTAAAATGGAATAAACATCCACAGGTTTTACTATATCTTGGTACAACAATGCCATTTCCTCCTTACTCAGCTTTCTTGCTGCATCTGTGAATCGAGAATCATGCTGTAGACTATCTGGACTATCAGCATTAATTTCACTGATTGTGGTACAAAGTGTGCTTCTACTTCGCTTTCGCGGTTGTACTTCACTGGGGTGAAGATGGTTCATTTCACTTTGGCTGAGGCGACGTCCCTCTGGCACCTCTAACAGCGATCTCCTCTTCTTTTCTCTGTCGTGGATAGCAGATGGGTTAGGCTTTATGATCTCAAATAACCTCATGTTGCATTGCCTTTCTATTTCAGTAAAAACTTCTGACCAGCTTTGATAATCTTCCAACTGAATTGTTATACTCATGACTGCAACAATAACTGTGCGAACAATATTGAGAAATGTTTTCTAATAATTATTTTGTTTGAAAAAAGCATTTGCATGTGATTAGCGGCTCCTTACAAGATTCCGAATGTTGCGTAAATGGCTTTTTATTGATATCAAACTTTTTCTCTCTGGATGAAATTGAGACCTGTAACCAAGGCGTTTTCAGACAACAATTTGTTAGATACGACACGTTTCACGGCAACGCTCATTTTTTGCTGCTCTGTAAAACAAAACAACAAGACCACGAAAGCAATGATTTTAGTGGTCGGTGGACCTGTAAAACATTCTTCGCCCCTCAGATTTTGGGCTTTTACCATTTATTCCTGCGGTCTAAAAAAAAACATGCATTTTCACTCGAAAATGGCTTGTGACCTACTACTTATAACGTCATATCTCGTAACCATAGTAACTGACAATCACTAAACTTGTCTCAAAATGCGCCCGAGGGATAAACGAACAACAAATACTGAAAACTTCAGGTGCTGATGTTTTCTTGTCTAGGACCCTCCCCCCTACCCCCCGCCCCCGTCCTCTCCTTGTAGGCCCGAGTGTTAAAACTTTGTAAGCCTGACCCTTTTCATAAAGGATATCATTTTGACATTGGATAATTGATCAGTTTCTTAGTCAAGGGACTTGCCACATCCTTTTTTGCTATTTTTTTGATTTGACTTGATTTAATTTGTTTGCTATTTATGACTATAAGCACAATATTTTTTGAATTAATCAGGGTTGTTGGAAATCAATTGTTTTCTGTAAACTGTAACGTTTTCATTTTGGTGAGAGACTGGGGCAAGAAGAAAACATTGAATTTGTACCAAGGAATAAAATACTTTAAAAATTCCCCGATTAATTTGACGTGTTTAGCGTTAAACCAAATACAATAAAAGAAAAATTGAGAACCTTAAAGGTTCGTATAAGTGTTGTAATTCTAAAATAAATGTCAAAATACATGTCAAATTTCACAAAATGACATATTACACACGAAATTTTCAAAATTTTACCTGTGTTTTCACAATTCTTGGGAAATTTGACATTCATTTTCTCGGCCTCCGATGAGAAATAGTCTTTGTTTGTTATTACCGATAACTAATTATATCTATAGCCCTGGAAAAATGTAAAAAAGAATGCGATATTGTTTAAATTATTCTGGTACAACGTTTTTATCCACTGAAAAGTGAAATTACTCAATTTCATGATGGATTCCACCTTTAATGCTTTTGAAGTGAAGAAAATAATAACAAATTGAATGTGTTGTCCGTGTTAAAGGCGTTTTCATAGCAACCATGTTTTGATATTCATGTTTACTTAAACTTTGAAATTTTCTGCTAATAGGAGGAGTTTCGATACTTTAACTGATAGCCTTTGAGTGTAAACTTGAAAACTATTGAAGTTCGTGCAACCTAGCTTCCGTCGAGTTTATCACTTCGCTTACGATTGACTCCGATTACTGATTTTCCTTGATCAATTCCTATGCGCTTAATGGCTCACGACTTCGTCTCTAATGAGAACCAACTTGAGACCCGCTGCGTACGAGCAATATTTCTTTTAATGCAAAAAAAAAAAAACATAACATAACATAACATAACATAACGAGTCGAGGCAACAGCTTTTAATTTGCTTTTAGTTTATTTTCAAACAAAATTTAGAAACGGCACAATTCTTCTTCTTTATCGACTCCTCGTTAGTTCACTGTTACATAGCCGGACAGAAAGAATCTCCTCTTTCTTCATAACGTCTGAAAGCATTTACTCGTTAAACTTGAAAAATAACAATTCCTGCGACGCGACTTTGCTTACAAAACCGATTTTTGATTTCCATCGGGTCATAAATGCTGTTATGGCTTCGACTTCGGTCTCTGATGATAACCGTTATGATTTTATGTTATGATATGATTTTGACATTTAAACTCTGGCGAGCTGTTACAAAAAATCAAGAACTACAACCAATAGACGGAGGAAAAAAAATTAAGTCTAAAGTCCGAGAATTTGTTGTTGTTATTTTTTTTCCAATACTATGAAAAGATATATAGTTCAATTTTGTTCTTGCATTAAATCGCTATCAGATCTCAAATGCAATGTTTGAACACGTTCAATTTGGTAATTATAATTTGAAACTTTCATGAATTAAGAGAAACAAAAGGTTATAAATAAGAGGTGATATCAAAGTTCATTTACGTCCACGACCTGTCATCTCTTTTGATTTCCAAGAAAAATGGAATACACATCCACAGGCTTAACTATGTCCAGGTACAATAATGCCATTTCCTCCTTGCTCAGCTTCCTTGCTGCATCTGTAAATCGAGAATCATACAGTAGACTATCTGGATTATCAAGATTAATCTCATCTCTTGGGGTACTTGGTGTGCTAATACTGCGCCTTCCCGGTTGTACCTCACTGGGTTGGAGATGGTTCTTTTCTCTTTCACTGAAGCAACGTCCCTCCCCAACGCGTAACAAAGATCTCCTTTTCTTTTCTCTGTCGTGGATAGCAGATGGATTAGGCTGTATGATTTCAAATAACCTCATCTTGCGTTGCCTTTCTATTTCTTCAAAAACTTCTGACCAGCTTTGAAATTCCTCCAGATGAATTGTTATACTCATGTCTGCAACGAAAACTGTGCGAGCAATATTGACCAGTACTTCAATAATCCTTTCGATGGACTACTTTCCACCTAAATAATTAGCTGCTGCCTAAAAGCTTCAGAGTGTTTTGACAGTCTGAAAATACATTAAGGAATTTGCAATTTATTTATGTCGGTTCCTTTATCTCTAAAATCCTGGATTTGTAACCAAGGCGTTTTCTGCAAACATTAATCCTTGGATACACTACATTTCACTACAGCACCGCCCCTGTTTTCACCGCCTATTTTCCAGTCATTAACCCTTTAAGGCCCAATATCCACACAAAAATTCTCTAGAGACTGATCCCTATACCTACTCGTAGAGAGTTTGTTTAAGAAATTGACAAAAAAAATCGAAGCAATTTTCTTTTAAGGATCATTCTAAAAATTATTGACCCTTTTTCTTGGTTACGCATTGATAGTTTAAGGAGAAAATTGATGTTGGTCAGTCATTAAAAGCAAAAGAGCAGCACGTCTATAAAGGAATGAGTTCAGTGGGCAGATCTCTGAAAGACAAAATTGAAAAGCCAATCAAGGCGAGGAGATAATAGTCTGCTACACAGGCGTTTTTTATGTCGTCGCTCTCTGATTATTTATGACATAGCTTGTTTTGAAGTCATTAGTACTAAGTTCAAGTTCAAGTTCATTTATTCAACCTTATTCATTTACAATACAACAACAATTTAAATGGTTTCCTCTAGCGCTTTGTTCATTGGCCGAGTGAAAACAAAGAAGCCGACCTTGTTGGGAGGTGGGTGCGTAGCGATTTGTCTTAACGAAGTAATGTCACCCTCTCCCGGTGAGTTATTTTGACGCTAGCGCCCAGTCACCGCCGAGCGACAAAACGGTTGAAATGGACACGCGTGAAAAACGCAGTGCGCACGCGTTCAAAATTATACGCGACACCAAAACAAACTAGATTCCGGCCGCGAAATTCAAAAAAGTAAGCTCCACACACAAAAGATAAGCTTAGAATTTCACGAACACAAAGTTTATTAATTGCTTTTGTTTCCCTCTTTTGCACCACATACTTTCCTCCTTGCACCAAAGGCGGAAATCATGTTTGAAAGTCCACGCTCGCTCTGGCAGCACTTCGCCGTAGCCATTGTTGCTGTTTTGGTCATCATGTCGCTGAGCTCGGTCAATGCGAACAAACGAAAACGACCAATGCATGCTAAGTGGGAAAACAAGGACGGAAAAGCCTTGTACTGGACGACTTTACCAGTTAGTTAGTTAAGTTAGTTTAAGTAATTTTTTGTTGTGCTTAATACTAGAACCGGCTGCAAACCATTAAACATATCAAACATTCCTAAATGTTTTTCAATTTAAATGGGGAAGATTTTGCAAATTTTAATTATTGAAAATAGAGACCTTGCGCATGCGCAGACGTTTTGCACGCGTGCCGTTGAAATGTTGCACTTTTACTAGTCACGGATAAATGGCGCCGATTTTTGAACTGTAGTTGTACTTTTCGATCGAGTTATGCGATCCAAACGCAAGGTTTACCGGAACGGATTACAGGAAGGTGATTTTAAGGTACCACTTTTTGGATTCGGCGGCGTAAAATGTAAGTGGGTTTATTTTTTCGCGTGAAATTTGGAGCTGATTCTGAGCGGCTTTGAAGATCGATCGAGCGATTCTGTCCTACCTTGTCTCTTATTATTACACTGTCAGGTCAGATGATGTAAAAGTACTCAATCGCGCTGCAAAAACAAAGACGACGACTCCAGGTAACAATATTTACACTTTACTGATAACTTATATCGCTTTTACTTCATTTATTTCATCTAAGTTTCAAACTCTATTTCTCCCACACAAACTCTCATATTACGCTTTGGCCACCTGTGATTCAAGGTGAACAGACTGCAAATTATAGTACTTGCTAAAAAAGATATCTACGTGTCGTAACTGTTCATCAGTAGGATGCCTAAAATGTGGGCAATTCCACAATTGTTTTCGGCTCCATTAAATCCTATACCAATTGCAGAACAATTTGGGAGGAGCCACCCACAATGTGAGCACAGTCACAGGCAACACATATAAGTGAGAAAAATAACGCAAAGTAAAGTTAAGAAGTTATTTAACGAACTAAATGTACACGTCAATTAAATAAACAAATAAATAAATAAATAATGCACGCGCACAAAATAAAACTGTGCGCGCACACGTACTAACTTAAAGATACAACTGAAATACAAATCTAAGTAATAAATAAGTGATGTAAGGGTACGATGGTGCAATTCAAGTCTGGATTGCTTATCTCATCTCCCGCGGGGCTGCACGATACTTTCGACTATAAGACCACGGCGATTGAAGAATTTATTAAATGATTTCTGAAATAGATTGGTTTCAAAGCCTTGTTGTCTGAGACGTAATGAAAGTCCGCGGATGACATTGTGCGCATTGCCTAATCCGGTTCCGATTCCAATTTTTGTTCTCCGATACGATTTCAATCCTGACTCCAATTACTATTTCGATTCGGATTACGATTACCCCTCCGATTATGATTCCAAATCTAATTCCAAATTCAATTACGCTTCTGATAGCGACCCCGTATTTCGAATTCGATTAACCCTCGGACATCCAGGGGGGGGGGGGGGGTGGTGCAAGCCACCCACCATAAGTTTTTTCTGAGATTTTCCAAGAGGATAAAACATCAGTTCCTGAAGATTTTAGTAGCTGTTCATTCATCCCTTGCGTACTTTTTAAGACAAGTTTAGTGATGGTCAGTTGCTATGGTTACGAGCTATGACGTCATAAGTAGCAGGTGCTCAAACCAATTTTGGGTGAAAATACTTGTTTTTCCAACTTCTTTCAACAATGAAAGTAAATCTTGTGGCTTAAATCATGCAAAGTGCTTATTTATGTTTTATTTTTCACGTAAAGTTAAAAAATTACCATTTCTCGCGGTTTTAACGTGATTTCTTACTCTTAGTAAAATCCAAGATGGCGACCATTGTTTGTGACTTCACAGGCCTCAAGCAGCGCCACCACCCATAAAATATACCTCATCTTGTATTCAAATTCCGAGAAAATTATAAACCTCGCTATTGCTAGGGCCTTCGGCCGTCACTTCGCGGGTAAACAGTATGTTTCAGAAATATCTTCGCTCACGTGTCACGCTAAATTACAAAACGGCTTTCATGTGCATGAGCCGAAATTTAGAGAAGCATGACGTCACGTTACCAAGGGAGCAAAATTCTTGGATTTCAACAATCTTTCTTGACATGAAACGATTGAAGAGAAGTACGGGTTACCGTTTTGTATCTGAGTCTAATCATGCACAGGAAAGTCATACATATCAATTTTGTCTTTTTTGCCTTTGCCATATTTGCAGGACCACTGTTGGTTGAGATCCAGAAATTTTGCTACCATGGCAACGTGACGTAACGACTTCTTCTCTATTGTCTTGAAATGGGTGATCACGCGATGGGTGATCATGAAAAACCTTGAACCACGTTTCATGAGTTAAAGAAAAGCCTCAGTCATTAGGGCACCCTCTATATATTTTTTTGCATGACGCCCTAACGTCCTCTTTGATCTTCTGATTTGATTAAGTGAGAGAGAATGAAAAGGTTGACTTGACGCTTTTTTGTAAAGAATTTTACTTCGAAATGTTGTGAAAAAATGGGCTTTTTTTTCGGCTGTCACTCAAAACCGTCCAACCACAACTAAATAAACTTAACCTCCAGCTGCACACTGAAATGTAATTTAATTTGAGACTTTATTTTTAGGACAGATAATAACTTTAGCTACATAACAAAAAAATCCGTAGTAAAAAAAAAGGACAACAGCAATTTACATTTACTTTTATAAATTACAGTTACATGGAGGACATTCATTGCAAGTTCGATGATTTAGATTCTACTGATAAATATAAAGGCAAAAAATCAATCATAAAGAGAGGAGTTTGAATTCACTTCAAAGTTCACTTGCGATATGTCATCTCAGTTTCTTTTCGTTTTTCAATCAAAATTGAATAGACATCGACTGGCTTGACTATGTCCTCGTACAGTAATGCCATTTTCTCCTTGCTCAGCTTCTTTGCTGCTTCTGTGAATCGAGAATCGTTATGTAAATTATAAGGATTAATTCCATCACTGATCGCACAACACGGTGAACTTGTACTGCGCGCAATCGGCTGTATTCCGGCGGGTTTGTGGCTGCTCTTGTTCGCTCCTCCGAAACTGATGCGACGTCCCTCTTGAACAGGCCGTAAGAACGATTTCTTTTTCTTTTCTCTGTCATGGATAGCAGATGGGTTAGGCTGTATGATCTTGAATAATTTTATCTTGCGTTGCTTTTCTATTTCTTCAAAAATTTCTGACCAGCTTTGAAAATCTTCCAAATGAATTGTTACACTCATGACTGCTCTGACAGAAGATTCCCAGTGAGTGAGTACGTGGTAGCGGTGTTTTTATGTGGTTGAAGGTTTTTAAATCCAAAAATAGTCAGCATTTATTTTCTCCTTAGTTGTACCGTACATTTATTAGCAATCGAGTAGGGAGAATATGGAGTATTTGACGGGTAACGAGCGGGTGATCAAAAGGGTACGATTAAGCATCGCTTGACGTCAATCGCCTTATTTGTTTAAAACATGTGTGTCAATTCCCTTTGCTACGGAACATTTCCTTAGACCCGGCATGCAATTTAGACTTTTTAATTTAATTTTCAAGGGTTCAACTTGGTTCACTGTTACCCTTAATGCTACCGTGCAACAAACTCAACCGGACATTTTTGAAATGCAAACAAAAAGACCTCGTTTTTGATTGGTAAACGAACTAACAAAGTGAGAAGTCGGTCTTCTTTGTGTCTTGAACGTGGCCTGTGATTGGCCAACTTATGATGTGAGGACCCGGATGCGGATATGCTCGTTGGTTTATAATTTGAGGCCTACTTGGGTTCATCCAGGCCATAGATTTGCTACTCACTTGATCCTCACTTTAAAAGAGCGGTGACAAAAAATTTATCAAAATTCAAACATTGAAAAAAGAGAGCACGTTATACCCATCGCTTTAACGTGTGCCTTACTTCCTCCTTCCCCTCCCCTCTTAAAAGCCTGCCGCGTAGTCCAAAGCACCACCTATCAGTGCAGTACACGCGACTCCTTCTGGGTAATTAAGTGCGCACAGGTTACCCGCTAATGACAAACGATATAAAATAAATAGAGTTTAATTTACCCTAGTACTCGACTAGCATGTAATTTTCGTCGGTATTTTATCGTGTTTCGATATTAATTCAATATTTTCTCTTCAAACGTCAGTGATACATGTATAAAAAATCGACAAACACTTCCCATTCATACCCTTTTAAGCCCCATTATCCGCATACAAATTTTCTAGATTGATCACCACTACATTTCTTAAGAACTAGTTGATCAGAGAATTTTTTGTTGAAAGAACAAAGTACCCTTCGAAGCCACGCTTTAATACTGAATGATGCTGGTTAATCATATTGAACCGAGCAACATCTAGCATTAGCTAGAAAAGTGTTCAAATGATCAACAAGTGCTTCCAGCAAAATTGGACCAAAGCTTAAAAATGAAGCGATGACCGGAAATACGTTCGCAGGCTAACTAATGCGTTGGATCTGCGGTTAAAAGCGGTCCATGGAAATCGATTTTCATTTGTGAATTTGGGATCTGCATTAAAATATTCATCACTCCTAACTATCAATATTTTCTAAAACCGTTTTGAAATTCTTCATTTGCCAAAGAAATAGTTTGTCGGAAGGAAAGGCATCTTTACAACTTGAGCGTCGATCTTCTTCTTGTACACTTCCAACTGAAGACTTGTTCCTGGTTTAGAGAATTCCGTTGGCACATACGCCATCGCAATGTTGTGTTTGAGGCTTGGTGATGGACCTCCGCTTGTCACGTGACCTGTGAAATAAAGAAAGTAAAGAACGGCAGGGTTCGCACCCTTTTTTGAACAAAAAAATTCAAGGACTTTTCAAGGACTTTCAAGGACACATTTCCCATCTTTCAAGGACTCCATTAAGGGCAAAAAAAGAAACTCGAGTCTGTCTTTTTTAGTTCTTCCACAACATGAGTAATTTTAGCGGAGCTCTAGCGCGCGAAGCGCGCCAGCGGAGCACCATGGGTAAGAAAATGAAGTAATCTACCCATCCGAGAAAATTTGGTAATCACATGACCGTACACCGACCGACCGACCGAGAGACTGTCCGTCCGCACCACAGGCATACCAATGTAAAATAACTCAATCAACAGGTATGGCAACCCAAATGCAACTCGAGGTTATTTTGGCGGGAAATC
Organism: Porites rus; assembly: GCA_964035705.1. NCBI lineage: Eukaryota > Metazoa > Cnidaria > Anthozoa > Scleractinia > Poritidae > Porites > Porites rus. The sequence continues at coordinate 7,277,505 of OZ038004.1, read as the reverse complement.
GCATAGCCACCCGCGTCTTGTAAAGCAGAGACAACAAAAGAGTCAATAAAGACGAAAACGGAAAGCCGAAACTTTTTCTGTATCCGTGTTGTCTAAAGTATTAAGCTTAGATAAATTGTCATGTTCGCAGATTTGGAATATAGAGCAAGAGAAAGACAGAGAAAAAGAGAAAGTGGGCGGCAGGCCAGCGAAGCTCAACGAGAAAAAGGGCGACGGAGATTTTAAAAAAAACATCGTAGCGGTGGTGATAAAATGAGAAATGCTGGCGGCCACCAATAATGCCGGGTGAAAATGAGCGGCAGTGGAAAAAAGTGAACGAGAACACGTTCGACATTTCCTCCATAACACGTGTAACTAAGATGTTTCTGGAGGTTTCACGTTGTAGTCGTGCAAAACAACGGCAAAGAAATGTACAAAAAAAGTGTGCTGCACGTGCAAAGTTGCTTTTTTGCTAATTAGACCTATTGTTGTTTTTCACCTTTCTCCGGCGTTGCATGCCTTCGCCGCTTAGCATTACTATACAATATTTGATATTTTGTTTGAAGAAACTATAAATAGCTTCGCTTTTAGCCCAGGCTAAATCTGTATATTATCCGAAGGTCTTTCCGTGTTTGCTTCTTTTCCTTTGGAATTCTACTTAAACTATAATAAAGTTAGCATTGAAATTCAAGGACTTTCCAGCACCAATGCAATTTTCAAGGACCTTTAAGGTCTAAAATTCCAGGAATTTCAAGTAATATATAACAAACTAACTAACACACCGAACAAACTCACACATATCGCTAGTCTGAAAGACTCACCAACTTTATTGCCACCTTGATCCAGAATGGGCGCGCCACCTTCAAGAAACATAATACTTGATTGTAAGAAAAGGTTTTGTCAACTCAGTCGATAACTTCAGTACGAGCGCGTGATCAGTCTTTTGCTAAGATTAACTCCTGACGAGGGTTTAGCACTTAAAAAATAAGCTTTTGAATCTCTATGGGGCGGGATATTGAGTTTATTAACTGAGTTTATTAGCCGAATTCTTGTTGATTACTCCTATCTCTAACCGACGCTGCACTTAAGTTTCTCTGTTTTGAAACAACTAAGTCGTCATGTCAATAGCGCAAGACAAAAATAAAAAAAAAATTAATATTGAGCCCTTCACACGATTCGAACCTAAGACCTGTAAAACCCAGCAAAGGACTCATGCGGACCGAACAGGTTCCTTTTTAGGTTGGTTGATGCTAAGCGTCACGATACGCCCTATTTACCTCGAGCTGGCGGTCCCTTTGATACCAATCCAACTCTTTTCCTTTTAGCTTTCTCTTTAATCTGTCTGAGGATAATTTCTGCTCCTGGAAAATCAGCTTGGGCACGGCGTCTTTTCCCTTTATGCAAAAACATAAAAATAAAAATAAATTAAAATAAATAAACAAATGATGATAAATAAATAAATAAATAAATAAATAATAAAAAATAATACATAATACCAATAGAGGATATTACATGGCCGTGCGGAGATACGAAATTTCTCTTCGAGTGTTGAAAAATATTTCACGAGTGAGCCCAGCGAACGAGTGAAATACATTTGTAGTTTTTCAACACGAGAAGAGAAATTTCGTATCTCCAAGCGGCCATGTAATATTCTATTTATTATATGAACACCAATGAACTACCAAACCATTTCACTTTAATAGTTTTTTGGTGTGAAAGGCGCGATTTATTATGTAGCCAAAAATTTTAATATTTTCACATGTGAAGATAACATGTTATATTCACATGTGAAAGATACCAAGTTTTCGCGCAAAAGCTCACCTGGTATTTCACTGGTGTTTATGTAATAAAAACCATTAATCATTCAATAACAACAACACAACAAATGACTTTCATTTATTTTGTTCCCTTAATCATAACTAAAGCAAACTTCTGTAATCTGATTGGCTATCAGTGGCCCAGATCTGAATTTAATACGACAGTGATAATAGGACAGTAGGAGTTTTTCCTATTTACTGTAACAGGAAATTAAAACCTTGGATGATTTTGTGGTTCACTAAGAAAAAAAGGCTTAAATGACCACAAACTTTATTAAAATTATGATTAGTTGGTAACAAAACTTCATGTTACGAATTCGGTCTGTAATATAATAAATCACTCACATGATTACAGACCGAATTGGACTTCACTTGATCAGTTCTATTGCCATTATCTATAGGCTTGTCCTTACAGGCTTCATTGCATACCTATCGTCCACACAAGCACTGCCTCAGCAGGGGTGGTGTTTTCATCAATGTCGTTACCATAGAGACAAAGCCCAGCCTCAAGTCGCAGACTGTCTCTTGGCCCCAGTCCCGCTGGTTTCACTTCAGTCTCTTTGCTTTCTAGGAATGCTTTTGCCAAATCAACAGCTCTGTGCTGGTCCACTGAGAGCTGTTCATGAAAACAACACCACATATTTATTAGACCCTTTCACCTTAGACTGCTCACAGCTGATCTTCGCGTTGTCACACAATGCTCTTTCTCCTCTTGTGGGGAGGAGTATTGTGTGAAGACACAAAGAATGGCTGCGAAGAAGTCTATTTTCACCTTGAATTTTATGTTTGTTTCTCCTTTTCAAACCAAAAAATGTTACTCTTTTGGAAAGTTTCTGTTTGTAATTTCACCCTCTTCCTGTGTTTATGAATGCATAATATATTATATGTTAATAAATAACAAAGGGAAAATTCCTTAGAGACCCTACAAAGTCTAAAATGGGAAAACAAAACCGTTGGAAAAGTCAATTAACACCCTCCGAGTCGATATGCATATAATTTCTCAGATTCATAATTGTTTTATTATTCATTCAAATAATTTATTCATACTTTAAAACTTGAACATTCCAATCGATATAAGGTCCCTGTTTTCATTCGTCTTTTTCTCAGTAAATTCAGTCTTGACTAGTACATATTGTTTTGAAGTTCTCCTATTTATTTTTTGTAAACATGTAAAAATTAATTTTCCGCCATTTTCTCCAACTCTCCCGAAATAACTGACAGAACTTCATCCTGAGGGCTTCTCAGTTGCAATCCCTTTTTGTGTATTATTGATGTCATTTTAATTATTGGATATCCCAAATGTCTTCCAAATTTGATCAATACTAGATGGTTATGAAGAAATCTTCTGTGGGAGTATACACATGCCTAGCACTTGTGACGACATTAAGTGAAGACATAATAGTGACTGAGTGTTTATTATGTCAAACTTTGGGATATGAGGGTCTGGGTACTACCCAAATTGTTACTTAGAAGTTACTAATAAATTCTATTATTTTCTTTACCACGAAGTAGACGTCTTGGGACCTCTACTCGAAAGAGACTCCTGTTGTTTAATTCCTGTAAGTATAAACACCTCCCAAAATTGACCACTACATAACACCGGAAAAAATTAATAACCGATTCCCATTTTTGGATATTTTAGGGTATTTAAAGAATACCCACAAAAATCCCAAATTTGGAAGAGTGAGACAAGTCGCAATCAGGGAACTTGGTTGGGAATTCCCTGGTTGGGACTTGTCTCACTTTGCCAAATTTGGCATTTTTATACATTAGGTATAATTTCTTTAAATACCCTAAAATATCCAAAAATGGGAATCCGTTATTTTTTCCCGTGTTAAATCATCTTATTTGGGTGGCTGATCACAGGAGGTTCAACTGTTCTTAGCAAATAAATATATAAATAATAAATAATAATAATAAGACTTGATAATAAGTTTAATAATGATATTATAGGTACATGAACAGGAACATATTAATTTACCTCAAAGCCATCTTCTCCAGTGTAACCACAACGTGTAACTCGCACATCCTTGATTCCAAAGACATCCATTACACCAGTGTGCATGAAAAACATTTTACTAAGATCTCCTGTAACACCACTTTGAAGAACGGCAGCAGCTTTAGGACCTGGAAACCAATTCATGGTAAAGTTGGGTTGATTCTGATGCTACTACTCTATTAGTCTTTGTCTTCAAGTTTTAGACTGCTTTAAAGAAGTTGTGTCACGAAATTCAGCCAAATTAGGATGGGTGTTGAATTAAGAGAAGCGCAAAAATAACCGCTTAAAACTTTAAAGGAAGGTGAAAATAACATAACAGAAACAACAGATGCTACGGATGGGCAAAATTGAAGATTGAAATGGATTGAAATTAGGGTTTTGAAAACTGTTCAGCCTAACAGTTTTTCAAAGTTGATCCCTGCTCCTTGCAACTTCAAAAATAATGCTCAGGGGACATATCATTTTGTAATTTCTTTGCTTACTTTAAGTTCCATAGCGATTGAGGGCAAGTAATTGGCAAAATTAAACAAAATGAACTGGACTGCTGTAACACAGCCCCTTTAAACACCTGTTTAGACAGCCAATTGGTTGCACAATTTTTGATGCAAAGAAGGGAAGGAGCGATCAAATTTGCATGTGCCTACTAGAGGTAATTTCAGGGCAATCTGAGGCAACAAAAATAATGGCCTTGCTAAAACTTACGTGACTGTCATGTATTAATCAGACATCAACTTTCTGCTGAAGAGTGTGTGTACAGTGTATGTATCTTGACAAACGGTGTTAAGACTGGGAGATGAACCTGATTAAATTACTTAATAAAATGTAAAATTGTGTACAATATTTGTTCTCCTTTAATATCACACTTAAATAAGTCAAACTTTCTCTACCTTGTAGAGCTATAAGGGCTTTATCCTCAATAATTTCCAATGCAACATCTAATTCTCCACTGACTGCATTCAGTCGCTCCTAACAATCACAATGATCAGATAAAACAGATGAATGCAAAGCCCATTGCAGTAAGTGCAACTTTGCAGAGGTCTTCAAATCCAAAGACTGAGAGCGGTCTTAGTGCTAGGTGGTACTCTCAAAAACCCTGTGGGAATGTGTGACTGCAAAGGGTACATACATGTACAACTAAAGGGTTTTAGTCTAGATTGGGGTACTATTATGGGAAATTGCTCAATTGTATGTACATGTACATGTACCCTGTGTGGACTTTTTTGAAGTAGGATAGCCTGTTTAATAGCATCTATCTCACTTCTCCTCCCCCCAACCTCTTGGGCTAGGAGACAAAGGAAGTTTAGAATCCACCTAGGTTAAAAAAATTTTATCTTCCTATTGAAAACATTATAATAATAATAATTATTAATTATTAAATTTCTTATTTATTAATATTAATATTTATTTAAATATTTATATATTACTTATCATATTTTACTATAATTGTGTATTAATTATTTATTGATCATTAGTTATTAATATTATTATTATCATTAATTATTTAATCATTAATCATTGTGCCTAGATGATGATGATGATGATGATTAGTATAGGCAATAGCATGATTTGTGGTGATATTTGCAATAAATACCACAAGTGATATTTCGAAATTGTTACATGTAATTTCACGAGCCGTTATAGGCAAGTAAAATTTGTGACAATTTTGAAATATCACAAGTGGTATTTATGCCAAATATCACGAACAAGTCATGCTATTATTTGTTTATACTACTACCCACAAAAGGTTTGTAATTTTCACATGTAGGTATTTCAAATTAAGCGGAAATACCACTGCTCTAAGCCAATCAAATTGCAGAAATTTATCAGGTAGTAGTATAATTATTATTATTAATGTGGCTAAATATCATTTAGGCAAAGTTAAAATGTGAGCAAATGCAGCCAGCGGTCTCCCTCATCTGCAGCACGTGACCTTTGGGGTGGCCTCTAGAGGTTTCTCAGGGTTTCAAGGTTCATTGCTTTACACGTGCAGTGTTATCAGCTGATCTTTGCGGATCAAACGCTTTGCTAGTGCGAATCATTGCGGATTCTTGCACCCTCTCCTCCCTCCCTCTTTTGCATTGGGTCATCAGGGTAAGTATTTTCAGGTAAGTTATTTCCACTGATTGTTTCAGTGTGACGGTGCCGGTTAGCGGGCGCTCTTTTGGGTGGTTCCCGCGTTCCAGGGTTGCCATGGATACCTCCCCTGCAGCTTGGCATCTGGCACCCCGCTAACCTTTTAGGCACCAGTTCCCAAGCTCATCTATTTGTGATGAGTTTAACTGTTATTATTACCTGAAATATGTAATTTTGACCTGTAACATACATAGGAGTATGGTAGCCCCGAGAGATTGCTCACAGCTCCATGCCAAGTCCAAAAAGCACATAACCCCAACCCCTTCCTTTAACACCCCCTCCCTGCTCCCCCCCCCCAAAAAAAAAATTCTTCACCATTACTCCCTCTGAGAAAAAAATCATAGAGGGTCCCCTGAGAGGTTCTCCACTCATTTGCCTGGGGCATCAGAATTCCACTTTAACCCCTTAGGTCCCAAGAGTAACCAACATCAATTTTCTCCCAACATCATCAGTAGATCATTAAAAAGTAAAGGTTATGAGAATTACTTAATTGATTACTAATGGGAGAATGCTTTGATCTTAAACCAAATTCTCTTAACTATTCTTAAAAGAAATGTATGGAGATCAGTCTGGAGAATTTGTATGTGGATTTTGGGGCTGAAAGGGTTAACTATGTGTAGACGCAGCAGTGACAAGGCCAGATGGTCAGATGATATCCGGGGGATGGTAATGCAAAAGAGAGAGAGAGAGAGTTTGGTGTCTCTGCTTGTGTGCACCACCGTCTTAATTGTATAGAAAATCATCCTGTACCTGCATATGTTTGAGGTCTTTGTCAGCACATCCTGCATTAGACACAACATATAAATACTCTGGTGTCTTGTTAATTATTAAGTCATCAATAATTCCACCACTTCCTGTAGTAAACAGAGACAGTGTTCCTGTGTTTTCTGCAAGTCCTTGAATATCAGCAACCACTAAGCTTTCTAAAAATTTAATCCTGTCATCTCCATGCACCTTGAATTGCAACATGTGTGAAACGTCAAAAAGAGATGCTTGTTGTCGAGTGTGCAGATGGGAAGATAACACACCATCTTTATATTGCACAGGCATAGACCAGCCACAGAAAGGAACCATCTTGCCTCCCAGCTCTAAGTGGAAATCATACAATGGTGTCTTTTTCAGATTTTCCTGATAAGAAAAAGCAATAATGTAAAGAAGAGAGCAGAGAAATTCCATGCTGGTGATCCATCACCACTCAGATCTGGGTGGTGCCTCTGACTGGCCAAATTTTCAACCAATTAGAAGCACTATCCCGTTCGATTATAGGTAGTGACATGTCATCAGGAGAAATTATAATTTCTGTGCTTGTTCTTGGACTTCATTTCGCGCGGAAGCCAGCAGTGGCATCGCAAAATACCGGCTGTTTTCTCAGGGTATTAAGGTCATTTTGCATAAAACCTAACTCTGCATGCGTGACACAACAAATGTCACGTCAGGTCACGCCGCTAAAAAAGATGACCAGAAGTCGCCTTCAAAGCAAACTTAATGGCATGTTTCTACGGTTAGGAGCACTAAGGTTGGCTGATCTAAAGCTCCACAATTTTTTGAAATTGTTCTCTGTATATCTCACGAATAAATTAAAAAATCGCGCGCTTAGAAAAGATAGGCGAAAATGCCTTCAGTTGACTCAGTCTCTTAGAATGGGACCAAGTCCTGATCCTACACAATGCCGTTTAAATTTAAGATATAAGTTACCAGCCGCGAGATGCACTGCTCCTGATTATTTTTATTTATTTATTTTTTTGATGCATTAAACTTCATCGAGCCTACCTTCGCGTCTGTAGCAAAACCACGAGGTGTCAAGACTCTGCCAACCACACATGCAAAAGAAAGTTGACCATCTCTTCTACAAGATGCGCGATATACTTCTCTTGAAAATACCCTCAATAAAGCAGTCATGGTTGCAGATTCTTGAAATATAAAGTGGAAGGAAGAAAAAATATCGTGCTGGAAAATTACGAAAGTCCCTCGAATCAAAAGCGACCGCGAGTAGATTAGGTCAGCAGATAATGTTTCGCGCATGCGCTGTAAAAATAATTCGAGAGTCCGAAATGGACGCCATTTTAAAGAATTCAAAGCGGAAATCAGAAATAATTTGAAATTTGCCCTTTTGTAGAAGCACGATGCTCTATTTAGAAGATTACGTTGAGTGTAAGATTCTTTTAGTTCATATATAGGATGATTTATTTTTAGTATACTCCTTTTAGTCCAACTTACGCTTTGAATTTAGTTGTTAAACTGTCAATGATTTATTGAAATTCAATTAAGCTATTATTGTAAATTTCAGAGGTAATATTGACATTTAAATATATATCATCTTAGTCGTTGCTTCTTTTTCTCATATTACGTTCGATTTTGTGGCAAATTGAGCATGTCGTACCTCCTGAAAACTTAAAGTTGTTGGCATGGTGATCTTGAAAGCGCGCGGGAAATCAAAAATGTAAACAAGGTCATGTAAGTGACATGCGCAAATTTATCGAATAGAGCATTACAGTTACAGGTGACAACGAGGCTAAGGTTGACCTTGATTTTGATACAATCGTTCCTCCTTTATTATGTATTTGATGTTGTTTTTATGCTAACTAGAGTATTTTTTAAAGACAATTTTCATAAGAAAAGGAAAGAAGTTTGTATCAAAACAAGGACAACATCAACCTCACTCACATTCACTCAAAGGCTAGGATACTATTTCTAGTAGTAAAAGAAATTAATTTTCACTTCCTATTTTTTTAGTGATTGAACAGCTCCCTGTTGAGCTAAGGGACAGATTTACGGATATGAGAGAGATGGATCTTCAAGTTCAAAGTAATTTATTTCAATATTATCTTTATTTATTAGAAAACCTTTGAAAGTGCTATTCTCAATATAAAATGGTAGCTTGAATTATGTGTCTAAAATGTCAAATATGATTTTGTTTGTTGAAAAATGTAATCTAAAGTAGTTGTCTGTACATACAGGTGACCTTGTGGCAGTGAAAGAGTCAGGCAGGAAAAATTGCTTGCAAGCATTAGTTTTAACCATGAAAGAGTAGTAGCCTGTGAATGCAGCCTTCTTTCCTCACTCCCCACTACTAGGGATGTTTCACAGGACAGATGTTTGTGCCTCATAGACAGAAATTGAATAGATGATAATGTGAAATCTGGTCATGAGCAGTGAGGTGCAAGGAGAGTCAGATTTATTTGCAGGCTAGGGAGAGTGCATGTAGTAGCTAATGCTCACTATACAAGAGTTTGCTAGCTTCATTGGTAACTTCTGTTTCTTTGACATGGTGTGAGGATGGTTATATCACCACTTACATGTACAGTAACAAATATACATTGATCAGGCACCAACATTGCTGAAGTTTATATCATAAAGTTTTTTGCTTTCAGATAGGATAGATGATCTTGACATTAGAATGAAACAGTTTTTCATGAATTGCCGCAAGGCCAAGCCAGAGTGGAAGGAACAACAATACAAGCAAATCAGAGACGTAAGTTGCTGCTGCTGCTGTCGTTGTTGTTGTTGTTCTCAGCAGATTAAAATCAAAGCAACTCGAAACCCAAGTACAGTAATTCTCTTTTAAGTTTTTATGTAACGTTTAAACTGCTCTGAACCTTTTTTGTGTTTACACTATATGTACATTCAAATGCCAACAATAACTATGTTTTATTCTAAAGTTGGAGTGTTTTTGCCAGCTTTTTGTTTACTTAACCCTTTAACTGCTGAGGGTGATCAACATCAATATTTTCCTTGCATTATCAGTGCTTTGTCTAAAAGAGAGGTTACATTATTTTATACAAGAATTAAGAACATGATCACGCAAGATCAATTTAATAGACACTGAGGGTTCTGGTTAAGTTTTAAAGTAGGATGGCAGCCAGGATATAAAAGTAGGTGGCTTTGAATGCTGTAGCAGGGTGCAAAGAAAGTCATTTTTACAGCTTGCCATTCGGGCAAGCTGAAGCTAACATTTACGCCCAAATGTCATTTCAACTGGCCCCCAAAATTTTTTGAAGAGCAGAAACGATTGAACAGTTCTTCTGTGAGTTGAATTCCTCAAAATACTTCACTTGCCCATCGGGCAAGTTCAGAACAGAATTCACTAGCCCGATAGCAAAATCCACTACCCCCGGGCTATCAGACACTGCTTTTCTTGCACGCTGGCTGTAGGCAATTTAAGGCTTTTACTCCGTAACTTTACTCTTTTTTCTCAAGAGTAGATGACTCAAACCTCAAAGTAGCCGGTATTTCTTTAAATTCTCCTCACTACTTCTAGAGGAAATGTAGGGGAAGTTGGGGGGGGGGGGGGGGGTAGCAAATTGCAATTTCAATTTTACAAGGGATAACTCGACAGGACACTTAACACTTATTGAATAATTCATACATGTACAATGTACTCTGCCAACCTTTCCTTGCAGGAGTATCAAAAGGCTATTGAGGATGCCGATGAAAAAGTTAGCATAGCCACACAGGTTTATGATTTGGTAAGTTTGACTTGTAAATGAATTGAAATATTAGAAATGATAAGCCAAGGCGCCAATTTTCATGTTCATAAAGGTATCATAATTGTACAATATATTGCTGTCACTGTGTAACCACAAAAGGCCAGGCAAACTTTTACGCTAAAACAATAACATGTTAATCTTCACTCGTGTTAAGATCTTTATTGCTATGGCTACATAACAAATCATTGCTTTAGCAGCCAAAAAAAAGAATGTTATGTGAAATGGTTTGGAATTTTATTGGTGTTTATATAATAAAAAGTAGATTGCTTTTGTATTACATGGCTGCTCAGAGATATGGAATTTGAAAAATTTGTACTGGACGATATCTCACTCATTCGCTGGGCATGAAATATCTTTCGAGAGTCTCGAAGAGAATTCCGGTATCTTCGCACAGCAATGTACAGTTGTTATATCCTCCACATAGATACTGTACCTTGATACAACAGAGTAAATACATCATTGTTTTCAACTGTTTAGGTGGACAGACATTTGAGAAAACTAGATCAAGAACTGGCAAAGTTTAAAATGGAACTGGAGGCCGATAATGCTGGTATAACTGAAATCTTGGAACAAAGTAAGTCATGGTGTATGAGAAGCCAAAGTACTGGTGTACCAGAACATCTTATTACTGCCTCCTCAATCACTCAAAATTCTTCAGGTCTATGTTATGTGGAAAACAATGTTCTCAACTGGAGCAGTGTGACTGAAAGTGTCATTATTTTTGTATATTAGACTTGTAGAGTACGTGTATGTTATGGTAAGATTATTAAAGGGCACAGAAGCATTACATGTATCATAATTTTATCATAATGAATCTAACTTTTTAGTCTGTGGACAAAATCCTATGTAGTTGCCATTCAAATGAAAGCTCTGGTGGAATTTTTATATTGTACTATCATTTAATTACCATAGATTCCTAACAACAAAATTTGACTCTTTAGTGTAATTTTTTCTCTTTGGTCAATTTTAAGAATTAAAGGGTTAAATACATTTGCCTTACTTTCCACAGGATCCTTAAGACTGGATGAACCTGTGAATCCACCTTCACCTGCAAGAAATAATCACATACATGGATCATTGCAGTTAGGCCAAAGTAAGTTTGTCTTGACTTTGTTTAGCAACTGAAATGTCACAGATAAGAGTTAAAAAAAACAAATACTGACATTTCTCAATATATTTGCCTTTACCCCAAGGCCCATGCCCCTGAACCAACCATAGCATGCAAAGAAAGTTGTGTCCAGTAGCCCTGGATTTTGCTATCAGGCTAGTGTATTGTTTTTAACTTGCCTGATGGGCGAACTGTAATCAATCCTGCTTGTTAAAATTTTTTGTAGGCTAGTTAAAATGTCTCTTGGGTTAGCACACGCAAGCTACAGCTTGCCTAAAGGAAAAGCCATGCCAGTGTCTTTCTTTGCGCCCTGTAGCTGCTGGAGCAGATCAAAGTCCCTTGTGCCACTTTCCTATCACCAGTCTGTAATGTTCAAGGACAACTTGGTCATGTAACTTGTGCAGGGGAAAGAAATCTGTCAACAGGGTTCACGCAGTCTTAAAAAGTCCTTGAATTTTAGGGGAAGTCCTTGAAAAGTGCTTGAATTTTCTTCAACTTTGAATGTAATGGCCTCGAAAGAGTATTTTGATGCTTTTTGGTCGTCCAAGACAGAATATAAATTATAGCTCAGAGAATTTAAGGGTTATTTACATAAAGTGCTCTAAGTTTTAAAGCAAAAGGAGAGGGTAGAAGGTACATGTACAAGTCAAAACTGCTTTCGTCTTGTGCAAAACATTTATTGATCATCGCATAGTCATTCACAAACAATCCCACAATTATGCTATGGTCTATCTCTGAATTATTTCAGAGAGAAAACTCGATGGAATGTCTGGTGATCTGGTAAATGGTGATCACCTCTCCATTCCTGGGATGCGAGACTACTCATATGGTTCATTTGGGGCTTACAATCAAATGTCGCCATCACCGAAGTCAGTCATACCGCAATCACCATCCCCTGCTGGAATGTCTTATACAGTGGGTAAGTTGCAGTTCAGTTTACTTTAACCCTTTAAGCCCTGAGATCCACATACAGATTCTCCAGACTGATCTCCATACATTTCTCTTAAGAATAGTTGAGAGAATTTGGTTTAAGATCAAAGCATTTTCCCTTTGGTAATCAATTTAGTAATTGTCATAACCTTTACTCTTAATGATCTCCTGATGTTGTTTGGAGAAAATTGATGTTGGTCACTCTTGGGACCTAAAGCGTTAAGTAAATGGTCTCCCTGCTTGAATTTATGATTTTTTAACACACAGCTTAAACAGATGGAAGTTCCTTGTATTCTGACATCAGCACCAAATTCCTCTTTCGTTTTCAAATCAACATTAAATTTTGACACTTTTTTTCTTAGAAGTTTTAGTTTTGGGTAAGATTATTTCACGCACAAGTTAAAAATACAGCACCATGTCAGAATAGCCTTTCTTTCATTTGTTTCAGAAAGAATCTGCATGAATCGATAAAGAACTTTGTTAAGCATGGGCTGCATGTTGCTAAGATACAATTTGGAACCCTGGCCCAACAGCTGTGTGCTTCCTACTGTTTAGCGCGATTTTTTTTTCAAACGGCTGCTTCGCTTAGATCAGATCTTAGACCTTGATATAACAGGCTCTATAATATGTATTGGTTTATCAATAAACAGATGCTCACACTCTAACATCCAGTATGATGAGGGAAAATCAGATTGTTCTGGGCCCCCAAGGGATTTAAGGGATACGTTTAGAATTTCCCTTCAACTTGATTGGCTTTTTTAACAGACCAATCATGGCGCATACTCAAATCTTGGTGTTCAGATGGGGACCTAACCTGAGATCAGGCTCTATTTTCGTTTCGCTTTGAAAATTACATTCCGGCGGGCAAGGTAACGGTAGCCGTTAGAGAGAATGCATGAGAACCGCTAAAATTGGGCCTGATCTCAGGTTAATGGGGACCCAGAACAAGGATTTCAGCACTGTTACGCAGATGTGCTTAACCAGAAGTTAAGTTCTGTCTGTGGCACAGGCTACGCGGCAAACACCTGCTGTGGAAAAAGCCTCTCTCATTCTACTCCAAGTTTGATGTATAATGGTGGATGTTTGCCTTGTTTTTAGGTGAAGTTGGTGCCGGGTCAACTGCAGTCGCCGTAGCTGCAGCACAGGCAGCGATAGCTACTCTACCAATGCAGCCTGGAAGGAGAGGCAGTGGAACCTTAAAGGCACCATATGCCGTGGCACTGGGTAAGGACAACATTAGATCTTGTCTTTTACCTAAACTGTGTGCTTAACATAATGGGATGCAGTTTTTGCTAAGCAAAACTCCTTTCCTGTTGAACCTTTAACCCTTTCACTGCCAAATGTGGCCAAAGGCAGTTTTCCAGCAAATTTCCAAATTTCATTTTCTAAAATTTTGACAAACAAATAGCATCATGTGACAGTACAGGCAGAGAGCTTTCATTTGAATGGTCACATCATAGGATTTCATCCACAGACTCAAAAGTTAGAGTGACGTTACAAAACTCTATCCAACACTCTGGCAGTGAAAGGGTTAGTCAAGCACATTGGTTCTTGTCACCAAAAAGATTCTTTTGTTTCCCTTGTGACATATTCGAATAACAAAAACAATGTTTGTAAACAGTGATGTCTCTTATAGCCCGCAAGCAAGCGCTTCATTTTGAGAGGCTAGCGAAGCCAGCCGCGAAAGAACGTGCGAGCGAGTGACAAAGCCGCGAGGCGAGAGGGACTCCTCTTTTCCGCGCCTTAGCGTTTCCGTTCGCGTTCCGCTTGCGCGTGAATTTCCACTTTTCTTGCTTAACCCCCCACACAGTACCCTAACTCTAACTCTAACCCCTTCCTTCCTTCCCCCAAATGAGTAAAGTATCCTTGTTACGTTCCTGTGAGAGTTGTTTGTCGAAAACAGCTGTCACTTGCATTAGTTGCCATCAGTGAGACCATTGTTAACAGAATTCAATTCTATAGTCTACTTCTTTTTTTTTTCTTGCTTATGAAACTGTAACATTAGAGACCTTTAGATTCAAGGACGAGGACGAGTACGAGATTTGACTTGAAGTTTTTTCGCGTATTCTCAAAATATAGACTCCCCGGAAAGCTTCATTTTAACATTTTTCACTAGAAAAGTTAGCGCTGTTACCTTTAGTGAAGGAGGTTACACCCTCTCCCGAGCGCAAAATGATAAAACTTCTAACATTTGATAACTTGTTTCCGCGACTTCGACATTTTCGCTAAAACTCATAGTAGAGTGACGACGGCTACCACGTTTTCCCGCCAAAATGACGCTGGTTCACGCGCGTACACTACTTAGCACTGGAAAATCTCGGACTCGTAGTCGTACTCGTCTTAGAATCTAAAGGTCTCTAATGCTTAGTGTAACAGCACATAAATACATAGTGTATGCTAATTAAACCATTAAATTTCCCATGACAATAGGGAGTTCAATAGGCAACTTAGGCAACCAATCAAGTGGATTAAATGGCCTTGCAGCAAGTAGTAACTTGGGAATGCCTTACGACTCACAATCATCCAGTGTGAGCTCAGTCAGCATCCCAGTAACACCTAGTGATGTCCGTGCTTCCGTTAATGTGGCACCAACGTCAACGAAACAAAAAAAGAAGTGAGTACATTTTATTGTTAAGCTGAATGCACATTTTTAGTGGGGTCGGGGCGGGGGTGGGGGGGGGGGGGAGTACCTGTAACTTCCATTTGAAATGGGTGATTCCTAGTCGAATTGGAATTTGGACATGTTGGTTTTTTGAGGAGAGGGGAAAACCTTAGTACCCGGAGAAAAACCTCTCGGGGCAAAGGAGAGATTTCCTAGCCGAATTGGAATTTGGACATGTTGGTTTTTGAGGAGAGGGGAAAACCTTAGTACCCGGAGAAAAACCTCTCGGGGCAAAGGAGAGAAACAACAAGAAACTCAAACCACATATGGCGTCGACGCCGGGATTTGAACCCGGGCCTCACTGGTGGGAGGCGAGCACTCTCGCCACTTCGCCACCCTTGCTCCCCTTGCGTCATTGTACTTTTTTTCACCACAAAAGTTAGTACACTTATTTCTATTGAAGGAGGTTAACCCCTTTCCTGATTGCAATATTATAAAATTTCTGACATTTAATAACTTGTTTTCACCACTATGACATTCTCGCTAAGCATGTAGTAGAATGACGCACGGTGAGTATCACGTTTTCCCACCAAAGTGACGCTGGTTCTCGCACGCGCGCTTATTGGTATTGGGAAAATCTCGTTTCCGTGGTCGTCCTCGTCTTAGAATTTAATGCTCTCTACTACTGGGCTAGGCTCAGTCTCCAGCCTTGGGTGTCTCGATGGGCCCGCGGTACTCCCCACCCGACTACTGGCTATTTACACTCTAAATAAGACGAAAAACATCCCCACCTGTTTCTCTTGGGGGTCCCCGCCTTAAAAATTATCTCTTACTGAGGCCACACATTTCACTCCTTTTTTTTTCTTCCTTGTTGCAGAAGTAAGAGCGCCGCACAGCAGGTGACAGCAGTAGCGTCAGCTCAGGTCGCTGAACAGGAAGCTGCAGTAGCTGCTGCTGCCGTGCCTGACTGGGTCTACGATCCAAACGAACCGCGGTATTGCCTCTGCAATCAGGTCAGTCAAATGACAGAAGACTTGTTTATTCCTACCTGGCGTCGTAGACGTAATCTAACCGCGGCATGGTTCGCACGGGCTTTGAAAAGTCCTTGAAAAAGCATCATGTCCTTGAGGAGTCCTTGAAAATTGAGAAATTGCTGGATATCCTTGAAAAGTCTTTGAATTTTCTACAGAAGTCCTTGAATATTTTTGAAAGCTCCTTGAATGAAAATAACCTTCGTTCAAAAAAAAAAAAAATGTTTTGCGCAAAAGCATGATTGAAAGGACAGCAATACACAATTTTGTTTGGTGATCATGGAAGTGTTTTCTTATAATTTCGGTCTTCCCGGCATAGTTCATTTTCCGTTATTTGAAGTAGCCTAGGAACCGTGCCTTAATAAAGGCAGGTATTGCAATAAGCGAACCCCGCTCTATCTACATGTTATAAAGGTCTTTACTTCATGTTATTGGGGAAAAGAAGTCGTGAAAAAATGATTTTAGTCCATGAAAAGTCCTTGATTTTTTTGCCAAATATTTATGTATGAACCATGCCCGCATAGTAACAGCTGAGAAGCAGCGCCGAGATCCTTGTTCTCCTTGACAGATTTAGCGGTGGGGCCACCCTTTTTTCTTTGATATCTTCTTTTAATTTTTAAAGAATTCTCAGTAAAATAAAATGCGTCTATGTTGCTTGCAAGTGTCCCGGCAACCCCTTTCTGAATAGTTTGGTTCCGCCCCTGGTTCTGGACCTCCAACGAACTCAACGAATTTCCTTTCAACCTAATTGGCCAATCGAACAATGGCTTTTTGACAGGCCAATCATGGCGCTTGCTCAAATCCTGGCACACAGCTGGTTACGCAGAACAAGGACTACGCATGTGAACTTAACCAGAGCTTTAATTTCGTCTTTTGCATTAACCTGAAGAAACAGCCGACATTTGAGTCCTCGAGACGCCACGACTGGTTACCCCACGAAATGACGTCTGAGAAACGCAGCGTGCAAAGAAAGTAGTGTCCGATGGTCCAGGGCTAGTGGATTTTGCCATCGGGCTAGTGATTTTTGTTCTTAACTTGCCCGATGGGCAAGTGTTGTTTTTTTGGGAAAATTCAAATTAAAGAAGGATTGTTATCAATCCTGCTAATCAAAAAGGGTTTTGGGGCTAGTTGAAATGACTTGTGGGCTAGTACATGCTAGCTACAGCTTGCCCGAATGACAGGTCGTAAAACTGACTTTCTTTGCACCCTGGAAACGACCGCAGAAATTCTATACTGATGACGTGTCACTACCCAGATCAGGGCAGTGACACGTCATCAGTGTGGAATTTCTGCGCTCGTTCCTCAGACCTCATTTCGCGTGGAGGCCAGTGGTAGCGTCTCGAAGACTCGAAATGTCGACTGTTTTCTCATGCTACGGTGGAGCAGGCTAGTTCATTCCAGAATGTTTACGCTAGTTCTTTTGGTGAAAGCCCTGGTTAAACATAGTGGAATATTATAAACGAATTTAAAAGGGTTATTAAGTGATCATTTCCTTTCTTTTCCGTCTGTCTCGGTGCTTTATTTCTCTTTATACACTTTCCTTGCGACTCTAAACCCATAACCTGTATTTTTAACATTTATTTCTTTTCGCTAGGTTTCATACGGCGAAATGGTCGGATGTGATAATCCAGATGTAAGTACTGGACAAGATTACTGTGGTGTAATTCAGTCACTATGAGATCTTGAATATTCCACTTAGAAATATAGTGATAATAGTAAGACGTGAATTTGTACCACGTGACCAAGTTTTCCCCTTATTTTCCGTTTACTCTTTATTGCTTCTACACAAAAATAAGTAGTTTTATGCCAGTTTTAACCATAGGAATCTTTCGGGACTGTTTTTTTTTTCTGCTTATTTTCTATTCTGAGAAATTCTCAACTTGAGTCTGACGTTTGCCGTTTGCGGTAATTGTGAATCTCTCTGATAAATCACAAAACCAGGAAATTTTGCCGACTTTTTCACAGCCATATCCTTGTGTTAGCTCTTTTCGGCCTTTTTTCGGACAGATTTCCCTCCCATTTCATAAACTTCAGCTGGTGAAATCCCCACCCCTTTTTGGGCGGAGTCTCCCTGTGTGGGCCTTTAAAGGGAGTACGCCCCCCCCCCCCCCCCCTTTCCCCCACGATTTTAAGGTTAGAACAGATTGAATTTTGGTCTCTCTTGGGACTGCATTATTTACTGATTCGTTCATACCTGTTTGCCTTGTTTGCTTCCAGTGCCCGATCGAGTGGTTCCATTACGGATGTGTTGGACTTACAGACGCTCCAAAGGGAAAATGGTTCTGTCCTCAGTGTCAAAACCAGATGAAACAACAGAGAAGAGGAGGACGACATAAATGAGCCTTGTGGTCTTTTCCATCGATGTGCAGTGAATGGGAGAGCTGTGACCTTCATACCGCCTCTGTAGTCTGTGTTTGACAACTCTCAGAGTTACACGTACGCGACTTGTTGTGAGTCGCGTGACCGGTGTTGTGTGACCACTACTTGGCACCCTGGCTTTTGGACATAGCGTGACGTTCCAAACCATTAAACTATGAGAGAGAACACATCATAAATTTTTATGGGATTCGTCAGTTAAGGGCATTGTTTAGCTCAAAGGAGCACTTTAATTGACATATAGGAAAAAATCACACATGACATGAGTAATCGTTCGTGAAACTTTAATTATCGGCTCATACACGATATGGATCTGGCGAATTTGTATGTTCTTGATAGACCCTTCAGGGCCTAACATAGACTGGAATGTCATCCGTCTCTTCGCCCAACCCCCAAACAGGTACCCTCTACCCTGGGTGCCAGAGGCTTTTCATGCGTTGTTTCCGGTTTCGGTCAAGTCTTAAAAAGTGACCCGAAAAAACCTCTGGTTCCCAGGGTACCAAACAGGTGGCAAGGGGAGAAACGGATGACATTTCAGACTAGGCCTAACAATGACTCTGGAAAATTTCCCTTTAACTATGTCTGCATCCTCCCTCGCAATCAAACCCATTATCCAGAAATAAGATAAGATAAGAAGTATTTAATTAGTTATGTGAAGAATTCGTGATATGAATATTCAGGGTGCAGTAATTATAAAACTCCCAGAATATTGAAGATGTGCAAAAGTTTAAGCATAAGTGAAATAGTAATGTCATGTCGAGCAAGACACTTTTTGGACCTTTTCGCGTAGTTTACAAAGCTTTGAGAATAAACTTGAGCCTCTTTTCTAAAGCGAGACCTACCCCATCTTTTCGTTTGGAAATAACTTTACGCAAGAGTCATCAAGATATATTTTTCGCATAATTTTTATTCATAGGCAAATTAAACTAATTTTGAATAGTTATGCACCAGACCTCGCTTTGATAAAGGGACCAAGGGTAACTTGTTAATGGGTTATTTCTTAATGATTGTTTCGAAAACGAAGACCGACGCACGAAGCACCCAAATCTTGAAAACGAAGTGCTCCGATCCTCGTTTTCCAGTGCTTCGTTTTCGAAACTACCATTTCTTAATGCGTTGTACAGCGCTCATAGACTAAGCAAATACATATATTCATACACGTTCATATTTTTCCAACATTCATAGTGAGCCACAAAGAACCGTACCTCAATAAATGCGGATGATAAACCGATCTGTTCGTTGTTTAACTTTCTGTTGACGTTGTTATTGTTGTGTGTTTTGTTTGTGATGTTTGAAAAAAATGTGTCTTCCGCTGCCGCTCAATGTCCCCGGTTTTCCCCGGTTGAGATAAAAGCAAGCTCGAGCCCAGGGTCTTCTCGTTTTTCGAAAATAAGAAGATCCTGGGAACGAGGTTAAAGACAAGTCTGGCTTTGCTGCCAGGCCAGCTGTCGATTCGATAATTTTCAACATGGCGTCGCTTTATTCGTGCGCTGCGAACATCGTGGATAAAGTTATCAAAAAACAGGGCACAGCAAAATCCTTGGCCATCAACAGTCCATTCCCTAGAAAGAAGAAACTTTATGCTCTAGTGTGTGAAACGTTGAAGTGTAAGTGTGATGTTAAATAGTGATGGGATGCAGACAGATATATAAAATATCTCGCCCGCCGCCGCCGGATCCATAGCACCAGACTCCTGGAAAACACACGAGGTCTTGGAGTGTATGCTTGATTGAAAAGATGCTTGCCTCGCAAACGACGTTACTGTAAAATTCGTTGTTTAGGCGTGAACTCTTTAGAACATCCAAATTCTTTTATCGTATTTCCTGTTGCTGTTGTTGTGAACAATAAATTGTAAAGAGAGTGATGAATTTTGCCCTCTGCATCAATGTCTGCCACATTATGTGCTTAATTTTAGAAAACCTCCATTAAATGGTCAACCTCTATGAAGCGGTGACCTGGCTAATTCCCGGCGGTGACCCGGCTTAATAGAGGTTTGACTGTATTTTATTCAAAAACACACTTAATCTGAAAGGTGACAATTTTCATTTACTAATTTTTAATTCTCTAGATAAAGGAATTCTTGAAGAAATATTCAAAGAAACAAAGCTATTAAAACTTGAAAAAAAGGTGAGACTGCATGACCACCTAAAATGCAAAAATTTAGTGATTAGTTTATTTTAATATGGGATGCAATTGCCTACAAGAACTAAACCACAGGGAGTCTCCTCCTATAGCCTGTGAGTGCCAAACCAGGGGCATAGCCAGCCCATAGAGTTTAGCCCCGGCCCTACAATTTTTTTGGTTTTATCACTTTGACACTTGTAAAATATTATGTGTTGTGTGGGTCAGCTAAAAAAAAAAATGAGCTTAACTTATTTCCCCCTGGTCCAAAATCAGCAACATTTACCTTGTTCAAATGAAAAAATCATGTATAAGCATGTATTTACAGCAGCATGGAAAGCTATACCTCTTTTGAAACAGGGTTCATACAGGTCAAGGAAAACCTGGAAAGTGTTGAATTTACGCATTTCATTTTCCAGGCCTGGAAAGTCATGGAATTTAATTGTTGGTCTTGGAAGGTCGTGGAAAATTAAAGTTTTGTTTGATAGATAAGTTACTGAATCTGTTGAACTGTTGAAGGTCCAAATATACCCTGAAACAAGGAAAGTTTTTAAAATTTTTGAAATTGAAATCTAAACCTAAGGTCTTACAAAAACTTTTAAAAAAGTCATGGAAAGTCATGGTATATGGATCATATACCTTTAAGCATTTTGTTTCACATGCCAAGATATAAGGCCTGTGAAACAAAAGCTGAAAAAGGCTTCTGCTTTTAAAAGCTATTAAAGCGTTGAACCACTCCAGGCATGTTAAGATGTTGAAACCATGATGAAGGTCCTTTAAATGTTTTCAATTGTATTGTTTCAAGCATTACTAGGCAGATCTGTATAAAAATGTATTGTTATGGTAGGTGTACAATTTTCTTCTCTCCTTAGTTAAAACATACCTATGCCTTGGTGCTGGTCTATGATTTCCTGTTTGGTCAAGGAATTCAGGGTGGTGGAGAATTCAAACAGTGTATCTTAAAAAACAAGTCTGTATTGCAGTCATGTTTGGCTCGTATGAAAGTTCGCGCCAAAGTCCACAGAAATGAGGACCTTTTACCCAAGAAGGCTCATGAAGCAGGTTAGAAGTTGAATGCCTAAAGGAGGGGTAGTGTAGTAGCTCTAATGATTTCACTAATACATGTATTATAGTTTGTGAATATTTTGCTACTATTGTTGTGTTATTGTCAAGGCCGTCCTTCAAGGAAAGTTGAAGGGAGCCCACGCAGCTCTGAACCTGTGAAATCCTAGTTGACCAGCATTACGATTTGTATGATTGTCAAGTTGCCTGAGAGCTAAAGTTAGGAACTAGGAGCCACCAGGTTTTGCTAGAGCAAAGCCTTGATTATTCTGATTATTAGTTTGTCAAAATAATATTAGTAACTGTTTTGTTTTGTATAGTGAAAGTGCACTTATCATTTCTAGCTACCACCAGTTGCGGAAATACATGTACGTTTGTACTTGAGACACTGTACCTTATTTTGGCCTAAATGGTCTTTCCATAATCCTGTTTTTGTGATCCACCTTATTGTTAGTACTACAGTTCTAAGGCAGAGATAGAATTGGCTCTTTTGTGACTCTAGGACTTTACAAATGTATCCCTGCCAATATCACATATTAATGTCCTTCTCCCAGTACATATAGCAGTTAATATTTTTGGAAGAGGCTGAGTGATGAAAAGCAATCTGGAGATTAAGAGGGCTATAACACCCTCTGAAAAAACCCAAGAGGCAGGAGGCAACAAATTTGCTTTTTACAAGCGTGACTGATGATTCAAACCAAGGACATAATCATTAGAGTAACTTATTTTGCAGAAAATTAATTCAGTAAGGAGGCAATAATTTATGCTTTTTGCAACACCAAGAAAGTGTGATCTAATAAATATTTTGTTGCTTCAGGTTCTATTCCACGTTACATCAGAATCAACAGGATTAAGACAACAGTAGAGGAAGTAATCAAACATTTTAAACAAAATGATTACCAGCAGGTTCAGTTAGAGGGAGTTGAAGCATACATTCAAAAGGTTAATACGTTTTTTGGTGTTATTTGCAAGCAGTAATGGCAGATCCTAACAATAATTAACCCTATATGTAACAAAGTAAACAAAAAAATCTATAAAATAAACAGTGTATCCATCATTGAAGCCAACATTAACGCTTACTTTTCACTTAGGGCAAAATGTTGACTTAGGGAAGGGGTAGTTGGGCAGTTTCCCAGAAACGAAAAGTGATCCCAGTGTATTATAAGAATATGTCTTGCTGTGTATTTCTAAGGGATTTGACTACCCCTTAATGAGAAGATGGTACCATAAACTGGGATAAAGCAAAGTGCTCTTTAATTTAATTTTTTTTTTTTGCATTTTCTGTCCCTAGAGCAAGGAGTCAACTGCTAGTAAGCAGTTCATGTGTGATGTACATCTGCCAGACGTTCTTATTTTCCCTTCTGGAACAGATCTCCATAACCATCCTCTTTACGTCAGTGGACTTATCCTTCTTCAAGACAAGGTGAAAAGTGGATTGGCACTTTTATACCCTGCGAGTGTGTCCAAGTTCAGAATGATATAGTAAAATTTATTGCCTTGCCTTTCATAATCTCAAGAGAACTTAAAATTTGGTCATTTCACGTCATAGTTGTGAATTAACAGGGAAGAAATTGATAGATACATGTGGCACATGTATTACATTCACAGTTTAAGCATTTGACAACTCTTTTTTTTTCATTTGTTGTTATTACAATTCAGGCCAGCTGTCTCCCAGCACATGTTCTAGACCCACCCACTGGATCTCATGTCATTGATGCTTGTGCAGCTCCTGGGAACAAAAGCAGTCACTTAGCCAGCTTAATGAACAATCAAGGGTATGTCACGATAATAATTACAGCAGAAGCCATTTAAAAGGCAAGGCCTTTCCAGGTTGTGGTCACATGACCTATCTCATGCTTAAAAATTACATGTATGGGATATATCCCCCAAAATATCAGAGAATGAAAGAGGATGAGGAAAATTAGTGGATCTGCCATGTCTCTAGGTTTTAATTAACTCTTAAAAGTGCAATTTAATGATAATTTTGAAAAGCAGAGAAATACTACGATAAAAAATATCCAGTAATGGAAAAATCACTGGATCACATGCCTCGTGGTCTTTGGTTTATACTTACAAACCCTTATAATTTTGCAGGCATTCCAACACTCTCCAAAATCCTACTCAGCAGTCTTTTGTGTCAATCACCTCAATAAAATTGCATTAAGAATTCGTAGTTAAGGTGGCCATAAGGCGGTTTCTACTGTATCCTAAGATAGTGAGGGTTGTCCAATACTCCGGCAAATTTATGCATGGTATTGTATTGTATTGGCTTTACATTAAAATACTGTACAAAAGCAAAACAATAAAGAACGAAGCAAGACAATGAGAAATTTAACAAAACCATTCATAAATTTGTCGGAGTACTGGACAAGTATGAAGATAGCCTCGAGAGTGGGAAAGGGACGCTTGACAAAACCCTTAAAACATCTGCTGGGTGGCTACACCCAAGATTGCATACTGAAGGGCATTTGCTTGCGCTGGTCAAATTTCTAAGGAATCCACAAATAATCAGCATCAAAATTTGTTTTGACACTTTGCTTTGAAGAGCCTCTATGACATTTTGCCTTCCCTCTCCCACTTTCTTCATGCAATGTGACTGTTTTGCAGCTTTCCGAGCTACCTGTAAAGAACAACAAACATCTCAACTTTGAATAGAGGGAACGGGGAAGGGGTGTGGATTGTTTTGCTCTTCGAAGTTACCCCATTCGAGTACAATTATTGTCTCAACAATTTGGATGCTGATTGCAGCGAATTGGTCAAGGATGTGCTGTTCCTCTTGCATGAACATTCAGTGATTCAATTAATCTGCAAAGAAATTGCACCCCCTCAAACCCGCAGCTTGATTGTACATGTATTAAGGAAATGAAAAACATTGTGCTACAAATGTCTTTAACATATTCCTTTTCTTTTTTGGTTTTGAACAGCAATATATTTTCATTTGACACTGACAGAAAGAGGCTGGCAGTGATGCAAAGGCTGATGAAGACAGCTGGTGCTTGCTGCGTTACAACATCAAACTGTAGTTTTTTAGAGGTTGGTATCACAGAAAAGTCTTCTGCATAAGTAAAAACCCTGATTTGCAGTTCTGGTGGCTCAAACACAAGGAGTACAGACCTGCAAACCCCTTGATCTATGACAGAAGAAGAGTCAGTGTTGTTAAGATCATACATGTACATTAATAAAGCCTGCGCATTATAAATGCATATTTTATCATCATCATAATCATCATCATCATCATCATTATTATCCTTATCAACTAGATAAATTTATATGTTTTTTTTTAAACTCCATTATTTTTGTTTCTTACTAGGTAGATCCTGTAGATGAGAAGTATAGCAAGGTAGAATACATTGTTGTGGATCCCTCATGTAGCGGGTCCGGTATTGTTAGCAGAATGGACAACCTTGTTGATGAGGAACAAGCCACTGAAGGCGAAATGGTGAGACTGGACGCTGGGGCCTGACCAATAAGAAAACATCCGTACTTTAATCTAGATTGTCAAATCTGAGCGTTTTTAGAGAATAGGGAAGTCAATGGTGGGCCTTTAAAAATCGTTCAAACAGGAGAGCATGATACGGGTTGGATCTTGGGGATGCCGCCTGTCTCTCTCAAGTTTACAATTTTTCAAAAGTGTGCGCTACCACATTTCTATGTCTTTGTGAGCCAAAGAGAACAGTCAAATTTATTGAATGTACTAATGTTTTTTCTTTGTTGTTGTTTTTGACCTCTTGCGCTATGATTTTAACAGACATTTAACGATGCTGCTTCTAAAAAAGGTGTACTGATCAGTTGGTAACCGGTCATTTCGCCCCGGTTACTTAGCCCCTATTTTTGATTCATTTAGCGCGCTTCTAATGTAATATTATTGGTTCTACAAGCCAGAAAGCAAAACAAGCTCGCTTGAAATGTAATATTCCTTGTTCTTTAATTCACAAACCAAAACACGCACGCTTCAAATATAATATTCCTCGTTCTAGAAAAGGGGGTTATTATAACCTGGGGGCGATCAGTTACGGGGGAGCCAAACACTTTGATCCAGTCATTTCGCCCCATTTAAGCCAATCCAAGACAGTCTAGGATTCTGGATTTCACGCCATGGATTCCGGATTCCAGGTACTGATTCTGGATTCTTTACCAGTGTAACTTGGATTCCGGATTCCAATCGTTAGTGGGATTCCAGATTCTTTGGGCTCTATTCTGGATTCCAAAGCTTGGGATTCCAGATTTCTTAAGCAAAAATTTTCCGGATTCCGGAATCCGAATTCCCTTACATGAGGTGTTAAGAAGTATTCGCTTGTTGAGTGAGTTTCCTGTTTCTTTCAGAGACTAAGTTTACGTTTCGTTCTGTTTGCAGAATAGACTTGAATCACTTGCCAAGTTTCAGCTGTCAGTATTGAATCACGCCCTGTCATTTCCTTTTGTTAAGAGGGTGGTGTACTCGACTTGTTCTGTTCATCAAAAGGTATGGCTACAACACCTGCTGTTAAACCTACTACGCCCTGACTACCACATTCAGTAATCTGCAATTTTTTTCTCAAGTGCGGAGCACCACGTCAGACGAGATGACTGAGCTGGTAGATATTTAATTGACTGCCTCGCGTGTGAATTCACGGCTCATTACGCTTGCAAGAATGTAGAGATGAATCTGAAATCTGCAATTACCAACGGATTTAACTTTCGAGTAACAAATTCATTAATGGAATCTTGGGGGGTTCGCTTGACCTGGCTTGACTGTAATAGCTTTGTAACGTTTTGGGTGAGGGCGGAGGGAGATGGCGATTTTGTTATGTAGTATGCGAGCTCGCTGGGGACGAACACTAAAATTTATATTAAAAAAGGAGGGGAGGGGGGGGGGAACACTCCCCAAAATCGTATGAGATGGGCGATAGTGTTGGTTAAGTAATGGCCTCTTTCTGTTCAAGGAAAATGAGGATGTCGTCGAAGCGGCTTTGAGAAGAAATTGTGACAGATTCACTCTGGAGCACTGTTTGCCGTCTTGGATACACAGAGGATTACCTGTCTTCCCAGGGGGTAGGCATATCATATCGCTCTTTGTGCCTTTGAAGTCGACCATAGTCACCCTGACAGGGTCGCCCAACAGTCACCCCAATATAATCTTGGGTCGTCATTCCACACTTGTCACATAATGACCTAAGTTTAGTAATCACGCTATAGAATAGAATAGAGGATGCAAATCTGGATACCGTAAATGTAATAGATCTGGAGATATTTACTAATCTGGAAAAATCTTCTCCTTTCCCCAAGAGTTTTTGCTAAAAAACTCTTGGGAAAAGCCTATTTCATGGACAAAATGGCTGCTCCAGCTATGGTCTGGCCGGTCAGATCTGACTTTTGGAAAGCGCCCTATAGAATTTATCAGCTTTCTCCACACTTGTAATAACCTTGTATCGAGTAAGAATCACGCACGAATGATCCTTATCTGACTTTTTTTCTTTTTTTGACTTTTTTACAGCGGAGAAATGCATTCGCGCTTCGCCAAGTGTAGATTATACCAATGGATTTTTTGTGGCACTCTTCGCGAGGAAAGACTTAAAGATAGAACAAAAAGTTTCCACGGATGGTAGTGCCGTTTCAACTAAGAGAAAGCGAAAACTTACAGACGATGGTGTCGTTAAGAAATTTACAGTACCATCATCAAGTCTAAATGGAGAGGATTCTTTGTTATCACCAGCAATTGTTAAAACTGGGTCAAGTAATGTTGATTTCCTACTTAGAAAAAAACGTCGTAAAAGAAAAAAGAACCAGAAGCAACAAGCCGAGACACAAAACATGCAAATCATGCCTTCTTTGGGAAAACTTGAAGGCGGAATAGCTAGCATCGATAAGAAAAGAAACCGCAAGAAAAAGAGAAAGAATAAGAAAGTGCCAGTTTGCCTATCATAATTATTTTGTCTGTCTTTACTACTTACATGCTTCAAATAAAATACTTTGACAAACGGCAAATTTGCAAACGCTTTATAGTAGCTTCTTCCGCCATTATTGGACGGAATACTGTTTTTTTTTTTTGGAATAAGATGTGTACTGGAATTTACTTGGATAACGCACATTCCCTTTTCTGGTATTGATCACCATCATTCTATCTAATAGTCATTGTTTTTTTTTTTTTTTGCAAAATTTCCTCTCCTTTGTTGTTCGTTTTTTGTATATCTATTCACACACAACCTGGTGTGCGCACATCTAGAGTGGAAAAGCTCAGTTTGATTCAACTTAAGTCCGTTATCAACTATAATGCGAACAAGGTTAACACGATAAAAATGAATATCACAAAGCTACATGTTTTCATTCCAGACAACAACTCTAACTGTAACATTCATTGATTGATGAAGTTATGACCAATCAATAGGTAATACCTGAGGTACACGTGCTTCTCTTAAAGCCAATACAAATCAGCTGGGTTGACGATTTACTAGCATACTTTACAGGCACGGAGAGGGGTTCGCTAGCATAGCCTCCCACGCAGGCGTTTTTAGGGGAGCTCGTGTTTTTAAAAAGGCCCGCGTGGGAGGCTATCGCTAGCCAGGCGAGAAAGGAATTCGCCGTTTCACTACCCATAACACACCTTGTTTACCCCCAAAAGTTTTTCGTAACCATTGTCTTTAATTTCTCTTGGGATGACTGTAACACTCACCAGAAATAGGAAACAATACACCGAATGCAAATATGGCGGACCTCTCGGCCGGCCCGGGTCTAGTTGCGCGAAAGCGAGGCTAGTGAGGCCTCAAGAGTTTTGTGTGGACTGCGCGCCTTAGCGATTGAGTCGATCGATATGGTTTGCTTCTAGTTGTTGCATGCCTGAGGGCCACCAAAAAGAAGATTTTACTCTAGCTGGAATAGCCTTTACTTTCCCGAGATCTTTTCACAAAGAAAGTTAAGGATTCATGCGATTCGGCGCGGCGATGGGAAGCACTTTACAGCGAAAGTGTGCTCGAACACTTGCTTCACATGAGAGGGCTCACGAAAGTATTTGAGTGAAATAATTTTCACAAGAGATGGTGCTGTTCCAAGATGTTTGCATGGTCTGCTATTTATCCAAAAAAAGGTAAATATTCTCGAGAACGGGAGCATTCGCTGTGGACTGCAAGATCTTTTAGATTTCACGCTGAAACAGCTGCATTAAAATATAACAACAACAATAACAATCGCCTGTTAATCCTACAAGCGTATACCTGCCAACTCTCACGCCTGCAGGTTGAAAACTTCGATCTCACGCCGGCTGACGCTTGCGGGCCAATTTCTCACGCCTGATTGAAAAATGTGAGTTGTTGTCGTCTTGCTTGACACAATTTGCAAAAATATGTTAACTCAGACCCATGTAAGGAACGAAAACCATGTGTAAAATGAATAAATGACAATACCTTCCTCGCGATCTCTGATTTTTGAAGTGAAAAGCACTGGGAGCTAGCTCGCGTTTATACGCGTCCTAAGACTGGGACTCGATAACTTCGCCTTCGGCAGACTTCGGACGTCTTCGGAAGACTTCGGAATTCTTCGGGAATCTTCGGAAATGATCGTGTCGTCTTCAAAAATCCCAGCATTCCCAGGATAAAAATCTCACGCTTATACACCGTATTCACAAATGGCGGACACGCGGGAAAAAACTGGTGCCTAGTCATGAAAGCGAGGCGTTGGAGGATAAACAAAAATTGCAAATGAAGACTTTCAGTGAACTTGCAGAGTGTTAAGCGCGGATTCCACCTAAAATAACTTTGTACGGACTTCTTTTTAAATACAATTACGTGGGATGTCTTCTGCTTTTAATGTTTAGTAGTGATTTTCTGTTTGCAATCAAAAGGGACGCGTATATCTTCAAGAAAACAGGACGATGAAGCTGGCTGAGTGGACGAACGCCGGAGAAAAGCGGCAAACATGTAGGCCCAAACTTCACATTGAAACCGAGTACGAAAGCCAAATCACTACAATTCGGTGAAACAGAAATATAAACAAATCTTGGTGGCAAGAAAAAAAGAAATAAGCGACAGATATATGGCCTACTTGTTAACGCAAGAGACGCTGCCGTTGAACTGAAACACAGTGAGTTCAAGTCGAGATGGAAAAAAGGAAGACAGGAAAGAAGAGGTGACTGAGGTTTCGATGAAGTTATGTTTGGTTTTTGTTTGCCCAGTACGTTATTCTCTAGCCTTTATCGATGAAGGACATCAATTAGAACTATTTTCTAAGTATAAATGCAGGAGCGATCGAGTGGAGTACACTCAAAATTTCAACATGTTACTCGGCAGACTCGGTAAGTCGGCCACATATCATTTTGGCGAGTAATTTCGTATTTCTTATCTTTGGCTGTTAAGAGTTTTAACTTAATGTTTCATAATATTTTGAAGTTGAGGAATACATGAATAAATGAAATGATGGTCTTCTTAAACGGATCCAGACTCGAATTTAATTATTCGAAACAGAAGCTTGCCGTGTTCATTCCTGACACAAACATTGCCTTCAAAGTTTAACCTAGTGAAATGTGAGCTTTATTCTACTTTTTTACCAAGAGCTCTCTGAGATAATGCCCTAAAGGAGACCAGGCAAATACTGCAAGCCATAAGATTCACACAATACAGCTTCTAATTTTAATAAAGTTATTTTTAATTATTTCGCAATGACAAAGAAATCATCAGATTTTTACTAAGCTCTGCCAACGTACCTCAGTAACAATTCACTCCAAAGCGACGGAATTAATATGATCCAAAGGAAATTGTAAGTGCAGACATACATATATACATAGATATGTATAAAATGACACTGATATGAATAAATGAGCTTTGTGAATGAATCTTTCACCCGCTCTCGGTTTGACCTGTTTTGTGTAATGGCGGAGGTCTCTTCCGTTAACAAGTAGGCCATATATCCGTCGCTTATTTCTCTTTTTCTCGCCACCATTATCTGTTTTTATTTCCGTTTTACAGAATTGTAGTGATCTGGCTTTCGTACTCGGTTTCAATGTGAAGTTTGGGTCAACATGTTTGCCGCTTTTCTCCAGCCATAGCCCACAGTGGCGTAAATTGATTTGACTCATAGCACAAGATGGCTACAAATATGAAGGATGAGTGAAGTGACTGTGACTGTGACTGTGAACCATGGCGGACGGACGTGAACCTTCTGGTCCCGTTTTGACGAAAGATACCGAGTCTTACCAGCTTAACCTTAAATGGTGCGAATTACAATCCCTTAAGCTAAACGGGGAACGATTAACGTGGACGAATAACCTTGAATCGTTAAAGAATTTTGTGGAAAATGGCTTGAAACTACAAGGAAAGTGGTCGTCGCCCGGAGGAAACGTAAAGCAATTCAAAAGTTCTAACAATAATCTCGTCATCAACTGGTATAATAAGAAACAGCTAACCCTTTGTTTCCAAGGTCGAGATGGTCCCTCCTTAAAGGACAAGTTGGTCAAGTTTATTCAAAATAAACAGGGAACAGAAGCTGATACGCCTGTCTCGGATGCTTCAACAACCGAGCAAGAAATTCCGCCTTCGCAAGAAGCCAATGGCATCTGCAGTAATCGACTAGCTTCGGCCGCCGACGCCGGACTTGAGAACAGTATTCAAGAGCGATCGAACTCGGTTATCAGTGCTGATATTGAGGGCTTAAAACTGGATTTACTAATTCTTCAGAAAAAGGTTGAAGCAAATACAAGCCTTCTGTCGACGAAATGCAAATTACAAGAAACCGCTTTTAGCGCCGAGCTCCTCGATTACAAAGAGAGGTATGAGAAGGTGTTATCGACATTATCTAAAAAAGATAATGAAATTGAGGTGTTGGAGGAAAAGTGTTTTTCCTATGAGAGCCAAGTTTTGTCCTTGCAACAAGAAAATGATTCTCTTAAGCTGGCTATGAAGATCATTATGCAAGAAAGAAGCGAGGGCGAATGCCGCCAACAAAAGATATGTGATTGTTGGTCCCAAGTGGGCACACTTGGGAAAAGTGTGAATGATAAACATATCCAGCGGCCGTTGGCGGCCTGCAATATAGAAACTCAGAACAGATTTGAGCCCCTTAGAAGTGAGGTACAATTCCAAGTGAGAAATGAGGACAACTATACTGCAAATAACGAAGAAAGTCGCCAACAACAGCAACAGCAACATTCACATGTTGATTCATCTGAAGCGAGCCGGGCATTTGATTCAATTCCAACTAGTCATAACCGCTATCAGGCCTTACTTGTCTCTTCTCCTTCGAGTCAAGTATCCTCTGAGATGCCACTGCATCAGTCTGGAGCGCACGCAAATACCTCTCGAGTTAGTGCAAATAACTCCAAAAGCGGTGAAGTCGGAAAGACAAGACCCATAGTGCTTATTGGTGACTCAATGATAAAACACATTGATCCAAAAAAGCTTTCGCAAAGACATGTACATAAATTCTCATATCCCGGGAAAACCACTGCTGAAATAGCTGAAGCTGTTGACAACATCGCTGTTGCATCCGCGGATCCTTCTCACGTCATCATCCATACTGGCACCAACAATCTTCCATCGGAGTCTGCCGATTCATGTGTCGCCGATATCAAGAGCCTTGTATTGAAGGTGAAGAGCAAGTTTCCAAATTCAAGCATTGGTCTCTCGGGTATAGTCTACAGAGAAGATATCAACGTCGATGCTAAACGCATTGAAGTTAATGAGAGGGTCAAGCTCACAGCAGTAGATGATAACTTTACTTATATTGATAATTCGGTTATTGACGCCTCAGCATTAAATGGTAGTAGACTTCATCTGAATGCCAAAGGTTCGTCATTGCTGGCCGTGCAATTTATTAAGTTTTTAAGATCTGGTTCTGGCAAGTATAATCAGTCTCTTAAGGGTTTTCAGTCCTCAGCTATCCAACAACTGGTAAAGCTTCTGATGGAACTGGGAAACCTTCCCTCTCCAGCTCGCAACAGGAGACGCCCACGCTAGCTTCTCAACCGAGTGACGTATCATCAGGTATTCCTAATCAAAACGTTGATTCATTTGAAAGTACAATTCTCTCTGATTTTCTTCCTTCTGGTCGTGGTTTTAAAATTGCAGGTTTAAACATTAATAGTCTTACAAAGCATATTGATGAACTAAGAATTCTCCTTGCCGATCGCTCCATTGATATTCTCTCAATTAATGAAACTAAACTTGATGACTCTATCAATAGTTGTGAGGTCCAAATACCAGGCTATGAATTTATTCGTCGTGATAGAAACAGACAAGGAGGAGGAGTAGGTTTTTATATAAAAACCTCGATTAATTTTGGAGTTCGCTCTGATTTGAATGCACCCAGTCTTGAAAATTTATGTATAGAGATTCGGAAACCAAACTCCAGGCCATTTCTGATAGCCACTTGGTACAGACCTCCTTGCTCCTCAATTGATTTATTTTTACATTACGAATCATTTCTTGAGAAATTAGATTCCCTCGGCCTAGAATATTATCTGCTAGGTGATTTAAACTGTAACCTGGCCTCTGCACAATATGATTTAAATACTCGACGCTTATGTGAAATTTCTGATTTATTTGGGCTTCAACAGCTTATAACTGAACCTACTCGCATAACGGAATCCTCTTCAATATTAATTGATTTAATTTATACAAACTATACTGACAGGGTAGTCTGTTCCGGAGTCTCTCATATTGGTATCAGCGATCATAGCCTTATTTACGTTTATAGGAAATTATCTCTCACTTTTCCTTCAAAAGGGCACTCAACCATTTCTTATAGAAATTTCCAAAATTTTAATAGAGAGAGTTTTCGTAACGATATCGCTCAGCAAGACTGGTCCTGTAATGTTTCTGAAGATCCAAATGTTTTGTGGACTGACTGGAAAACGAAGTTTTTGGATATTGTTAATATTCATGCGCCACTCCGAACTAGACGTACTAGAACAAATAAAGCACCCTGGATCAATTCAGAATTAAAGAAAGGCATGCGTGATCGTGATGCTGCCAAAAGAAAAGCAATTACATCGAATGATCCACACGATTGGAAAAGGTACAAAAAGTTGCGCAATATAATAAACAATGACATCAAAATTTCTAAAGCATCTTATTATTCTAATGCATTTATTCAATCTAAGGGTAATCCTCGAAAAACGTGGCAAACCTTTAATGAGCTTACATCCCGTCGTGTGAATAATACAACGGTGAAAGAACTGAAATTGAATGATACCATTATCTCTAATTCTAGTGAGCTTTCTGATGCTTTTAATGACCATTTTTCAACAATTGGGCCCAGACTTGCTAATGAAATACCTCTAACTGCTGAAAATAATTCAAGTTATATCAATAATATAAAGGTAAATAACAACAATTTCAGCTTCTCCTCGACTAACTGCAGCATTGTTTTCTCACATCTAAACAAATTATGTAGATCTAAAGCAACTGGTCTTGATAATATTTCTGCTAAAATTGTACGTGAATGTGCTGATCTTATTTCAGTTTCACTATGTGATCTCTTTAATAAATCTTTAGTCTCTGGTATATTTCCTGATGATTGGAAATGTGCTAGAGTTACTCCGTTGTTCAAGGAAGGTGAGCCATCTGATCTGAATAATTATCGACCTATTTCAGTCATTTCCGTTATAGCTAAAGTGTTTGAAAGGATTGTTTATGATCAGTTGTATAACTTTTTGACCAATGAAGATATCATTTCTAATCATCAATCGGGTTTTCGCTCGTTACACTCAACTGCAACTGCCCTTCTGGAAGCTACAGATAATTGGGCCTTTAATATTGATCGTGGCAATGTTAATGCTGTGGTTTTCCTCGATTTAAAAAAGGCTTTCGACACCGTTGACCACGATATCCTTCTAGCTAAAATGAACCTTTACGGAATACAAGGTACAGCTCTTGATTGGTTTAGGTCGTATTTAACTAATCGTACACAACGATGTCTTGTTAACGGTTCTCTTTCTAGAATCTGCTCTCTTAAATGTGGGGTACCGCAAGGAACAATCCTTGGCCCCCTTTTATTTCTTATTTATATTAATGACTTGCCAAACTGCCTTACTTCGTGCCAGCCTAGAATGTATGCCGATGACACCCACATTACTTATGCTGGCGTTGATGTGAATTCAATACAGTTAACTCTGAGTCACGATTTAGATAACCTAAACAAATGGCTTATTTCCAATAAACTTACTTTGAACACTTCTAAAACTGAATTCATGCTAATTGGCTCCAGACAAAAATTGAGTACTTTGTCGAACCCACTTGAGCTCTCGATTAATAATGTTCCGATAGAACACGTTTCCTCTGTCAAATCGCTTGGAATATTTATTGATGAAAATCTACGGTGGCAAACACACATTGATAAATTATCTAAAAAGGTCGCTTCCGGAATTGGAGCAATAAAAAGAACTAGACCTTTTGTCCCTCCACCTACCCTTCACTATATATACAACTCACTAATTCAATCTCATTTCGATTATTGCAATCTTGTCTGGGGTAATTGTGGTAAAACATTATTTGACAGGCTACAGAAGCTTCAGAACCGTGCCGCTCGCGTTTTAACCTTCTCTAGCTATGATGCTGATGCTAACCGTTTGATTAGACAACTCGATTGGAAAGACTTGAGCACTCAATTTCAAATACAGAAATCCATAATGGTATACAAGTCTTTAAATGGCCTTGTTCCTGAATATTTATCATCTAAGTTTGTTAAACGAAATGAAACGCGTTACTCCCTGAGGGACTCTGTTAACAAACTATTTGTCCCATTTCCGCGAACTAATTTCATGAAAAACAGCTTTACTTATAGCGGAACAGTTCTCTGGAACAGCCTACCCTGTCATGTGAGAGAAGCCGAATCTCTTAGTCAATTTAAAAGATTAGTTAATGTTCATTTTTAATGTTATACACGGCATTCATGAAAAACAGGTTTTAGTTAGATTAGTTGTAGTCAGGTTTTGAATTTTGTTTAGGATAGTTAGGTTATTTTTAATTTTTTTTAAATTCCTGATGGATTTTACCGTGTTTAAATAAAGATTGACTTGACTTGACTTGACTTGACTTGTCGAGCTTCTGATGCTTCGGAAACCTACAAAATCATCCTGTTTTCTTGAAGATATACGCGTCCCTTTTGATTGCAAACAGAAAATCACTACTAAACATTAAAGGCAGAAGACATCCCACGTAATTGTATTTAAAAAGAAGTCCGTACAAAGTTACTTTAGGTGGAATCCGCGCTTAACACTCTGCAAGTTCACTGAAAGTCTTCATTTGCAATTTTTGTTTATCCTCCAACGCCTCGCTTTCATGACTTGGTACCAGTTTTTTCCCGCGTGTCCGCCATTTGTGAATACGGTGTATATCTCAGAAAAAGTTGGCAGGTATACAAGCGTGGCCTGTGAAACTATGTAAGAACCAGAAGAAAGCGACATATTTCAAGAACAGTCTTTGACCAATGTGCACTGAAAAAACTAACAGAGGAACCGTTGCCAACTAAGAAAGTGAGAAGAAGGAAAAAGGTTCTGGCAGAGAAAGAGCGTGCAAGTATTCGAGCATTGTATTTGACCTTGCGCGTGATCTATTTTAGCAACTTGTCGAATGGTTTCGAGATAAACTAACAGCGATTTTCCAAAAATTGCTTCTTTTATGGCACTGCACAAACTCTTGAACACAGGATCGTGAAGACTGTGAAAACATTCGGCCTTGTTGACTGTCGTTGTGTCCTTGAGAGCGCCTAAAGATTAGTAAGTCGCGACGGCGGATTCACTTGTTCTCGAGGATATTTACCTTTCCTTGGCAAGAGAACGGACAAAGCAAACTTGAACCATGAATCTTTCAGAGATTCGCCCATTCTAATAGTTTCGTGAGTCTTCTCTTCTAAAGTGTAGCGAGCACACTTTCGTTCTTTTAACTCCGTGATAGAAAAGTACCTCCATTCGCCTCGCCGAACCACTTAAACCCATTTCTTTCTTCGTAAACTAACCTTGGCAAAGCGAAGATAATCAACTTTCGTCTCTGCTGGAGTTAAATCTCCTCTTTGATGGCTCCTAAGCACGTAACAACTCGAAGGAAACCATATTGACTGAATCGCCAAGACGCGCAGTCAAAACAAAACTCCCGAGGCCTCACTAGCCTCGCTTTCGCG
Organism: Porites rus; assembly: GCA_964035705.1. Taxonomy (NCBI): domain Eukaryota; kingdom Metazoa; phylum Cnidaria; class Anthozoa; order Scleractinia; family Poritidae; genus Porites; species Porites rus. Next base: position 7,240,779 of record OZ038004.1, on the reverse strand, counting down.
CAACTAGACCCGGGCCGACCGAGAGATCCGCCATGTTTGCATTCGGTGTATGGTTAAGCCTTTTTTTTTCTTTGAGAACGGGGCGAGGGGGGGATAAACAAGGTGTAGTATAAGCGATGTGAAAATAGTGAACTTCGCGTTTTTTCTTCCTCTCTGTTTTGTTTTTTTTGGCGGGGGGGAGGGAGGGCTGTGGGGAAGGGAGTCAGGCTAATGAATTATTCAGCAGTAGAAGTAACTTTTGATAAACACCTCCTCAGCGAACTAATGTTCGTTAACCTGTTTCACAGCTCTCTGCTAACTTTTTCACTTTTGATGAACCTGGTTAAAGAGATAAAAAAGATAATATCATATTCTTTCACAGCAGAAAGTTCTTATCAAGTCTCTTCTTTTTGCTATTTCAAGTCCTTCAGCAAGTTTCTGGTAAGTTGCGGCGCTTCCATTGACTTCCATCCACCTTCTGAGCATTGCGTGACTCTTCTCTACTAAACCGGTGATATCCTCATCAATTTCATTTAGCGTAGCGTCGTCCAGTTGTAGAGCTCTTCCGATGCGTTTCCATGTTTTAAGCTTCCGCGCAAGGCAGTGGATTTCTTGTTGGTTTAGCACGCCTTCCTTGAACGGCGCGCCTGTAATAGTGAAAAACAAAAAAGAAGAAGAAAGAAAGAAAGAAAGTTGAAAAATTACAGGAGTGCCTCTGATCCCGATGTATCAACTCTTGCACTCGCACGTGATTAGATGGACGCTTTTTTCGTAAGGTTACTATAAAATTCATTGCGTTTGTTTAGGTCGAACTCACTTGACACTCTCTGCTTAAATATCAGCATGGCACGCAAGGCATTTTCGATTAGCATGGTTCTTTAACAGAACGTTTTTCTGATTCTCTCTTCTCCGCAAAGGCTCCCGCTGGGTATCCCTATAAAAATAGCAATCATCGGAAAAAAAAATAGAAAGTGCGCGGGGGACGATGGGAAGAGAGAAGAGGCGGGAGCCTCTCTTCTCTATTTCCCCTTCTCATCGTTCTCCGCGCGCTCTCTTTTTCTTTTTCCCCAGCCTCCCAACAACACAAAGAGTCCTCTGCGGAGGAGAGAGGTCCTGATTGTTATTGATTCTGGTCCAGATTGCAAAAGGGGATAACCAACTATTTTACCTTCACTACCCAGAAAGACACCCACACAAGAGTAGATACAGGGGCCTGTAAAACTATCTGTCAAATGCCTATAAACAAATATGATAAAATTGGCAAATAAAATAAAAGTTAGGAGCTCGATTGCTGACCTAAACTGATTCAAATTTGCAACGTACAACAAAACATATCTCAAAAACCTACCCACATTTCGTCCTAGTCGGCCAAATGGATATTTCTGTCTGTTCCGTTATTCTACACTGTCAGAAATACCACTATCGTGTTTTTTAAAGACCTTTTTTTTAAATTCATATTTGGCCGACATCTTGATACAGACGGGGACTAAAGGGGCTGTGTCACGAACTAAGTAAAAGAAGATTGGAGGCTGGTGTGATTTATATTTACCAGTTGACATTTCTACAGACTCCTCGTCATCGCTTTCGCAGCAGTACTTCTTCGCTATATCAGGTCTCCCTACAGTTTCATGTTGTAAGGCCTGCCCAAGCTCCTGGTATGTTGGCAGGGCAGTTTGGACCTCGGTCCATGTGGTCAGCATGCAGTAGCATTGTTCGTATTGTCCTTCCCTTATGTTGTCAGCCTCAATCTGGTCCAGTGTTGAATCGGGTATGCGCAGTTGTCGACCAAGGCTTTTCCAGACGGCGCACACATCACTTGACACAAGATGAAGAACCGTGGGTGATGGTGATCCTGACTTGAAAACGATATCATGGACAGCGACTGGAAACCAAAAAGAGAAAATCTCAAATGAACTCTTTCCTTCCACCTCGCCCCATGTAAGCCCAATGTAAGCTTCCTCCCAAACCAACCACCGCCCCCTAAGTAGTTTTAACGCTCATCCGAGATGGCTGCCCGTAACGCAAAGCGCTCGATCTCGACGATCTTACGGAAAAATAGGGGACTGTGACTAGTCTACAAAAACAGCTCTACTTTGCCCTCCTCGAACTTCATATGCGCCTTGTGTAATAGGGACCGCCACCCGCGCATTAGCCTATACAGCCAGACAAGACGTTACAGCACCACCACAAATTGACAAGGTCACACAAGCATTGTCTCTCGAGACTACGCCTGTCAATTATGTGGTAACCAAGATGTTCAAGGATGATCGATATTGTTATTTGAATAATAATGATGATGATGATGATAAAATAATAACTTATTATTATCATATTCTAAAAATAATACAAAAATCTTAAAAATATACAATGAAAGAGATACCAACTATGACTGGCAATGAAATAATAAGGTATTTCGAAAACTCTTCCAAAATAATTTCCTAAGCTTTGCTTTAAGATTAAGACCATTTGCCATTAAGATTACAACTTCTGGCAAATGCGGTAGCACATAATTGGACGCTTGGACTCCAGCATAAAAACGGCATTTCTTTACAGATTCTATGCGTACTAAGACATCTCTAAATAGAGAGGGAGAGGGGTAAGCTTTGGGAAAGGTAACCAGATAGATTCTATAAATTAATGTAAATTATAATAAAGTACCTGAGCAATCAAAGGCAGAAGTGTGTTCACTTTCTTGGCGATCAAATTCCTCTAAGATTCTTCGGTCTCTTGCCCTTTCTAAAAGTAATAAGAATTAAATAACCATGTGTCTTTACTTTAGCTTTCTTTGCTTATGAGGTACAAATAGCAAGTAAATTAAAACTTCCTATTTTACAGTGCAACTACTGTAACCGGGGCCAATCAGACAAAGTTGACCAATTGGATTACAGGAAAATAACAATACATTCCAAGAAAGTTGGTTGCGGGCCAATCAGCAGCTCGCCAAAAAAAAAAAAAACGAGTTACTTGAACAACAACATGTAAATATTGATAACAAACGTTTTTGCAAGAAAGCAAAATGTTTCAGCAGACAATGTTTTTCTGTTCGAAAACTTACACATGATGTCGTAAAACTTGATTTCAAATAACACGTGACATTGCATGACGTCATAAAACACGTTTCACAAAACACGTTTTCCTAAATGGGTAAGTTTTACGTGTTTTTTTCATTGAGCAACATTTGTAGTTCACTTTTCAGGATCACTGATGGAAGCAAACCGGTTACAATAGCATTGTACAAAATATGCATACTTAATTAGGTAGTCGTGCCTTAAGTGGCCCGAGTAAATATTTTTTTGTGCTTAACATGTAAAATAACACATAAATAATTACTTCGCATCATTTTATCCACAAACTTTACTTTTATTCCTGAAAAAAGTTGAAAATGTACATTTTCACTCAAAAATTGCTTGACCACCTGCTACTTATGACGTCATATCTAGTAACCATGGTAATTGACCATTACTAAACTTGTCTCAAAATAGAGTAGTAAAGTGATGACGTCATAAAAACGAAATTTCTGAAATTATGGGATTTGTCAGGATATTCTGAAGGAACAATGTCCAAGAGGCCTACTTACCAAAAATGAGCATTTTGGGGCGAATTGTCTCTGAGATGTTAGCCGTTTAAACTCAGAAATCTCCATACAAACCCTTCTAATTTTTTTTTGGGTCGACCCAAAAAAAATTTAGAAGGGTTTGTATGGAGTTTTCTAAGCATAACTGGGCTACGATCTCAGGGACAATTTGCCCAGAAATGCTCATTTTTGGCAAATAGGCCTCTTGGGCATTGTTCTTTCAGAATATCCTGACAAATCCCATAATTTCAGAAATTTCATTTTTATGACGTCACACTTTAGTACTCTATGCGTGCGAGGGAAAAACGAACAGCTACAAAAAAACTTCAAGTGCTGATGTTTTATCGTCTAGGAAAAAATGAGAAAAAACCTTAGGGGGGTGGCAACCGCCCCCCTCCCCCCCCGCCCTCCGCCTTGTACATCCGAGAGTTAAGATTTATCTGATCATTATAATTACCTTGTTTCAGAGGATAAACTAAATAAGAGGGAACCATCTTTTTATGGTGATGGCATGTTACGTGCCCCTTGGGACACTTCGCTTCCAAATTTGACTGAGGAAAGTGTCCAGGCTCTGAGATATTCACACGCATGCAGAAAGGGCAGAAAATCCAGCACTCCCATCTCAAACCAGGCCATTGTTTCATCAAGGCGGTCAACTCGTGATGGCAAGCAAGAAGCACCCACCAAACTTGCATCTGTTCCGTTCCTTCAACTGACACGGTTATAATCGATTGTCCTGCTTCGAGAGATCTGTGAACAAGGAGACACGATTTCTTAACTCGTGCATACATTCCATTCTTCCAATCGTGACGACTTTTAAAATCACTTATGTGCTGGTGGAGGCGAACCACAAAGTTGTGAAAGAGCGATGAGGGTAACATCACGGGGTAGAGGTACTTTAATGAAAAGCGATATCGTCCGGAAGAAGGGGACTTGTGAAAAAACTCTTGCATACAAGAATCCTGCGGCTCGCCTTCCTGTAAAAACCAAGGGAAACGAAGTCCTTCATCTATTCCTTCACTGTTTATGGGATAGCACAGGTCTAGATGAATCAAAAGGTCTACCATGGCATCGAACACTTTTTCATCAATCTGATGGTCTTTCCACAATGCCTTCAACAGCGTAAGTTTGATCACGTTCTTTAATCCATCTGGTAGTTGTGTTAATTCATTGTTTGAAAGATCCAGGACTTCGATATCCGTAAGCGACGTAACAGCATCAGGAACTTGACGCAGGTGCCTGCCACTAAGATAAAGCTCTTCAGGTTTGGCCTGTGAAATCTGCTGAACAAAACTTTCAAGAGGTCTTTTGCTCTCTATGGTTCTTCTCACCAGCAGGAACCTTATTTTAGCATAAAATCTGTGAACAGAACAAAAAATAACAAACAAAATCAACAACAAAAACCTTAAATGAAAGGTCAACTTCACTGGCTTAACCAGTTGGGAAATATCTTGTACCTTGTCCACGGGGCTATGCTTAGTGGGCCCGAACAAGCTCATTTTGTGTTTCATTTTAATTTGTGATAGTTTGAGTAAGTAGTGGTGTAGGGATGTTTTATTACTTTTTTTGATGATTTAATTAATTTTTGTGTGGAATACATAAATGCCGATGACGTCATAACCTATTGTCTTTATCTAATGAATAAAATGCAGAGGAGTCGTGCTATTTAAGATGGATGATGTCATAGTTTATTCAGATTATGTGTGTCATATCCTCACGTGGGTAATATAATTATATAGATTTAGCCAGGGCTAAAAGCGAAGCTCTGTTAATAATACGTGTAATCAAAAAAAATTAAATCGTGTAATGCTAAAGGGGGATGACAATGGAAATGGCTTCAAGACTAATAGATCTAATAAGTGAAAAAAAAAATTGCACGTGCAGCACCCTTTTCCTCTAATAAGCAAAAAACAAATTTGCACGTGCAGCACGCTTTTTTGTCTTTCTCTTGCCGTTGTTTTGCACGACTACAACGCCGTTTTGTACGACTAAAACGTCAAACTTCCTTGTTAGACATAATTTTTATGGAGGAATTGTCGTTTCAGCTTACGCCATATTTTGTTTCCTGTGTTCATGTTCGCTTTTATTTTTCACTGCCGCTCATTTTCACCTTGCTGGCCGCTAGCATTTCTCATTTCCTCAAGGCCGCTTTAAATTTCCATGTTTTTCTTCCTACGAAATTCGTCTCCTTTGTTTTCAATAACTCGCTCTAACTCTTTCCGAAAAAGACACGACTTTGTTGTTGTCTGGGCGGCCTTGTGATTTCCTTCCAAATAAAACCTTGAGTTGCATTTGGGTTGCCATACCTGTTGATTGAGTTATTTCACATTGGTATGCCTGTGGTGCGGAGGGACGGTCGCTCGCTCGCTCGTTCGCTCGCTCGGTGTACGGTCGCGTGATTACCAAATTTTCTCGGATGGGTTCCTTAGCAATTTACAGCGGTCTTGCCCAAGCGACTATATAAGACACATACACCATACATTCATTATCATCTTCGAGACAAGAAAGACAGGTTGTTGTCATGGCCATGCACCTCGCCTTGCCCGCTCTCCACCTCATGGCACCTCTTTTGGATGGTTTGTTTTTCTCTCCTCCCACCCCATGCCGCCCATAGTATCTTGGGCCTGTATCCGTCATCCGGAAGAGGCCGCCAGATTTGTCCATCACTTAGCTTAGGAGCGTGGGCAAGATTGGTGTAAATAGGATACTATGAGGCTCCGCCCACACGGTACTTCGTGCCGCGCGTGGAGCTCCGCTATTATTTCTTATCATACAATAGAAACAATAGGCTTGCCTAAACTTGCCCGCTCTATACCCACCTGATTGTTTGATGGAGAATCTATTATGTGTTTAAAATAAAACGCCCAATTTTTTAACGTGCTATGTTTTTGCAACTGCTTTGCTAACTAAAAAAATAGCTTATCAACAAAACAGACGAAAAATGGAGCACAAAACTCTAGATTTCAATCTTGAGTGGCTATTACAAAACCGTTTCCTCTCTATGAAATTACTATATCTTGATGTACGATTCCCACACCTCGAGCATTCATTCTCTGTATCTCAGACCGTTTAATATCTTAAGGTTCCTAGACTGTTCAATCCGTTGTGACACATAAAAAACCCTCCGTGATCTTCGCGGGTATGGCGCTCTTGTTTGATAAATGCTTTCTGTTTTGCCTCTTTGCGCAGTTTCTCAAACATCTCCTTTATCTCTCCATAAGGATGGAATCTTGCGACCTTTGGCTGAGACGAATAGGATAGCCGCTTCTTGATTGATAACAAGCGATATCGGCTTGTTTTGAAAACATAATAGATTTTACATGAACCAATCAAGAAAAGATTTTACAGGTCTTTTGTTTCTTTTGTAGAATTGGACATTATAATACCCACGTAAGGATATGACACATAATTTAAATAAACTATGACATCATCCATCTAAAATAGCACAGGACCTTATCTTAATGAGATTCCTTCGCATTTTACTCATGAGATAAAGACGAAAGGTTATGACGTCATCGGCGTTAATGTATTCCACACAAAAATTAATTAAATCCACAAAAAATTAAAGGAGTGAAACATCCCTAAACCACTACTTGAGTACGAGAATATACATGCATGTTTGATTCGCAATATCACCAAAGTCTCTCCATCGGTAGTGCTCTGTCGTCAATTTGTTTTTGAGCTCTATGAACAACCCGGTCCCTCGTTTCGGCAACACTAAAACATGGAATATGGAATCGGGAAACGGAAACGGAATACGGAATCAAATATCAATAATAGAAAATTAAAGAATTTCACATTGCATAATGTAGTACAATCCAAACAGAATTTGTTTTAGTTTTCTTTGTGTTGGTTATTGCATTGCAAGGCCGATGAAAGTAGTTTTACGAGTAATTTTCATTCACGAGTTTATGGGTTGAATAATACAGTTAAATAATACCTTTGTAGCTAAATGTCAAGAATAGTGGTCGTTGGCCTCAGACCACACAACGTGACCACAGTTCCGGTGTTTTAGCAATAAGTTCACCTTTCTCGCCAAGCTGAACACTCATGGAATACTGGTGTACCGGTAATTGAGTTTACGTTGACGTCCGTATTTTTGTTGAAGAGGCTTATTAAACATGGCGCATTATTTTGATGTAATCAGTTGAGGAATCAAGCAAATGCATGCGCAATTCTCTCTTTTCTTTGGTCTCCACAATGCCATGGTTCTCATGAGTAAGTTGTCTTGACAAATAAAACTGAACATTGTTGAAGACAACCCAGAAAAGACACTCAGGAAAAACTTGATGGCGACGCCTTTCAGTTATATAAACGACGCCTCTGTCGATTTAAACGAAGTTTTTCTCCATATAACTTACCTTTTTCTTAAGGAACTAGTTTTTGTCAGTGACGTACGTTTTTCTCCTCGCTCTGCTGTTCCATGAGAATTTGCATTCATTGCCGGAAGTGGTATCAAGAGTCTTTTCACCGGAATCGACTCCTCTAGTGATACAGCAGTCTCCTCTACTCAGCTAATTTATTCATTTATGCCTTTTTTTATCTGTTTATTTATTTTATTGTCATTGTTAACATATTTTTTTTTCGAATCGATCGCTTGAACCTTCTTTCACGGATTCCGTATTCCGATTCCGTGATTCCGTTTCCATTTCCGGATTCCGGATTCCATGTTTCAGTGCTGCCCTACAGGGTCCTGCAGTCTTCGACTGTGTTGCTCTTATAACTTTCTTTTTCTTCCATTTTTTTTTTTTTTTTTTTTGCTTACTTTCGCTTTTCTCTTGTCTTTGTTGTTGTTGTCTTTTTCACCCTAGTTTCCACAATCAAAGCTATACCTAAAAATATCTACATCTCACATTTTGGCGACGGCAATTAGTCCAACAAGAACGTCAAAATGATATATACATAGAAAGTGATTTTCAGTCAAATCGATCAAGCCTTAGGGTTCGCAACAATAATGCACCTATAGATTCAAAACTTCACATCCCCCGATAAACCACGGGCATTTGACCATCATTGGTACGTGGGGTGTAGCGTATTTGACCTTTGCCCGGGTGGAGTTCCGGAATCTTAACTCTGAGGTGTCAAGTTAATTTCTTAGTACTATCAGGTGTCTTTCGCGCGGGCGGCGGTGCCCCATTGCTAAGAGAAATTGGAAACCTATGGACGCAAGAAAATTTGGTTATGACGTAGCGTACGCCGTACCAACAGCCCGCCGGTGCACCCACTCTATGTAAGCCGATGTCAAATGTCACATTAGATTTTGCCCAAATATTGACGCTAGCCTGTCAGTATATGAGCCATCCGCTGACAAATAACATATGACAATCTCGCGGGCTCAGATGAAGACCGGCCGTTTTGCCCCAACATGTAAGCCGATGTTATATGTCACACTTATCAACATAAAAAATGAAACTACGTTTTCACCGGGCAGGACTGTCACTCGGCTGTCAGTAGTTTACTATTTATTGATTTTTTTGCCTTTTTTACATATAAATGAAGGAAAAATGATTAAATTACATATAACATACACATTTCGACAAAGGGAATCTTAAAAGGCGAGGAAGTTTCAGGAAGCCATGAAGGCTTATAGGTGGCATGGACTTCCTAGTTACATTAGTTTTAGTTGTTACGAAAGTAATTTAAATTTTAATTATGCGCAAGCCAAATCAAGCTCAACTGACAGCTGTCAAAATGGGACATCTGCAGATCACCACCATAAAACTAATAACGTGGGCTCAGGTACACGACTAGAACCGACTCGTCATTTAACCCAAACCCCCTCCCCGCCTTCCCCCCCCCCCCCAACCCCCCATCCCCACTGCGCTACAAGCCGGACTGAAATATATTCGCCATCCTTATTAAGGTCAATTGACACCTGTCAATCTAAAGCATCCGCTGGCCATCATTACCTGACTGTATCGCGGGCTCATTTTTCTACCCATTAAAGTCACTTTTTTATCACACGCTCAACTCTGTATCTCTCTCATATCAGGCGTTCGAGGCATGCTTGGTTAGTGTGAAAGCTCTAACTGACTGAAAGAATAGATTAATTGTAGTTTAAAACGTTGGCCGCGTCAGAAGTATGTTTTCGTTCTATACTGGACAAATTATTTGATGAAGAAAAGGCAATTAACGAAAAATACATAGAAGACCTTGGAAAACAGCAACAAACTTTCAAGGAGCTGAACCTGGTTATTGGGAAACCGAAACACAACACATTGCGAGACGAAAACAGAATGTCGGCCATAAAAGCAATGGATTTACTAGTTTGTTGTTGTACATGGACGGCTTCGTGCATTTAAGTTATCCCTATAAGTATAGAGTTCTAAAGTGATGACGTCATAAAAAATAAAATTGTGAAATTATGGGATTTGATAAGATATTCTGAAGGAACCACGTCCAAGAGGCCTACTTTCCAAGAATTAGCGTTTCGGGGCAAATTGTCTCTGAGATATTAGCCCAGGTATGCTCTGGTGACTCCATACAAATCCTTCCAAATTTGGGTCATAACGTTATGAGCAGAAGGGGGCTTATATCTCAGAGACAATTTGCCCCAGAATGCGAGCTTTTGACAAGTAGGCCTCTTGGATGTTTTTCTTTCAGAATGTCCCGACAAATCCCACAATTTCACAAAATCATTTTTTATGACGTCATACTTAAGAACTCTATCGTAATTAAATTTTAGACTTGATCTAAAAACCGTAACGCGTGGAGTTTGAATTTTGTCCTGCTACGCTAAGTTTTGACTCCCGATAACTCGAACCCACGCTAACTCGAACCAAAATTAGCCGCCTGTACCCAGACGTTGTTTTATTTTCTTCTCGTTCTTTTCGAAAACATTGGCGAGCTCGCGAGAACGATCGCGGAGTGCGAGAAAGAAAAATAAAGAACTTTTTTCTTCTTCCCCCACCGATTACCCCCTTCCGCTGGCGGTCAATACACCCCCTGTGATTTGTATTTTATCACCCGCGCTCGACGGACTTTGAAGAGAAAATAGAATGGCGGCCGATTGTTCAGGATATTGATATTGGAGGCTTTAAATTGCTTTACTTGCATTATCGGTGTTTTGTCTTTTCCGCTTTACCTTTGCAAAAAAGCTAAAAATCCCGCAAGCTTTCATTCAAAACTTCATGCAGACATTCCAGTCTAAATAGCTCTTTTTTTTGTCTTTCTCATTCTGGCTAATTGTTTGGAATTAATTTAAGCTTACACTTTTCAGTTAATATTTTTTGATGTTGCAAAGTGTAGGAAAATTTTTGTTAGTTTAATTTACCAATTTTGGCGTTAAAAGTAGTGTTTTCTATTGGCCCGTAAGCTACCGAGGAACTTATTCGTGTAAGCCTCTAAAATCTAAATCTCTAGAACAACTACCGGGTGATTGTTTGAAGTTTTTGGAGGGTTTAGAATTTGGCCTTGTGCTTTTTGCTAAACCTTTTTTGAGGGGATATTTAAATGTAATTACACATGACCAGTTTATTTGCTTTGCGAAAATTTGTGCATTTATTTTCGCTTGTATTGTATCACAACTCTCCCAATCTAGGAGGAAAAGTGAGAAAAAAAAATTCAAACATGTTCTCCGCTTACTTTAAGAAGAAGCACAATAAAAATAGAATAAATTGAGACGGCCATTTTTGGTTGAAAAGTATATGTTTTGATCGTCGAAGAAACAGGTAAATAAAGCAAAATGTGCAGTTTTGGGATCAAAATTTTTTTTTTTGCAAAAACTGTGATTGTGTGTGCAACCACACAAACTTGATGTAAACAAAGCGCACAACGGTGATTTGATAAATGCAAATTTTGCATTTAAGTATCTCTACAGACACAAACAAAAATTCGCAAATAAACGACTCTGTATATATACAGAGTGAAACTTCGTAATTAATTAATGGCGAGTTTTTTACTCACTCATATATACGAAGCAAGCGCACAAATGTTGCTTCAAATTGTAGTTTTGCCTCTTAAAATTAACATTTCAATCAACTGTTCTGTCCTTCGCTTGAGCAATATTTTAGCCTGTTTTTGTTTTCTATTCCAAACCCAGTAATATGCAATAATATAATTTGACGATCAATTCAAAAGTTTAATGGTCCACAACCTTTAAGATCATTCCTCCCCACCCTACATGGGGAGCTGTTGGAGTTTGCATGTAATAAAGCTTAGTAGCTCTTAGTCCACTTTCAGGTTCGGTAGAACAGAAGACTTTGGGTTCGATGAGAGAGCCTATTCATTTCAGATGTGTTTGCAGGATATTTTATTCGTAATCAACTGAAACCCTTCCTCGGATGGTAAATGAAAGGCTCCAAAATTAAAATGTTAAGTAGGGATTTGAATATTTCTTTGTCATGGGTTCACTCACATAACGAGCTGCACGGTCTTAGCAACCAAAAAAACCCCTCAGTATCCAGCTGAGATAGCTGAGATAGCTGAGTAAAAGTCAGCTATCTCAGCTGGATACCCAGTAGCTTGCAACATTCCCTATTCCCTTAATCTCTGATCGTATTTCGCATCTAATATGATAGAGGCGTCAATTTTCACGCAATCATGTCATCATCCTGGGGCGACAAATAAAATTAATTAAAAATGCGATATCAAACAAAATGTCCGGAAAAAATAATTCAGTGTCTTCTAAAAAGAACATTTTAAAGTCTGCGGTCGATTTCATTGCCAACGTGTTATATATCCTAGAAGCGCTCAGGCATAATAACATCATGCCAGGACTTCTACCTGGGTGAACCAGAAAGGATATAGAACAACAGCCTAATTTTTTTTTCCGCTACGGGTCGAAATGCTAAACGTGTTATATATCCTAGAAGCGCTCAGGAATAATAACATCATGCCAGGACTTCTACCTGGATGAACCAGAAAGGATATAGAACAACAGCCTAATTTTTTTTTTTTCGGCTACGGGTCGAAACGCTAAACGTGTTATATATCCTAGAAACGCTCAGGCATAATAACATCATGCCAGGACTTCTACCTGGGTGAACCAGAAAGGATATAGAACAACAGCCTAATTTTTTTTTCGGCTACGGGTTGAAATGCTAAACGTGTTATATATCCTAGAAGCGCTCAGACATAATAATATCATGCCAGGACTTCTACCTGGATGAACCAGAAAGGATATAGAACAACTGCCTAAATTTTTTTTACGGCTACGGGTTGAAATGCTAAACGTGTTATATATCCTAGAAGCGCTCAGGCATAATAATAACATGCCAGGACTTCTACCTGGGTGAACCAGAAAGGATATAGAACAACTGCCTAAATTTTTTTTACGGCTACGGGTTGAAATGCTAAACGTGTTATATATCCTAGAAGCGCTCAGGCATAATAATAACATGCCAGGACTTCTACCTGGGTGAACCAGAAAGGATATAGAACAACTGCCTAAATTTTTTTTTACGGCTACGGGTTGAAATGCTAAACGTGTTATATATCCTAGAAGCGCTCAGACATAATAATATCATGCCAGGACTTCTACCTGGGTGAACCAGAAAGGATATAGAACAACTGCCTTTTTTTTCAACGCGTCGAAGTTCTAAACGTGTTATTCTTAGAAGCGCCCAGGCTTAATAATATGCCAGGTTTCCAGCGACTGATTTTGCGGTGCGCAAGAATGGATAATTTACCCGACTTGTAAACAGATATTTCCTTCAGCCGATTGTGTCTCATGCAGGAGAATGTCATGTCTGCGTTGTTTTGTTTCTCCTGAAGTTTTATCAAAGAAAGCTTAATAGGGAGATCGCAATTTATACTCTTACGAACTATAAATTAGGGCTGACCTGGAAGACGCGTTGAATTGTGCCGCCATCCTTCAAAATGTAATCTGGCTGCGTTTCAGGAGACAATTTCCTCTTCCATCCAGATTTACTTGGTATATGTGTTTACAAGAATCTTCAGACAAAGAATTGCGTATACACTGATTCAAATGGCTTGGCGATACTAAGTGCTTAAGTCTACTTACCGATTACAACATGTTTTGGAAGTATTGAGAAGCGCGCCAAACGAGGTTGTCACAGCGTTCTCGAGCGAACACGGCGCGTCCTGAATTGATAAAATTACTATTACATGCAGCTGTCATGCCAGTGATTTCTCCTTTCGTCGCATAGTGAATAGTTTGTGGGCACATCCTCGACTCTCGAAACATTTGTCTTGCGCCGCTATAGAAGTTGCTTCTCCCGCGAACCATAGGTCATTTCCCGCTTAACATAATGTTTGATAATTTATGCAAAAGTTGACCTCGTGAAAGTCAGCAGTGAATTAATCGACTCAAAAATAAACAGACTTCCTACAGGGTTTTGAACACGGTTTTAATTAAAGTACTTTACGAGCGCTGCGGTTGTTACGGTGATGGATACTCAACTGGATGATTACGTCACTTCATAGCAACCAGACGGTACGAATTTTTTAACTTCCGGAGCGCTGAGGCTCGTAGTTAAAAGTGAAAGTTAAAAGTTTGTTCCTTCTGTTAGAAGTATATAAACGGAAGCTTCGCTTTTAGTCCTGGATAAATCTATATATTAGACGTGAATTAAAGCAACCAGAAAATTAGCCTTTATGGTGCATATTTATCTACGTGGAAAGTACAAAACAAAGAAACTAAAAACATACCGTGATATTCAGTACCTACCTCGTAAAAATTAACACCAAAATGAATAACCATAGAAAAGTTATTGTCCTGCATATCGTGTCAAACATCTTTCTTATAGTAATTCGGGATTAACGAAAATAAATAAGTTCTTGTTAGTTGTGTTCTACTCGGGTGACTTTGTTCGAGTGAACAGCCATCTACTACAAGCGAATTTATCTAACCGCGGACATAACCGGATTCACTCCATGGCCCAGCCCTTATAGCGATCGATTATGTCAGTGTCTCCCGGGGGGTCTGTCGATAGAAAAAGGAAAAAGGTGTCACGTTGTCATGTCATGACATTGTCTTGTTCAAGTCAAGGAATGCCCCGAGCAAGCCCATCTTGTCTGTCCTGAATATCGGAAATGACAGTCCACACGCTCAAGAATATTATCGTGGGAAATGCTGCGATTTTAAGTTGTCAGGTGACTGTCACACATTCCACGCATAGCTTTATTGCGGTTTGTATGGCTTTGTTTACATTGACGACCCGATATCGAGAGCTGTTTTCAGTTCTTCTCGTTCCCGCAATTCTCTCATCGTCAATTAGTCATCGTCTAGGTACAATATAGCGTGAAGATCCTAGTTGGGATGTCATGAATTCCTTACGTAGACTGCCTAACGCATATACAATTTTTTTTCCATAAGAATATATTTTATCGGAGTATCAAGGCTGAAATTTGCGAAATTCTAAGAATAGTTTAAGAATAAACCGCAAGCCAACAGGACGAGAAAACCTGCACTAACTATAATTGATACCCCAATATATTCTAAAACGGAAATGTCATAAGCTCTAAGTTAAGAATAATACAATAATATCTTCAGCCTAAAATCGGCAGAAAAATAAGAATATTCAGCATGGGCCGAAAAAAAAAAAAATTCTTATATATAAAAAAAAAAACTGTAGAGAAGATGAATAACCATACAGAAGTTATAGTTGTGCAAATCGTGTCAAAGATCTTTTCTAAAGTAATTCGGGATTAACGAAAATAAATTATAAGTTCTTGTTTAGTTGTGTTCTACTAGGATGACTTCACATCCCCCGATAAACCACGCGCATTTGACCATCATTGGTACGTGGGGTGTAGCGTATTTGACCTTTGCCCGGGTGGAGTTCTGGAATCTTAACTCTGAGGTGTCAAGTTAATTTCTTCGTACTATCAGGTGTCTTTCGCGCGGGCGGCGGTGCCCCATTGCTAAGAGAAACTGGAAACCTATGGACGCAAGAAAATTTGGTTATGACGTAGCGCATGCCGGACCAACAGCCCGCCGGTGCACCCACTCTATGTAAGCCGATGTCAAATGTCACATTAGATTTTGCCCAAATATTGACGCTAGCCTGTCAGTATATGAGCCATCCGCTGACAAATATCATATGACAATCTCGCGGGCTCAGATGAAGACCGGCCGTTTTGCCCCAATATGTAAGCCGATGTAATATGTCACACTACTGTCACTCGGCTGTCAGTAGTTTACTATTTATTGATTTTTTTGCCTTTTTTACATATAAATGAAGGAAAAATAATTAAACTACATATAACATACACATTTCGACAAAAGAAATCTTAAAAGGCGAGGAAGTTTCAGGAAGCCATGAAGGCTTATAGGTGGCATGGACTTCCTAGTTACATTAGTTTTAGTTGTTACGAAAGTAATTTAAATTTTAATTATGCGCAAGCCAAATCAAGCTCAACTGACAGCTGTCAAAATGGGACATCTGCAGATCACCACCATAAAACTAATAACGTGGGCTCAGGTACACGACTAGAACCGACTCGTCATTTAACCCAAACCCCCTCCCCCACCCCCCATCCCCACTGCGCTACAAGCCGGACTGAAATATATTCGCCATCCTTATTAAGGTCAATTGACACCTGTCAATCTAAAGCATCCGCTGACTATCGTTACCTGACTGTATCGCGGGCTCATTTTTCTACCCGTTAAAGTCACTTTTTTATCACACGCTCAACCCTGTATTTTTAGAGCGGGAAACTCATATCAGGGGATCGAGGCATGCTTGGTTTGTGTGAAAGCTCTAACTGACTGAAAGAATAGCTTAATTGTAGTTTAAAACGTTGGCCGCGTCAGAAGTATGTTTTCTTTCTATACTAGACAAATTATTTGATGAAGAAAAGGCAACGAAAAATACATAGAAGACCTTGGAAAACAGCAGCAAACTTTCAAGGAGCTGAACCTGGTTATTGGGAAACCGAAACACAACACATTGCGAGACGAAAACAGAATGTCGGCCATAAAAGCAATGGATTTACTAGTTTGTTGTTGTACATGGACGGCTTCGTGCATTTAAGTTATCACTATAAGTATAGAGTTCTAAAGTGATGACGTCATAAAAATTAAATTTGTGAAATTATGGGATTTGATAAGATATTCTGAAGGAACCACGTCCAAGAGGCCTACTTTCCAAGAATTAGCGTTTCGGGGCAAATTGTCTCTGAGATATTAGCCCAGGTATGCTCTGGTGACTCCATACAAATCCTTCCAAATTTGACTTGGGTCATAACGTTATGAGCAGAAGGGGGCTTATATCTCAGAGACAATTTGCCCCAGAATGCGAGTTTTTGACAAGTAGGCCTCTTGGATGTTTTTCTTTCAGAATGTCCCGACAAATCCCACAATTTCACAAAATTATTTTTTATGACGTCACACTGAAAAACTCTATCGTAATTAAATTTTAAACTTGATCTAAAAACCGTAACGCGTGGAGTTTGAATTTTGTCCTGCTACGCTAAGTTTTGACTCCCGATAACTCGAACCCTCGCTAGCTCGAACCAAAATTAGCCGCCTGTACACAGACGTTGTTTTATTTTCTTCTCGTTCTTTTCGAAAACATTGGCGAGCTCGCGGGAACGATCGCGGAGTGCGAGAAAGAAAAATAAAGAACTATTTTCTTCTTCTCCCACCGATTACCCCCTTTCGCCGGCGGTCAATACACCCCCTGCGATTTGTATTTTATCACCCGCGCTCGACGGACTTTGAAGAGAAAATAGAATGGCGGCCGATTGTTCAGGATATTGATATTGGAGGCTTTAAATTGCTTTACTTGCATTATCGGTGTTTTGTCTCTTCCGCTTTACCTTTGCAAAAAAGCTAAAAATCCCGCAAGCTTTCATTCAAAACTTCATGCAGACATTCGAGTCTGAATAGCTCTTTTTTTTCGTCTTTCTCATTCTGGCTAATTGTTTGGAATTAATTTAAGCTTACACTTTTCAGTTAATATTTTTTGATGTTGCAAAGTATAGGAAAATTTTTGTTAGTTTAATTTACCAATTTTGGCGTTAAAAGTAGTGTTTTCCATTGGCCCGTAAGCTACCGAGGAACTTATTCGTGTAAGCCTCTAAAATCTAAATCTCTAGAACAACTACCGGGTGATTGTTTGAAGTTTTTGGAGGGTTTAGAATTTGGCCTTGTGCTTTTTGCTAAACCTTCTTTGAGGGGATATTTAAGTGTAATTACACATGACCAGTTTATTTGCTTTGCGAAAATTTGTGCATTTATTTTCGCTTGTATTGTATCACAACTCTCCCAATGTAGGGGGGAAAGTGAGAAAAAAACATTCAATCATGTTCTCCGCTTACTTTAAGAAGAAGCACAATAAAAATAGAATAAATTGAGACGGCCATTTTTGGTTGAAAAGTATATGTTTTGATCGTCGAAGAAACAGGTAAATAAAGCAAAATGTGCAGTTTTAGGATTAAATTTTTTTTTTTTTGAAAAACTGTGATTGTGTGTGCAACCACACAAACTTGATGTAAACAAAGCGCACAAATGTTGCTTTAAATTGTAGTTTTGCCTCCTAAAATTAACATTTCAATCAACTGTTCTGTCCTTCGCTTGAGCAATATTTTAGCCTGTTTTTGTTTTCTATTCCAAACCCAATAATATGCAATAATATAATTTGACGATCAATTCAAAACTTTAATGGTCCACAACCTTTAAGATCATTCCTCCCCACCCCACATGGGGAGCTGTTGGAGTTTGCATGTAAAGCTTAGTAGCTCTTAGTCCACTTTCAGGTTCGGTAGAACACAAGACTTTGGGCTCGGTGTGAGAGCCTATTCATTTCAGATGTGTTTGCAGGATATTTTATTCTTAATCAACTGAAACCCTTCCTCGGATGGTAAATGAAAGGCTCCAAAATTAAAATGTTAAGTAGGGATTTGAATATTTCTTTGTCATGGGTTAAAGTTAAAAGTTTGTTCCTTCTGTTAGAAGTATATAAACGGAAGCTTCGCTTTTAGCACTGGATAAATCTATATATTAGACGTGAATTAAAGCAACCAGAAAATTAGCCTTTATGGAGCATATTTATCTACGTGGAAAGTACAAAACAAAGAAACTAAAAACATACAATGATATTTTACCTACCTTGTAAAAATTAACACCAAAATGAATAACCATAGAAAAGTTATTGTCCTGCATATCGTGTCAAACATCTTTCTTAAAGTAATTCGGGATTAACGAAAATAAATAAGTTCTTGTTTAGTTGTGTTCTACTCGGGTGACTTTGTTCGAGTGAAAAGCCAACTACTTTAAGCGAATTTATGTAACCGCAGACGTTTAATTATAACCGGATTCACTGACCCAGCCCTCATGTCTCACTGCCCACGCGACAGAACAGCTTATATTATTGCCGTTTGTATGGGTTTGTTTACTTTGACGATCCGATATCGAGAGCTGTTTTCAATTCTACTCGTTTCCGCAATTAGTCTACCTTTCATCGTCCAAGTACAAATTAGCGGGAAGATCCTACTTGTGACGTCAGTCATGAATGAATTCCTAATGTAGACTGCTTAACGCAATACAATTTTCTTTCTACAACAATATATTTTATCGGAGTATCAGCTGAAGGTTGAAATTTGCGAAATTCTAAGAATAGTTTAAGAATAAACCCCAGGCTGAGGTTTTGAAATAATGTAATTTTGTGTGTTGAAAAACTGTAAATACAATACAATTATATGTTTTCAACTTATAAGTCCATTCTCTAAACGGCAAAACTTGCCAACAGGACAAGAAAACCTGCACTAACTATAATTGATGCCCCAATATATTCTAAAACGGAAATGTCATAAGCTCTAAGTTAAGAATAATACAATAATATCTTCAGCCTAAAATCGGCAGAAAAATAAGAATATTCAGCATGGGCCGAAAAAAAAACATTCTTATATATAAAAAAAAAAAGTGTAGAGAAGATGAATAACCATACAAAAGTTATAGTTGTGCAAATCGTGTCAAACATCTTTTGTAAAGTAATTCGGGATTAACGAAAATAAATTATAAGTTCTTGTTTAGTTGTGTTCTACTCGGATGACTTTGTTCTAGTGAACAGCCTGACTACTTTCTACAAATTCGTCTAACCGCAGACGTTTCATGAACCTGATTCACTCCATCCAGCCCTCAAAAAGGTGTAACGTTGTAGTCATAGAAGGGTTTTCTACAAACATTGTATTGTTCATGTCTATGAATTCCTCGGGTAGAACAAACCTGAATATCGGAAATGACAGTCCACACGCTCAAGAACATGATCTCGGAGTCTGCAGATTACACGCATAGCTTTATTGCTTTGTTTACTTTGACGACCCGATATCGATAGCGGCTGTTTTCAATTCAGTTCTACTCGTTTCCGCAATTAGTGTTTCATCGTCCAAGTACAAATCTACGGGAAGATCCGAATTGTGATGTTGTACATGATTTAATTCCTTACGTATAATCAGTGCGTCCAACGATGAGGGACCGTGAGAGCAAGTTTATAAGTCAATATGCTCGCATCAGCAAAAAATGGTGCAGGTTAACCGTACTTCCGCCTTTTAAGAAAGGACCAAATATTTCTGTTTAAATGCTGCGTTGTAGGCCGAAATATCCAGCACTAAAGGAAGGATCGAAGAGGTTACATCAGTTCTTTGGTTATGAGTTTTTTCCTTTAGAAGTTATTTCTGTGAAACTTCGGCAAAAAGTGAAATGCTGCTTCACGCCATAGCCGCCGCCGTTAAAATGGAGGAATCGCCAAAATTTATACCATTTTCAAAGCCCTCGGGAAGAAAAGCAGTTCAAGGCTGAACAAGTTCATCTTTGGCAGGTAAGTTAAGCATCCCAGTTACAATACTATTTGGTTAAAAATATTGCGAGATAATGCAGTTTTTACTCGCCTACTGAAGATTCATATCTTCGTGGAGCACACGACCTAACAATGACAATTTGCGAAACTTTGAAGGAAAAAATCGCGGCTTGGTAAATCGAATTTTAGAAGAATTCTTATACCTCAGAAAAGCCCTACTTTTGTAGTATAGCATATAAAAAATCCAGCTTGGCCGCGATTGAAAGGGCACCCGTTGAGAGAGGTAAATGCGCAGTTAATTTTCGACGTTTTTGCCTAAGCATATTGAAACCGTCACGCAGCCGTGGGTGACACAAACCCAGACTCGTACCCAGTCGCTTCTCTGTATTCGCGCTGTGATTAATGGGAAGGATTTAGTGAGTTCGCGGTGCATCAAGGGAAGAAAGGAAGGAAAACGCGAAGCGACTGGCAGACAACTGGCAGACACAACGGGAGATATATATTGTAATTTTCTTGGTCAAGTCATTGATATCTTGCAAGCATCAATATTTTAGATTTTTTTTTTTTTTTTTACACTTTTTGGGTCTCCTTATCGTTATTGATTATTGTTATGGTCATCCTTCAAGCCCTGACTTGCGAATAATTCAAAATTTTCGACGAGCATCCCCACCCCTTTCATATGCGGAGTCCCCCCTCCCGGGGACCCTCTCACGGTTTTGGAAGCCGTCTTGACGAGTAGGCAGCTGCGTGAGAAATTACAGTGTTTGTATGAGAATTTAATGTCGAATCGGCCGTATTTATTCGATTAACCGCCCTGGGCGCTTTCGCGCTTATCAAATTTTTGGACCTTGAGTGGGCTTATTTACTTTTTCTGCCTTTAAGATGGGTGCTTATTCGGAGGTGGGCGCTAATTCGAGGTTGGCGCTTAAATAAATACGGTAATTTCCGCAAAACGGCTGTTCTTGTAATTGTAAACTAAAGCGTCATTCCTAAGGATTCTACTGGAAAAATTTGAGAGCGTTACATGCATCTCCATGCGCTAGAACCACATTTTAAATTTTTCTATACATTTGTTTGTAAAAATGTTTCTTCCTGCCGACTAGAATTTCCCGCGAAAATTGCAGACAAATATGTGGAAAATCTAAACCAAGCGGTTTGGAGAAAACTAAGCATAGGTACGGCCCCAAAAATTTGCTGGTATAATCCTTTGCTGTGAAGCTGTACTTTACAATTCATATATTTTTTTCAGAACAGCCGTTTTAGAGGGTCTGAATGAGGTTTAATGTTCGGTCTGATTTGCCCATAATTTTTAGTGTTTGCTGTTAAATTGGCCATTTTGTTAATGCTTACTGTTTCCGAAGAAAATACTGTTAAGTGTTTGGAGGGTTCCTCGGACATTTTCAGCAATGGTCGGACCTCTTCATTAGTCTTCGGAAATCGCCTTTGCGTCTCCGTTCGCGTTCCGCTTGCGCGTGACTTTCAACCTTTCTCACTTAACCCTAACTTAACCGTAACTCTAACCCCTTCCCTTTCCCCCAAATGACAGCTTTGGTAAAGTATCCTGGGTACGTTCCTGTGAGAGTTGCATTGCATTAGTTGCCATCAGTGAGACCGTTGTTAACTGTTCAATTCTACTTAATTTTTCATTTTGAAACTGTAACAATGCTTTCTGTAATAGCACATAAATACATAGCGTGTGCTAATTAAGTCGTTAAATTCCCCATGACGACAGGGAAAACAATAGGCAACTTAGGCAATCAGTCAAGTGGATTAAATGGCCTTCCAGCAAGTAGGAACTTGGGAATGCCTTACGACTCACAATCATCCAGCGTTCCAAAAAATTAAACACTAAGAGAGAACGAAGCATAAATTTTCTTGGGATTCGCCAGTTTAGAAGACTGTTTAGCTCCAAGGAACACTTTAACTTGACATATAGGAAAAAATCACACATGAGCAATCGTTCGTGAAACTTGCTTTAACGGCTCATACACGATATGCATCAGGCAAATTTAAATGTTCTTGATAAACCCTTTAGGCGTTTAAAAAACGGGTGGCAGGTAGTGGGGGGGGGGGGGGGGGGGTCGGTTGGGGCGAAGAGACGGATGACATTCTAGCCCACCCTTAATTTAACGATGACTTTAACTATGTCTGCATCCTCCCTCGCAATCAACCCCATTATCCAGAGATAAGATAAGATAAGAAGTAGTTAATTAGTTATGCGAAGAATTCGTGTTATGAAATCAGGGCGCAGTAATAACAAAACTCCCAGAGTATTGAAAATGTGCAAAAGTTCTAGCTTAGGTGAAATAGAATTGTCATGTCGAGCAAGACACTTTTTGGACCTTTACGCCCTATTTACAAAGCTTTGCGAGTGAGGAGGCCATTTCTAAATTGACTTAAGCCTTTTTTTCAAAGCGAGTCCTACCCCATCTTTTCATTTGGAAATAACTTTTCACAAGAGACGTAAAGAGATATTTTTCGCATACTTTTTATTCATAAGCAAATTGAACTAATTTTGAATCGTTATGCACCAGACCTCGCTTTGATAAAGAGACAGACAAGGGTAACTTGTGAATGGGCTATTTCTTAATGCGTTATAAAGCGCTTGTAGCAAATACATATATTCATACACTGTTCGTATTTTTCCAACATTCATAGTGAGCACCAAAGAACCGTACCTCAATAAATGCGGATGACCAACCGATCGAATGTGTTGTTTGCCACCGCGCCTCGCTGTGTTTGTTGTTTAGCTTTGTGTTTACGTTGTAATGCACTAGTCAGTGGAAAGCCCCGTACCCCCTAGACTGTTCACAGTCCCCTATTTTTTCGTGAGATCGCTGAGATATAGCGCGTGTTACCGTTAATGACGGCCATCTTGATTTCCAAATGTACCGAGGGGGCGGGCGTCGGGGATTACGGAAAAATAGAGGACTGTGAATAGTCTACGTACCCCCATACCAGGAGAATAGCTGGGCATTAGACCAGGCCTGCCTTCTAAATGAAGCAAATTCCTCGCTGTGCGGGGCAATTCCGTCAACAAATGTACAATGTTTACCAAAATTATTATATTTCAAGAGTTTTTTCCTGGCGAAATTGAACTGTTGACAGTTATAAATCGGCATTGCTGTCCATCTCTCAATCAGCCAAAATTGTAAAGTTGAACAATATTCTACGCTGAGTTACAGAATTGGCATTCCAAACTTTATAGCCTCTCCAAGTGATTATGGTTGCATGAGACCTCCAGCTTATACGCCTACCCTGAACAATAATCCAGTTATTTCCAGCCACAAGCAATGATTATGCAGGTGCTTCTGTACGTTACAGTGCCCCTGGGCCCATGCCATGCCTATTCAAGATAGTGTCAAGGGGAAATCCTCGTCTGAGCCCCCGCTTTTTGTCCCTGTAGCTGATACCTGTTTCCTATGCTGTCGAAAACCCCGCATGCCGTGGCAAAAGTGACAGTGTAAAACCGCTGAAGTCTCCCGCTAATGCCCCGCATTCCCCGGGTATGGGGGTGCGGGTCTTTCCACTGACTAGTGCACAATAGGCCATTTCCGAATTCCAAAAAGCCTCACTTTCAAAATGAGGCGAAGTGCACAACCTTTCTTGTGAAAATGAGTTTTACCTTCGTGAGGATGAAAAATAATTTCCATATCAAAGGCTGAGCACTTAACCTCGTTTTGATACAGAGGCCCGGGGGAACTCGGAAATGGCCTATTGTTGTGTGTTTTGCTTGTAATGATTGAAAAAAAAAAAGTGTCTTTTGATGCCGCTCGATGTCCCCGGTTGAGATAAAAGCAACCTCGACCCTGGGTCTTCTCGTTTTCCGAAAACGAGAAGGTCCTGGGGACGAGGTTAAAAGACGAGTCTGGCTTTGCTGCCAGGCCAGCTGTCAATCCGATAATTTTCAACATGGCGTCTCTTTATTCGTGTGCGGCGAATGTCGTGGATAAAGTTATCAAGAAACAGGGTTCAGCAAAATCCTTGGCCATCAACAGTCCATTCCCTAGAAAGAAGAAACTTTATGCTCTAGTGTGTGAAACGTTGAAGTGTAAGTGTGGTGTTATATAGTGATGGGATGGAGACAGATGTGTAAAATATCTACTGCAAAACACATGAGGTTGTCAGAGTGTATAAAAGCATTAAAGGTTTTGTTCTGAAACCTAAATGTTTTCTGACTTTTGCTGTTATACATGTATGTAACCACAGAATGTAGGAAGTGGCTTGGTGGCTCGCCATTCAAGACGGTAACCAGTCGTTTCGATACAAATTAAAAGTCGTTTCAATTACAATAATAATTGTAGTGAAATTGCACACATATTTTGCGCGTGAACAAGAAAAACATTAAATGGGTGAATGAGTGTTTATAGAACGAGAAAGGTATGTTGTGAACAATAAATTGTAAATAGAGTGATGAATATTTAGCCCTCTGCATCAATGTCTGCCACATTATGGGCTTAATTTTAGAAAACCTCCGTTAAATGGTCAACCTCCATTAAACAGTCACCTGGCTACTTCCCAAGGGTGGCCGCTTAATAGAGGTTTGACTGTATTTTATTCAAAAACACACTTAATCTGAAAGGTCACAAATGTCATTTACTAATTTTTAATTCTCTAGATAAAGGAATTCTTGAAGAAATATTCAAAGAAACAAAGCTGTTAAAACTTGAAAAAAAGGTGAGACTGCATGACCACCTAAAATGCAAAGATTTAGTGATCAGTTTGTTCTAATGGACACAATTGCCTGCTAGAACTAAACCACAGGGAGTCTCCTCTTACAGGCTGGGGCATAGCCAGGGCTTAGAGCGTAGGCCTGGCCCTACAAATTTTTTGGTTTTATCACTCTGCCACTTGTAAAATATTATGCGTTGTGTTAGCCTGCGCGCAGACGAAATTAAACTCTGGTTAACTAATCAGAGTTTAGTTATTGTCTGCACGCAGGCTAGCGTTGTGTGGGTCAGCTAAAAAAATGAGCTTAACTTATTTCCCCCTGGTCCAAAATCAGCAAAATTTACCTTGTTCAAATGAAAAGAATCATATATTAGCATTTATCTACAGCAGCATGGAAAACTATACCTCTTTTGAAACAGGGTTCATACAGGTCAGGGAAAACCTGGAAAGTCATGGAATTTAAGCATTTCATTTTCCAGGCCTGGAAAGTCAAGGAATTTAATTGTTGGTCTTGGAAGGTCATGGAATTTTAAAGTTTTGTTTGATAGATAAGTTTAATACTGCAGATGACAAGTGGCACACATTTTGGTGGACACCAGAGTCTGTACTGTTTGTTGAACTGTTTAATGTGCAAATATACCATGAAACAAGGAAAGTTTTTAAAATTTTTGAAAGTGACAGCTAACCCTAAGGTCTTAAAAAGCTTTAAAAAAGTCATGGTATATGGATTATATGTAAGTAATACCTTTGAGCATATTTTTGTTTCACATGCCAAGAGAAGGTGTGTGAAACAAAAGCTGAAAAAGGCTTCTGCTTTTGAGAGCTATTAAAGCGTTGAACCACTCTAGCCTTATTAAGATGTAGAGACCATGATGTAGCTCCTTTAAATGTTTTCAATTGCATTTTTTCAGGCATTACTAGGCAGATCTGTAAAAATGCATTATTATAGTACATGTCCAATTTTCTTGTCTCCTCTTAGCTGAGACACAACTATGCCTTGGTGCTGGTCTATGATTTCCTGTTTGGGCAAGGAATTCAAGGTGGTGGAGAATTCAAACAGTGTATCTTAAAAAACAAGTCTGTATTGCAGTCATGTTTGGCTCGTATGAAAGTTCGCGCCAAAGTCCTCAGAAATGAGGACCTTTTACCCAAGAAGGCTCATGAAGCAGGTTGGAATTTGAATGCCTAAAGGAGGGGTAGTGTACTACAGCTATAGCTCTAGTGATTTCACTAATACATGAATTAAAGTTTCTGAATATTTTCGGCTGCTATTGTTGTGTTATTGTCAAAGCTGTCCTCCAAGGAAAGTTGACGGGAGCCCATACAGTGCTCTGAACCTATGAAATCCTGGTTGACCAGCATTATAATTTGTACAATTTTCAAGTTGCCTGGGAGCTAAAGTTAAGCACAAGGAGTCACCAGGCTTTGCTACATTGTATCTAGCACAGCCTTGATTATTATTTTATCTTAATATTATTTAATAGTAACTGTTTTGTTTTGTATAGTGAAGGTGCACTTATCTTGTCTAGCTTAATTACCAGTTGCAAAAATACATGTACTTGAGACACCGTACCTTATTTTGGCCTAAATGGTCTTTCCATAATCCTGTTTTTGGGATCCACCTTATTGTTAGTACTACAGTTCTAAGGCAGAGAGAGAGAATTGGCTCCTTTGTGACTCTAGGACTTTACAAATGTATCCCTGCCAATATCACATATTAAATGTCCTTCTCCCTGTACATATAGCAATTAATGTTTTTGGAAGAGGCTGTGTGATAAAAAGCAATCTGGAGATTGAAGAGGCTATAACACCCCCTGAAAAAACCCAAGAGGCAGGAGGCAACAAATTTGCTTTTTACAAGCGTGACTGATGATTCAAACCAAGGACATAATCATTAGAGTAATTTATTTTGCAGAAAATTAATTCAGAAAGGAGGCAATATGGAACACCAAGAAATGAAGAAACCCCCTAACTAGTGATCTAATAAATATTTTGTTGCTTCAGGTTCTATTCCACGTTACATCAGAATCAACAGGGTTAAGACATCAGTAGAGGAAGTAATCAAACATTTTGAACAAAATGATTACCAGCAGGTTCAGTTAGATGGAGTTGATGCATTTATTCAAAAGGTTAGTACATTTTTTAGGGTAATTTGCAAGAAGTAACAGCAGGTCCTGACAATTAACCCTATATGTAACAAAGTAAACAAAAAAATCTATAAAATAAACAGTGTATCGATCATTGAAGCCAACATTAACGCTTACTTTTCACTTAGGGCAAAATGTTGGGTAGTTGGGCAGTTTCCGAGAAATGTATAATGATGGGCAGTGTATTATAAGAATATGTCATGCTGTGTTTTTCTAAGGGGTTTGACTACTCCCTAATGAGAAGGTGGTACAAATAATGTAACATAATCTGGGATAAAGTGCTATTTTTTCTATTTGCATTTTCTGTCCCCAGAGCAAGGAGTCAACTGCTAGTAAACAGTTCATGTGTGATGTACATCTGCCAGATGTTCTTATTTTCCCCCCTGGAACAGATCTCCATAACCATCCTCTTTATGTCAGTGGACTTATCCTTCTTCAGGACAAGGTGAGGAGTGGATTGGCACTTTTACACCCTCGTGTGTGTCCAAGCTCAGAAACATACAGTAAAATTTATTGCCTTGCCTTTCATAATCTCATTGGTCATTTCACATCATAGTTGTGAATTAACAGCGAACAAATTGATAGATACATGTGAAACATGTATTACATTCACAGTTGAAGCATTTGACAACTCTTTTTTTTTTATTTGTTGTTATTACAATTCAGGCCAGCTGTCTCCCAGCACATGTTCTAGACCCACCCGCTGGATCTCATGTCATTGATGCTTGTGCAGCTCCTGGGAACAAAAGCAGTCATTTAGCCAGCTTAATGAATAATCAAGGGTATGTCACTATAATAATTACAGCGAAGCCATTTAAAAGGCGAGGCCTTTCCAGCTCATGGTCACATGACCAATTTCATGCTAAAAATTACATGTATGGGATATATCCCCCTGGCAGAATATCAGAGATCGAAACAGGATGAGGAAAATGGTGGATTTACCATGTCTCAGGTTTTAACTAATTTAACTCTTAAAAGTGCAATTTGATGATTTGTTGAAGAGCAGACAAATACTACAGTAAAAAATATTCAGTAATGGAAAAATCGCTAGATCACATGCCTCATAGTCTTTGGTTCATACTTACAAACCCTTATAATTTTGCAGGCATTCCAACACTCTCCAGAATCTTACTCAGTAGTCTTTTGTGTCAGTTACCTCAATGAAGTTGCATTAACAATGTATAGTTAAGGTGGCCATAAGGTGGGTTCTACTGTATCCATCTTCTACTGGAATTTAATCACCTAAGATAGCGAGGGTTGTCCAATACTGCGACAAATTTATGCATGGTATTGTATTGTATTGGCTTCACATTACCATATTATACAAAAGCATAACAATAAAGAATGAAGCAAGACTATGAGAAATTTAACAAAGGGAAAGGAACACATGACAGAGCCCTTAAAACGTCTGCTGGGTGGCTACACCCAAGATTGCATACTGAAGGGCATTTGGTTGCGCTGGTCAAATTTCTAAGGAATCCACAAATAATCGGCGTCAAAATTTGTTTTGACACTTTGCCTTGAAGAGTCTCTCTGACATTTTGCCTTCCCTCTCCCACTTCCTTCATGCAATGTGACTGTTGTCCCGCTTTTCGAGCTACCTATAGAGAACAACAAACACCTCAACTTTGAATGGAGGGGAGGGGGGAGGGGTGTGTATTGTTTTGCTCTTCAAAGTTACGCCATTCGAGGACAATTATTGTCTCAACAATTTAGTTGCTGATTGCAACAACATGTTCAAGGATGTACTTGGCCTCTTGCGTGAATATCGAGTGATTCAATTAATCTGCAAAGAAATTGCACCCCAAGCTAACTCGCAGCTTGATTGTACATGTATTAAGGAAATGAAAAACATTGTGCTACAAATGTGTTTAACATATTCCTTTTCTTTTTTTGTTTTGGACAGCAATATATTTTCATTTGACACTGACAGAAAGAGGCTGGCAGTGATGCAAAGGCTGATGAAGACAGCTGGTGCTAGCTGCGTTACAACATCAAACTGTAGTTTTTTAGAGGTTGGTATCAGAGAAAAGTCTTCTGCATAAGTAAAAACCTTTTCCAGTTATCATGGCTTAAACACAAGGACTACAGACCTACAGACCTCATGATCTATGATAGAAGAAGAGACAGTGTTGTTAAGATCATACATCAATAAAGCCTGCGCACCATAAATGCATATTTTATCATCATCATAGCATCATCATCATCATCAAATTTCTGTTTTTTTTAACTCCATTATTTTTGGTTTCGTACTAGGTAGATCCTGTAGATGAGAAGTATAGCAAGGTAGAATACATTGTTGTGGATCCCTCGTGTAGCGGGTCTGGTATTGTTAGCAGAATGGACAACCTTGTTGATGAGGATCAAGCCACTGAAGACGAAATGGTGAGACTGGCCACTGGAGCCTGACCAATAAGAAATTTTCTAAAGGCGTATGTATATTGCCCCTCTGTAGGATGTGATTGCTCGCCATAACCTCAACTCTTTGTTTTATGCCGTTGACAATCGATTATATATAGCTATTGATCCTGCAAATCAGGCCCCGTCCCTGACTGCCCTCCAAACCTGCAGAGAGGACGTAATGCGATGGAATAGCCCGAATATGCTAAGAATTAATGCTGAAAAGACAGAGGTTATTTTATTTACATCCCGATTTACCAAGACACCTAACATTGAGTAGCTCTTTTTTGACAGTACCGTCATTGAACTAACTGAGAAAGTCCGTGATCTTGGTGTTATTTTAGATAAAAATCTAACACTGACATACCACATTAATGAGACATATTTATTCCATATCAGTGTAGGTATTATCAATTTTGAATTTTATAACCGACTGTTAGTATCATCATTATATTACATGTAAGCGCATTGAGATTCTTAAATGCGCTCATAAAAACCTTACTATTGTTGTTATAGAATGAATGCCCATCTGCATTAAAAACATTCAAACTTTAATCTAGATTGTGAAATCTGAGAGTTTTTAGAGAACAGGGAAGTTAATGGTGGGCCTTTAAAAATCGTTCAAACAGGAGAGCTTGATTTGGGTTGGATCATGGGGACGCGGCCTGTCTCTCTCAAGTTTACAATTTTTCAAAAGTTTACGCTTCCACATTTCTATGTCTTTGTGAGCCAAAGAGAACAGTCAAATTTATTGAATGTACTAATGTTTTTCCTTTGTTGTTGTTTTTGACCTCTTGCGCTATGATTTTAACAG
This sequence comes from Porites rus, assembly GCA_964035705.1. Lineage (NCBI taxonomy): Eukaryota > Metazoa > Cnidaria > Anthozoa > Scleractinia > Poritidae > Porites > Porites rus. The sequence continues at coordinate 7,210,491 of OZ038004.1, read as the reverse complement.
ACATTTAACGATGCTGCTTCTAAACCAGATGTACTGATCAGGTGGTAACCGGTCATTTCGCCCGGTTACTTAGCCCCTATTTTCAATTCATTTAGCGCGCTTCAAATGTAATGTTATTCGTTCTTTAAGCCAGAAAGCAAAACAAGCTCGCTTGAAATATAATATTCCTCGTTCTTTAATTCATAAACCAAAACACGCACGCTTCAAATATAATATTCCTCGTTCTAGACAAGGCGGCTAAGTAACCGGAGCGAAATGACCTGGGAGCGATCAGTTTCGGGGGAGCCTAACACTTTGATCCAGTAATTTCGCCTCATTTACGGTAATCCAAGACCGTCTTGGATTCTGGATTCCACGCCGTGGATTCCGGATTCCTGGTACTGAATTCTGGATTTTTCCCACGTGCGGAGCACCATGTCAGACGAGATGACCGACGACCACGAAGCGAGTGGTTCTTTTTGCCTTTGCAAAAATAATGCAATGATAAAAGCTTGATCTGGCTTGATTGTAATAGGCATGGCTAGGTAACGTTTCGGGTGAGGGGCGGAGGGAGGGGGCGATTGTGTTATGTAGTACGCGAGCTCGCTGGGGACCAACACTAAACTTTATGTTAAAAAAGGGGAGGGAGACACAAGCTACAGGAAATACCGTACAGGTTGCGTTTTATGAGATCGGCGATAGTGTTCTTCAAGTTATGGTCTTTTTTTTCTGTTGAAGGAAAACGAGGATGTTGTCGAAGCAGCTTTGAGAAGAAATTGTGACAGATTCACTCTGGAGCACTGTTTGCCCTCTTGGATACACAGAGGATTACCCGTCTTCCTAGGGGGTAGGCATATCACATCGCTCTTGTGCCTTTGGAGTCGACTATAGTCACCCTGACAGTGTCGCCCAACAGTCACCTCGATATAATCTTGGGTGGTCATGCCACTCTTGTCACATAATGACCGTGGGTTTAGTAATTACGCTAGAGAATAGAATAGAGAAGGCAATTCCGGATATCGTAAATAAAATAGATCCAGAAATATTTACTTATCTGGAAAAATCTCCCCGATTGCAAACTTAGGCTGAGAGCTATTTACGTCGTTCATTTATCCAACTCTCGTAACTGTCACCCCTTCCCCTCTCTCATGCGATTGAGATTGACTGATTTAGTCACGCCGTTGTCACGCTGCGGTATACGCTCTGTTTGCTCGCCTTTTTCTCTGTCGGTCATCTCTAGTTAAGTTCTCTAGAATTTATCGGCTTTCTCCACACTTGAAATAGCCTTTTATCGCGTAAGAGTCACGCAAAAATGATCTAAATCTGATTTTTTTTTTACTTTTTTACAGCTGAGAAATGCATTCGCGCTTCGCCAAGTGTAGATTATACCAATGGATTTTTTGTGGCACTCTTCGCGAAGAAAGACATAAAGAAGGAACAAAAAGTTTCCGCGGATTGTATTGCCGTTTTAACGAGCAGAAAGCGAAAACTTACAGACGATGGTGTCGTTGAGAAATTTACGGCACCATCATCAAGTCTAAATGGAGAGGATTCTTTGTTATCACCAGCAATTGTTAAAACTGGGTCAAGTAATGTTGATTTTCCACCAAGAAGAAAACGACGTAAAAGAAAAAAGAACCAGAAGCAACAAGCAGAGACACAAAACATGCAAATCATGCCTTCTTTGGGAAAACTTAAAAGCGGAATAGCTAGCATCGATAAGAAAAGAAACCGCAAGAAAAAGAGAAAGAATAAGAAAGTGCCAGTTTGCCTATCATAATTATTTTGTCTGTCTTTACTACTTACATGCTTCAAATGGACATACTTTGATAAACGGCAAATTTGCAAACACTTTATTGTAGCTTCTTTCACCATTATTGGACGGAGTACTGGTTTTTTTTTTTTTTTTTTGGAATAAGCTGTTTCCTGGAATGTACTTGGATAACGCACATTCCCTTTTTTGGTATTGATCACTGTCATTTTATCTAATAGTTATTAATGTTCTTTTGCAAAATTTCCTCTCCTTTGTTCTATGTTTTTTGTATATCTATTCACACACAACCTGGTGTGCGCACATCTAGAATGGAAAAGCCTAGTTTGATTCAACTTAAGTCCGTTACCAACTATAATGCGAACAAGGTTAACCCGATAAAAATGAATATCACAAAGCTACATGTTTTCATTCCAGACAAAAACTCTTACTGTAATATTCATTAATTGATGAAGTTATGACCAATCAATAGATAATACTTGAGGTACACGTACTTCTCTTAAAGCCAATACAAATCAGCTGGGTTGACGATTTACTAGCATACTTTACAGGCACGGAGTGGGGTTCGCTAGCCTAGCCTCCCACGCAGGCGTTCTTAGGGGAGCTCGTGTTTTCAAAAAGGCCCGCGTAGGAGGCTATCGCTAGCCAGGCGAGAAAGGAATTCACCGTTTTCACTGCTCATATAACCATTGTCTTTAATTTGTCTTGGGATGACTGTAACACTCACCAGAAATAGGAAACAATGGTTAAGCATTTTTTTTCTTTGAGAACGTTGGGAGGGGGGTGGATAAACAAGGTGTAGTATAAGCAATGTGAAAATAGTGAACTTCGCCTTTTTTGTTCCTGAGTCAGGCTAATGAATTATTAAATAGTAGAAGTAACTTTTCACAAACACCTCCTCAGGGAACTAACGTTCGTTAGCCTGTGTCACAGCTCTCTGCTAACCTTTTTCACTTTTGATGAACCTGGTTAAAGAGATAACAAAGATCATATCATATTCTTTCACAGCAGAAAGTTCTTATCAAGTCTCTTCTTTTTGCTATTTCAAGTCCTTCAGCAAGTTTTTGGTAAGTTGCGGCGCTTCCATTGACTTCCATCCATCTTCTGAGCATTTCGTGACTCTTCTCTACTAAACCGTTGATATCCTCATCAATTTCATTTAGCGTAGCGTCGTCCAGTTGTAGAGCTCTTCCGATGCGTTTCCATGTTTTAAGCTTCCGCGCAAGGCTGTAGATTTCTTGTTGGTTTAGCACGCCTTCCTTGAACGGCGCGCCTGTAATAGTAAAAACAAAAAAGAAGAAGAAAGAAAGAAAGAAAGAAAGTTGAAAAATTACAGGAGTGCCTCTGATCCCGATGTATCAACTCTTGCACTCGCACGTGATTAGATGAACGCTTTTTTCGTAAGGTTACTATAAAAGCGCATGGTAGCATTCATTGCGTTTGTTTAGGTGGAACTCACTTGACACTCTCTGCTTAAATATCAGCATGGCATAGCATGGTTCTTAAACAGAACGTTTTTCTGATTCTCTCTTCTCCGCAGAGGCTCCCGCTGGGTATCCCTATAAAAATAGCAATCATCGAAAAAAAAAAATAGAAAGCGCGCGGGGGACGATGGGAAGAGAGAAGAGGGGGGGAGCCTCTCTTCTCTATTTCCCCTTCTCATCGTTCTCCGCGCGCTCTCTTTTTCTTTTTCCCCAGCCTCCCCACAACACAAAGAGTCCTCTGCGGAGGAGAGAGGTCCTGATTGTCATTGATTCTGGTCCAGATTGCAAAAGAGGATGACCAACTATTTTACCTTCACTACCCAGAAAGACACCCACACAAGAGTAGATACAGGGGCCTGTTGGTCAGCAAGGACCTCGAAGCCAGTCAATTGCAAAATTTAAAACGTTAGATTACAAGATCGCACTTAATAATAATAATAATAATAATAATAATAATAATAATAATAATAATAATAATAATAATAATAATAATAATAATAATAATAATAATAATAATAATAACAACACCCTATGGCGAAAAACAAACCTCCAAAGAAACAAAGTGCGACATTGCAGGACAAAAAAAAAATTGCAGAATAAAACCCAAAACCGCAATGTGGAAAAAAAGGGAACGTACACTCCCGCCTGCTGAAATCAGCTGAGGTGCCGACAACTTGGGGCAGAGGTACGTAAAAACTAGCTGAAAAATGCCTATAAACAAATATGATAAAATTGGGAAATAAAATAAAAGTTAGGAGCTCGATTGCTGACCTAAACTGATTCAAATTTGCAACGTACAACAAAACATATCTCAAAAACCTACCCACAGTTCGTCCTAGTCGGCCAAATGGATATTTCTGTCTGTTCCGTTATTCTACACTGTCAGAAATACCACTATCGTGTTTTTTAAAGGCTTTTTTTAAAAATTCATATTTGGCCGACATCTTGATACAGACGGGGACTAAAGGGGCTGTGTCACGAACTAAGAAAAAGAAGATTGGAGGCTGGTGTGATTTATATTTACCAGTTGACATTTCTACAGACTCCTCGTCATCGCTTTCGCAGCAGTACTTCTTCGCTATATCAGGTCTCCCGACAGTTTCATGTTGTAAGGCCTGCCCAAGCTCCTGGTATGTTGGCGGGGCAGTTTGGACCTCGGTCCATGTGGTCAGCATGCAGTAGCATTGTTCGTATTGTCCTTCCTTTATATTGTCAGCCTTAATCTGGTCCAGTGTTGAATCGGGTATGCACAGTTGTCGACTAAGGCTTTTCCAGACGGCGCACACATCACTTGCCACAAGATGAAGAACCCTGGGTGATGGTGATCCTGACTTGAAAACGATATCATGGACAGCGACTGGAAACCAAAAAAAGAAAATCTCAAATGAACTCTTTCCTTCTACCTCGCCACATGTAAGCCCGATGTAAGCTTCCTCCCAAACCAACCCCCGCCCCCTAAGTAGTTTTAACGCTCATCCGAGATGGCTGCCCGTAACACAAAGCGCTCGATCTCGACGATCTTACGGAAAATAGGGGACTGTGACTAGTCTACAAAAACAGCTCTACTTCGCCCTCCTCCAACTTCATCTGCGCCTTGTGTAATAGGGACCGCCACTCGTGCATTAGCCTATACAGCCAGACAAGACGTTACAGCACCACCACAAATTGACCAGGTCACACCAGCATTGTCTCTCGAGACTTCGCCTGTCAATTATATGGTAACCAAGATGTTCAAGGATGATCGATATTGTTATTTGAATAATAATGGTGATGATGATGATGATGATGATGATGATGATGATGATGATGATGATGATAGTAATAATAATATATTAATAGTAATTTATTATTATTATTATCAATATTCTGAAAGTAATATCAAACTTAAAAATATACAATGAAACAGATACCAACTATGACTGGCAATGAAATAATAAGGTATTTCAAAAACTCTTCAAAAGTAATTTCCTAAGCTTTGCTTTAAGATTACAACTTCTTGCAAATCCGGTAGCAAATTATTGGACGCTTGGACTCCAGCATAAAAACGGCATTTCTTTGCAGATTCTGTGCGTACTAAGACATCCCTAAATAGAGAGGGAGAGGGGTAAGCTTTGGGAAAGGTAACCAGATAGATTCTATAAATTAATGTAAATTATAATAAAGTACCTGAGCAATCAAAGTCAGGAGTGTGCTCACTTTCTTGTCGATCAAATTCCTTTAAGATTCTTCGGTCTCTTGTCCTTTCTAAAAGTAATAAGAATTAACTAACAATTATATGTCTTTACTTTACCTTTCTTTGCTTATGAGGTACAAATAGCAAGTAAATTAAAACTTCCTCTTTTACAGTGCGACTACTATAACCGGGGCCAATCAGACAAAGTTGACCAATCGGATTACAGAAAAATAACAATACATTCCAAGAAAGTTGGATGTGAGCCAATCAGCAGCTCATAAAAAAAACAAGTTACTTTAAAAACAATAATCATTTAAATATTGATAGCAAACGTTTGCAAGGAAGCAAATTTTTTAGCAGACAGCGTTTTTCTATTCGAAACCTTACACATAACACCCAGGGCGGGATACATCATTCGTTTGACACAAGCTGTTATCATTGTCATCTACCAGCAATTTCTTCGCTACCATTGCCCCTCTTTGAAGTAACATGCGACCTCAAGTCGAAGTTATAACTAACATTTCCGCTTTTCGCTTCCGTCTCTCACTCTAACGGGCCTCTCAGGAAACATAGGCTTTCTTCAGCTGGTTGAAACGGTCACGTTTGAAGCCTTTCGTTTCGTAGTAATTATGATCGTTCTCGGACTGCATTGTTTTTTTTTTTCTGTAATCCGATTCGTCAACTTTGTCTAGGTGACCCCGTTTATAGTAGTCGCAACGTGAACAAAATCATAACTGCTTTTGTTCCATCTTTTTTTGCTCCCATTACATAAGACATGTTGAGTATTTGACAGCGTATTAAGTGGGGGTGGGGACAGGGTGGTCCAACCCTCAAGTCTTCCGTCCCTTGCATTCCCAGCTCCACCCCCCCTATTTTATAGGCTTCCTCCCTTTAACCCTTTTTCACATGCCAAGCCCGGTAGGTTTTAGAGAAACTATAGCGATGAGTCAGTGAATTCAAAGGTCCAAATTATTTAGAGCGCTAAGTTTGTTTGGGAAAAGTTCTGTACGATCGGCATTGGCTTTATTAGCGCAGCTCGAGGCGCGCACGAGGATAGCCCAGTACCAGGGCGGATAAATGTTGGGCGGTGAAACGAGCGCTCCGCTCGTTCATTTAATGTGTGATGCGGAGTAGCACTGGCACGAGCGCTCTTTCCGCGCTTCCGGTGCGCTGGAAGGCCGGCGAAGTTTTCCTTTTTGCAAACCGGAAATCCTATTTTCTTTCTCTAATTTCAGGCTACTATGTTAAATAGATAAATTTGTTTCATAACAATATCAATAAACAGTTTCATATGTTTGTGTCTGTATGCCTATAAGTCAAACTTGTTGGTCGTATAATGCCAAAATTTGAGTTTAATTTGAAAGTGTTGAATACCTCCTCCTTCCACTAAATATCACCTAATCGTCTTTCGCCGTTTCGTTTGCAAAAGCTTAACACTTCTTAACCTCAATTTTTACACTGGTTAAAGGGGGATAAATTTTATTTAACATAACAAAAACTTAGATTGATATATTTTGATATAGTGGCGTTGTACTGCTTTAAACTTTGCTTCTCGGGTGCAACGCGCTATGGCGATCCGCGCAATGCGTCGCAAATCCGGCAACTGCATGTAAACAAAATTATTGAGGTTAGTTATAGTGTTTTTTCTCCGTTTTTCTCTCTAAAACAAAACAAGGTAAACAGTAAAAACTGAAGGGAAACTAATTTTGAAGTTTCGAAGAAACAGAAAGACGTATGAGATGTTTTTTTTGGCAGTTAAATACAAGGATGATGGTTATTGAAATTAGCATAATTTCACATTGCACGAGCTGCACGCATTTATAAAATACACGTCATCTAGTTATGAAACACGATCTGCTGTCTTGTAGTTTTGCCATGGATGACATGGATGAGATTTTCCTTCGTGTTTTAGACAGTACTTAGTTGTTTTTGTTTTCTGAATAACATCGACATTGGCGAGTAGTAGAACGAAAATATAATTCAGTGGTAGAGTCATGGAAGTAATAAGAGAAACCCTTTGAAAGAGATGTTTGTCTACTCCCACTAAACCTCCCGCAAAAAATAGCAACATTTGTCTCTCGGAGACAGCGTACTAGCACAAAGGAACGAGGAAGAAGTGCAAGAAAACAAATCAAGCCGCCATAATTCAGTGACAGCGGCAGTGTCTACTGCCAGACAAACCACATCGCAAGGATCGCAAGCCTTGCCAAACAAGCGACATTTCTAAGCAGAGTCCCAGTCCACTGCATCACACCTTTTTGCTCGGACGCGCTCGTTTCACCGCCCAACCTCTATCCGCCCTGCCCAGTACCTAAGAAAATGTGGTACCCATCCGTCCGCCGCCTGTCTTTCTGCACCACAGGCATACCAATGTAAAATAACTCAATCAACAGGTATGGCAACCCAAATGCAACTCGAGGTTATTTTGGCGGGAAGTTGCATAGCCACCAGCGTCTTTTGAAGAAGAGAAAACTTAAGACGGAAAGCGGAAATTGTTTCTGTATCTGTGTTGACTAAAGTATTGAGCTTAGATTAATTGTGATGTCTACACATTTGGAATATGGAGAAAGAGAAAGACAGAGAAAAAGAGAAAGTAGGTGACAGGCCAGCGAAGTTCAACGAGAAAAAGAGCGACAGAGAGCTAAAGCGAGAGATAAAAAACAAAGAAGACATTTTTCGTTGGAAGAACAACATGAAAATTTTGTAGCGGCGGCGAGAAAGTAAGAAGTACTAGCGGCCACCAGGGAAAAAATGAACGGCAGTGAAAAAAAATTGAACATGAACAAGTACGACATTTCCTGTATAAAAAGTGTAACTGGGAAGTTTCACGTTGTAGTGGTGCTAAACAAGGGCAAAGAAATGTACAAAAAAAGTGTGCTCCATGTGCAAAGTTGCTTTTTTGCTAATTAGACCTATTGTTGTTTTACCATTCTCGTTGCCTTCGCCGCTTAAGGTGATGTTACACAGGACGATTCGTGACGACGATTTTTAGCGCAACACAGCGTTGCAACATTGTTGCGACACTGTTTCGAAAGGTTACAACATCGTTCCAGCATTGCAACGCTGTGTTGCGGTAAAAATCGTCGTCGCGAATCGTCCAGTATAACATTACCTTTAGCATTACACGATTTTATATTTTGTTTGAGCAAACTATAAATATTATCCAGAGCTTCGCTTTTAGCTCTGGCTAAATCTGTATATTACGTTTTTTATAAATGGTGCTAGTTTTTTTCCCAGTTAGCAGTGATACAAAAACTAATTAAAAGAATTTACCCCCCAAAGGCTCCTTTTAAGATTTATCTATCCATTACTGACCTTCTTTCAGAGGATAAACTAAACAAGCGGGAACCATCTCTTCATGGCGATCGCATGTTACATGCCCCTTGGGACACTTCGCTTCCAAATTTGACTGAGGAAAGTATCCAGGCTCTGAGATATTCACACGCATGCAGAAAGGGCAGATAATCCAGCACTCCCATCTCAAACCAGGCCATTGTTTCATCAAGGCAGTTAGCTCGTGATGGCAAGCAAGAAGCACCGACCAAATTTGCATCAGTTCTGTTCCTTCAACTGACACGGTTATAATCGATTCTTCTGCTTCGAGAGATCTATGAACAAGGAGACACGAGTTCTTAACTCGAGCATACATTCCGTTCTTCCAATCGTGACGACTTTTTAAATCACTTATGTGCTGGTGGAGGCGAACCACGAAGTTGTGAAAGAGTGGCTCAGGTAACATCGCGGGATAAAGGTACTTTAATGAGAGGCGATAGCATCCCGAAGAAGGGGACTTGTGCAAAAACTCCTGAACACAGGAATCCTCTGGCTCGTCTTCCTGTAAAAACCAAGGGAAACGAAGTCCTTCTTCTGTTCTTTCACTGTTTATGGGATAGCACAGTTCCAGATGAATTAAAAGGTCTATTAAGGCATCGAACACTGTTTCTTCAATCTGATGGTCTTTCCACAGTGCCTTCAACAGTGTTGGCGATAGGACACCACGCTTGACTAAATCTTGCTTGGCTTGTTCAAATGAATGAGATGTAAAGCATCTCCTGATGTTACCTTTAAAAGCCAGAGAACCGTCACGTAAGTTTCCCGAAAAGACAACCTTCATGACTTCAGTCAGAAATTCTGCACGGTGGAACACAAATCTCTTGAGCTCAGTAGATTGCTGATACCACAGCAAAATTCCAATGTCATGGAAAAAGGCCAAGATTGCTTGGGTTCGCTCTTCGCTAAGAGTAAATATACTTCTGATCATATCCCAAAACCGATTTTCTTGATTCTCCACCAACTGTTTGACGGTATCAAATGTCAAAAATGGCTGATCCTGTGTTACTTCCATATTCTGAAGACTGTTGTAAATGTCAATCCAGTCAGTTGGAATTGCCTTTCCATCCTTAGCGACGATATCTTCAATTCGCAGTCGCAAGTTCCGTATACCTTGATAATCTTTTGAGGACACTGTAAAAAAGTCTTCAACCCTGAAACTGGATTGTTCGTCTACTGGTCCTTCTTCTGCTGAGTACAAAGACAAATGGGCTCTCACCATTTCTTTTCTAGCACAGATCTCTTCGTCGTTTTCGAGGCGGTCAAGATGTGTTCCTACCAAAATGACCCGCGCTTTGGGCACGCGAGTTTTGAGAACATTTATCCAACTTCCTAGGTCTCTCATACACCTTTCCTCGCAATATCGTTGTAGATTTACAACAAGGAGAACTAGAGAGTTTTCATCCAAAAAGAGATGGTGTACTATCTTGTAGATATCGTCTCCTCCAAAGTCAACTACACAAACGTCCATTAGCTCCTTTCCAGACTCAATTTCCCAAGAAATTTTATCGAGTACTATCGTCCTGTCTTTCTCCTCGACGCAGGATGGTCTATTCTTTGCTAAAGTGTTTGCCAAACTAGTTTTGCCAGCTCCACTCGAACCAAGAAGGACAACCTTCTGATGCAATGCCTCCCCTTTTCTGATTTTTAGATATGCTCGAATCGCTGGCCAGCCTTTCTCGCAGACCTTCACTGGAGGAATTTGTAAAGGATTCCCATCAACTCTCAGCAATTTCAAATTTGGTAGACAAGCAAGGGACAGCGGCAGGGTCTTGAGCTGATTTTCAGTCACTTTCAGTTCCACTAGACTATTCAACTTACCAACTCCCTCTGGTAATTCTTGTAAGCAGTTGTCTGAAAGTTCCAGAGAAACAAGTTGTTCAAGATTTTTTACACTTTCGTGCAATCTCTTTAGCTTGTTGGAAGACAGTAGAAGCGATGTCAAGGCTTTAAGCTGGAACGTAGCCTGTGGTAGCTCTTCCAAGCGATTGTTCGACAGATCAAGCGTAGTAAGCTGATGGAAATTGATAATGTCGTCCTGGATCCGCTTTAGTTGATTTGATTCCAAGATCAGAGAAGTTAGCCCTTTAAGCCGAAAAATGCCTTCCGGCAGTTCTTGCAAACAGTTTTTGCCCAGATTAATTGTATTTAGTTGATCGAGGTCCTCTATTTCTTGAGGGATCTTTGTTATGCAGTTGTCAAACACATTCAGAGTTGTCAATTTCTTCAGTTCAGAAACGCATTTTGGAATCTCAGTAAGCTCATTGCAAGGTAGTTGGAGCGTGGTTAGTTCGGAGAGATGAGCGAGGCGGTTAGAGAGTTTCGCGATCTTATTATACCCTGCATCTAGTGTCACCAATGTCTTTACCTTGAAAACGCAATTTGGTAACAAAAAAAATCTGTTGCTACTTAGCAGAAGAGCGTTCAGTTTTGTCAGAGATGTGATTGTTCTGGGGAGGAGCACTAGATGGTTGTGTGAGACATCTAACGAGGTCAGGTTTTCCAACTTACCAACGTTGTCATGCAACTGAAACAAGTGATTGCCATTCACATGCAGAGAGGTAAGTTGACTTAATGTATTTATTTTGTCCGATAACTTCTTTAATCGGTTCCATGAAATATCAAGTGTGCTTAACCTTTCCAACAGAAAAACGGTTTCTGGTATCACTTCAAACCGGTTGATGCTCAAATTCAGAGTATTTAAATAACTGAGATTGGAAAAGTTTTTTGGTAGCTGTTTTAGCCCATTGTAAGACAAATCCAGTGTGGAGAGCATCCTCAGACAACAAATCTCCTTTGGCAATTCTTCGAGGCTGATGCCAGCCATCGAGAGGGTAGTCAGTCGCTTTAGGTTAGTAATTTCTCGGGGTAAACTTTGAACTGGATTGTAATTTATGTCCAGGGAAACAAGCATCTTTAGTTGACATATTTCTTTTGGTAACTCATGGAGGTCATTAGATGCTAGAATAAGTGTTGAAAGCTGCTTTAAGTTTTTTATGCCTCCAGGCATCGTTGCAAGCTTGTTGAACGCTACATCTAATGTGGTTAAGTTCTTTAGTTCTTCGATAAATTCGGGGAGCTCGCTTAATTTGTTAGCACTCAGCAAGAAAGTTGTTAGTTTAGTCAGGTTCTGTAATCCATCTGGTAGTTGTGTTAATTCATTGTTTGAAAGATCCAGGACCTCGATATCGGTTAGTGACGTAACAGCATCAGGAACTTGACGTAGGTGCTTGCCACTAAGATAAAGCTCTTGTTTAGCCTGTGAAATCTGGTGAGCAACACTTTCAAGATGCCCTTTGCTCTCCATGGTTCCTCTCACCTGAAAGAACGTTCTTTTACCATAAAATCTGTGAACAAACAAAGTTTATTTTTTTCGAATTCACAACCTGCAAAGCATTTCTTCTTTGGGATGGGGCATTTGACCATCACATTGGGCTAAAGTAACTGACAGGACTTTTTAACAGACCTGTCTTGAAAAGTTGAAATGTCTGGGGAGTTGCCTTGAGAGATGTTAAAGTTTTAAAAACCTCACCGCATAATGTTAATTGGTAAAGACACCGGCATTTTTCGTTAAATCGTGGCTCAAACAAAAGGCGACGGTCACGAACACCACAAAATTGTAAATTGATTAAGCGTCCTTTTAAACTTCATTGCGATTATTTAAATAGCGGGCAATTCGAAACTCAGATGTCAGCGAATTTTCCTCCTGAGTTGAGTTGTTTTAATAACAAATAATTATGAATAATAATTTTTAATAAAGAGAACCCGTCTGCTCACAGCAGCAAGTGGTAACGTTTGCGCATGCGTCAAGATTGCTGGGAAGCACTTTATCGTAATGGAGGAGAGCTGAGCTGAAGCACCTGCAAGGCAGATTCTTCAGGGACGGATCTAGGGGGAGGGTGCAGGGGGTGCGCACCCCCCTCCCCCCCCCGCTATCTGTGAGATGACCTGCGGTTTTCTAATACAACTGGTATTCTGCCAAAAAAAACTATGTGGTTTATTGGTGTTGAAGTAGAGCAAGAGACAAGTGCACCCCCTCCTAAGAAAAATCGTGGATCCGCCAATGTTCTTTTGCATACGCAATCGACAGGAGACATGTATTATGGATTGGATACTTTAGTTAAGCCATGTTGAATCGGTCAGTGTAAAACGCAGACTGCGGACTACAGACTGCGGACCAGGGGTAAAATGCAGACTGCAGACTAAGAGTAAAACGCAGGCTGGGGTAAAATGCAGACCGAGCATAAACTGTAGTCGTGGAAGGGTTTAAGGGCAAAAAAATCCCGCAAAAACATGTAAAAGAACACTTACTTGATGACATCTGCTTTCACAAATCCATTCTTTTCTTCTCTGGAACGTCGTCGACGACCCGAAAACATAATCGCAATCTTGAACCTTTTTTCCATCCGAGAGACTTCACGCTTCAACTTTTGATGCGAAGTTTTCGTCGACGTGACCAGGAATCGTGAACTGGTACAACACCACGATGTTTGCGCTTAAATAAAAGCTGCTGACCCAGGGGCGGATCCAGGATTTTTTTTAGGAGGGGGTGCACTCGTCTCTTGCTCTACTTCAACACCAATGAACCACATAGTTTTTGCAGAATACCCTTTGTATTAGAAAACCGCAGGTCATCTCAGGGGGGGGGGGGGGGTGCGCACCCCCTGCACCCTCCCCCTAGATCCGCCCCTGTGACCCAAAATACTGTACAGGAATTATGGCGATAAAAACGGGAGAAGGTCATTCCAAGAACAAAGAAAAGATGTTCTGCAGGAAATTTGGATGACCTTCTATGAAAGTATTGCAAATCAAGGTACGCAAACTTAAGCTGTTTGGATGTTCATTGAAACTTCTGGCGAATGTGCAATTCACTTCGACTAGGAAGCGAAGTGTGTAACTGATACCGGCTAGCTATTTCACCGATTTGAAGAAGAAGGAGCACAAATGTTTAAAAAAGTCTACAGTCTTTAGTCTGCATTTTACCCCACTCTGCGTTTTACTCTTAGTCTGCAGTCTGCATTTTACACTCAGTCTGCATTTTACCCCTGGTCCGCAGTCTGCAGTCTGCAGTCTGCAGTCCGCAGTCTGCGTTTTACACTGACCGCATGTTGAATTCTCATGTATGGTAGATGGACCATTTAGCTGGTTAACGTTCATCCATTTGGCTCCTCTGATGAAGCAGATAACAGCGTTCATGAAGTGGTTTGTTGTGATATGTTGATTTGTTGACATTCAAGCGGTCGCGGATTTCTGGGTTATCGTCTATGATCTACAGAGCTGCCTAGCATTTAGGTAAGATAAACCCCTTGATTTACTTTGTGAAATGTGGAGCAGCATCATCGAATGTTATGTGATAAAATTATAGCAGCCAGAAATCAACGTAATTTATGTGAACCCCGTATTTCTGTATTGTTTGACCCTGTCAGTACAGAAAATCCAGTGATATATCCAGTATATCCCACACAATTGACTTAAAACAGGTTAGACTTCTCTTTCGGTCACACCTTATTTTCACTTTTAATGGTTAATTCAAAGGGGGGAAGTTCGAGTATTTTGATACTATTTAGCAACAAGCAAATTTCTTGCTGTTAAAAGTAAGGCCGTACTCGGCCGTTTCCTTCCATTCTCGAAAATTTGCTCCTCTGGTTTACTTTGATGCTCTATGATGATTACTTATTCACAGAGATTAAAAGATCGAGGCGGTGAATTGTGTAATATTATTTGCCAAAACTTCGTGGAAGACAAACAAATTGTTCTCGTCCTTTTCAACCTTGTTTTCAGATTTTTCGTGAACGTGGAAAAGTGTATCCCAACAAAACTTACTTGTAAAAGCGTTGTTTCGGAACACTCTGTCATTCTTGTATGTTTGATTTTGCATCCAAGGGAGGGGGGGGGGGGGGGGGGTGGGGGCGGAACACTGATGAAATTGAGTTTTGATAATTATGCTCTGTAAGCTCTCAGATCAATTTTACAAGAACCCTCACCATTTGGGAGATGATTTTATTCTGATGATTACACATGTATTCTGGGATGATTTGTTAACGAATTTTAATCTTATGCTTCAAATGTTTCTATCCAAAAGATTTCTTTCATTCTTGAATATAAATTCATATCCATGACACTTTAGAAATCTTGAATATCTAAAGGGGTATCGCTAGTTATGGGCAACAACAAAATGCCATAGGTGTAACTTTTCACTCTCCCATAGAGATAATTCTTTTCATACTCTGGGTCTCATATATTCAGTATTTACAAGTGCACGTAAATTTAGGAGCACTTTGCTTGCTAGTGTCAGGTTGGCATTTTCTATACACAGTAGTGTATATAGTCATCTATCATAAGCTGCACAAGTTGCCAGTTATGTAAAATTGCCCCTGAAACAAGTTCATTGATGTTCCTGGTGTTGCAACAGGACAAGTTATGAAAAATTCCAATTGCCTTTTGCCTGTTGCAGGAGCTCCCTATAAGATGCTCAGCAATAAACCTTGTTGATTCAGGTGACAGTCCCTGCGGATGACTGCATGGTCACATTCAAATCAGTTGCACTTTTGACTCAAGCCATGGCGGAGCTGATACAAAATGGCGACTATCGGTTTCCTATTTAAGCCTGTCCAGTCTGCAGAATGTGAAGGGTCTGTCACTCAATTCCCAACTGCATTAAATAGCCTTGGTGCCCCAGAAGACACACAGACAAGCTTTAATTTTATGTATTGAGTCATACATTGGCTCATTTGAAGCTACTATAAACTCAGACTTTATACATATCTGTCTTTAAGATTCTTGAGTTCTTCTCATGTTGAAATTGAATGAAAATGAAAAGTTAAAGCTTATTTTTCTCTCATTTTCAATTTTTTAATCTTCAAATCATAAGAACTTGGCCCTAAATTGATATGGGCTAGTCAAGATAGCTAAGCCTTATTAGTAATATAAATAATTATTAACACAAGTGCAGTAGAAAATACCAACAACAAAATTTATGAAAAGCAAAAATGAGTGCAAGCAAAATGGAAAAGAGAGACAATCCAGATGCAGAAAATTTACTTCAATATTTCAGAGAGAGAAAGTAGAATTATAGATATGACTGTGATCTTTAATATTTTCAGCATTCTCACTGTTGTGTGCATATGTGTAATTTTCTAGTATGTAGAAGTGTAGGGAGTAAAGGGAGAGGATTTTTCAGGGTTAGGGTTACCTCAATAAAACACATCTGTCATATGAAACATCTTTGACGACTCTCTCTCTTTGGCTCATATCATTCTTTATTTTAGAGGTATAGGGGTATCTTGGAGTCAAGAGCCTCCATATTACAAAATTCTGCCTACTTCCCTGAATAAGTAATGGCATCACACACATTTAATAGATGTTATGTTTTGGGACTTAAGTTTTATAACATCTAGTCAAAAATAGAAAAATACAATTTCATAGCCCTGGGTGAGATATCTTGGAAATGTAATCAGTCGCAGAACTAAGGCAGTGCTTTGGGACTTAAGTTTTATAGCATCTACTCAAAAATGGAAAAATACAATTTCATAGCCCTTGGTGAGATATCTTGGAAATGTAATCAGTCGCAGAACTAGGGCACTGCACCTGTTCTGGACACTAGTGGCTAGCTAGGGTGGGGTATCTCTGAAAAGTAATCACTGGCAGAGTCACTGCATTGAGGTTACACATCTCTGAGCAATAGGGCGTTCCTGAACCATAACTGACGTGAAATTGCATTAGTGCGAGGACATTGTCGCAAGAATTGTAATTTTGACTATCTAAACAGACTAGCATTTAGAATTTTTTTACAGCGTTTAAATCTCAAGCATAAAAGTTTTGTACTCGTTCACAACTTACATGACGAGATTTTTTTCCCAGTTATCCAGTATTTAATAGTGGAGTTGTGTACCTCACAGGAAAAAATAACGTATTCCCATTTTTGGATATCTTAGGGTATTTAAAGAATACCCATAAAAATCCCAAATTTGGAAGAGTGAGACAAGTCCCAACCAGGGAATTCCCAACCAAGTTCCCTGATTGGGACTTGTCTCACTCTTCCAAATTTGGGATTTTTGTGGATATTCTTTAAATACCCTAAAATATCCAAAAATGGGAATCCGTTATTTTTTCCTGTGCCTGTTACACAGAACCCCATCTAAGCATGACGTGTCCGCGCACAAGCCAAAACACGAAACAATATCACTCGTGGACCAAAAACCGCGAAAAATTGTGAATGATCTGCGACTTATTAGCCCTGAGACCAATCTCGCATATTACACAGAAAACTTTGTCTTTTCTGCACTCTACAAGGATAGAACAGATAACTAAGACGATGGTCTTAGTTTCAAAACAAGCGCCACTTTGCTTTGCAGCATTCGCTGCGGCCAATACTACCGCAAACTTCCGTCCAGCGGCTCGCGCATACTCGCAACGTTACCACTTGTTGTTTCTGCTCACACCTTCTATATAAGTTTCTTTAGGAAGTTTTACGCTACAACTAGGGGCGCAGAGAACGATAATTATATGTCCGAACAAGTGTGACACCGTGAATTGATCTGCTTTCCATGAATATCCTAAATATTCAGATTTATCTTGGGGCAGAATAAGAATCTTGTTACCATAGGTCATATATTCCACAGTATGTAACGCAAGCCATGATAGTTAAACCGTATAAAGACATTAAGTTTAATGTTTAAACGTGAGATTGAATCAGTTCGTTTGCAAAATGGTTAACAAAAAATGGTTGAATTGTGGAGTTCAGATAAACGAGAATACCCCAAAATATGGCTAATGTATTTAGATGTAGACAGCTCTTGCAAAATAATTCCAAGAAAGGCCGATGTCGGTGGACATTCAACCGTTTCCGAGAAAAACATTAAACGGCCAAGTCATAAATTCACCACGGCTATTTTGAACACTTTGTTGTCGCTGTTGACACTAAAAATTGCCTAGTATGTCTTAATTTATCCCAACAGCAAAAGAAATGACGAATCAATAATAATGATGATCGGTTCATAGGCTTGATGTCGCCAGAGTTCTGACAGATTTCTAATCTGGGATAACGCGGAACTCCGCGCTGAGGTCTAAAGTACTACCTCGCAATTGGCTCTGTACTTTTCAATGTTGAAACAACGATAAATAAAAAGAAAAAACGAGCTATTTTTTATCACTTCTGATGAAAAAACTGCAAACGACACTCGATAAGTTTGTTCTTCCAAACACACGAAGCTTACAGTTTAGCGTAACGCGTAATATGGCCGCAGTTGCCTGGGGATCACGAAGGAATCAACACTGATTTTGGGCTTATTAATTACTGTACCTTGTTTTACCTTGTCCGGTCTTCACAATTAATAATTATGCTGCTTTGAGCGATCATTTACAATGTTTGAAAATGTATACGGAATCGTATGTACGGTCACGCTGAAACGAGACTGGCTATACTCATTATCACACAGACAAAAATACCTGAATGGACTTTAACCCTCAAAAGTCTTTGCACTGCCGGTAGTTTCTTCACTCCATTTTCAACCCACCTAAGTTAATCAAGAAACGACAGGGCACAAAAGTCGAAAGATCCACTTATAATAGCCGGCGTAGCAGGCGCTTGAAAGCCCGGGCGTAGGAAAGAACGGGGCGCGCCCGCCCTGGGAACGTCAAGGTCACAAAGTATCATGGGAATTAAAGGAAGACGGTCACGTTTGTTTTATCTTGACCACAAAAGACTACTGCACATTGAGTCTCGTTTGACTAAAACTTCAAAAAAATGTGTTGCATCTCCGTTACTAGTTTACTTATTTAATTGGCTAGATTTTTAAGCCATTCATGTTACTATTTTTGAATTTTTATCAACTTTTGTTGGCCTAATTTGTTACCTTAGGCACATAGTTTACCAAGAGATCATATAATTATGGCTCTTGAGTTTACTTTTTTAATTATATTTCATAGCTACTGTAAGTAGATGGCAAATTTGTTTTAAATGTGCTTTTAAGATTGTTATTATTAATTATTATTATTATTATAAATTATTATTATTATCATTATCATTGATAATCGTTTTCGTTTATATCGTAATCGTTCTCAGTTTTCTCTTTCTCTTTGTCTTTCACTCGGGTGTCAAGTGATACTATTATTAATGCAGCCAGCGTTAGGCTATGCTCCTGGCGGTGACGAGGCGCTCTTGAAATCGGTAGGCTATTAGAAAGGCGGGGTGTGATTTGTGCATTTGTGGAGTGGTGTTTCGGGAAAACCCGGTCATCTAGTAGGTCATAACAAGAGACTATTGTGTATTTTATTGCCTTTTCGTCTCGAAAATTATATCAAAATCGAAATTACTGACAAGATTATTATGCAGTGTCCAAAATGCGAAAAGGAGTTAACGAGGAACTGAAAAACAGCAAACGAACGTGTGTTTTTCGTTTTATTTGTGTCAGTTGTTTCAGTTTTTCTACGAAACAGACAAAGAAATACTTGCCTGTATTTTACAAGTCAACGGCTTAATACATAGTGCCAGGTTGAGTGCAATTGCCATTTTCCAGATACCTCAACACGCTTTTTCACTAAGAAAAGGGGAATAAATTTCACTGCTTCAACATTATTTATCACACAATGCCACTGCCACTGCCATGAAATAGCGTTACTTATGGTAATTATGAGCACTGATGATGAAAGTCACAAAAGCGTGACATGTTCAACTTCCGGTTTTCCACGAAAGTCAAGTGAGGCAAACAACGGACGTTGCTGTTCAGTCCGCCAAAAATAACTGTATTTCTCCTCTTTTATCTCAAAGCTCATGCTTGAATGTCTCTCTGGTCGACTGACCCAAATAATCACATGGATCTAAACCAGCGATACCGTTCATCACCGCGACTCTCAAGGCATAACCGCACCTGGGAACTGGAAAGCAATCGCGCCGATCCGAAAAGATTGGTTGCTTTCGACCCACAATTTCTGCAGCAGCTACGACATCTCCCAGATGAACTGGAACAGTTAAAACGTCATTTTGACAGCGGTACGAAGTCAACTTTAAGGTAATGCAAACTGGAATAATCACTTCCAACCATGGTTGTTGGAATTTTACATTTTGGTGATTGTTCAGACTTGAGATGTACGTGTGAAACATCTGTCTAATTTAAGACGTTCAAAAACCTCGTTCCGCTGTTAGTTTGCATTTGTCTATGTAAACTCTCTTAGTTTGGTTTGCATATACAACGGTCCCCTTGATGAAAATTCAACACATCGGGCTGTCATATTGCACAGATGCGTCTGGCACATATAAACATCAAAGAGCCCCTAAAGGCTGGTTTTCACTAGCGACGGAGTCGGGGTCGGAGTCGTAAGCGGAGTCGTAAGAGCGCTTATGACCTAGTGAAAATCAAAATCGGAGTCGTAAGCGGAGTCATAAGCGCGACGTAATCGGAGTCAGAAGAATCAGAACGTTTCCATTTCTTCCGACTCCGCTTACGACTCCGTCGCTTACGTTCCGCTTATGATCTAGTGAAAACCAGATTGTCGGAGTCGGAAGCAGAAGCGGAAGGATAAGCCAATCAGAATGCACGTTCCTACGCTTTGTGATTGGTTTGGTTCTTCTGCTTCTGCTTCCGATTCCGACAATCTGGTTTTCACTAGATCATAAGCGGAACGTAAGCGACGGAGTCGTAAGCGAAATCGGAACGCTGTTTTCACTAGATCATAAGCTCTACGCTTCTGATTACGACTCCGACTCCGACTCCGTCGCTAGTGAAAACCAGCCTTAAGAGGACTCTTTCTAAGTGTAAGCAGGTCTCGAAATTGTGTGAGAGATCGCATTTTATTTTCTGATTATGAAACTGTTCAGTACTATCCGATCAATCAATTTGTTTACTGTGAGTCTGTTATAGCCACCGCATTTGACGTTTTACACTATTTTATTCTAGTTGTTTTTAATCTTACATTGTAAAAGCTTATGCATGCTGAAAGTATAAAATGCAAACTACTTGTGTGAAATGCACTGCAGATGCATTCATAGTTCAAATCTTTTGAGCCGCTCAGACTTTGAGTTTGCCTTTTGGTCGAGGGTCGAGGGTCGAGGGTAACTAGTCGAGGGTCGAGGGTAAATGGTCGAGGGTCGAGGGTAACTAGTCGAGGGTCGAGGGTAAATGGTCGAGGGTCGGAAAATCCTCCACAATTATTTCTGAACGTCGTCAAATCAAATTTTTAAGTAGGCTCGTGTTTACTCGAGTTTCCGGTGCCTGTTT
>OZ038004.1:6935000-7189339 GCA_964035705.1 Porites rus | reverse complement strand
ATATTTCCCACGTCCACTAGTTTGTCCTATGTGAGACTTGGGTCAGCGTGATTATTTTACTGCCTGCAAGACAAAAACATGGAAAACTCAACGATAACAACGTAATAAACACAACTTGTCAAAGGCCGCATTCACAGACTTCACAGGCTGGCAAACAACTATAGCAAATACTAACAAGAAATTCACACCATCGGTTTAAAGCCTCTTGAAATTCCGAAATGAAAGCGAAGTGCGGAGGAGTAAAGGAAGAGATCGAAAGTTTGTGGTGCAACGAGAACGGACCGCGTGGTAATTGGGTGATTAGTAGCCTGCGAACCGCAGACACATTTCCGGTCGTCGCTTCTCTCCCTCCGTAGAGAAGCGACGACCGGAAATGCGTCTGCGGTTCGCAGGCTAGGTGATTAGTTAGCATTCCGCCAGATAAAAAGATAAAATCCACAACCTACCAGTTACAATGTGCTCTCAGCAGCGCTTGAGCTTGGTTTACGAGATCGGCGGTTGTATTCTTTTTTGGCAGAATCGATATAACCCAGAAGAGGTGTATACCAAACGAACAGCGGAGAAACAAAAGTAAGGACGCGCTTTAGGGTGCTAAAAAAAAAACAGACGCGTTGTATGGCGTTGTTCTTTATTTGATACAGTCGAACATCCGGTTGCGACCACCTACTGTAAGCGACCGCCTCTGCTCAGCTACCAGTTTCCAAAATACGAAAAGTTTCCACGTCAAATCACTATATTTGAAACCTCTTGTATGCAACTACCTCTCTTAAATGATTCCGACCGCTTTTTAGAGCTAAAAGTTTGAAATTTGCTTCTACTTTTTAACCAACTTTTTAACCAACCGTAAGTGATCACTTGACAGATAAGAGAGCAGAAATTGGATAATAAGGTGTTGCAGCATTATCACATTCTTAGGCAGTACAAGAGATAGAAATTTCTCAAAGGGAAGTACCGGGTGTTTTCTCGAAATTGACTCTTTCTCAAATCTAAAACTTTAAAGAAAAAATGCAGATGCATTGTACTCTATCTTAAATCAAATCTTAAATGTCTTATAGTTAAAGAAAATTAGAGCTGAGATCCTGCTTCAAAGTTCTCAGTCAACAGTTTAATGTTATTATGGTATTTATTGAACTTCCTGTCACGCTTCTTTCCTTTGGTTGCTTTATTTGGGAATTTTAGGTTTTAAATTGAAAAAAAATTCAAAAACGATTGTGGAGGATTTTTCGACCCTCGACCATTTACCCTCGACCCTCGACTAGTTACCCTCGACCCTCGACCATTTACCCTCGACCCTCGACTAGTTACCCTCGACCCTCGACCCTCGACCAAAAGGCAAACTCCTCAGACTTCACATTTGATTGGCTCTCGGTGAGTTTCTTTGTTTCTAACGAATCAAAATGTTTCGTTTATTTCCTTCTGAATTGTAATTGTAACTGTACTGATTAACCATTTTTTCTGCATCATCTTAGCTAAAAACTACGTTTCTCTATATGCCCATCACAATCGATAAACTTTTTCATTTATAGTATTGTGTAATTATGATAATATTTTGTTCTAATTATCTAATCTAGAAGCGGAGGTCATAGAACTCGCTTTAGAGGCAAGGTGTATTTAGCACTTGAAGCTTTACATAAAAGGCGCTTTTAACGCAATAAAATTATCATAGCTTAGTCACCAACGTCTGCCGAGCTGGTGTTTATATTGAAGCATCGAATGAAAAAAACTTCTTTGTATAGATCCGGCGTTTATTAAAGTATAAATAGCTTATAAATATATACTGAAAATACTTCAAACCACCACGAACTACCTTAAACTTTAAGTAAGTAATAAATTAATTAATAATTAGAATACTAAAAGGATTGAATGCTGAGATGACAGAAAGAGGAAGAAAAGGGACAAGACAAATGAAAAGGAAAGAAAGTACTGACATGTCTCTGTAATGGCTTCACAAATAGGTCAGAAGCTTGGAATGATAAATCACAGTACCAGCAATGGAATATCAGAGAGGAGAGTCTAAAACGTAAATACGAAGAAGAGTAAGTAGCGTTTAAACTAAACTTATTCTTTGTTTCAATTAAATTAAGATAACTGAGTCTTATGCGCGCCGAGGCAGTTTGGCCGAGTGGTCAGCGCGTCAGACTTGAAATCTAGAGACCACGGCTTTGAGTTCCTGCCTCTGGCCAAATAGATCCGTGTTTAGCTTCTATGTCTTGTTTTGCTATTTCAGACTATATTATGTTTTCGCAGACAACTGATTCTTTCAAATGACGGGCTAACTAAGCGCATATGTGTGTATAACTGTTACGAAAAAAGATCAATCCCGTTGAGACCACAACATCACGTAGTGAATTGGTAAAAAAAGAAACATACAAGATAGAATAATACTGAAATGTCAACTTAGTATTTGGTTGTCGTTACGTTATAGAGTGTTTTTACATGAGTTCATATCTGCCATATACAGCGGCCATGTTGGTAACCAATCCTCGAAAAAACAAAAGACCAATTCCATTCATCCTCGGAGACCCAGGGGCAGATAGTGGGGGCGAGGGAAAGTCTAAACGGGCGGAAAAATATGGCACGAAGAAAAGTAAAGAACGGCCAGAAGAGCCCCTGGGGACAATGTCTTACCAGACCAGTTCCAAACGGTCGCCGCCGTTCTGGCTTCTGATTGGTGCCAGAAAAACACAAGTTTTCTGGCACCAATCAGAAGCCAGAACGGCGGCGACCGTTTGGAACTGGTCTGGTAAGACATTGTCCCCAGGGGCTCTTCTGGCCGTTCTTTACTTTTCTTCGTGCCTCATTTTTACGCCTGTTTAGACCGTCGCTCGCCCCCACCATCTGCCCCTGGGTCTCCGAGGATGAATTCCATTAAGAAAATCACGTAGTCTGAATTAGTAAAAAAAGAAGCATACAAGCTAGAATAATGAAAGGTCAATTTATAATAAGTATTTGGTTGGCATCCACCATATAAAACGGCGGCCTTGTTGGTATAGCCGATCATAACCAATCCTCTTTTTTTGTCTTTTGTTCCGATAAATTTGCATAACTGCTGATAGCGTCAGTGAAAACGCTCTATCAGGGCGGATAAAGGTTGGGCGGTGAAACGAGCGCTCCGCTCTTCATTTAATGTGTGATGCGGAGTAGCACTGGCACGAGCGCTCTTTCCGCGCTTCCGGTGCGCTTCAAGGCCGGCGAAATTTTCCTTTTTGCAAACCGGAAATCCTATTTTCTTTCTGTAATTTCAGGTTACAATGTTTAATAGATGAATTCGTTTCATAACAATATCAATAAACAGTTTCATATGTTTGTGTCTGTACGTCTATAAGTCAAACTTGTAGGTCGTATAATGCCAAAATTTGAGTTTAATTTGAAAGTGTTGAATACCTCCTCCTTCCTTAAATATCACCTAATCGTCTTTCGCCGTTTCGTTTGCAAAAGCTTAACACTTCTTAACCTCAATTTTTGCATATGTTAAAGGAGGATAAATTTTATATAACATAGCAAAAAACTAGATTGATATATATTGATATAGTGGCGTTGTACTTCTTTAAACTTTGCTTCTCGGGTGCAACACACCATGGCGATTCGCGCAATGCGTTGCAAATCCGGCAACCGCATGTAAACAAAATTTATTGAGGTTAGTTTAAGGTTTTTTCTACGTTTTTCTCTCTAAAACAAAACAAGGTAAACAGAAAAAACTGAGGGGAAACTAATTTTGAGGTTTCGAAGAAACAGAAAGACGTCTGAGATGTTTTTTCAAAATTAAAAAGAAGCATGATGGTGATTGAAATTAGCATAATTTCACCTTGCACGAGCTGCACGCATTATAAAATACACGTCATCTAGTTATGAAACACGATCCGCTGTCTTTTAGTTTTGCCATGGATGACATGGATGAGATTTTCCTTCGTGTTTTAGACAGTACTTAGATGTTTTTGTTTTGGAATAACATCGACATTGGCGAGTAGCAGAACGAGAATATAATTCAGTGGTAGAGTCATGGAAGTAATAAAAGAAACCCTTTGAAAGAGATGTTTGTCTACTCTAACTAAACCTCCCGCAAAAATAGCAACATTTGCCTCTCGGAGACAGCGTACCAACACAAAGGAACGGGGAAGAAGTGCAAGAAAACAATTCAAGCCGCCATAATTCAGTAACAGCGGCAGTGTCTAATGTACAAACCACATCATATCGCAAGCCCTGACCGAAGTCGAAAACAAGCGACATTTCTAAGAAGAGTCCCAGTCCACTGCATCACACCTTTTTGCTTGGTTGCGCTCGTTTCACCGCCCAACCTTTATCCGCCCTGCGCTCTATAGTGGCCAATGGATTTCCTACATATAATCGTTTTTCTTTCTTTCTTTTTTTTTGTTAAAAGTGCTCACACCCTAAAAATGTTACGCATTGCTACAAGAACTTCCCCGAAACAAATTTACGTCAGACCAAAAGGAGATTTTTACCTTATTGATGGCGAAGCTTTACAAGCTTTTCTCGTGTTCTCCCAACATCCCGCATGGGTTATCCGCCCGTAAACCCATAGAAAGTGTGGTCTATTGCTTGAATATACCAGAAATAACGAACAGACAGTCATAAGCTACTTACATTTATTCCACATGTAAATAAAATGCAAAGTCCTATCTGCGCATCACTGACGATGTCCGAATCAACCCTTCTTGTTGTTTGCTATTGTTTGTATACATGTATTTTTTTTATTTCATTCGTCTCACCGCTACAATCTTCACAGATCAACCAGCTCATATATATCTCAATGCTCTATATTTCATCAATGAGGTGTCTCACAGAGACTTTGATTAAAGTCCAAATTTCTTTGGTTCAACTGTTCCGCTGATCAGGAAATTAAATTTAATAAAAGGCTCACATGTGACTTCACGAGACATTAACTCTACTTTCAATTTTTCTTTTACTTGAAAACGGGATCTTATGCATGCGTATACTTTTCTTAGCAGTCTCGAGCTCCTGCGTTGTTGCATATCACTGTAACACATTTTACTGGCATGTGTTACTTTGGATGAAATATTGCAAGAACTTCATATTTTTTTACTTATACGTAAATTTACATGTTCCACAATTTAAGTAATAGTTCATTAATCTGCTCCACTTATCCTGTTCGGGAGGTGACTGTCGAGAGAAGAATAAGACGAATGGTGTGCCAATTAGCGGCAAATTGTAACGTGTCAACAAAATTCTACAAAATCACGTTATGTTCAAATTATTTTTTCTCTCAGACTTTCTCTTAGTGATGTGTACTTTAAACTTGTCTATAAGGAGAATGGGTGCAAGCTTTCGGGTAAAGAATTGCTAGAATCATTTGGGTGGACATCCTTCACTTATGTTAGTTGTCTTGAATGCTATCGTCCAAGCATAACTAACGCTTGTCAACCCAAACGATCCCAGAAAAACTACACCAAAAGCTTGTACCCATCCTCCATGGAGTTTCTGAAGTGGAGAATTCAGTGATATTGCTTTCGTCCTCCAGGACGTTTTCAGTGTTTTTCAACCTCATTAAGATTCTACTCAATAAAAGTACTATAGTTACTAATACGGTATGTACTATTTAATTACTACTAGGTATGCAAGGCTAGAAGATCGCTACAAAAAACAGCTAAGGAAGGAAACAGATAGTTTACAACGGGAGAACGAAAATTTAAGAGAACAGTTAGAAAAGTGGTGAGTACAATGTTTATCACAATTGTTGTAATTGACCTACACCTAAAATGCCAGGGAGTGTGCCGCGCCTCAGACAATTTTTCGGACACACTTTTTTTTTCTAATTTTCATTAATCAAAAAGTGGGTTTCTACAAAGAAGAATCAAATCTTTGTGGTTTTGTGCTTTCCTTTACTATTGCTTAGATTTTTTTTTTTTTTTTTTGGGGGGGGGGGGGGGGCATTTTGCAACTTACTTTTGAAGGTTTAAGTCATATTTGAAAGACATTTTTCATTTTGCTGTCGTAAGAGGATCAGGCGCAACGGATGCTTTGTGCAAATTTAGAGCTTAGCTTTTAATAATAATCTATCCTTCTATCACTTATCTTCCTTTTGTGTATGTTTTTTATACTTATATTTATCGTTCTGAAGATCAATTGGCTTATTTAGAAGCCTTCACGTCCAACGTTTTGGGTCGATGTGACCAAAACGTGTTAAAAAATTCAAATGACGTGCAGTTTGCGCGGAAGAGAATGGGCATTCTTCGAACTGGTTGATACTCAAAAGCTTCCACTTTACGGTTAGCTAAACCTAGGCATTTACGTCTGACGATCGGTTTTATGCAGCTGCACTAGTATTCCTACTCATGATTGTGCTTCTCTTTACACTACTGTGACTGTCACTTAAGTCCCTCTGACTAGTTGCCGTTCTTAAGTGTGTCCCTATCTCGAGAGTCTGCCACCATTATTGCTTGGCATTCGAAACTGTCCACAACGGCCAGCTTAGCCTAATAGGGTAGGGGTACTTGGCTCTTCTACGGAAGCTGACCCTTGTAGAAAGGTTCATAAATAATAGTGAATGTAATATATGCCTTCAGGGACAGAAGTCTGTCTTGTCTTTCTCTCTCTGATCTAGACGTAAGGTTCTCGAAAATAATTGTGCTCCGCCCTCCGTCTTAGATCATATATTTTTTTCTCTTTCAGTAAAAAAGTGGCCACTGAAAAGGACGAAGTAATAATGACATTAAAAAGAAATGTAGAAGAATTGCAGCAACGTGTCGCTATGAGTGATAAATTAAGGAAGGGAAGGGAAAGGTAGCGTATTAATCTATATTTTTGATTGGGTTTCGGAGTAAGGACACGATTTCGATGAGGTTGATGCGACCTTTGCATTTAAAGGAGCTGTGTCACGAAATTCAGCCAAATTAGGAAATTACAAAATGCCGTTAAATTAAGAGAAACATAAAAATAACCGCTTAAAACTTTAAAGGAAGGTTAAAATAACATAACAGAAACAACAGATGCTACGGATGGGCAAAACTGGAGAAAATTGAAACGGATTGAAATTAGGGTTTTTGAAAACTGTTCAGCCTAACAGTTTTTCAAAGTTGATTCCTGCTGCTTGCAACTTCAAAAATATTGCTCAGGAGACATATTTGTTTGTCTCGGATTCCTGATTTTGTCATTTACACGTAATTTCTTTGCTTACTTTAAGCTCCATAGCGATTGAGGGCGAGTAATTGGCAAAATTAAAGAAAATGAACTGGACTGCCGTGACTCAGCCCCGTTAAATGAACAGCCTTCGCGGCGTTGAAACAGACTCCCCGCCCCCCTTCCTCTCTCCCTGAAATAAAAAAAATGATTCTACGGGGAATCTAAGCCTGATCTTTGCAATGAACAGAGGCTACTTTCTACCCAATAGAAGCTAACCAACTGAACTGAAAGTAACTAGGGTCGTTGCCTTTGAACTGATTTGAGAAGAAGAAAAACATGGATGTAATAGAGTGTTTCACATGACGTCACGTCCGCCATATTGGTGTCTCAAAACGATAACACGTCGGCCATGTTGGTGTTCTATCCTGGGGAAGTTGAACTTTTTCTAAAGCAAAATAAATGAAGTTGCATAGCTGCTGGTCACGTGAGTAAAAACGCTCTATTAAGCAGTTGTAATACAAAAGCAGTGCTCAACATAAGTGCGATTTTCGTATGACCTTGAAATGAAAACGCGCGAACAAAACAGAAACAACAAACGAACGGAAATGGAGCGATATATAGAGGATATTACACGGTGGCGCGAAGATATGAATTTTGTTTTCGAGTAGCAAAACAGCGAGTGAGTAAAATATTGTTTTTGCCACGAGAAAATAAAATTCATATCTTCAAGCCGCCGTGTAATGTTCTTTTTTATTATATAGACAAAAAGACATCGATAAAATAATAGAGGGAAATGGCCGAAATTACGTCATCGATAAACTCACGTGTGAGATTATGGAAAATAAACCACTCGGGTCCCGGATGTAGTTTTTATGAATTTTACGAGTGGTATATTTTCCAGTAAAACACTCGTGTCTATATAATAAAATTGGTTATCGAACGAATACAAACGAGTACGCTCGGGTGAAAAAAACTTCATGCCCGAAAACTCTCGTAGAAATCAATCGATACTTCGCTTTGACGTCATACTGCAACACGATTGGCCAATCGACCAATGCCTTCTCCGTGTTAGGGTTTTCTATGGCGGGAAAACGAAGAGTACATGTTTTGACTTTATCATCCATTGGCTGATAAAACAAATACCGAACAGTTACTGAAACCATTTTTCAAGGTCATACGACAATCGCTGTAACGAGCAATGACACGAGTTCATTGCTAAATTTCAGTGTAGTTATTAAGAACAAAGGAGAATTGAATTTCGCTTTCCCTGTCTTAGTAATGCGCAGTGATTTTGAATTTCTGAATTCAGCGTAAGTCGATCGAAAAAGAGACTGTTCATTTGGAGGATTGAAGTTTTTGAGAGGCCATTTTCGAAGGGCTGTTACTTTCGGCGATTCAATGGGACTGCACTAAATAGCTGCATTACTTTTCCTAAAAGCAAATATATGGAATCAACCTTCCTCTCAGTAATTCAATATCATACTCAGTACTTGTATTTATTATTATCTTATAAGGTACAGCGATGCCGGTGCCCACGAACTGCAGAAAACAAGGCAAGCATTGCATGAGAAAGAAAGAGAGCTTGAAAGACTCAAAGAGAGGTAAAAGAGCAGTCAATGCATTTTGGGGGTCAGATAATTTATTTTGTATATTTTGTTTTTACTCATAAAAATATCACCCGCCAAGGCATGCAATTTGCAACACTCTGCACAATATTTCAATCTCTCGTTTATTTGAAACTCACTAGCATAGTGATGTTGTCGCTTGAAACATTGCATAATCGATCTTCATAGCGTTTTTCGGGCTAGGCCATTAGGCCCCGTCCACACGTATCCGGATTCCTACTCTGTTTGTCAGCTAATTTGTAGAACGATCCTCGGCTCATGCGAAAATTTTATCGCCGATCATCTTCAATAACAGTTTGACTGACAAAATTGTCCCAATAAGCACTATTTCGCTCGTTTTAGTTGTTTACGGCGCCCAATTCGTCCGGTCGTCGATCCGCTGTTTGACATGATTGAAGGGTACAGTAATCACAGTAATTATAGCTAGGTTTAACTGTGCACACGTTATAAGAAGTCCAAGAAGTAAAGAAGAGATAACATTCGCGTTCTGCACAGGCTTGAATATTCACGGTAAAGAACTGGTTTCGATCTTGTGACGTCACTGGATAAAAAATATCCGGATTTAGCGTCTACACGATCCCGTATTCATAGCGTGCGGATTCAAAAACTTGCGGATTCGCATGGTGGATGCACCGGATTCAAAAATATCCGGATACGTGTGATATAATTATCATAAAGGGAGTATTACGAAATAGGTAAATCAATAAAGTCTTATCCGCTTATTGTTTAGAAAAAAGTGGACA
Organism: Porites rus; assembly: GCA_964035705.1. Taxonomy (NCBI): domain Eukaryota; kingdom Metazoa; phylum Cnidaria; class Anthozoa; order Scleractinia; family Poritidae; genus Porites; species Porites rus. The sequence goes on along the minus strand of OZ038004.1, from coordinate 7,179,873 downwards.
ACAACAACAAAACAGATGAGAGCAATCAGGCAAAAACAAAAAGGCAATTGTCATCTGAGGGCGAAAAAATATCCTAAAGTCCAGGATTATTTGTAGGATTGATTGCTTTGCTTATTTCAGACATGCTGCAATCTCTGAGAGAAGAGTGAGATCCGATCAAAGAAAATCAGAAAATACCCTGAGCAATAATAGGCAGTCCGAACTTGAAAGTCAATATGTAACTGACTTCAAAGACGGTGCTCGTGTTGATGCGGTGGAGGTTATAACTAACAGAGCCAGCCCTTATGGAACGAAGCCATCTGGAACAGATTATTTGAAGTTTTGCAGACTTGCATGCCTCATTTTTGAGGTAAGAGTTTATTGGTATTACTGATTTACTGTTACTTTTGTTATGTTTTTTGGTTCGTTTGTTAGTTTGATTTTCTTATCACGGTGCTCCTATCTAGCTGTAACGAAGCCTAAATCAAGGGACAAAAGAACTTACGGCAATTGAAAGTATCTTTTGGGTTTTGTAAATGCGTTAGGAATTGTCTTGATGTACCCGCAAGTACGTGCAAATTGATATCCCTGCCGTGGCACGACAGGTATGAAAGGGTTGGCTTGATCTCCAGCCTTCCTTTGGTTTATGTCAGGGCTCCTGTTTATGTTGTTTTGGAATTTTTAAGAAAGATTAAACGCTTAATAGCGGAGCTGTCGCGTGAAGCGTGAGCAGCGGAGTAGCATGGGTAAGAAAATGTAGTAATCTACCCATCCGAGAAAATTTGGTAATCACGTGACCGTACGCCCGACCGTCTGTCTTCACCACAGGCATACCTTCCGTCCGCACCACAGGCATACCAGTGTTTAATAACTCAATCAACAGATATGGCAACCCAAATGCAACTCGAGGTTTTTTTGGCCGGAAATCGCAAAGCCACCCGCGTCTTGTAAAGCAGATGTAGCTAAAGAGTCAATAAAGACGAAACTGGAAAGCGGAAATTGTTTCTGTATTTTTTCTAAAGTATTAAGCTTAGATTAATTGTCATGTCCACAAAGAAAAACTCAACGAGAAAAAGGGCGACAGAGATCGAGAGGGAGAGATAAAAAACAAAGGAGACATTTTTTTGTTGGAAGAACAACATGAAAATTTTGTAGCGGCGGTGACAAAATGAGAAATGCCAGCAGCCACCAATGCAAGGAGAAAATGAGCTCAGTGAAAAAAATGTGAACGAGAACACGTACGACATTTTCCTCCATAAAAAAAAGTTTCTGGAAGTTTTACGTTGTAGTCGTGCAAAGCAACGGCAAAGAAATGTACAAAAAAAGTGTGATGCACGTGCAAAGTTGCTTTTTTGCTAATTAGACCTTTGGTTGTTTTCCCCATTCTTCGGCGCTGCCTTCGCCGCTTAGCATTACACGATTTTACATTTTGTTTGAACAAACTATAAATATTATCGAGAGCTTCGCTTTTAGCCCTTGCTAAATCTATATATTAATATATTCTCTAACTGGATAACTGACTAAGCAGCTTATGCTTTGCGCCTCAAATGTAAGCTTCAATAAAACATTTGGCCGTTTTTGGACAGGGTGCAGAGATGTTGTGTTTGACCTGGGATTCCAGTTTATTTTGCGTCACGACTGAGGGAATACTGAATAAACGTAGGGCCGATGGAAGCGTCGTGCGTTTTTTGTACGAAGCAATTTTTGTTTGTTACTGAAGAAAGAGCTATTTATCCTGTCATGTCATCCGATTTGTGCATAAACGAGGTTTAAGACTCTGGGATAAACCGTTTTTCTTAAGACGCAAGCTTTCGATTACTTTCAGAATCTTTATCAAGTGATGGAGTATCGGTTTGATGTTGGAACCCGACTTGGGCCTCGGTATCAGTATTGGAGGGAGCCTTAGGAGTTCTGGGATTCTGAAGTAGCGCAATATATAGTGAGCTCAGAATGGCCGTGAACAAAAAGGATTTGTATGGGAACCCCGGTACTACTATAATTAATGGAGATAAATACTAGCAGAAATTGTCAATAAAATTTCCGTGTTTCGTTATTTACATCGTGTGATCATCTTATGCTTCCTGTGTGGTTTCCTGATCCGATGCCATCTTTGCGATTTTTTACTCCGCACAGACAAGGGTCCTTTTCTGCTACAAAGTTTTCAGTAATTAGAGGAACTTTTTGAATTCTGTAATGGTAATAACTTTAAAGCTCAACGTACTTTTTTTAACAACATATTTTAGACTGCCTACGAGTGTGCTATGAAAGCGAAAACGTCTTTTGAGAAAGTTACGACTGCTGCTCTGGACATCTTATCATCAAACGCTCCTGCAATTGGACTCAACAAAAGCGAATTCCAGAATAAGGTAATATTCTGTAGATTTTGGTCTCTGTTCCAATGCTATATACATAAGGGACGACAAAGTGGTAAAACAAAGTGAAGTCCCCCAAAAAACTACAAACCATGACATAAATATAACAAACACACTCAAGAAATATGAGTGATGTTTCTTTAGTCGCTCACACAGGCGACGTCAAAAAAATAAATAAATTGGTAACTAAAATAAATAAGAAGATAAATCAAAATAAAACAAATAACAACAACAACAAACCCTCCCCCCCCCCCCAAAAAAAAAATAATAATAAAATAGAATTCTCCTCAGCGAGGAAGACGAATCCATAAACTTCTTATTCAGTCCATATCGTCATTATCATACCCATGGAAATCATTCTCCAGTGACTGAATAACTTAGCTTTAGTTAATCTGATAGAAAAGTGGCTTTTTTTCTGTATCTTTTGCTCTGCTACGATACCTAAACGCTTCATGAAGGTATTTATGCACGCCTACATTCTAATTTTTGTTTCGTAGTTTCGCTATATGGGCACGCACAGTGGAGATGAGAATAAATCACAAGACGCGTTATCTGAGGTCATGGTTCTTGTCAAAGAAGAAGCAAAAACTCATGACCTAAATTCGCTTATAAATGTAAGTTAAATCAATTTATTATTAAATGTTACATTGCTGAAAAGTTTGTTATAACGCTTTGATATAATTTCAACGATCCGCTTTAAAAAAAAAAATATTGCTGACCTACTGGTGGTTAGTCTTTTCTTTAAGACGAGCTGTCTAGATCTGAAAAAACTGTTTTTGCAGTGGAATGGAGATGAATCTTGATTAATAGACTTGGTCAGGAAAAGTAGAGGCCAGAAACGAAGTGGTTACAGGAAGTGGGTAGAAATGAGAGACAGGACGAAGAACCGATACTTATTGGCAGTGGAACGAGGTCCGCATTAATTTAATTATGGCACAGGGAGTAACGACAAAGCTACTTTTGAACGATCATAGTTTATTTCATGGACACTGCGGGCGCACAATATTTCATACAGTGTTAAAAAACACATAATTCTGGAATTATCTTTTATTTTAATCTATGATCTTTACAAAGTATTAAATCGCTACAATTTGTCGCTACACAACATGAAATGGAAAAAGGAACGTCTCAAGAAAGTAAAGATAATAGCGTAATATATTAAACTGATCTGTATTCAAGGTAATTCGGGAATCAAAGTTACTTTTACGTTTCCATAAGTAAATGATTTTCTTCGTCATTACTTAGGTGGTCAAAGAAGTAATTAAGACAAAATGGATACGGGATGATGACATACTTCCTTCTAATAACTACACTGTTATGTACAGCTTGGATAAGTACATAAAGTATTGCACAAAATTTGCTTGGTGTATGGTGTCCCAAGTTCCTCCTTTGGAAATTGAATACAAGAACAAAGTTTTTGACTCCAGAACGCACGTTCTGAGCCAAGCATTCAGTTTTGTAGGAGAAAATTACCCGGATCATCTTAGGAGGCATCCAAAAGCCCAGCAGACTATTATGTGCTACCTGTGGCCCACCCTACAGGATTGTCAAGGAAAGGTTATAGTAAAAGGAGAGGTGATCTTGAGTAAGAGGTAGTATCTCCTCTGAGCGATGACATCAGTAACTAAACTCATGTATAGTGCCGTCTGTGGTCGGTCATGTAGATAAAGCGTTGCCGAGTGAACATTAACTTTGTACTGACTGTAATCCTGCAATCATGTTGAAGCAAATAAGGCTGAAAATTTCAGAAAGCATTTGCATCCCCATGCCATGTACAAACGTCGTCTAATATAGATAGCTGCTCGCCCTATCTTACTAATCATGTTTTTCTACTTCGTACAATCACAATGCTCGAACTCTCCATTGACTTTTCCCCAAATTGTCTCACTTGAATCCACACGGAAGGTGAGGTAAGAGGGCGAAGAAGCCTTAATGGAAGGAAAAGGAGAAGATTTTTGAATAGTTGCTTTAGAACCTCTGAACACGAATGGATTTCAGTATAACGATAGAAGTAAAAACAAATGGTGTAAACACCTTGATGATGCATACATACATGATGTCCCTTATTATCCATGTTTTGTTTTCTTTTTTTTCTTAATAAAGTTCTTTTATCAATCTCTCTGGAGCCATTGACTTGAAATTATTTTATGTTTTAACCTTCGTCAGGGTCTTAAAACGGTTCGCCTTTAATCCTCAAACGGCTTAATCTTCAACTGTTCGATAAAAGGCCTGCAGGCTTTCTACCGTGAAGCCGTAAAGTTCAGGGTTCCCCCTCCAAAGATGTTCTCATTTCAGTTCTTTAGTAAAACCAAACGAGTATAACTTTGACCTTTTAGTTCGTCCCTACCAAACTCTCCGTAGGGACGGGTAATGGACAACCCTGGTAGAAGTAACAAACAAAACTATAAATCTCGCTACGTCGTTCGTCCTGAACACCACCACTGAGAATAATAACAATAATAATAATAATAATAATAAGAAGAAGAAGAAGAAGAAGAAGAAGAAGAAGAAGAAGAATGTTGATATCGACGTCGAAGTTGTTGAAGGAGCTATTAAATCGGACTATTGATGTGTTTCCTTACTTCATATATATCTTTTTATTTCATTATTATTATCACTATTTTTTTTTGTTTTTAGCAGTTGAAAGAAACTTTTGAATTTTAGAGGTTGACATTTTTTTTATTGAAATGAAGTGTTTTTAATTCGAAAATTTTTTTTAGCTAAATTAACTTTTTTTTAAGCTAAATTAAGTGCTTTTTAAATCGACAGGAATTGTAAATAGTGTTTTTGAATGAATAGTTTTTTCTTTTTTTTAAGTGAATTAATTGTAAATAGGATTTTATTAAAATAAAGTTTGTTCATCACATAATAATAATAATAATCATAATCATAATAATAATAATAATAATAATAATTGACTTATATGCCTGGTGGTGAATAAAAAACTTGCAAATCTTAAACCACGGAAGCCAGTAATTTTACTGAATTTATGACGCAGAATTTTGCAGCTTGTTCATTTTTAATGGCTTATAATTTGACTCTTGTCTTCCGGCTAATTTAGCAAAAGGGTGTGTGTAACCGTCCTATGTATGCAAGCGATACAACTAACATCGAGGCACCCTGAACACCGAGTTTTTTTATTTATTTATTTTAAATTTTTCAATCAATTTTCAGTTGTTCAAGTTGTTGTTCACACAAGCTGGATTTATTTCTCGGTATTCCCGAGTTCAACACCTAGGCTATGCTTGCAGGGTGTATAGAGGCAAGTGGTTGCCTCGTTTCAGTTGGGTTTTTAATAACGTTGTGCCCCAATTGCAATTATTTGTGTGCAGCAGTGCATGGAAACTAGCTAGAGCAGCTGAGTGCACTTCCACCAAAAACAGACATTTACATAATTTTACATTCGTTTACAATAGGACTTCTCCCTTGGCAATAACTCGTTTCTCGCAGTCCAACAGTGTTGGCCATAGGAAGCATTTTATTTGTGACGAAGAAGTTTGTTTCTTGTCACTTTTAAATCCTTGGACGTGACTCCTTTCATCAAAATGCTGACTCCGGTAGTCAAGTTTTAGTGGAGGTACTTGCGTGACCATGCGCCAGGAGAACCTACAACAATAATCCATGTACTTCGCAAGCTTCTTATTTTTCTCATCGAATGGTAGCGTTGGCACGATAAGTCCAGTTTTTTTGGCTTTGGACTGTTGCCCTTCTTCCTTCAATTTTCTCTGCACCTCATTTTTGACGGTCTGTTGATGCAAGGAAAATTCAATTATTTGTGAATGGATAATTAATCTTCTGAATTTTACGGGTTGGCTTATTTGTAGGTGGGACAAGTGCAGCGCTCTTGTTTTAATCTCACAAGCGTGAGTAAACATTGCACAAACTGTTTAAGCCACACACCTTTAGTTATAGCCACCTCTGCCCCTCCACTAATAGAGGTCTCAAGAGTCTATAAAGGGACCAGCCCCATTTTCATAATCCGAAAACATGGGGAAGACTAACCTTGTATCGAATGCTTTCATGCATACTTACTCCAATGAGCTTTTTCAAATCATGATCTTTTGCTGTCTCTTTAACATGGACCATCAGCTCCTGCTTCGCCTCCTGTACTAGCATTGATACAGGTTGTGCAGATGAATCGGGGGGGAACAACCCGACTGGCTAAAATACAATAAGCAAAACACTGCTACACAAATAAAGTTAAAAATAACTACAATAATACTTTTTAAAAAAGGCCCAGAAGGCAATACAAATTCTCAATACGCTAAATCTTGAGAGCCCAGTTGCTTATATTTCTAATCCAGCTATTTAGACTCGGGGTTGAGGACTTCTTTTGATTAGCGGATTTCTCCCTCCTACTAAAAACATTAAAGACTCGAAGTTAAAGGTAGTCTGTCTGTCAGTTGCCAATTCATAATATTGCCTGGCTGGACGGCAACTAGAAAAGTTTCGCTCCGGCGAGAGGATCTAGAATAGCCCACCCCCCCCCCCCCCCCTCCCCTGCTTCTGCCATTTGGTGATGTCCAGACTGGCAGTAGAAAATTGAAAAAAAAAAAAACTTTTAATTTTAGACGGTACTCATGCACAGGACCCTTGTAAGATAGAACTCCTATTCAACTAAAACCAGAAGGCTAATCTGGCTTGTCTAAATAGTCGTTCTTAGATAGGTCCTGAATACAGTCTACAACCATGGCCTTATGCGCTTACTAGCGTGACGAGACTTCATGGTGCCGTAATGATGATGATAATGATGACGAGAAGGTTAACCTTGATACTGAGAAATGAAAGCATGACATGGTGATTACTGTTACAAACCTTTTTCTTATCGATAAATGCAATCGAAGGGGCTCTATTGATTAAGCTGTTCAGCAGTGATAAAGAGACATCCGCAAAGTTATTTCTTGTCGTCAAAGCACACTCATAAGACACCTAACAAGATAAACGAAACACTCTGAAATGACCTAGTTGGGCAAAAGTTGTAATCAGTTAAGAAATTATCGCAAAAGGCAAAACAAGTTGCCAAAGAGAAGTACACTCAAAACCTACGTGTAAGAACTTAGTGGTTTAAGAACCTGCTGGAAGAAATACACCACTTTGATAACCAGAAATGTACGAACCAGTTTAGCCAAGCAGAATCAAGTAAGTTCCTATGAACATAGTTTGGTTACTGTTAAATTATGGTACACATTTTAATCAACAAGTTTGACTTTGAGATAGCAAATTGATATTACAAGAAATACTGTACCAAACTTGCGGTACAGATAAAAGTATTACTTAAGTATGAGGGGCATGATTGTCTGGGTGAGCGAAGTCCTTAATAGGACTGTTGTTGACAGCGTCCTACTCAGGTCTGCGCTCACGCGGACGATCATGCTCCAGATGCTTATGAAATGACTCCTGGGATAAAACTTTTCACAAAAGTATCACTGTAACTCGTATAAAGTCAGATTGTAATTGTCTTCATGAACCATGCATAAAGGAGGCTTGCAATGTACAGTTGTGAATAAATATTTTATATTTAACACTATTCAGACCCGGCTTTTTTTTCGCTTCCTGCAACAGGTGGGGGGCTTCAGAGGCCCCCCGCTATAACTTCAAAACCGCTCATGCTATGGCCCCCAAAATTACACAGAAAAATGTACTTATCATTTCCAACTTTTGGGGATAACTTGATTGACACAATGACGTAATGACTTTATTGGCAGAATCCGAATTCCCTCGAAGTACACATAAAGCGAAAAGTACTTAAATAACAAGGTGTTAAATAAAATCAAGAAGGTGGCTAACATATAAATAACCTTTAAACCATTAGTTTTTTAAAGTCATAAATGAAGTCATGATGACATCATTTATGACTTTAAAAAACTGGAAGCATCTGCGATCTTGGATTATTTTAATGTATTCCAGTTTACTCAAAACTCGCGGTAATAAAATTGAAATCTGTACCTCAAAAATAAGGCAGGCCAACCTGGACGCTCCAACTAGGCTCTCTGTTGCAGACGGGTGTCCTGCTCGTTGACTCTTACGCTGAATAAAGTCTATAAAGTCAGCACGTTCTCCGTCTTTAAATGAGTGGGTGTATTCTGTCTCCAGGTCCGACTGCTTGTTCTCACTAAGGGTGTTCTCAGTCAGTCGTTGATCCTGATTAACTTTCCTCTCTGACATGGCAGCCAGTCTAGGAAAAAAAACATGGAAACGAAGGTAATTATAGGAAAGGTTCGAGAGAGGAACATGCACACGCTTACTTTGATTTGTAGGCCCTAGAAAGAGTTTAAAATTCTAGCAGCTGTATCATTTTAGGAACCAGCATTCTAAAAAAATTTCTAAATTTCAACAGGGAGTTAACGTTCGTAGAAAAAAAAGGCGAATAAGGGAGAATTCTTATCTCATCTGAAGGTGGGGAGGAGGTTGGGGTAAGGTGATTTTCTTTACAGTTCAATATATGTAGTTCTAAGCCCTCCCTCCCATTGTTGTTATTTTACCAGCTAATAACCAATAACTGTGGGCAAAATACCATTTTGCCCCTCCACCACTATCACCTATAGAAACGACTAAAACCAGGAGCCTATCGCTCCCGCTAAAAAAAGACATTTTAGTCTTATGATGCCTTCATACTATGTAATCGGTGCAAACTTTTTAGAGCCAGTGCCAACCTTGATGCATTGCGCGCCGCGAACACAAATCGATCCAGCGAATTTTGTGTTACACGAAATGAAAGGCTTTTCCAAAGATTTGGTATCCGTTCCAACTGCTCAGGCTATCCGCTCGTCGAAAATTGTCATCCATTCGAACTGCTCGAGCTATCCAAAAGTCCCTTCGGTCTAAATAGGGTTTAAATGTTATGGGGTATACGAGTGTTTGCAAGTTATTAACGCATTTCATATATGTTACCTTTTTTGTAGACTTTCCACCTCGCACTGTTTCTCTGTTAAAAGTTCTTTCATCTTGGAAAGGTTAATGTTATGTGTTTGGTCTTGTTCTCTTCGAGAAAAAAAAAAAAAAATAACAAACGTTTTTTGTAGCTCACAAATAGCGAAAATAGTGCAGCTTATCTCGGCCGGCTAACACTCTGGGCCGAGTTGTTCAAAGCTGGGTTAAGATAACCCAGGGTTAGTGCGAGATTTGAATTCAGATTTGAAAGCTTAAAAAGCATCTGAGTTTTAATATTTTTGGCTACAAGTTGATGATTGGAAGCTCTTCAAATATTTTAAAACAAATTTATCCGAGAAAAAGCTTTTGAACACAAGAAAAAGAAACCTGGGTTAAATTTAACCCCGGGTTAAGCGCTAATCCGCCTTCGAACAACTGGGCCCAGGATAATTAATTTATGGTCACCTGTGAAACGTCGCACAAATATCGCGTTTCATTTGTGAACTATTTAAGGCCAAAGAGTATGGTTTTTGTCACGAAAAGAAGTCTTTCCGATAACCTAAGAACTCTGATCATCTTAATGATACTGACGCGACATGTTTCTTGCACGGCTAAAAACGCAATAGTGCTTTCGTATGAAACCTTCCTATTCATGGTAGGCATAAGAATTACTTGAATTCTACTGATGCTGGCTGATTACATGATTACATCAAGGTGTAGGTTGATTGGCATGATTGATTTACCCAAAATCAGTAGTAAGGAGAGGTTCATTTCCCTGAAACTTCTGTAAGGTCTCTTTAAGGTCTTTGTTTTCCTGTATGAGTTCCTCAATTGCCTGAGTTAAATCTTTCGCCTGTTGGACAAGAGTATCTCCATCCATACGAATCGCTCTGCCTGGACGAGACGAGGACATTACGATCGACGCGAAAATTATAATAATACTAATGATAATAATAATAATCAGCACTCTTAGTTAAGATCTTTGGCATCACACCGGGCTCAGATTCCTGGAAGGAGGACCGGAAGTAAAAAAAGCATGACTCGAGAGTCTCCCCATCCCCGCTCGTAAACTTTAAAGAAATTGCAATATATCCCATGATATGACTGATGTTATGACATATGCAGGCAATCGGACGTCCTCAGAATCCCAGGGGCAGTTCGTCGGGACTATGGGATATACATGCGCAAAGTCTTAGTATTTCAAAAACGTTATATTTCGCCTAGGATGAAATCAGTGAATACGCCAACAAGAATACACTTTCTGATCCTAGTACAGGATTGTGGGGTATTGTTAGGCATCAGACATGAACGTTTTTCAACTATTTATCACTATTGTGTTGTTGAACCCTGATTTAGCCGTAGGCAGTTTCTCGGAATATCAGCTCTATTGTGCCCGATTACAAGACGTCATATGTTTACAGTCGAAGGGTTTCTCAGAAATGGAGAGCGACAACCCTGAAAAAATGTGCATGACTCAGTAATAGACCATGCCAGTTTCCAAATATATTGAAATTCATATTTGGCTGCGAGGCTTAGGGAAATAAAAAAAAGAAATTACCTTCATGTTTATTAATGAATAATACAGTTTTGTTCTTGTTTTATTCCGGCCAAGCCTCGAAACTAAGTGTGAATTTTCATATATCGAAACTGGTCTGTTCTCAAAAACACTGGAGGTCCTGTTATATGATTCGACCTTTAACTACTCTTGTTTGATTTCACGGACATGGTATTGTAACAGATCTTCTAGTTTTCTAAAATCGTTTTTTAGAGTTTGAAAGATCTGATCGTTTCCAATAAACCGTAAATACGTCAATTTATTATTACCCTCAATTCTAGGAAATAGAGGAAGTTTCTGTCAATCATATGGCAACACCCGCCCCTTGTCGATGGGTACGATGGATATCAAATTAAGATTTTGTTTCTCGGAAGATAGGCTTAGTTGGTCGTAGTTGGAGCTTAAGAAGCTACACTGGCTAGCGGCTGGCATTTAACGAGCATAGCAGAGGATTATGGCATCAGAAGGTATGAAATACATTTTTTAATAATATTATTTCAACGGGCAAATTGTTGGAAAAAGCTTCACTATTCAAACAAGCTCGGCATGTCGACGGCACATGATACAAAAACTACTTGTTAGTTTTAAGACAAAATAGTATTATCTGACTACTCGTCGCACACGGCAATCGTAATTTCCCGTCGATAACGACAACGCGTAACGCCTCTGGTGGAATTGCCCCTACACTGTATTACTGTCACCAGTGCGACATTTAATTTGCAAGAAACAACATTGCACCTTGGCCAAAATCCAAGACGGGGGTACTCCGGATTTCAAGTGACAGGGATGATCGAAGTACGGATTTTTTAGGGTATTCCAAACAATCTGAAGATTCGTGATAGTTCCCGAGCATCCCGGCCGCGTAGTTCCTCTGGAAATTTTTATGGCTTGAAAAATTCGGCATGGGCTTTTGACGGGGGGGGGGGGGGGAGGGGAGGGGGGGGGGTTAAATTTTGGTCCAGGGATTTTTTTTGGGTTTTGATTTTTGCCCCCATTCGATCTTCCCTATCACCTGAAGTCCAGAGTACACTCTTGTTGCGTGACACTGCGCTAACACGACTCACTAACTCAGTGCTGTCTTACAAATACACGCATCAGGAATAAGTAAGATGACAAGGTCAACGTTCGCTACACCATTCAACTTCTTGTATGTTTTTCAAAAATGGTGACAGACGAAAGCGAATAATGCTGTAAATGGCTTTTCAAAGCGAAAATATGTAGTTTGTAATAGAATTAAATATGGCCGATCTATTTTAGCTGATCTTGCTTTGTACAATCGATAAAAACAAATACAATAGACCTTGTCACGGTTTTCGACGCCATCTTGACGAATAGGCAAACGTGTGAGAACTTACAGTGTTTTTCTGAGAATCTAATGTCGAATGATTCCCCTAAAATGGCTGTTCTAAAAAAAAATATCAATGGTAAACTAAAGCTACAAAGCAAAGGATTGCCCTGAAAAATTTTGGAGGCGTACCTGTGCATAAATTTCTCCAGAGGCTTGCTTTAGATTTTCCATGTTTGTCTGTAATTTTCCCGGGACTTTCCTACAGACAAATGTATAGGAAATTTAAAAAGTGGTTCTAGGTCTTCTATTGAATGTAACGCCCTCAAATTTTTCCAGTAGAATCCTTAGGTGTGAAGCTTTAGTTTTCAAATCATATTTTTTTCAGAACAGCTGTTCTACGGAAATTTATCGAAATTAGATTCTCATACAAACACTGTAATTTCTCACGCGTTTGCCTACTCGTCAAGATGGCGTCGAAAACCGTGACGAGGTCTATTTGCAGAGCACGTTGTTAACATAATATCTACATATCCGATTATCTTAAGACTGGAGTTTTTTCTATATATATATATGTATAAAACGTAATTGAAAACTGCGAAAGAAAAAACGGTAAACAAACCTGTAGTAAACAGGAAATCGCCAATGGGAGTGTGACAAGTAGATACCAGTTCCCGGGCGAACTGAACTCATGAAATCGAGGCAAACTGTGCCAACCTGTCCATGATGGAGTGATCAAGGAGGACTAGAAGAGAGAGTTGCTTCGGCGATCTTCGGCTCGTGAGAGAAGATGGCGCACCTAGCGATCAACTTACTTCGTCGGACTAGCAGAATTTACGAATAAAGAACTTCGAACGGTACGGGAAATGTAGATGACATTATTTTAAACTCCATTGTTCCTTAAAAATGAGGAATCTTTTGATAATAAGAGCATAAGGGAGCAAACACCTCAGAATAGCGCTTTGCACTATTACTAAAAATAGGTTTTGTCACCTTAGACCCCCTGCGTGACTCAGACAAACTTTGCATTCTACTCATAGGCTTTGTATGAGCAACATGCGTTTCTGACATGAAAATTTTTCATAAAATTCGCAATGAGCGTTTTTAAAATGTTTTTAGAGCTTTATTCTAATACATAAAAGGCATTACTGCTATGGGGAGCAAAAACTGGTCCAAGTAATTCAAATAAACGGTTAAAATCAGAAATAAAGCGAGCTGATCAAAAAAGGCTACTGAAATCAGATCCCTTGCTCTGTCTTAGTTAGATAGAACTCTATGCATCGAAATTCTGGCTGTGTAATACTCTAAAACCAAAATTGCTAAAGAGAGAAAATCGAGTTTGTATATGTGCTTCTCCCAAGCCTGTGGCGGAATTTCTAAGCTGGAAAGCACACCAACATTAGAACAAACCAGAAATTGTATAAGTTTTCTCTGTTGTTGTACGGCCAGGTAGCAGGGGCACCCAACGAGGATATAGTTCAAAACCACTTAACATTGCATTGTTGAACGTATTTTAGTATTCAAACGGTAGATATAGGCATATTTTTATACCCTAAAAACTTTTCATCTGTTCGGATTTCCTAGCTGAAAGTCTAGTGATCCGAAAATTATAGGGATAAAAACTTAGCTTCTCGAAAATTTCAGCCAGGAAAAGGCTCCCGAAAATTCTAGGTGGCCTTTTTTAGGGTCAAAATCCGTTAAAAATGGGTAATTATACCATTTTGTCGATGTTCGAAAATCCTAGGAGAGGCAGGCAAGCAGGAAATTTTACAACAAATGCTCCGAAAATTCTAGGTCTCAAATCGTCTTCCGAACAGATATTTTCCCGAAAATTGCCGTTGGGTACCCCTGACGTAGATACCATAGAGTACTTTATATTCTGTAGTACAAAGCAGCGTAATATAAGCACTCAAAAATATAAAAAATAATAATAATAATAACAATTGAACAGCCTTTGCGTATGAATTTAATCTAATGCACCGTTTATGAACAGCTTTGAAGGCCTGCTCTCCGTACATTACTTAGTAAAATGCCGTAACATAATTTCACCCACAGTGATGACACCACATAGGAAATAAAATCACTCATCTGTACACTTTTTTCCATGTTTAACGTTGTCTTGGCACATGTTGAATATTATCACGATATATGTTATCGAAACCAAGTTGGATTTTTCCGTATATTTCTTGTCCAGTAAAAAAAGCATAAAAGTGCGCATTGTTTTGATTTAGAAATCAGTCGGTATTCATTAAGTCTTGGTAACGGAGCGCTCTTTTCGAATCTTAAAGCGCGGGTGCTAAGCTATTGTAGGCTTGATTACCAGCCGCTGTTTGGGAAATGAGCCCACGCTCTTCTTCCGAACAGACAGGCTGGACGCATGAGCTTGCTATTGTCAATTACCACCAATCAGATCGTTACCTGCTCAAATCGAACAGGTGGCATGAATTTATTTTCCTAGAGCAGATTTCGAACGGCGGATGCAAAGGTGTTGTTTGATGTGGCCTGCGATCGTGTTTTAGAGCATTTTAAGTCTAAAACCCTAAAATATTCACAAAGAAAAGTATTAGCTTAGAGAAGCGGGCAAATGGTAGACATGTTTTTGAAATTCAGCCGACCGGAACTATATGCTTTTTGACAGCTAAAGTGAAAGAGACGACACTCAAGTCCATCGGTAATGCAAGATTTAGTACCTGTTTCTGTTGATGTCCAATACCAAAGCGACGACGAGGCAATTCAAAGCACAACATGTGTTCGGTATTTAGTGACATTTCCCATTCGCAATGTTTCGTAACGACGCATAAAGAAAATTTTGAATTTTCGTCACAGATACTATTGGCCACTCACGCGTACAGCCGTCTCTTCTCGGGGAGGATCGAGAAAATGGTGGAAATCGAGCCTAGTGCTAAGCGCGCGATTTCTCTCATTTCCCCAGATCAGAGTAGGTAATCGTGCTCTGTGTTGAGCTGGTAAGAAGTTAGTCGAACTCCCGTAAGCGGCCACCCAAGAAGTGAAAATTTAGCTTAAGGAATCACAGCACGAAATGGTAACTTTACTGTTCGATACAACTGGAGAAATACTACCTTGAAGACACGCTTTATCCACCTTTACGCATCTTTCCGAATTTGTAAAGGTTAACTTTACGGAGGTTGACGTTGACGCGTAAGTCATGGTAAGTGTCCAACTTTACGGAACTTTATTGTTCAGTATAAAGCTGGAGTTAAGAAGAGATTGTTGTCGCCTACAGGAATCGAGCCATAAGAAGCCTCTTCCAAAAATAGGACCGATTTGGACACATCTATTTTTTTTGTAGGACTTTGTTTATTTGTGAAGTTCCATATCGTCTCTAACGGTTCTTTTCACACTCCAAGTAGCGCGGTACCCACAGTAAACATAAAAATCCAAATTTCAGTTAGTTTACCCACCAATTCAGTTTTACTGAGCCATACATCTTGTAATGCATCAGCAATATAGGATGATGGCGTTAATGTCGTGTTTCCATTACTTTTCTTTTTTAAGTGCTTTATTCACCGAAGACGTCATATGTGGCTGTTGTCGCAATCGACTTTGGCACAACCTACAGCGGATTTGCTTTTTCATTCCTAAAAGACCACGGAACGAAGTCCATATTCATTAACAGAGAGTGGATAAATGAACAAGGTATTCGCACAAGTAAGACACCAACTTCCCTGCTCCTCAAACCAGACCAATCATTTGACTCCTTCGGATACAAGGCAGTTGAAAAGTATGCACAACTTCAGGATCAGTCCAGTGAAAAGAGATATTACTTTTTCCAGCATTTTAAGATGGCTCTTCACAACGACGAGGTATAGTTTAGATCATAATATAGCCTCAAAATGCTCATGTTTTGAACTTTTAGCAAAACTGTTTAGAAAACTGAAGCACAAATGTACACATAAAAAAACCTCTGTGTATTTCGATCAATGCAGTTTTATTGTAGAGGTAAGTGAGATCGTAAGATTTTTGGTGAAAAGTAGGGCAAAATGGACTCTTTTAACTACACCACATTTCGTTGACAGCGAATTTATTTCTTCATACACTGTCTGAAAGCGTTATGCACATATGCACTCGTTATAATGCACATTGATTGCACAGCAACCGTGCAAAGAATCAAGTTTCTATAGACGCGTTTAGCAGAACTGTAACAGTAAATGTAGCGAAAGACCATCTTTTACAAAGAGGTGGTCACCAACATCGTGTACCTGGCCAAGAGAAAACCAGATGGAACAAACGCAATATAAATGAATGGACACAGAGGACATTTTCTGAAGAATATATTTCATGGGGCAGTTTTTCATCTCAACTAAAATGGCTTAGAACAAGGCAAAATTCAATGTGATTGAATTGAATCTACGCACGTTTTATAAAATATTTTTTGGAACCGTACTTAACATCAACATTATTGAAATTCAGATACACTCTTCTGTTGAGATTATTCCCAAACCTAATTTTCTTGACCATTGCGCACGAAATCACCTCACATGCTTGAAAACTTTGCTTACTTGTTTGTCTTACTAAGCTCTCTGTTAAGAAGGAAACAGGGTAGCTTCAATACTGATGTTTTTGGCGACACGATGGGTGCATTTTTACGGCACTAGAGGATCGAAGCTCTTTCATTTATCTCATTGCAGGACTAAATGTATTTAAATATAATTAGCAGTAGCTAATGGTTAGGAAGTGCGGGCGAAACCGCTTTCATATGAATTGAATGCTCTTTAGGTATAGTGTCAACAAAAGCATGAAAACTGTATTGAACAACACAGTAAACAAGACTCATTGCGGCCCGCACGGGGCAGCTACCTTTTTTGTCTTGAAAGCGTCCGAGGACTCGATTTGTCGGGTAGTTTGTTTTCCATACATTTTCTGTAATTTTGATACTGTCAAATAACAGAAAATGTATGGGGAGATCTGAAGGTTTTCTTAAAATTGATCACGGACTTCTTTGCACTTCAGATTTAGTGTAATGCTTTTTTGAACTGGTAAGTTAGTCTTTTCAAAGAGAAAGCATCAAATATATAAATTCAGGAAGAATTAGCTGGCTTTGCCAGGATTCTAATAGAAACCAATGAATTTCCCGCCATCTTGCCCTGATTACCCATGAGGCAACTATAAGCGTGAACTCCTCTATTCAATCCGTGTTCAATGACTAAAGGCCGTTAAATGAATGGATGATAGCTTTTTTTAAATATATATATACACGGTTAAAAACATTAGCCAGACATAGCGAAGTAATTTAAAATTCTCAAAACTGTTTTACATATTTGCCGTGTAGGAATATTCATCAGAAAACCATCTATAGGAACTTCCTTTAAAGAGACCTATGAAATTGATGAACGTATTTCCTCAGGAAGATTGTTCCACAGAAGGACGGCTCTTTAACTAAAGCTACGCTTCAAGTAATCAGATTTTGGCTTTGGGAGCGTTAATTTTTTTCTTGGCGTTGCGAAAATAGTAATTCGGTGTTATTGGGAAAACAAATTACAGAGATAAGCTAGCGCTGGGGCGAGATAATTAATGCACTTGTACATTAAATTAGCCTTTTGTTTATCCCTTCTAACCTATAAATTATCCCAACCAAGCGAGTTAAGAAGATATCTGGAACTCGTACATGTATCATAGCTAGATTTAGTGATAACTCTGATAGCACGATTTTGAAGTTTTCAAGTTTCTCACTAAGCTGTTGGGTCAAGCCATCTCATACAGCGCTGAAATAATCGAAGTGTTGCTCGATAAGACTTTTGTATATTTTAATTGTAGTGTGCTTTGAAAACAATGGCCTGACCCGCTTAAGAGCACCGATACTAGAGGATACTTTTTTTCAAAGATTTCATGAATGCGGGCCTTCCAGGAGAGATTTTCATCAATGATAAGCTCGAGAGATTTGTTTTGCTGGCTTAGGTTTATTGGGACGCCGTCTATATGAATGTTCATTGTATAGTCACATTGAAGGATTGTAGCTTCTGCCTCGAGCTAATAATCTTATATAAACTCTGTTTTGGCGACATTGAGACTTGACTTATCAGCCTTGAGCCAGTGATCAATATATTTCAGGTTACTATTGATTCGGGACGCAAGATCAGGTATGCTGCAGAAAAGGTAACATTAGTGTTGTCGGCATACATTCTAGGAGAGCCCGCATTCAAGCAATTTGGCAGATCATTTTTATAGATCAAGAAAAGAAGAAGGCCAGTTATTGACCTTTGAGGTACGCCACAATTTAGAGGGCTCGCGCTAGATAGATGATTGTTTACATTACACCTTTGCATACGCTTAGTAAGGTAAGATTTAACCCATTTCAGTGCATCTTGATCAACGCCGTAATTGATAAGTATTTTTAGAATTACGTCGTGGACAATAGTGTCAAAGGCCTTCTTCAAATCAATAAAGATTTCATCATTGAGAAGACCCCTGTAAATATTGACACACCAGCTATCGTTTGTCTCCAACAAGCTAGTAAGAGTGCTGCATAACGAGTGGAAACCAGGCTGGCCGGTGTTTGATAAATCCTTTTCATTCAGATAGTGATATATAATTGGTCAAAGAAAATCCTTTCGAAAATTTTGGCTGCGGTAGGAATAACAGATATAGGTCGATAGTTGTTTAGGTCAGACTTAGAACCATTCTTAAAAATTGGTAACACTTTAGCCAGTTTCCAGTCAGAGGGGAAATAACAGTCACTAACGATTGATGGATCAGTTTAGTTTTCTGGGCAACCGAGCTCGATACGAGTTTATCGAGCTCGATATGTCAACCGGCCTCGATATTTCGATATCGAGCTCGACGCCCCTCACTTTTCCGGGATCAGTTTAGTTTTCTGGGCAACCGAGCTCGATAAACTCCTATCGAGCTCGGTTAAAGATGCCAGTTAACGAGGGCGTAACAACATCGGCAGCAGTCTTCAGAAGCCTGTTTGGAATTTTTCAAGACCAGCTGCCTTACCTACATCAAAGCTTTAAGTAATTTGATGGCCTTTTGAACATTGATCCGTTGAAAAGAAAATACTCCATCAACAGGATTAACATAGGCAAGTGGGTCAATTTCCAAACTAGGAATTTCTTGTGCTAGAGATTGGCCAATGCTTGTAAAATGGTTGTTAAATGCTTCAGCGATATCACCAGGTGAGATATAAACTTGGTTTCCAGTTTTGACTTGAGACACTACACAAAAAACGAAAAAATAAATTCAAAATCGATTAGCTACGATTAACGTAAACCGAGCTCGGTCCATTTAAACGCGGTTACGAGAACTCGAGCGCGATAGTGAGGCTTATCGAGCTCGATAACATTCTACTTGTCCCCCCGGAAAAGTGTGAGTCCTTGCTTCACCGTCCTCTACAATTCGAGCTCGGTATCGACAAAGCGAGGACGGTTGACATATCGAGCTCGATAAACTCGTATCGAGCTCGGTTGCCCAGAAAACTAAACTGATCCTCGACTTCGATAAACCCGTATCGAGCTCGGTTTCCTGAGCTCGATTTGTTTATCGAGGCCGGTTGACATATCGAGCTCGATAAACTCGTATCGAGCTCGGTTGCCCAGATAACTAAACTGATCCCAAAATTGCAACGAGTCTCGCCCCCTTTTGCCGTAAGCTGAAAACACTCCTCTTCTCACAATAAAAAAAAAAAGAAAGAAAGAAGCGTTCATTTTTTTTCTTTTCCTCTGCTTTTCATTTTCATTTTTCACTTATTTTTCCCTTCGCTTTACATTTTTTAGCATAACTATGATAAACACTGTTATCTAATATATTAATATTTTAATAAAGGTCTCCTTTACAACAAATAAGAAAACAAATTTGGGGGACTTTATCTACTATGTCCAATTAATACCGTGCATTTACGAAAATTCATGACCGTTTGTGCTTTTTTATTCCATTTGCTAAACCGATTTTTCAACAAACTACTGTTTTATCACAGACTGTCAACGTTCATACTTCTATTAGAGCAGCTAACGGACAAAGGGTCAAAGCGTTGGACGTTTTCTCTCACTCGATCAAGTTTTTAAAGGATGAAGCTCTTAAAGTGATCTGTGAAAGGACCGGAGATACATACTTCAGCGTGAGCGATATCCAGTGGGTCCTCACTGTGCCAGCCATATGGACTCCAGTGGCAAAACAGTTCATGAGAGAAGCTGCATATGAGGTTAGGTATTTGCAAATGGGATTACTATATAAGCGCATTGTCACTTTAATTTTAATTAACACGGGGAGCTCACTACTGAAACGGTCGCAAATTTAATCAACTGCCGTTCATGTTTTCGCTACAAAATTTTCTAGACTAAATTGTAAATCCTTACAAACAGGCTCACTTATTATCCATTTCAACTATATGCCCTCTTATAATAAGGTATTACGGAAATTCTTAGCGTATGCTAACTTTGATCGGGCCATTTTTGCTTTGATTTTTGCGAAGTTATGCAGTGACTATCAAGAGTGGGACTGTATCGAAACGCAACACATTGTAACTGTTGAATATGTTATTAGATATTCGTAAGCTCTTGATTGGCTGTTTGTATTACTTGGCATTCCAGAACGAATTTGCAACGACGAACAACGACAAATAAACAATCTAAACTGAACTGAAACGAAGGGGCAAAACAGACTAAATTAAAGTAATATTTGGCTGTAAACATCAGAGTAGCAGCACAGAATTTGATTTAATGCGATGTTTTTTGTTTCTTGGTGATGAGATTTCTGGTACTTGATTCACCACAGCCAGAAATTTTGCAAATATCATCGTTATGTATTATACCCTGATACGAAACCTTAGTCCACATGAAGAATTTTGGCAGTACCACTTGAAATTGAACATTATAGAAAACAGAAGCGCCCAGAGAACTGTGGTTGAATAAGTGACTGCTTTTTTTAAAAAATTTAAATTTTTTATATAAGGCTGGCTTGGGATCCTCGGACAAACCCGAACAAATAATGATTGCTCTTGAACCCGAAGCTGCTGCACTTTCCTGTTTGGAGAAAAACTTGGACGCCTTCCGGTCTGAAACTGGCAGTGGATCCGTGTACGGATTGCTAGCACAACCTGACACTCATTACATGGTAGTAGATATCGGAGGTAAGTTGTCGACGTATTATTTTAAAAACGTGCACCAGTAATCCATAGAAAATAAACAAAAGAAACATTTGTTTCAGGAGCGTCCAACTTGAAATAAACAGAGTTGAAACCACCTTCAATTATTTTTTCGCCAAACGGATTCTAAGGATTGTTAAAAAAGTAGTAATCAAATCAACAAATCTATAAACCAGCGAAGACGATCAGAGGGGCGTAGCCACCTGTAAGGAAGTAGGCGCTGGCGCCCCTGAAAAATGTCGAGGATGACTAACAGAAAAACGAATAAGGAATTCAATATCAGCAAAAGAAAAAGTAAACAACTTAAATCTGAAAAAAGTACATTTATCTAACTCCCCTTGGATGTCTTTGAGATACGTTTTTTAACAATAATGTTGTGACAGTTTCCGCAATTTTGCCTCACGCTTAAGTCAGAAACTGTTGGTTAAAGAGCACGGTCTTACCACGAAGAACTGTGATCTCGCCCCTTTTGAAAACGATTTGGAAGATGGGCCGAAGTTGATTTGAAAACTGTGCTTACCTCTGGAAAATTTCTAGCTACGCCTCTGAATCAGTAAGGTTGTAGTTTGTAGTTAATCATTTCGTAAGAGAATTTGTTATTGCGCTGCCCGCGTGGAGCCTATTTCATTCTTCGGCCGCAAAAGGACTTAGTGTAGGATTATTTAGAATGCATTGCTTGTTCCGTGCCCGGGTGATACTGAGAATAAATTTATTTTAAATCATTTGATAATTAACATCATTACCTCATACAAGGTTTGAAAAATATGAAAGAAGACGAATGAATTTTACACTCGAACAAAACAACGTTTGAACGACAGCTCAGCATTCCTTGTTACCAAAATTTATGTATCTTTACAAAGAGTATTTCAAAGCTCTTTATCAGCTGCAACTAAAAGTTGTGCGTTCGTATTTTGAACGAGCACTTGTGCTCTCAGACGATAACGTGGGTAAATAAATTTTTGATAGATTGATTGATTGATACCCTATAGACTTTCTCAAAGTCCTTCGCTTCTCGTTTCCGGTAGTAGTTATAGACCCCAGCGCGAAGGACTTATTCCCTGCAGCGCGTGAAATTTACAGGAGGAATTTTCCTCCTGTGGGTTTAATCCTATCACGAACGGTTTTTATTGATGCGCCGTCAATCAACCCCGGCCCGATCACGCCACATGAAACGTTACTTGATCACCGTTTTGATCCAAATTCAATTGAACTGTGTATTTTTTGTGAGCTGTATTTCGATGTCGTTTTATCGCCTGTATTCAAATACAAAGCTTTAGTGGGCGTTTTATCTTCCTCCATTTGAGTACTTTACCAAGGTCGGATTTTCCTGGGAGCCATGGAGCGAAAAAACATTACCTTTTGTTTTGAGCGCGCGCACTAGAAATTTTTTTGATTTTTTTACGTTTTCTTTTATGGCGTATGAGCCAGAAACGTCTGGAGACTGAACTTACAAATGTTACAAGACGGCCCTTTTTTTCATTACCCGATTTTTGTATTGAAGATTCCTTTATTTACTTTCTCTAACCGGAATTTTTTCCCGTTATTTGTTTGTTTTGACATACTTTGACAGCTCGCGACGACATGCACGCGACAACAAATGCCACAGGAACGCAAAAAGTTCGCGCCAAAATGGCGTCACTTGATGCGAGTTTTTGCAGGGGAAACAAGTCAAGCTCTCGCCCTCTCGCTCGCTTTTGCTGCAGAAAACTTAAAAAATCTACCGCTCGCCCTTCGCGCTGGTGAAAAACTTTGAGTTGGACTTGTAGGCAAGTCTAGATTCCCTATTGATTCACCTCATTGATGCCAAACATTGCCGGGAAGGGCAGGGAATTCTTTCTTCCTTACCACTCGTGAGACTAGCACGAGCCGGATTTTCCACGGAGAAATATATTACCGAACAGTGCGAACAGTCCTGGTTACCTGTGGTTAATAGAACAAGTCCTTATGCTATTTTGTAAGGACGCATTTTGGGCTTGAAGAATATTAAAAAGTTCCCTTTTTTATTTTGTTTTATTATTATACTTCTTTGTAATCAGGGGGTACCCTTGACGTGACTGTACACGAGTTACAGACGGACGGTTCTATCAAGGAAGTCTCTAAAGTCTCAGGAGGTCCACATGGCGGTATTAGAGTGAACCAACAATTTGAGAGCCTTCTCGAGGAGCTGTTTGGCGAGCAGAATGTTGGAAAGTACCGCCATGAATATCCCTCTGATTGGTTAAACCTGAAAAACGATTTTGAAGCCAAAAAACGTGGAGACCGGTTGTTAGACTGTGAACTGATGACAAACATTCGCCTACCACGCAGTTTTGTATCCCTGGCGAGCAATAATCAAACTAGAGCCATGCACAACTATGGAAGCAGCAATGTAACTCTTAAGAGTGGAGAATACCTTGCCCTTAGCTCAAAAATGATGAAGAAACTGTTTGAACCCACGGTTGAGCTCATTAAAGACCATCTGAAAAACCTGCTGCAACAGCCGAAGCTTTCGAAGGTGAAAATCATGTTGCTCGTTGGAGGATTTGCTGATTCTGCACTTCTTCAAGAAGGGATAAAGAGTACTTTTTCAGGAAGAATCAAGGTGCTCGTTCCCAACAATGCCAGCATAGCAGTGGTTCAGGGCGCAGTGCTCTTCGGGAAAAAGCCAGGAAAAATTACTGAGAGGGTAATTTCTACAACTTACGGCGCAGACTGCTCAAGGAATTTCATCCGTGGTGTGCATCCCGAGGAGAAGAAATTTATTGTAGATGGCGTTGAGAAGTGCAAAGATTTGTTTAAGCTGTTTGTGCGCGAAGATGCTACGGTGCGATTTGGGCAAAAAATTACGAGTACTTACACACTTCTACGGGCAGACGAAACAAAAATAAGCTTTAACTTTTATTCCACCACCGATCCCGATTCCCAGTTTGTTACAGACCCTGGTATGAGAAAGCTCGGGAGTGTCACCGTTCGTTCGCCTGATACGTGGAGAGGGAAAGGCAGAGAAATCGAGGTCAGCATGGAATTCGGTGGAACGGAAATCACCGCAAGAGCTCGGGATGTTTCAAGTGGAAACGTGGCCCAAACTGCCATTGATTTTTTGCACAATTAGGCATTTGAGCGAAAGAAAAAAAAAAAAGAAACCTTTTAAGCTAAGTATGCAAGTCAAAACCAGGAAACTATGAATTGAGTGAACTGATAGTTAACTAATTATTTTTTTTTACAAACATTCACTGAGTTCAGTTGTCACTAATATTTACTGCATGAATATAAGAAGGGAACAGCTTTTTGGTCAGATATTAAATACATAGACTTTCAGGAATATAAAATCATTAGAATCATTAGAATTTTTTGCACAATTAGGCATTTGAGCGAAAGAAAAAAAAAAGAAACCTTTTAAGCTAAGTATGCAAGTCAAAACCAGGAAACTATGAATTGAGTGAACTGATAGTTAACTAATCATTTTTTTTACAAACATTCACTGAGTTCAGTTGTCACTAATATTTACTGCATGAATATAAGAAGGGAACAGCTTTTTGGTCAGATATTAAATACATAGACTTTCAGGAATATAAAATCATTAGAATGCTTTAACAGCATGCACTTTCTGTATAAACTATATACTCTTATAACATAACAACTAAAGTAAAGCGCACGCTCTGATTGCTCAGTTAGCCATCTACCATTTGCCTATTGGTGCATGCCAACGAAAAGCTAGTGCGGTAAAATTGAAGCAAATTGTGCAAATCTCCTCTCTTGTGAGGTTAAAATGCACCGGCAAAATATACAAATGTGTCTCGGAGGACATTAATTACCCTTCTTCGCGGCGGAGATCTCAGTAGAGCGACCGAGTGAGCGATGTTTTTAAAGGATTTAAGGCCGACACCTATTCATGAATAGATTCATAAGGCAGAATTTTACTCGTGCTGCACCATTAAAACGTGCCTTTTTTTAGAGGCGATCTAGATAGAATATTATAAAGACATTAAGTAATTGATGGAAGTTTTGGAGGGTTGTATTGTTTTTATTTGGTAGATCTTCCTTTATCGCAATGCTTTGTGCCACAGTACTGCCAACTTGGGAAAACGTGATTTTTAGCGTCTCTCCCCAGTCTCGCTCTCCACTTTCAGCCTCGCTCCAGACCTTTTGTTTGACTGCTCGAAATACTTGAATACGCAAAAATACGGACTGTTTTGCAGTTTAGACTCAGGGTAAATTTGATTATTTCAAAGAAGGCAGATGGAAGTGAAATTTAACGATCGTGTATTTCTCCTTTTTTTTCTTCTTTCTTTGTTGCCTAATATTAAAAATTCTTTGGTACATACACATTCACAGAAGTTAAACGTGTTCGATTGGCAAAATATTTTTTCAAGAAATTAAACGACAAGATCAAACCAATCTGCCCTTTACTTTAACGGGATAATTTCGTGTAATAAATGGGGGGAGAAGATGGCGGTGATGGGAATTTGGAGGCTATTATGAGGAAAAATATTGTCAATTTATTTGGTCAGGGAAAGTGTACATTTGAAAGAATCTGGGAATTTCAAAAACTACCATGGTTGTTGCAACCATGTCTGAAGTGCTCATGTATTTTGAGAATTGAGAAACCGATCACCTCTACTTGACTTGTGTGTGGACATTTTATACAAATTCACTCTTGTATGGGTCTACGTTTCTCATGCAGAGTACACAAATAACTATGCAGACTTGCATAAACGATTGGTGCTTTTTACAGAGATTGAGAGATTCAGTGCTAACGAAGGCCTGCGTATGAAATAATCATAAGTCATGTTCACTTTCATAATTCTCATGAACATCCATAATTGCATTGCTACATGTAATTCTATTTCAGCTGATTACTTTTGCACCTTACTATTACAAACAAAAGTTGTCAAGTGTGATTATGTACTTCAGTAAGTACAAATCTGTCATTGCTGTAGTTCACTGAAAAAAATTTTCCCCTCCAATTACCAGCATTTACTTGTTGTTTTCACTGCAGGGTTACCTCCTACCATTTCACCCACTCATTATTTGATACGCAGTAACCTGAGATCAGGCGAGAACTGTTAAAATTTTGTTGTCGTCAACTGGACGTTTAGGTCAGACGCCACCCCCCCCCACCCTTACTTAACGTCCACTTGAAGTTTCACAGTCCCAAAAGTCACTGCATTCCAGAGGGAATCCTGACATCCATGTGAAGATGTCAATGGTATCAACGATTTACTGTTTTTAAAACGTGGTAGAAACTTCGTACTTTAGGATAGAGTTTAAAAGATCTCAAAGTAAAATAGACATTTTTCTAGTAATAAGAGCAGAGTTTTAAAGATCACAGTTGACACTTATTACTGGGCTGCCTCTGGCACAGCCAAGTTATAAATTGGGGTCGCTTTTTCCTTCTGGCACAAATCGCACTCTGGCGTGTTCAGCGCGTGCGCAAGATCTAAGAGTATGCTTAGAACAGGTCAGCGGACTTCAGCAGAGTACTAAGGAGCGACTCGAAGCTAAAGCAATCTATCTTCGGTGAAAGGATAAGAATGCCAAAAATACGAATTTAAACGCTGTTGATGGTAAGCTCACAGCAAAAGATGGCAAGAGTACATTTTGGACGTGGTATAGTTCATGGACTACACGAGAGACCCATTTACAAAAGAACTCTTCCGAGTGAATCTTTTATCGAGAAAACTATTGTGTGCTGTGAGCTACCTACTGAGTTAGAAGCGCTAGGAGAATTACCCGAATGAACAGTTAAAACTGAAACTGTTGGGTACGTAAACATTACGAGCAACTGGATCGGTAAAATTTAGCAGTGTTTCTCATCAACACAACAGCCTTATGGAAGAATTCAGTACTTTAATCGCCAGCGTTTGGGTAACAATATCCTTGCTTTCTATCTTTGTATTGATTTCGTTGATTTTATCTTTCTTTATTTTTATCATCATTTATGCAATTATTGTAATCGCGTTTTTAGTGATCAATCATCTTATTTCGTATGTAGATGTTTATTCAGAGACCTTTGTTTTTTCAGTGTTTAAAGAATGGCATGTGATGTATTAGACAAAGCAAATCAATTGACCGGAAAAAATAAAGTTGAAAGAACATAGAAGATCTCGCTATGCAAAGTATGTTTTCTTGCCAGGAAAGATAAACAGTGTGATGGTCAGCCTAGTCCTTTGGGACTTTTTACAGACCGAAATGACGCATTTCTATACTCTTTTATATACTTCAGCTAGGGAAATCGCTACCTTTTTTTATACCTGAAGCCTAAAAAAAGTGGCCCCTTCCGCGCGGAGCCTCCCCATATAGGCCATTATGTGGAGTTAAAACGGGCCATAAGTGACCTCCGGAATGAACACACTTATCTAATGCATGCACACGCTAGCCTGTATACAGACGTCCCCCCAAGATTGTTCAAAAAATTGAATGAGTTAATGTTAATCCGGTCGATTCGCAGTGTTTTAAATCAAACCTTATAAAAATACTACTGATAACAAACGAAGAAGCCTTTTCTTGGCTTCAAAACTCTTTCCATGTCGAACCAGTTTAGTTTAGTTTAGACAATTTAACGCTGTGCGGCCGCTCTAACTACAGCTCAATGGTACTGCACGCGATTAAAGAAAATTTTAGGTGCGCTCAAGCTTTTCTCCTTCGAACTGGACGATCTTTTTCTTATTGTTTTCCTCAAATATAGAGACAAGCTGTCAACAAAAAAAAAAGTTCTGATAAACTAGATATGCCGTGTGGCACGAAATTTTTGCGGGTTCTAATTTTTACGATTTTTCCAGCGATCCCCAAAAATAAGTTCCGGCAAAAAATTTATTAAACGAAAACATTTTTCCCGCAAAAATTTACTTCAGAGTATTAAATATACTCTGACTAAATTTATTACACAAAAATACAGTACTAAGAAATCGTGTCTGTTCAATTACAACTCGCCTCTTCAATTCAGAAACAAAACGGTATACAATGAATTGGTTCTACATAGTGTACGCATACCGTAGTATACTGTTTGAAAATCTCTATTTCTATTACACCCTGATTGCACGTACTTAACAAGAACGAAAATATTATCAATGCTGGGTACTGGGTATTTTTGAAAATTAATTCGCCGCAAGAAAAAGCAATGTGTCCTAGTATCGTGAATGCCGTACAGCCGTTCTTCACGATATCATAGTTTTAAGCAAAAACACGGTTTACTTAACAGCTTTAATCCTCACAATACAATGGGTCGCTCACACACTACACGAAATCGTCACTTTCTTGAATCTATAAGCTTTTAAAGTTTTTAATCCGATCTGTCAGCAACTTCTCTGTTGCTCTTTATGTTAAGATTTTGAAATTGAATACTTAGAATGTTTAACCCCGCAATCAGTAAAATCTGACAAACGAGGGAAACTATAATACAAAGTTTAGAAGGAATAAAATCACGCCATCGCACAATCACACTACACTCCTGCCTCACAACACCTGGTCGCAAAAATTAGTTTCCGCGAAACAGAAAAAAAAATGCCCAACCCGCAAAAATTTTGTGCCAACGGTACACCCACCTAGTTTGTTTTGTATCGACCATCAATTATCATTATCATTTATTAATAGTTCATACAATACATAATTTCTATCTAGTCTATATGGCAGCCCAGTATACACCTTCTGGTGTCTCGTTTCTTTAATTGGTCCTCGGCTTTCGCTTCAATGATGTCACGAGCGCCGAGAACTACACAAAAGGACGGCAAAGAAAAAAAGACGGCAAAGGCAAACGTTGTGTGACAAGCGTGACGATGATTATCTTTGAAAATTTGCACCTTCACCTTCCTTTAAACAGTCTTTTTTCTAAAAGACCAGAACACCGAAATGTTAACTGAAGATCACGGCAAAACTCACAAGTGACAACACGGTCACATTTGTCACTCAAACTTTTCAGTTCCGCCCTCTTCTTTCTACCGTCCTGTTGCACTTTCAACTATCACAGCAACCTCAGTTCTATTTTCAGGCAAGTTTCTATCTTATGGCTACCGTTTTCTGATCGCTAAATCGCAATCACTAAATAGCCATCTCAATTAACTAGGATTTACTCTCTGCTACCTCCCCAAGTGACCCGGTACCGGCGCCAACCTTGTTTCTAGGGTCTCACTCCTACTCGTCCCTACGTGTGAGACGGACGAATAGGAGAGAGCGCTGGGTACCTGAGAACGATGTTATACCAGCGATTTTTTGCCAGCAGCAACCTTCCCGTGTGCGCCCTTAACTCATTAGTTCACAACACACTTAACAGTTTTAGTTAAATTGCGTGGATTTGGCAGGTTTATAATGCTGAGTAAGATCATTTAATCGCGCTAATCTTAATAAAAATACATATATATTTTTTTCAGTCCCTGGGCTACTGTCTTCGCAATCAATCTACCGAACAATGCAGATACTCAACCAGAATTTTCCGATGTCAATGCACAGTGATTCCATCACTGAACTAATCACGATTTGCATGATCAGAATAACATGACAAATTACGTGTCAGTTACTAGATTCTGAGAAGCATTTACTACATCAAAACATCCTTTATTTCTCAGAAAACTAAACAAAGCTGATCCCTGAGGGTTGCAGCTCTCTTTCTCGGAAAACGTGACGTTAAATTTAAAGAGCAAGATGGAGAGTCACATGAATTAAGTTTTGTTATCATAAACTACCCCCTAATTTACAACAGCTTCCATATTGAAATAACGACATCTTTGTTCATTTTCATCGATATCTCCATATAATACTAAAAACAAAATAATGGAATTTATTTAAGGGTCGAACGGACATATGGAATTTCCAACCCACGTGATGTTAAAATTCCGGTTTTTCCCAGAAGTCATAAGAACAAAACAATGACGACACATTAAATGTTCATCCATTGTTGTAAGTGGCTATGTGCACTTGGGTTTCACAAGGCAATCTCAAAAAGTAACAAGTCCGAGAGATTATGGAGCAAGATCGAGCTAGGAAGGCAGATCTCATAAAATCGCTGAGGTCTATTAATGAGGTGGTCAAAGAGCATCCTGACATGCTTAATGAACTGATCATGATGTTGGAGGTGAAAGAGGAAAAATCGACGGGAACGCAACTGGATGCAAGGTACATGTAATTATGATATAGAACAAATGCTTTGCTTAACTCTTCACAGGTATTTCACGAAACCGATTTAAAATTGTCTTCTGCGTGAGCCAAGTTGTTCGAGCGACGATTAGCGCAAATCCTAGATTAGTTACGAAGACCTTCTCATACGCTTTGTTTTTATTTAACTCAGAATTTTAACTAACGGGGCTTTGAGCAACTCTAGTCTCTTATGTTTATTGCTTGAATTAAATCTCTGGTAGTCTATATAGTCTGCAAGCTGGCCATATTTTTTCATATGCGTCTTGCGTAGTAGTCATGGATTAAAAAAATATGATAAATACTAATTAATAATAATAATAATAATAATAATAATAGTAGTAGTAGTAGTAGTAGTAGTAGTAGTAGTAGTAGTAGTAGTAGTAGTAGTAGTAGTAGTAGTAGTAGTAGTAGTAGTAGTAGTAGTAGTAGTAGTAGTAGTAGTAGTAGTAAAAGAATAATAATAAAAGAATCCAAGAGCACCAAAGAAGAAGTGTACCTAATGAGAAAGATCAATGATCAATGACGAGGACTGACATATCCATTCATTCCTGATCTCAAAGCGCCGTTTTCCTCGAACAGCTCCTTGGGAAAAATAAAAAGCTGGTCAATATACCTTTACACTTACAGACGTGACGACGAGTATTTCGAGACAGCACACCAAGGAAGTAAACCGCCATCAGAAATATTACAAATAGCGGAGTTAACGGGAGGCGACAGTTGTGATAAAGATGAGAGGTGGGCAAATGTCGTTTTTTTGAGGGATCTTTTCAGGAGCATTCAGTGCTTATTTGCAACAAATGATCAACACGGTAATGTACTCTAAGGAAATGGCGACAATTCTTAGCTTTCGGAGAAAAGTCATCATGCCTTGTGGATTTGACACGTTCGTTATCCGCCACCCGGGGGTTGGGGGGGGGGGGGGGTTGGGTTGGGATATGATGGGCATGCTGGACGGAAAATTAGAAGAGACCAAACAGGGCGTGGGTCATGCGCTCAACATGGGTACAAATTTTGGCTTTCCGTCCCAGGGTGGACCGAGGAGACCGCTGCCATGTTTTTTTTTTCTGAGAAATGTTGCATTATTTTTCAATATTGTCTATCTAGCTGGCACGTTACCCCCCTCTCCCCTTTCTGAAGTCTGTGTCTGTCCTTGTAATAGACTATGAGGCATGCAGACTGTTTCTCATAGGATAACTTACCTGTCAAACGATGACTCCCTCCGAAAGCGAAGAATTCTCGCCATTTCCAGCCAGTCAATTACTGTTTTGGCTCGCAGGTTTGTCTTAGGTTAGTTTAAGTCCGGCGAGATGAAATCCATATTTACACTAGGTGATGTGAAATTTCAATATTTATGAGTAATGGATTTGCACTCATACAAACTTTATTTTTTATAAATAATGAATTTACGCTCCAACTGAACTTCGATTGCCTGACTATAAATAAAAGATGTTGCTTTTAAAATGCAATATTTATATTAAATGTCTTTTGGGATCCGCGACTATATGTATATCAGGAGGTTTGTCAGGAAATAATGCTCTACTTATCACTCATTGAGTAATTGTTCCTCATTTACAATGAATTAAAAAAAATGGATTATTTATGAATAAGGGAAAAAAAACGGCATGAATTTCGCCAAAATAATAAATTTACAAATGGCGCCCCATATCGGATTCGAAACATTTGTAGTTTTTGGAATTTTTATAAGGACTAGTGAGGTGAATTGCGAAAGGAACGTTATAGCGGTTATCCAATAACACGCGCCCTCGAAGGGATTTTTCTCTCGATTAAACCTGAGTTTTCGTGGACGTCAATCAACTATTTCCATGGTTTTCCACGCGCACTGACAGAGAAGGTTCCCTCATCGCTGAATGAAGGGCGAAGACTTATTGCTAGTTTTCAATGTCACGCCATTCAAAAGAGATCAAAATAAGAATCAAAACCGTTCAATAGATAAAGTCCAGAATCTGGGAAATGAAACGAGACACATATACAAAGACCCTCGCCAAGATTCAGGTCAGAGGAATATTTCGTATACGAGATATCCGTAGAAATGTTTTACCCAAACTTATAGAGATTTGTATGGAGACGCCATGCTGGTGCTCACCTGAATGGGCTCCAACATGGCGAACGGAAACCAACAGAAACATCTGTTACCGAGTTTTGCTACAAAAGCGTGAATTTATTCTTCGAGAAACTCATAAACATTCAAGTAATACTTTTTCTACTACATGAACTGTTTAGATAGGAAAATTTCCTGAAATAATTAAGTCATTTTTTTAACCTACATGACAGCTCTCTTGGCTGTCTCGTAAATGCCGCGTCGCGTAAAGGCTTAGAAATTCAAGCGTACTCTATCACAAAACCAAGAACCCTTTTGAAGCAAAAATTTGTATGAAAATTAGTTTTCAGCTGCTCTAGTGCATCGTGAAAGTAAAATCTCGGTAGGATCGATAGTTTTTTAGATTCAATTTTAGTGACGTCATGTGAAAACCAACAATAAGGATAATTTCGAATGACGACGGCGTTTTTAATTATTTCATTAAGATGAAGGATTACATTGTTAAGACAACGAGGTCTCTGCGAGCTGAGTGAAATAGCTGAAACGTTCTCTATAGTTAACGTAAAGGTTTTCAGGTTGTTTATTTATTTGATTGTATGAAAACACGGGAGCCGTGGACGAATTGCCAAGCAGTATGAATTCAAAGAAACGAAAGATACATGTATCACACCGACTAGGGAAAAAGATTCCTCTGAATGGAAGCTGTTTTCGAAAATGAATTTTGTAACCTGCAGATCTACTTATCATTCTTCATGTTATCGAATAGAATCCAGAACTAGCAAGAACTCAGACGAGCTGCGAGGGTGCATTGAGAAAGCTTACGTGGTTGTAACTTACAGTGTGTAAATATGTCGATAATTTAAATTTCTTGTGACAAACACTCAACAAATTCGTACTCCTCGTAATCATGACATGAAGCGGTGTCATATCCTGTAGCAAAATATTACAAAAGCGGTTTAAACGCCGACATATTCTTCCAGGTGTTTGACCAAGGGAAAGAATCCTCTCTAGGCCAACGCGTGAATGGCCATGGTAACGGTTGATTAACGTCCACCAAAACGCAGGTTTGAACCCAGTAAAAAGCCCTTCGGGTGCGCGTGTTAGTGGTAAACCGCTGTAAAGCATTTGGCCTTGTTATCTACAGCTTTGAGAAGCTAACTGAACAGCTTAGAGCGGAACTGTCAAGCAAAGAAAAGGAGATCGAGCAGATGAAAATAAGGTACTTATCACATTAAGTTGTAAGAGAGAAATGTATTGAATAATACTCCCCCGAGATTTCATGCTATACCATCGCTAGTTTCTCCCCATCCCCCCAGTCCTCTAACATAAACTCTATTCAGACCCTATTCAGACCGAGGCCCACCTGGCTAAACAGTTGAATGTCTGCAAAAAAGTTTAAGCTATGAGCGCCAAACGTAGCGACTTTTACTAAAATTTATCTCGAAACATTTTAAAGTCGTCGTGACTTCAGCATTGACGTTAATATGGCAACCAATTTCTGGCAGCCATGTTTTTCAAAATTTGTATTTATTCTAAATAAAATAGGTTTTATTTCTATTTTTACAAATTAAATCCTTATATTACACTTAATTAAGCGTTTTTTGATCAAGCAAGAGAGATCAAGGCTTTTTAGTGACTAGTTTGAGAAAAAAAAACATGAGTTTTATATGACCAAACGGCAGATGCTGAGTTTAATTTTCAGTAGTGTTCATTTCTCTCGGAATTTCATATTTGCAGGTTTTTTTTCCCTAAGTATCCTTTTATACCCAGAACAAGTTTTCTGTTAGGAATACCTCGATTTATACAGGTTTTGAGTAAAATGGAATACATGTCAATAATTCACAATGGCGGATGTTTCCAGTTCCTTTTTAGAAATAAATTACGTCATGACACCACTGCTATTGTTAAAGGTTATTTGTGCTTTTGCCAAATTCTTGATTTTATCAAACACCTTACTATTAATTAAAAAGTATTTCTCGCTTTATGGCTACTTTGAGACAAATTTGGATTCTACTAATAAATTTAACAATATAATGACGTCAGACTACGTAATTTTGTCAATCAAGTTAAGCCCAGAAGTTGTAAATGATGAGTACATTGTTCTTTGTAATTTTTGTTGGAGAACATAAACACTTTTGAGGTTATAGAGGGGGCCTCCAATACACAAAAGAGTTCAATCCACTTACCATTAAGCCGGTGCAGTGCGCGCTTGCCATTGCAAACTGTTCACCTACAGTATTCGCCTAACACGCAGTTCACGTTATATGAACCTTTTGAATGTTGGTTCGGGTTTGTTTTGTTTGTTGTTGAAATTGTCTTTCGGTTTCGATACGCTCTGCTTGATAACTACAGGTGTCGGATGTCGGTTCGAAAACTAATTTTCTATGTAGTTTCAGCCTTGCCGCATTGTTGTTTATTGTTCCAATTCCTTTCTAAACAGAGGTAACTAACGAAGTACCAAAACATCTTCAAGAGGAAATTAATTATTACGAACCTAACCTAATGCTTATTCGTTTGCGACTGTCACGACCAGACCCAAAGCAGGCAGTTCCGATCCTCTGTTGTTCCCGAAGTTTAAGAGACTAGTATCCCACTTTAGGGGGAAAATATGCAGCCAGCGCGTCGTTCTCCGCTGTCAATTAGTGCATCCTTGTTAGGGAAGCCACCTTAAAATTTTACTTGAGACAGAGCTTCGGATTTCGGGCGGATCTCTTGTAACCAGGTTTTCAGGCTTGAGGATCGCAAATGGTTTTTGATTAGGCTGTCTCTCACAACAACCGTTCGTAAAGGCGTGCCCCGCGAATTAGTCCTCGTCTCCTTTCGTGACTTGGACGTTTGCCCGGTGTTTTGGTTAGATCACTACGTCCGTGCGTGCCGGACGTTGGGGGTTCAACTGTCCGAGGGTTTCTTTTTCCGAACCACCGACCGTGGAAAGTGTGTTGGGGAACGGCCGTTTCTTGGGTCCGCGGTTAGTAACCGTTTGAGTGTGCATCTCTCCGGGGCTAAACTCGACGCCGGTGAAACCACGCATGTGTCAAGAACCTATAAGAACCAATAAGTTGCCACGTATGAAGATAAATGAATTACTTTGCATTTTCTTTTACAACTTAAATGGTAACAATGCGAAAATGGTCGAGTTACGGAGGCACTTAGAAGAAATAAAAGCCAGGTGAGAAACTGTACGATGTGCAGAAAAGTGACAGATTTTAAATAACTGTAAACGTTCTGAATTTGGCATTTTCAGTTAATACCATTCATCTAAAGTCAGAATATTACACTTTTTAGAAAAAAATATACATTGCAAAAGTTTCAGATTTATCTAAACAGTCTATGACCTTGACCTTTCTCCATAATTAAGTTCTATAATGTGCTATATTTTTTTGTTGTTCTGCAGCTTAGTTCAGTATTGTACAGAAAAGAACTAAAAATTAATGTCTACATAAAGAGTTAACCCCGATCCGAGGAAACGACGAAAACTGACGAAAACGAAACTGTACTGTCGGACCGATTGTACGAAAAGGCTTTTAGTATGAAAGGGATCAATTAAAGTGAAAAAATAGATTATTTCGGTAGTTAGTGATACCACAGTTTGTCAAATGTATTGTCGCATTTGGTTTATTTTAATAGAAATGACAATTTGATTCATGCAATTGAAGCCAAGGATTCACAAATTAAAGAACAGACTGAAAGGTGAGAGTAAACGTTGCCCGCATTTTAAGTTTTCAGCGACTTTACATGTAGAGGGTTTCATCTTTTGCCAGCTATATCTTACTAAGTCAATACCCTTGCGAAGTCTAAAGACGAAATATTTTGGTTTAAGTATGCGTCAGTATTTTTATTCTACATGTAAAAAAGACTCTACGGGTTAGCCACTGCAGTGGTAGTCATGGACAGATGTTTTGTCCTTGTTTGGGCTCAGCGCGGCATATCCTTATTCTTAGGACACACAAGAGGCTACAAGCCCTGCTTATTAGCTCTCCACTGCCAGGGCCAATGCATATTAAAGCATTCCTTCAAGTGAAATCTCTCAAGTAGCAACTGTGGTAGCTGGGAAGTGGAGTAAATCAAAAGTCAAGTCAACTTTATTTTTAATAAGATAATTTTGTAGTGAACAAAATGACAACACCAAGAGGAAAATTCGCAGGTAGTATTGGCTTAAATCTACCCGGATAACGAAACATTACCATATTTACAGTTAAATTCAGTACAAGTCCTCGGAAATTGTATGATTATATGCATTTTTTCAGTGTGGGCAAAGCTTTGTGCAATCCTAAGAAAATACATTGCCTTGAATTGTCACGAGAGCATCGTCCTTACGGTTTCCTTTGGGTGTTTCGATATTGTATTTTTTTTATAGCCTAAGTGAAAAAGAAGTGAGGCTGATTGAGCTACAGAACCGCAATCAAGATGCAACAACCAGGTATAAAGCTATGCAATTTTCAGTAAAAGGTCGTAGACTTCATGCGCATGTATTAACGTGAATCGAGAGTTTCAAAGGAACATTTATCGCGGGAAATTCTGGTCACACGCAACACACCCTCAAATTTAGCTATGGTAACAGTGTCACTAACTACAGTAAAAGTGTTCCGTGTAATTGCTGCTCTTATGTATTACAAGTGATCCAGTATCCAGTGTTCTATTTGGTACTGGTTCTAGGTTAGAAACTGCTAATCTTTCTGTGAATATCGATGGCAAGGAGCTAACACGGGTTGCTGAGTATAAATACCTAGGAGTAATTTTGGATGAGTCGCTCTGATGGAACGCGCAAGTGAATTTAATAAGCAAAGTTAGTAAGAGAATTGAAATTCCTGGCCACACCAGGCGGAGCATTAGTATGCACACTGCTGGTATAATCTATAGATCATTTATTCTTCCTGTTCTTGATTATCGGATACCGTTTGGAACTGTTGCGGTTGTACGAATGCTGATAATATAGAAAAATTACTGGCTCTTGTGCTTAAATGACTTAATTTCAGTTTGAGCTCGAGGTTTTTGATTCTCTGTTTCTTAGGCGAGGGAGTGTTTCCTTTCCTTCACTATCACTACATTATATGACATCATTATAAGATATCACTTCCTACCAGGTTTAGGTTTATGCAATGCATTTTTTTTCTTTTATCTTCTTTTTTATTATTATTACTTTTCAGAATCCACCAAATGAAAGAAGAATTGGGTATTTTATCTGTTAAGGATGATGAAATTAAACAACTAAAAAGCAGGTACCGTAAAATAAAAATGATAAATAATAGAGAATGTAGTTGGCTAGAAAAGTGTTACTTGATCCTGTCACATCCCAATTTGAGCACAACGTGATCTTAAAATCCAAGACAAAAAATTTTTTAGGACTCTCAAGCCTTCAATTCCACCTCCGAATCTTTATTAAGAGATGGAGTTGGGCGTTGTTGTTGTTATTTTCTTTTCTTCGTCTTCGTCTTCGTCTTTTTTTTTTCCACGTGATTTATACCGTGAATCACTCGAAAAACGTTTTGGTAGTTGGCGGAGAGCTCGTAACCGGCCTCCAGGTTCAATTTTGGAGCCCGATACTTACTCATTCCAAGTCATCTTCGCAACGTTCGTGGCCATGGATGACAGCGGTAGCAGGGGCTGTTGGGCAGGGAGAAAAGAAGAAGACTCCCCCTCCCTTGCCTTCCTCCTAAACCATTTACCCCTGTGCGCCACTAATTGCCGCAGCCCTAATTTGCTTCAAAATTTCTTAAAAGTTGCCCAAAGTTACTGCTGTAAAAAGTTGCTCCTTAAATTAAATCAAAATGACCGCAATTTGTCCTTTTTTACAAGAAAAATGTCGATGGTAAAGTACTATATAATGCAATTTAAAACCACTGCGTTCTTTACTTTTTTTTTAAACTAATCTGCGGCCGTTGACGCTTCAACAGAGGTAAACCTAAAAACTTAAGTCTTCCCTGTAACAATGTCTTTCTCGTAGTCTTTCTTTTGACCATTGTTTGAAAAGACCCTAAATCAGTCAGTGTCATTTGCTTAGAAAGAATGTTGCGAGACGAGAACCCATTCTCATCAAGACCTGTCTTCTCTTTTATTTTCATTGCAACGCAACATTACAAAAACTTCAACGGTTTCCTTAAGTGCATTCTCCTGTTCTGAAAGGGTAATTTTTTATTCGAGGTAAAGAAGTGAGAGTTGGAAGTTTCTTCCTCTCTGAACTACTCTGTTTCGATGTTTGTCACCATTATTATTCTAGAAAAACGTGGTCCCTTGTGCGAACCGCTGAGGTTAAACCATAAACGTTTTTAATGCTATCCATAACATTAAAGAACTAAAATTTTTCCACAAGGATACATAACAAGGCGTAAACGGTATAATAGGACTGTGTAATTCCATAGATAATAGAAAGACTGGATAGGAAACTGGCTGACGCCATCGGTTCCAACATAGTGGAAAAATGTGACGTCTCATTATCGAGAACCATTCAACCTCTTACATTCGATGTTTTGCGCGTCTTTAATACTTTTCATCGCATATTTTATATCTCCGTCTTCGACTATACAGAATTCCCATGTTTTGAAGTAAAGGATGAAGAGGCCTTGCTCTTGGAGAAAACAGTTAGATGGTACAAAACCGGTAGAGGCAAAAGACAGTAAATTATTATGAAAATTGTGAGAGCGAAGAATGACTCCAGCGCCCGATAATTTTATGCATCAAACGGGAAGCCTAACTACATAAAAATTAGGCGAAAACTTACATGTATACAGCTACAAAACACTTATAAAACTTTCTACAAACCACAAGGAAACCGGAAATAATTTGAACTATTTTTATCACGGTTTTGAAGATTTCTTCTCTGCTTTTATAGACAAGCTCAGCGAGTGTCGAATTTGATAAGTTAACAACCTTTGACAAAACGATTTTATTAGCGGTAAAAGTACCCAGCTCAAACAAGCGTTTAATTTTCCCTTCAATTTTATTTACGAACAACCAGTGACAAGAAGCCGTATTTGAGAAATGTAAGAAAGCGGGGAAAAGCTCACACCAGAGAAAGGAAATTTGCTTGCGGACCACCCTGAATTTATGTTCATAGTGAAGCAAGTTGCTTTGTTATTTTCAGGTATAAATTTACAATGACCCAAGGTACTTTTCACTCAGGTCTTTGAAAAAGCAAACTGCAACGCTTCTAAAAATGTTATGTAAAACGATTAATTGTTAACTACTAGGAATACAACTGGGAAGCATAGTAAAACCTTCACTTCCTTTTCATGATAAAACACTTGTCTTTCATAAGTCTTATAAAAACTTAGAAGTATTTCATCTTTGCAATACTTTTTAGGATGAAACGAAGTTTACGTTTTTTGTGTAGTGTTAATAATATTGATAGGGAATACTGTAAATCACCCCTGAAATAAACTTAAACACTGTTCCCAAAGAAAAATAGAAGCTGCTTATATATATGTATATAAAAAAACATTAACATCAGGGGTTATTGGGTTTTTGTTTAGTCTGAGGTAAGTGGATGAGGGATTGAAAAAATATGACTGTCTAGTCACATTATCATGTTATTGAAAACAAAATTCATACCCCAAACAAGTACAGGTATATGTTTTATTAATTTGATTTAGAATATATCTTGTTAAGGTTTATCATCTACAGGTACATTGTTGCTTTGGATCCCTAAAAACCGAATACAATAATAGTGCTAATCAAGTCTATCTTTGGTTTGAAAAACAAGAATGTGATTCAGATATAGACCGTTTCAGAGAAGAACACTAACCAACTTAATCACATGACTCTGTAGCTAATACAAGCATTGACTCTCAAACACAGTTAATTTGTCCCACCCACAAAGAAGTAATAAATACACTTCAGAAGTGATAAATAAACCTTCTGATTATAAATAATTTAGATGCCACCTTCTGGCTCTCATGCATGACAAAAGCAACTTTGTTGCTGTTTAATAAAGAAAGATTGATTGATTTGTGCCCTCTCAGAAGAGTACTTGACCACAATTTTACTGCCTTCATTGACTATGTGTGTTCAGCAAATCCTGAATAAAGACAGACAAAAGGGAAACTAAAACACTGTTTAAAAAGTAAAAACAACACTTGGGAGCGGAGGACAAAAAATGTCAGTAGGCGTTTTCCCATTGATGCAACAATTATTTATAGTTTATGTAAGGGAAAAGTACAAAAGTTATTCGAGTCTCTTCAGTGTCTTCGAATACAAGCTGCGAGGAGCGACGTGAGGCGATTGTATTCAATTCACTGGATAGGTAATGCAGTAGCTTAATTTCAACATTAAAAGATGAGCGAAATTAACATACTGCTTTACGAACAATTAGCAGGGTTAATCTGGGATATTGCTTGAGCGAAACAGTTCTCAACACAAACTAATCTACCTATTGGAACTTTACACACCGTGTGCTTACACTTGCTCGGTGCCATCCCCGAATGTAGTTAATTTCAGCCATTTTCAATCGAAATTCATGGCTGAAAAATAACAGCATTCAGTCTGTAACTATGCCTATGCCACAAATCCATCCTTAAAACATCTGTAAATCGTAGTTAAGAATAGAAAAAAGAAGAAACCTTTATAACAAAGGCGTCCCAAAACAGTCGCCAAGTGTACTAAATATGGCTCTGGTAAGGTCAATTTTTGGGGGCGCAATTTTCTCAAAGACGAGGACAAATAACACAAAACAACAACAAGAAGTGCTTACCTCGAAGATTCAAG
Organism: Porites rus; assembly: GCA_964035705.1. Classification (NCBI taxonomy): domain Eukaryota; kingdom Metazoa; phylum Cnidaria; class Anthozoa; order Scleractinia; family Poritidae; genus Porites; species Porites rus. The sequence continues at coordinate 7,138,845 of OZ038004.1, read as the reverse complement.
TGTGGCTTTGAAGGATCGCGCCATCGCCGTAAGACAACAAACAAAGGGAAAACACACACACCAAAAGTTAAAGTACCACCAAAAAATCCGAAAAAGAACAACATGCAGGCAAAGGAACCCTACATCACAGGTGGCCCAAGCGTACTATGAGAGTTTGTATGGGAAGTAACGACGTTGAAACTTACTTGAAACAGATGAACTAAAAGCGATAAAAGCTATTAATAAAGTGTAAATATTGTTACCTCGTGTCCTTGTGTTTGTTTTTACGAAGTTTCAGCGCGATTTGAGTACTTTTACATCATTTGACCTGACAGTGTAATAATCAAGCGATTCTGTCCTACCTTGTCTCAAATCTACTTAAATCGCGCTGAAACTTGGTCAAAACAAACACAAACGACACGAGGTAACAATATTTACACTTAACTAATAACTTTTATCGCTTTTAGTTCATTTATTTTATCTAAGTTTCAAACTCTTTATTTCCCATACAAACTCTCATATTCCGCTTGGGCCACCTGTGCCTACATTTCGACAACATTTCGACTAGTTTGCACCACATTTTCGGCATCGTTTCGTCACAAATTTCCACTATAAAGGAACTATCCAACGCCATCTTGGAGCACGAACCAACCAATCGGCGACGTTACTTTCCTATCCAGTCTCAGTCTATTATCCATGGTAATTCCAATAAGTTGCTGAAAATTTAATCAAGTTCCTCCAAAAAATCAAAACTTGCTCCGAATGCCAAAAGTTGCCGGGAAGTTGCTCCAAATAGCAAAAGTTGCCAAAATGTTGCCGTGCAACTTGAGGCTCCTAGAGGTGAGAGACTGGGGATGAGTCAGAGACCGAAAATTAAGATTTCGATGGCCCCCTGACTCAAATTTTACAATTACAATTAATTAAAACTTATATAGCGCAATTTTTCAAGTAGCATGTTCAAATGTGCCGTTCAATAAGTAAAAAAAAAAAAAAAAATGCGTATGATTAAAAAATTTGCAAGAGGTTAAAACTATTAGATTTAAATAATGATAATAATAATAATAATAAAAGAAATGTAATACTACACTACTCTACTGCGCTTTACAGTAAATTTAAAAGACTGAAATGAATAAAAATATATCAATCTCCCATGCACCAATCCGAAGCCAGAACGGCGGCGACCGTTTGGAACTGGTCTCGTAAGACATTGTCCCCAGGGGCTCTTCTGGCCGTTCTTTACTTTTCTTCGTGCCTTATTTTCCCTTCCGTTTAGACTTTCCTTCGCCCCTACTATCTGCCCCTGGGTCTCCGAAGATGTATGATATCGTGATTGGCGACCCCTTGGCAGTAGAGGTGAAGTGGAGATATCGACAACACTGTGGACAAGTTTGTACATAAGCGTCAGGCGGGCTATCGCCCCACGCTCCTCAAGCGATTGCCAACCGATGTTACTAATCATATTCGTTACGCTTGACTCTCCACGCTAGTCTCCACTAACAAAGCGAGCTGCTCTTCGTTGTACCTTCTCAAGTGATAAGATGTCACCCTTCTCGTAAGGATCCCAAATCGGGCTACACTGTTCAAGCTGCGGTCTAATTGAGTTGATAGGGTGACTCCAGTTTAAATCGTTAGACAAATCAACTCCTAAATAACTCTGTTTGGTAGATATCTCCAGGGGTGTGTCTTGTAAGTAGTATAAAGTTCCTATAGAATGTTTCTTGCGAGACATGTGGATAACATAAAACTTGGATTTATTAAATTCCATCTGCCATTCGCTCTCCCAGTCACATCAAAGTGACAGATCTTGTAGTTTAAGGCAGTCATTTGGGGAATTGGTGATTCTGTGGACAAGACAGTCATCTGCAAAGAGTCTCATTTGAGAGTCAATATTACCATGTATATCGTCGATGAAGATCAGGAATAATAATATCGTCTTCTCTCTCAAGGCATCGAGGATGATGTGATATCCAAAGAGTGGCCTGAACGCTTGTGGTGGACCGCCACTGCCGTTGTTGCCGATCTTGTGATCACAAAGTGTCTAAATGTTGAATCTCCTTATTATACCCCGCCAGGAACGCATAAAGGCTCTTGGGTCCCATAGTGTTAAACATCGACAGTATTTCACACCCCACGGCTAGGTACTTGGCGGACAACCTGAGTCCAATAGTCGCTAACACACCTCGTCATGTGAAGAACAGCGCAGATGTTGCTTCCAAACGTCGGGACCTAACGGTCACACCGCGGGCCAGAAACTAGTTTCTACAGCAAAAAATAACAACGACACTACTCGTCAGCATGTTCTCCACTGTCATGAAACACACTTAAATTAGCCAATAACAATCCTTTTTAGAATGGGCCAAATGACTTGAATGGTTGAAGTAGACAAAAGCAGTCAGAGCAAAAGCTATTACAAAGTGTAACGAGCGAAGTTGGCGTTCTGTGAATTTGAACTCGGTCGAAAAGTACATTGTTCAATTGATTCCGGCTTAACTGTGTCCAATTAAAATCTAGACGTTTTTAATTTGGCAGTTGGAAAACAAACTGCTCAAAGCTTGTTGTTGGGACTTGACAAACTGCTGCGCAGTGTTGAGCTAAGAATGAACAAAAGCCGTGTTCACAGCAGCGATAGTAACACTCTGGCCTCCTTTTCTACACTGCTTGTGTCTTCAATCCCTTCTGGATGCTTCTCAGTGGCCTCGTCGTGGGTCATTGGAACATATTCTTGTCCGCTTTCGTCTATCAAGAACTGGAAGCTTTCCTGTGACAATTCTCGTTGACCTTCGCGGCCTCGGCGACACCAGTACAAGCTAATATGGAGCCAGACATTTCGCAGAAGACCCCAAGGATTGTCTCCCCGGATTACGGTTGATGACTTTAACTTTTTTAGGTCAGCTGCTGTAATTGAAGTTTTGTGTTTAAAGCGTTTTCTTAGTTCTCGCGTTTATTTCGCTTTATCTGACTCTGTAGGATCTTATTAGACGATTGAAACTCGGTGCCTTTTGTAATAGAAATTCCTCTGTTAAACGGCTCATTGTTTAAGAGCCAATGTCTGTAATTTTCGAGAATCGGTTGACAGTCGTGAATTTTTGAATTTCTTCATATTTTGCCCAAATAATCTCTATCGTACACTTATTTCAAAAATCACATTAAAACTTGTAACGGCTTTTTATTTTTTCCTGAAGCGGGCAAAGTTTGAAAAACGCTAAATCGGCGCTCTTTCGAGTATGAAATTAGCGAAAATTAAGCATTTTCTTGGCGCTCGTACATAAAAGCGGGATGATATCTCTCAATGAAATCAAGTCACAAAGCAAACACAGACTTGTACTTTATAATTCAGCAATTATCTTCAGATAAGCTGTTTAAATGTGACTGTGTCGGCCGCAAGAAGAAACACGATTTCGGCTCTTTACGAAAATGGCAAATTTGACCTAACTTCACCATCAAAAAAACCCAATTGGTACATAGAATTTCAACATGAAACAAACACTATTTTAAAGTACATTCTTTGCCGTTTCTTGTGTTAAAAAATTTTTGGCGGCATTACAAAAGTGCGTCGCTGAGACACCGAAACGTGCAGGGTAGTTTCGCACGTTGGAACGCTGCAACAAACTAGCCGCAAGTGTAAGCACACAAACGTTTTTGCAAACTTAACTTCTTTTACAAGGGGCACATTACGGGAAGCTCTTAAAATCTTTTGAAAAACACTTTTCAATTTGATGGTAATAAAAAAGAACTAAGTAGATTAATCCTGCATTTGATTGCACGCAAGTAGCTGAAAAAGACAGCGCTGCTCTGGCTGCTAATTTCGTGTTGAGTGTAAATATTGACCTCGAGTTTCTGCACCTAAAATAGAGCCGCTAGAAACGGCTTGCTAGCTCTAAATGAGATACGAGATCTATAAGAATTTACTTACCAGTCGTTTCAACTGCAAGTGGCCGCAGTTTACTGAAATCTTCTGTCGTTTAGCCACGTACTAAACCCTGTGTTGCGTGATGAAAGCCCGTGTGTGATTTGAGTCTTGTCACGCAACTGTACAGACAAGGATAAATCATCGCACGAGTGTACAACAAAAAAATAAAATGACAATTAACACTGTTTTTTTTAAAATTATTTTTATATTTTATATTCCCCAAAACAGGTCGAACTAAACTTGATTTTAGGATGCACAAGCCGAAACTCAAACAGATAAAGAAAACAAATAGAGTAAGCCGAGTCTGCAAAACGTTTCACACCAGTTTTCTTTTCATTGCACTTAGCCTTCTGAGCCTTTGGTTTTTGTTAACTAATGTTAACCCCGCTTGGCGTATAGACTTCTCTATCGATCACCTCAGTATGAATTGAGGGATTTAGGTACACACGTTCGCCATATGCAGCATGAAGGTAGAGCAGGGAAATGGAAACGAGTAAAAAAATGGTTTAAGAAAAATTGTCCAATACTCCGCAAAGGAACATTCCTGAAAAACCACAAATCGACAATGGACAATGGACACATTTAATGAGCGAAATACAAGTATTTAACATGTTTGAATTACTGAAAGTAGTATTGCTTTGCTCCTCTGCAGCAAGGGTATCTTCTGGCTAGACCTCAACCTGCTGTTGACGATCTGATCTCCCGCCTCTTAAAGGCCAGTCTACACATTATGGCGTTAGACCAGAATGCACGTACATGTTAGCTCCCGCCTAAAAAAAGGAATAGTCACCTGGCTCTCTCCGCCACCACCCCCCGGCACTTGTTCGCAGGCTAGAAAATAAACCAATTCACTGACAAGTTCTTTTTCATAACGTCAAAATCCGTCGCCTAAATGAAAAAATGCTTTAAAATGTCTCAGCCATTTCACTTATCATCGTTTAACCAAATCAGAAAATAGCCTTTCATATCGATTTAAAATTTCAGATGGAGAATGCCCTTTTCGGTAGGTCTGCACCAGCAGAGACCTGTGTGCTAAAACTCCTTCGTGGTGGTATCCCTCAAGCCAAAACGACTGCCTAGCAGCGAAGGGCGAGGGAAGAAGTCCGTGGACATTTTCGAAAAGAAAAAGAAGTGTAAAGACTGCACCTTCGTCGCTCAGGAAACGTCTGCGTATATCATTTTCTTCAGGCCGCGCAGAGTCATTAATTAATGTGCCCTTACGGACCCCTTTAAAATGAGCAGACAGTATACCGTTCTGGAACGGTACAACGTGATTTGTGCTCCGCCACCCGAAACCAAACATTTAGCGGTGGTGAGTAAAAACTTCTATTTTCATGCGCCCATTTTGTGGATCAAACAAAGTCTGCTAGCTCTAAGTGGAGTGATAAAGACTTGAATTTTTGTATGTGTACCAACCCAGCCATCTCCTCCTCTTGCCCTAGCTAAACTTAAACAAGCTAAGTAGACTTTTCATGACGTTAGCATAGTCACCTGAGACCTCTTGTAAAGTTCACTAAAATAATAGCAAGCACTTTCGTAGCCTGTTCACAGACCCCCTACTTTTTCTTTAGAGATCATCGATCTCTCTTCTCTTTGATCGTCGAGTTTCGCGTATGAAAATAAAAACTGCATGGGATTTATTGACTATTAGCGCAAGGAGATCTCTCTCGCGTGCTCGCTTCGCTTGCGTGCTCGTCTATTTTCGAAACGAAAAAGGAGTGTAAAAGCTGCACCTTGGTCGCTCAGAAAACGTCTGCGTAAATCATTTCCTTCAGGCCATACAGAGTCATCAATCAATGTGCCTTTATGGACCCCTCTATGAGCAGCCAGTAGCCTGGTCTAGAACTGTACCACGTGATTTGTTGCACCGCCACCCGGAACAAAACATTTAGCGGTGGTGAGGAAAAACTCTTTTGTTCATGCGCCAATTTCGTGGATCAAACAAAGGTCACCTAACGTAAATCCAGAAAACCTTACTTCTATCATTAACATACTCACGTGACTAACAAGTCAGGAGCATACCAAGTGACTCACGACATCTTTTCTATGATCGCAATAAATTCAGCATTACTGGGGCCACAGGCGCCACAAACCAAGTTTGAATATGTGCGAGATGCTATACGAACATACAACAAAGACTTACACCGTAAAACACGTATACCAGCTATTTCTTTTCCGGCCCGTTACGCGTCACGCACTTCCGGAATGTTGTCTTCCCTCGTGTTGACAGATTGAAAACATACACAAACTTAACTTTGAATCTGCCTTGATGCAGAATTTAGTTAGCGGTACTGTGACCCCGTCTAGCATTTAAGTTCAGGTAAGTAAATAACTTTTCTGATTTTCAAAATGTTGTTTAAAACGATAACAAGCGAGTATTTTGACAATATTCCTCTCTACGAACTTTGATTTGAACTGCGTATTCGTGTCTCTTCATTATGGTTTATCGCAAAAATCAGTTGAAAGGAATCATGTTAAACCGAACAAAAACGCCCAAATATAATCTGAAACCGTTACAACTCTGACTAGGGTTTGAATGTCGAAGTAACTTATGTTTGCAAAGGATTAATATTCCAAGCGTCGAAACTTGCTTGTTGCACGCGCTTTCTTAGTGTCAAAATACCCTTCAGGTTTTGATCTCTCGACGGTGCGCATTTGGAATGCCGCCAGAAATATTTTAACACAAACAACAGCAAAGGATATGCTTTAATACAGTTTATGTTTCATACTGAAATTGCATGTACCAAGTGGGTTTTTACGATGGTGAAGTTAGGTCAAATTTGCCATTTTTGAAAAGTGCTGAAACCGTGTTTCTTCTTGCGGCCGGTACAGTCTCATTTAAACGGTTTATTTAAAGTTAATTGCTGAATTATAAAGTAAAAATGTGTGTCTGTTTTGTGACTTGATTCCATCCAGAGATATTATTCCGTTTTTATGTACGAGCGCGAAGAAAATGCTCAATTTTCGCTAATTTCGTACTCGAAAGAGCGCCGATTTAGAGTTTTTCAAACTTTACCTGATTCCTGAAAAAATAAAAAGCTGTTACAAGTTTTAAGGTGATTTTTGAAATTAGTGTACTATAGAGATTATTTGAGCAAAATATGAAGAAATTCAAAAATTCACGACTGTCAACCGATTCTCGAAAATTACAGACATTGGCTCTTAAGTACCTTTCAAAATCCAAGGAGGATTCCTTTGTTCGGACTTCTGCGTAAAATTGGCGGAGCTTGTGGTCAAGTTCTTTGTTTTTGATTTCGTGAGGTACTTTTTCGCACCTTTCCTCTCACGACATCAGGCTATTAGGAAAAAAAAAAAACAAAAAACAAAACAACAACAAAAAAAACGAAACAACAACAAAAAAAAAACGTAAAAAAAAACGTAAATGAAAAAGCCCGTTTTATTTATGCATCGATTATCATTTTTGTAAAATGTGTTCTTATTTATAAAATAATGTGGGTCCGCAAACTAATTATAAACTATTCACTTTCATTAATTGTTTTTGCCAAAAAATGTATCAAACGAGGGTTTCCATATTTAAGGTGTTAAAACTGTATTTTTATTTTACTTTACAACCAAACACTTACCCTCAAAAACTTGGGCAACCCCTTTGGTATTGTCAATGGTATTTTTCTGTTTCTGCTCTCGAGATAAGTTCGTCTACTGAGGCGCTGGACTTGCAAATCTTCGTTTGTTTTTGCCACCACTTCGCTCGGTGGAGTTCCGTTGGTAACTTCGTCGGAAACTCCACTTTCAATAAACTATCCGCGAGTTGTTCGAACTATCATTGACAGTAAATTCTATACCCATTGAAGCTCATTACAGCTCGTTTTCCTTTTCGTCTTCTAGGTCGAAAAAGACGTCTGGGTCAAATGAAAACCCGAGAGAAAAAATCGGGAGTTCGTCTGCCATTTTATGAATATAGGCAGATGGCACGACAACTTTTGTAACCAATCACAGTGCGCGCTATATCTGAACTTTATTATAAATAGAGTCTATCACAGGCATTCAAAATAAGACTTCTTCTTAGTCTTCACTGTCCCTCCTTGTTTACAAAATAACTTTCATGCTCGCCCTGCCTATTAATTGTAAAGTCAAATCCTCCAGACTATTGTGACCGTCACTATGAAAGCGTTGTTATATTTAATAATCCCTAAGTTTGAAACTTTGTGAAAGTCCCATATGGGCTCTCATACCACTCTTGTGATTGTTGAAGCGTAACCTAAACCTTGTGTTGGTAGACCCTACGTACTGAAAGCGTCATACTATGCAAGAAGGAAAATACACAATATTGCTGGAGTTACAATTAAGCTCGCCGTTGATGGAGTGTGTTCTTCCGGTGGTTTTCGATGTGACCGTGCTCCCAGTATGAAGCTGTTTGCCCACCTGGCACCGTCTACCCCCCGCACCTTGCTGCCGCAGCTTTCCTCAAGCTTCCATTTCCTTTTCCTACGCGAACCTGTCTTCTTTGCTGATAAAAAAAAAAAAAAAAATCATGGTTTGCAATTAATTGATTATTATCTGATCCGCTGTCTGACGATTTAAAATGCCTGATGCGCTTTATGCTAAATATGTGACTACCACATCACATGAATATAACGAGCCCTGATGTCACATACCCCTCATATCCGGAAATTCTCGTCAAGAAATAATTAGCATGATGTTTATAGCAAAAGAAATCAGTAGAAATGTACAAAAATGCAAGTTTTCAAACATACTCTTGTATAGAACGTTCAAATATGGTGGCTTCATTTTGCAGGATCGCCTTTCTCGGTGAGAAGCGCGTTAAACAAGATCAGTCGGAATGCGAGGACACCTTAAGCGAGAACAGACAGTCAAAATTAGAGGAGGAATTCTCATCCTTTGTTGACGGAACTAGGGTGGATGCATGCGACAGGTTTCGTGAGATATATAAACCTAAGGACCAATTTACTGACGTTCACTGCCAGCGATTGGTCTGTCTTATATTCGAGGTGTGTAGTAATTCGTGTCTCTATATTGACCTCAGTAATTAAAAAGAAAACAAACTATAATGTCGACTCTGTGACTGAAACTTCCATTGAATGTAATTGACTGCATGGCATTATGACCCAACGGAGGTGTGTTAGAATCACAGAAACTGATACTGATCCGAGACTCTAGTGATTTTAATCCACCCGAAATATCCAACAGTTTGTCTTTATGTGGTATTATGAAATTATTGTCACGTGATAAATCTGAGCCAGTTAATAGGCCACTTCCGAGTTCCAAAAACCCTCACTTTCAAAATGAGGCCAAGGGCACAACCTTTCTTGTGGAAATGCGTTTTATTTGCATGAGAAGGAAAAATAATTTCCATATCAAAGGCCGAGCACTTAACCTCGTTTTGATACAGAGGCCTGGGGGAACTCGATCGGAAGTGGCCTATTTGCTAAAGATTATAAGAAAGAGTCGAAATCTACATTGTTTGTATGACTTTATTAACCTTTTTAATCAATGCCTTTTTATTAAAATTCGTGTTCTAATTGTCAAAACAGGCGTCATATGAACGAATGAATGGAGCAAAAGAAGCCTTAGTTGAGTTCTTTAAGGAAGTATCCAAAGGCATGATAGAAAGCGCTCCAAACATGAGTTTCCACTTTACTAGGAACGAAAATTTGGTAAAGGTAAGTTTTAGTCATAAACGGTTCGGAGTTCAGCTCAGTTTCGGCAACCGTAAGTAACAACTCTCCTTTGGAAAAAGCATTATAATTAGAGCTCGCTACTTTAAGAAGAAGGGTGGGGTGGGGGAAATCTTCTTTGTTTTCGTGGGGCAAGACACCTTATACAAATTAAAAATGCTGCAAATGAACTTTCTTTAAACGTAATTAAATCCTTTCAGTTTTCAAGTTCTTGCCACAGTTTCACGGTGTTCATAGTTAGAGATGTTTCAGTTCTTCCATTTCTTTGCTGAGCCCTTTTATTCCTTTCTTACCATTGATTTTATAGAAACAAGGAATTTTCTTTACTTCTCGCATCCCTTAGGTGAACTCTGACCTAACAAATAACAGAAACGGCTTCTTTAGTTAAGGCATCTATCGCACATTTTCCAAGTGCAAGAATTGCAGCTATAATAGTAACGAGAAAGGTTATTTGCTTGTTTTCCTTAGGTCTGTTCCCAAAGAAAACAATTAGTTCCTTTAAGTCAAATTTTCTATCAGATATTGTGATACATAATTTATACAGATACTCTTCTTCCAGGCCCGATAAGAAAACAGCTTTAAATGAGCTTACGACGCCCGCATTACAACTTCACGCCGATTTAAGTGTGTACCTCAAATTTTGGGGTCATCAAGTATTCATATATTCAGGCTATTGTTCTTGCCATTGTCGATTACCTTCTGAAGAATCCACGAGCGGAATTCCTTTGATTTAGGTGCGATATGTCTGTTTTGTTTCGAATTTTGTTGCTTGATTGACTTTTTAATCCCCATTGTTACCTGATGAGTATTAAATTTATCCATTAAAATACTCGGACTTGCCTGTTAAAAATTTGCTGCAGTCTGTGGGAACGCTTGCAAGTCTTTTAGCGTGGCGGACAACTCTGGTTGCATAACATATTTTCGGTCACGCACCGTATTACAAAGGAAACAAGCCTGATAAATTTTAAGTTGATTAAAGCTTATAAATACCTGGTCTCCAATAGTATTTTTTTATTAAATACTCTCTTGCCTTGAAAATAATTTTGGCGTTTAAAGAATTGCTGCGGAAGTTATTTATTAGAACGTTTTATTCATTTAGTTGCTCTGCAATCAAGAGCGAACAACTCTTTTCAAAATGTAAACAACGCAAGCGGTGAATGCATTTAACGGGATGACACAGTTTTATTAGAGTGTAATGTCACTTTTTTGGACGTTTTCGCTTGCCTTTCAGTTTTTTTGTTGTTGAACAAAACCTTGCGTTTCAGTTACGTGACTGCAGGGCCCGAAATAACCGCGTATTGTCAGTTCACCGATTTGCAGGACAACTTGATTCGCGGAGAAGTCGAGTCGAGTGAGACGGGAAATATCTAAAATCAAAACAAGAGCTGTAATCGACAGAACAAAACTTGCGGAGTTCATAATTCCTCGAAATAATTTTGTAGAAACGCTTGTATAGTTTGATTGCTTTGGAGAAATGAATAACTGTTATGATTGAATGAATGTATAACTCTCGGCCGGATTTTATTAAGCGATAGGCGAGAAAAAATGCTTCAGCGGCTTGCTTTGTACTTCGAAACCTCGGCAAGAAAAAAAAATCCAATCTCGGTCCACAGTGGTCGAAATTTCTCGTTCAAGATCTCTTTTTGAAGCTCTCAAAATTCTCCTTTTTGAAAAATACGTGTCCAAGTCGAAGAAGTTTTGCGAAAGACTTAAATCCATCAACGTCTACCGCTAAATGTGCGATAATTCTCTGCAGTTTTATTGACACACTAGAACAAAAGGATACCTTTAAAACTTCGCGGCCCTGGGCAGCTTAATTAAGCCATTGTTCAAACGCAATTCCTTTGAATTCGCTTCTGAGTCTTCCGCTATAAAATCTCACCTTCTTTAAACCGAGTCAAAACGAGCACTCTCGAAGGGAAAGTCCGCAGGAATAAATTGAGCCTTCAGGGTACAAAATCCAGCGGTTATGCCCATTTCTGAAATACACACTTAAATCGGCGTGAAGTTGTAAACGCAAAAGTCGGCCCTGGATTTTTCTTTTAGTTTTTTTCCTTTAGAGAGAAATATTGACCACTTGAAATAATGAATTAAAAGAGCTATCAATCTGTAAAATTAACAAAAAAGTTGACAGTTCAGTGATTGGGAAGAATTCTTTTCAAAGCCTATTTTTTATACTGTAATCGAACTTGATGCATAATTATTAGTTTTTGTTCTTAACATCAAGACTTTTAGCTTGTTGTTCAACGTTTTTTTTTTGTTTCTCTTCAGTTGTATTAGCGAAGTATTTTTTCTTAATTACCAGCGCCTCTTTCGAAACGATGGCAGAGAGTTGAATATTTCTTTTTGGTGGCAAAGAGTTCATTACATAAAAAAGTTAATTGCTTTTATTATGACTATATAAGAAACGGAGGCTTCGCTTTTAGCCCTGGCTAAAACATTTTATTTTAATTTGGATTGGTTTTGGAACACTAATGTGGGGGCCGTAAAGTCTATATAATGTTAATTTTTTATACGTTTAAAGAGAAAGATAGACCAGAATAAAATCATTATTGTCGTCGAAAACGTTTTCAATGATCTTTGTTTTATTTTGTATGAGTTAATATCACTGATTTTTATTCCAGGACAAAGGAGCGTCCTGGTACTCAAAGCCTAATTGTTACGAAGTGCGATTTCCTGTGAGCCTCATGAGGCAGAACTCGAATTACCCAAGAGATGTTGTTGATGCTTTAATGCTGGCTGTAAAAGAAACTACCTACGACTGCAAACTTGACTGTTTTGTTGAGGTAATTTGTCTGACGCTTAAAACGTTTTTCAAAGTTACTGTTAACCCTATTTATACCGGGATTTTTGGTGCTCCCTGGGGCTACCAGACCAGGCAAAAAAATAAAAAATAAAATAAAAAAGTAAAACAAAAAAACAGGTCAGCCTGTCACTAATTGCAACAGAAAGTTTTTTTTACGTGGATATGGTCCAGAAAAAACGTCCTTCGGTGTATCAAAAGTCGCAGCAATTCAGATTGATGGAAGTTGACAAAAACGGGTTTTTTTAACAACCCTAGACTTCCCTGTAACGTTACATGTAAACGAAGCTGGATGTACTTATTGCCTTGTCGTGTGACTGATATGCCCCATATCCCACATATACTAGCGTAAAAAATTAAAGAGTATGTTATATTCCTGTCATTATACTGTGTAATTAAGTCCAACTACATGTCAATAATATAGTAAATAACCGTTTTTTTCATTCAGCACAACGTCACAAAATAAGCTTACTCCTTGGTTATGTGGGTGAAGTATTGACCGTGTTCGAGATTGCACCCTGTGATAATTCCAGAAACTGTGGTTGCCTAAAAGATGAACTGTAAAATACCTTTTACTTAAAAAAAGGTTATATCGCAGTCACCTTTTGATTTCCGTATGTTCCGTATGTAATAGTGCTATGTGTTAACATTTCATTAAAATCTTTTCGTTTATAAGTTTCAGAGCAGCAGGATTGAAAGTAAAGAAAAAAAGAAACAAACAACAACAACAACAACAACAAATTCTCCTCAGATATTTTAGGTTTAGTAAAACCGGATTATGTGATAAGAATTTGCTTCGGCTTTGTTCTCTTCCAACAGGATAAGCTTGGTCTTTTAGGCGACGGAATAAGAATTTGATCTATTTTTACCTCATTTCCCCCCTATTTTAACATGAGAAGGCGACATGCAGAGATGTGATCAGAAATGATCGATCAATGGTGACCATGTGTTAATGTTAAGAATTGTTCCTTTAACTTAAATTAAACTCTTAATTACTGGTAAATGCCTTCTTCGTAAGCGACGTGTCAATAACTGCTTGTGCGACACTTTGATGATATAGCTAAATGTTTTGAAACAGTGTTCTTAATCTTTGCAATGGGTTTAATTTCCTTAGGAGACCGAAATTCCATATGTTCCCTTGTATATAAGAATTCTCTTTTCACTCTGCGGAAACGCATACCTTTTTTTACCTACTTCCTTCTGCAAGCGCCACAAACTCTGTCGGATTCATTATCGGGCACGTGTGGTTTAGTTCCCATGCGCAGGTTTAATATCGAAATTGAACCTTTGAAAATACGCACTGACCGAGAATGCGATCTTCATTAAGGTTGCTTGCACTTATATTGTTCAACCGTTGCAAGCATCGCTATCCCTTCCACCTTTACTTTCCTTAATTTAACCCTAGAACGTACAACGGGGGTTGTCATGAGGTTTTTATGAGTTTATTCCTAGACGATAAAACGTTATCACCTGACGTTTTCAGTAGCTGTTCGTTTATCCCTCACGCGTGTTTTGAGACAAGTTTAGGAGGGTGCTAATGGGGGCACCCAATTATCCGTTAACTACTTATGTTTCGGCCAAATATCGGTTAACTACTATTTTTTGGGACCAATTCTCAGTTAATTACTAATTTTTGTTAGCTATTAACTTTAACTTTCCTACAGCGAATATTATTCCGTCATAACCCGAATTTTCTTTACTTCAGCACGTCAATCACGTTTGGGGGTTGGCCATGCAAAGATCAGGGTATAAATGTACATGAATTCACATAAACTCAGCCACTAGTACTATTTATAAGAAATTAAAAATAAAGAAAAGAACATAATTATCTAACCGGAGTAGTACAAATGGGTGAGCGATAGCTATTAAAACCTCCTATTAACCAATTTTTGCTGCAAGTACAAAATTGATTAAGTCGTACAACCATCAACACAGTAAAAACCAGCGTATAAGAACCTAAATAGTGCTAATTGGAAAATTAGGCTACTCACTACAGGTTCTTAAACAGGTTCTTATTTTTAAAAATAAATAAGGTCTTTGTCATTGATGGGTGTGGTCTAGTTTGGGCCTGTTTTGTTTTTTGGTATTGCATGCATAATATGTTATAAAAACTCCTTTACTCCAAACTGGTTAAAGCGTTGCCAGGGTTTTATCTTCATTCTACCATCTCGTAGAGCTTGTTTTATTAAATTTGTGTATTCAGTGTTTGACTGAGTTTCTCATCATAAGAACCTGTCTCAAAATTGTAGGCTAACACACGTCAGGTTCTTCTGTAAAAGGGGTCTAAATGAACAATCTTAGCCTAACAGGTTCTTAAAATCTAGGTTTCTATACGCGGGTTTTTACGGACACCAGCCTCATAGATTGAGACGCTCCAGTCATGACCTCGTACTGATCTTTCCGACCTGGTCATGCATGTCCCGCCATAAACTACTTCAAAGTCACCTTCTTCGCCACGTTGATTACCTGAATCAATCTCGCACTAATCTTGTATCTTGTATCTTTTTGTTGGCCTAAGTTTCAATCCATTCTCAATCCTTGCAATCGCCCACCCATTGCAACAGACGACAGTAAACAATATCAATGCCAAAATATCGTCCTAAATAACAAAACTGGACCATTATTTTTGGAATTCATTAATTACCAAAAAAAAGTTTTAGCTTTTTATCACAACTTCATCTTCTTTTGTCACTGTTTGCACCGATGGGAGAGACATAGTTGAGAGTGCTTACAAAGGCATGAAAGTATTTGACACCGGACAACTGTGAGTGAGTGATTGTGGCCTACTTCGAATTCGTAATTCTTTTAAGCGATTCCTTCACTGGGGTTCCAAAGTCTTGAGGGTAGTTCAAAGCACTAAATGTTTTGTGTTGAAGTGAGAAACCGTGTGTAGGGTTTTCACCTGCGTTGTCAGAAGTTTTTTGAACCTTGATACAGACTTTGTCGACATCCTCTTTCGCTTCCCTCAATGTTACCTTTTTTGCAGACGTACCTTTTTCAGGCGTCATAAGGTATCGAAAGGTTTAAAGAACTGAAACTGTTTCAGAAAGACCGGTTTAAACACGAGCTTAATAGTCCCAATAGTTATAGCTGCAACATAGTTACAAATGAAATGATTTCTCGTAAGTACAAATTCCATGTACTTTATAAAGAAAGATCCTGATTTCTTTTTAGCCATCGGAATCTCGTTTTGGCCAGATCCAATGCCAATAGTTACAGCTTTTTTTCTTTGGGTAGTAACGTTTAACTTGACGATCTCTTAGGTCAGTGACAACGGTATTTTCCTTCAAGTTTTCCAAACACAGAAATCTTGTTAATGTTAGAAGACGAATTATTCGTTGAGTTGTTTACAACCGGCTCCATGACTGACGCTTTCCGTTTGCCAGGCACTGCCCTCGTGCCTTTTGCAGGTAGTAATATCAGTTAATGTGCCACCAGATCTAAAGCGGGACCGAAAAAAGTCAGAAAATAGCATTTCTGTTTGCAAAACTGCGTTGCTTTCATTAACATCAACGATAGTACTCAGTATAATCAATAGAATATCACTTAACTGTTAACTTTTCACTTCTCAGTTAACTACTGTTTTTTTCGGACAAATATCAGTTAACTGCCAACCCCACTGGCAGCCTCGTTTAGTGATGATCAGTTACTATGGTTACGAGAGGGTGTGAATGGGGTTAACAGACTAGCGACAAAGGGCGAAAAATATTAATGACTACCGACAAAACGAGAAAAAAATACCGACTACCGACATGGACCGAGATTATCGATATTTGTTTTCAGAAAAAATTCCATTTCAAGCCGTTATTAATACGAAGACCCGAAATGAGGAGGAGGAGGAGGGAAAAATGGGAATAAGAAAATTGCGGAAGGAAAATAACGAAATTTTGAAAAGGAGATGGGTAAGTAAAACATTGTTTGCAGTGTAAAAAAGAGCTATTTTGCCTTTTCCCTCATTAATATGCACGATTTGCCCGCCAAAGATCAGTGAACGGGAACTAGGACAATAACAGCAGCAGCAAATAGGACAAGAGCTAGTTTGTCTTTGCCCTCATTAATATGCACGATTTGCCCGCCAAAAGTCAGTGAACCGGAACTAGGACAATCACAGCAGCAGGAAATAGACCTTGCATAATTACATTACGCCTCCGTGATTTTAAGTCATAGACAAGTTTGACTTTACTCCTCAGACAGTATGAATTAACCAATAAAAACGTTTCTTATTTTCTAACTAACCAATCGAAAACGAAGACGTTTATCGACCTTAAAGTAACTAGATATCCTAAACCAACTAAAAATAGCACATGACCTTATCTTAATGGCATCCCTGCGCATTTTATTCATGAGATGAGGACAATAGCCTATGACGTCATCGGCGTTAATATATTCCTCCCCACCTTAATGAGAATCCTCCCCAAAAAAGGGGTTAATTCGGTCCCTCCTATACTACTCATAGCATATATTGAAACGCAAAGTTTGTCCAAAGCCTTCTTTAAACCAACTTTTTGAAAACGCTACATAAATGAAATTTTTTGCCAGACATCGTAGTTTTGTTCGAACTAGTAAACTTACATCACCCTACTACGAAATTCACGGCCGAAATATCTGACACTGGGAGACAATCTGTTTAGACAACATTCAACGAAAAAGCTATCCTTGATGTAAAGATGCATTTTTAACGGAAACCCTCCGGTATATACATTTTCACCTTTTGTCAGCCACCAAGTGATAAAATGGATATGTCAAAGGAGAAGCATTGAGAATCCTACGAAGAAACTCCTCTGAGAGTTTGAGGAAGTATTTCAGATTTCAAAAAGTGCTTAATGGTCAAAGGCCACACAATTCTGAAAGAAAAATTGCTATCAGAAGTAAAACTCACAGAAAGGAGGGCCGCTCTCCTGATACAAAAACAAAAAACCAGGAAGAAAAATAAATATTGCCTTTCGTGCCACATTACCAGCCCTTAGTGTCCTCTATAAAAGAAGCTTTAATGGAAAAGTGGAATCTCATGCAAGGCAACCACTACTTTGCCAAATTTTTAAAGAACCACCAATTATTTCCTTGAGAAAGGAAAAAAAAAATATGGCAAAGGGCATGCTTGTTATAGCCAACATATTTTAATATTTTGGCTATAAGATGTGCAGCCTGTCACCCGGCCCCTTGCAGGTTTTCACTAAAAATAATTTAAGTATCCAAAAAGGCTAGGGTGGGCGTTTTCCTCTGTGTCTATTAATTAACACTCTTTACTGTACCCTGCAATAAAAGCTTTAGTGATTTTATCAGCACTAAATTGGCAAACAAAGGTGAAATAAACGATCATGTTGCCGGCCTGGATTAAACAAAATGAAGTTTAAGTGCAATAAAAATAATGCATTCTTACATGTTTTACTCTTTTGTAGGGATCAAAGTCTTGAAACTGGGTGAAATACATAACAAATATTAATCAAGCGTTCAAGCGTTTAACTGACCATCAGTTATCAAGCGTTTTTACATATTAACTGATACTTACCGACAACTGACAAAGATCGAAACTTTTAACCGACTACCGATAAAGTAACTGAATTTTAAACGACACCCGACAAAAGGATCCCCCCCGCCTCCCCCGTTCAGACCCTCTTACGAGATAGGACGTCATAGGTGGCAGGCAGGCGGTGTGCGTCACGACCCACAAAGGTTCACGGGTAAAACTGTTACTGTGCCTCATTTCAATCGTGACACGGTCGAGTTCGCATCTCGTAAGAGAAATGAATCAAACCCAGGGATCAAAACACTGTTGCCTTTTCCGAAAAACATTACGGAAGAGAGCGATTTCCAGAATTTTCAAGATCTCATAGTGGCCTTAGATGCTTGCTATTGGCTTCACGAGACAAATTCAAGAAGTTTATCGCGATTCGGAGACGATCGTGCGATCTAGCCGACTTTGAGACGCGACTAATTTCCTGCTTCTCATAAGACTTTATGTACTGTTTGGTTTATATGTATGTTTTTATCTCAAAGTGAAAGAGATCTGTAGTTCATACCTGGATTTGCTTAACTAAAAAAAATTCGTCCATTAGAAGTGTTTATATATTTGATGGACTTTGTTACCGGCAAAGCAGGGGGAGCGCGTGCAAACAACTAGGAGAGAAATCGTGACTCATAACAATTTTATTTTCATCGACAAGTTTATATTATTTTGAAAACAGTGCCCGTTTGAAATCCTTATGCGCAAATAAATCTTGTATCAGGCAAGGGGAAAACAGACCGAAAGAGCCGAACAGCTGCAGCACAATCGGAATTTCACCGAAGCTACAGTCGCAGAAATAAACAGTGTAATAAACCACGATCTTGTCAATCTTGTCTGTGCGGTCATTGAAGTGAGCGTAGTATATCGATTTTTTTATAAAGTAAAACCTAACCTCACAGTTTTAAAATCCTGTATGATGTTGTCTGGATCTTCGATAATGGTTTTCTGTTTTGGTAGAGATTTATAGCAATTTATTCCCTCACATAAGTTTACACAAAGATTTGCATACACATAGCACACACCGCATGCAAATTATTTTAAAGTCACGCTTTCAGTTTCCGCACTGGGTTATGAAAAATGTTTTTTTCCAAAGGTTATTACAATATTCAAACTTATTTACCTTTTGTGGTTTAAAATAGAACAAACTCTTCCTGGATTTGGCGTCACTCGCTTCACGTCGGCTTCCGCTTCGGCATGTTTTCTCAGCCCGTTTCCCGGGAGTTGTGGCACTTGGCTAAGACGATGTCTTTATTCCAAGACACTTTCAACGGCTCACAACGGGAAAACTAACAGGGGTAGACCCGGGTAGACCCCGAAATTTGCAAAGAAGAAAGGTTGAAGTAGCAAAATGCCCAAAATAATTCGATAAAACCGCTAACAGTAACCAGCAATAAATCCAAGAAGAACGGCAAAAACAACACTCAAATCATCATGGCGGCCTGCCCACAACCGAGCAATTCAAACTTGTCACAAACGCTCAAGAAAGCAAAATATTTGAAAGAAACGCAACTGCTATCAAGATAAAGTGTTCCAACAACTTTCCACGAAGGTATAGCGTCGAAATTACCGACACAAGCTTGGAATAAAGCGAAAATTTCACCACATATACCTCTGAAAACGGCTCTTTCCGAGCGCGAAAATCACTCTACAAATGACGCATTCTGATTGGTCGAATCTCGTGACGCACACCGCCTGGGTGGCAGTTGAAGCCTTTTTTGAGTGAAAGTGAATGTTTTTTAACCTCCTTCAACAATAGAAATAAAGCTCGTGGATAAAATGATCAGAAGTACTTATTTTATGTGTTATTTTACATGCTAAGCACTAAAAAAACTACTAATTCTCGCGGTTTTTACCTGATTTCTTATTCTTGGTAAAATCCAAGATGGCGACCATGTTTGGTGACGTCACAGACCTCCAGCAGCGCCACCACCCATAAAATATACCTCATCTTGTTAAGACGATTAAAGGCTTTCCACTGTGTACCACGGTGGGGGTATGACTTGCGACGTCCAAGGGTTAAACTGCTCCATAACGTTTCAATTAAACACTCGATATGTTCATGTATATCCTCGGGTCTTTTCTTCTAGAGGATCAAAAAGTCACATCTGAATTGTTTTGCCCAAGGTACTATCCACTTGAATGCATTCAATCAATTTAAAGTAAACTACCTTCTTGCTTCTGCAGGACGTAAAAGCTATCATCCAACAAAAATGGGACTCGTGGAGATCTAAGGATAAAGCGGTTACGATACACTACTATTCGTTCCGTAACGGCCGAGTTTTGGATGATCCTAAAGTCGTTTGGTACATCAGGGAATGTATCAAGATTGTGTGGCGCATGATAACGCAGGTTCCAGCTATGAAAATTGAGTACCAATCAACTCAGCTAAGAAACTTCCATACACAAAAGGGCTGTTACAGAGGGATGCCCTCCAAAGGTGGAGACCCCAGGGAAGAGATTGCGTACTATCTGTGGCCTACACTTTTTGACGGTGGGAAGAGGTTGGTCCGTAAAGCAGATGTGCTCTGCAAGAACGCTTAAAACTTCATTGGAGAGAAATGTACTGTGTTAACTTTTTAGGTTTTCGAGTGTAGAACTGACTAATATTGACACCAATGCCACTGATTGTTAGTTATCTTTGTATGCTTCGTTATCAGTGCGCTAGGCCAAAGCTTGGGCCTGATACAATACAGGGCACTAATTCCTCTTTTTCATTTTGCAAAAATACCTCTCTTTTAATAGTAATTCGTGTTCTGTTTTAATTAATTACTTTTACCCACATGACCTAGAGGCACACGTTAGATATAAAATTTCTTGGATACTGGAAAAAGTGCAGCTGTGTAAAAGAATAGCTTAACCCTCTAACGGGATAAATTTCATAATACGCTGATATATAAATTAAAAAGCAAAAAAATGTGCGTAGTAGCTTAGTACAAATATAATATCTGCTCAAATTTCCAACTTAAAATTTATCGTAATAAAATAATGAAAGATAAAGATTTATTATTTCTTGGCTACGCCGGTGAGGTGAGAGCATACAAACCTATGGTTTCACTGCTTTATAACGCTAAGGTGTTCAAGGAAGGTTACTTGATTCATAAACGAAATATCATTGTTCACTCTTAGACATACACGTACAGTTAAACACATGAGAAAGTAAACGTTTATTTATTAGCCAAAAGGGCAAATAATATGGCTGTAGAAAGACAATAAACGTTTGCAAATCGGATATTCTAGCTCCGATTCCATTTTGTTGTTTAATCTACTCAAGTATGTATTGATTTCTTTTTTTGTTGCATAAAATCCTGATAAACGTAACTGCGCCTAACTGTTCCACATATATACATGCAAATTCAAATATTAATAAAATCTTTCATTCAGAACAGTCAGTTATGTTTTAAATCTGGTGGTCCAAAAATACTTGGCGATATTTTTTACCTTCTCGGAGACAGCCTTCTTAGCTCAGATACCCCGATCTCTTTACTGTGCTCAAGTTGGTGGTCTTGTGCACTTTTTATCTGGATCGAATCGGGGTATTCGACTGTTTATTAAGATGATTTAAAAACGAGAGTGTCTGATAAAACTGATGATTTCAAAACGAAGCTAAATGTGACCAACTCAAAATTTTAATATGAAATGAGATCCCGTTAATTCCTCAGAAAAAGGCTCATGTGGTCTGACTCTTGAGAGTAACTACTCCTTCTTGGTATTCAAGATTTCCTTTAAAGGTTTATTTTGGTTAATTATTATGGAAAAAGTCCAGCGTGGTTTGCGCTCTGTTCCCACTAGTAACATCGCGCGCTGTCGCCGTTATTTCTGTCCCCCCAAAGAACATGCTGACCTCCAATTCTCTGTCCAATCCTCTCCAAGTCTCAGGAGACAGAAGCACGACACTTCCAATCCTGGTAACTCCTTCCTCTGTGACCATAAGGGTGTTAGGGTTGCTTGAGGCGTAAAATGAGTATTTGATTTTCTTTTCATTTGGATACAGTGGTCGATACATTGCTCGTATTCTCTGCCCAAGTTGAACTACTTCGTTTTCCTTTACAAAGCAGTTAAAGACATCGCTGCACATCTCTTTTCCATTGGCTATGAACTTACTTTCTTCGGGATGAACGCCTTTGATAAAATCCCTACAGCAGTCAACGCCATAGGTCTTGCTAACCACTCTCTGGGTTATTTTGGTCGGCCCCTTGCCAAAGATTACTGCTCCCTGGACAACAGCTATACCAGCATCATTAGGAATAACCACACGACACCTCCTGAAAATAATCCTATTATTAATAACCTAACATTCTTAACTAACACAATTCCAGTTGACAAGCGTCTATTGAGGTTACAAGAATATAATGCGTGGTAGGTCTCAAATTTCAAAAGAATTGGTCACAAGTGCAGCAAGGGTCACAATTGCATTAAGGGTCGAAAAGAAGTACATAAACAAGTTACAGTTATTAAAGTGTCGTGTTTACTCAGTGCGTAAAGAGCCTATGTCAGTTTCTAAGATGTCACTGCAGACTCGTCTTTCAACTCGCCTGTTAAAATCACATAGAGGTCTAATAAATGTTCTCTTAGGGACACTAGAAGAGATAATGATTTTTTTTCCATAACTCTAAAGTTACTTTGTCTTATCTCTCAGGTGCATAAAATTTGGGTGGGTATTATATTGAATTTCTTCCCTGTAATAGCTGTTCTGATCAATATTGGTCCCAATCTATCGGCTCCTTTGCCTATCGTCACGCGTCTGCCATGTTATATACCCGCATTTTCCTGTGTTTAATGTTCTGGTCTTTGATATTCTCTTACTTTTGCTTTATATATAATGCAGCACTGAACAAAATTTTCAAATATCTATTCGATGATAATATCCAGTAATAGTAACCAAGTCACCGCGCAGAATTCCCAGTTTACGGAGGCCAGCAAAAAGTTTCCTGTCCGGGTGGGGGTTAGTGTTTTGCTCTTTTTAGCAACTACATTTCTAAATGAAGCATACATGAGGTAAAAACAACAAAACGTTCAAAAATTAATGGAAATAATGAAGCTAAGAAAATAAGAAAGGTGGCAGCTAAGTCGCTGAGGAACTTTTTGTTGGCTTTGCAAGCCTTTTTTTCTGGAAATTATCTTCGCGCTGTCTTCCCCTCACGGGCTCAGCGTAAATTAAAAGGGAAACAAAACAAAACAAAACAAACAAACAAACAAACAAAACGCTTTCCTTCGTTTAAAAGACCGTATTGGTTTAAAGCAGACAAGAGATGTCACGATTTCATGTGGTACCGATTGATAGGCGAATTTTGGTCTTAATCTTTCTGTGAAAGTCTACGCACGTTTTCCATACAAAAAATGGCGAATTTTTGGCTGGTTTTTCGCAGAAAAAACCCACTGAAATCCGTTAAGCAGGCAAAAAAACGAAGGTAAGATATTGAATTTTATTTTTTTCTAAGCTTGCAAGCGGGCGGAATCCGCCAAATCCTGCAATCTGATTGGTGCCGAGAGCGGACGGTTTTTTACGATCTTGCCCGCTAACCCGGGTGGAATCGTTGGCAGCTTTATTCACAAGTTTGTTTGTTGTTTGTGAATGAGCAAAACCGGTAATTTTTAACCATTTTTCTTATAAAACTTGCGCTATTATTAGCATTAGCTAGGGAAAAGTGAATTTTGTTATTCAGACAAGACATCTGAAAGGAGAATCAATTAAGTGAGCCAGGAAAAGCGCCAAAGTAAAACAAAACAGGCGGCTCGTGAAGTCCCTTCATTAGCTTTATAACCTACGCTGTAAGTACTGCAATCTTGCTCTTATGCACCGTTTATTCGACATTTTTCCTCTGTGTGTAGGTTTGTTTTCCAGTTTTGCTGTCTGAATCTAGATTGTGACGCTTTTCATTGAATTTGCCGTGCTAGTTTTTTTCTTTTCAGAAAAGGTTGTTGTCAACGATTGCATATAGCTTCCAATCTTGAATAAACAACAAGATCAACTTTTCCAGCAGTCAGTTATCACCGTTTTTGTTTCTTTGTTTAATATATAATTGTTTAGTTACCCACATCGCCTTCTTTTATTCGAATTCACTTCAAAATCCTAAGATGTGTAATTAGCTCTTTTTATAAAGCCTCTGTGCAGTTTTTATCCCGCTCGATCGAATTAGTCTCAAAGTAATATTCAGCCGAAGAAAATCTTTGTTGTATTTTCTTTCCTGTGGCTTTTAAGTTCGTCAATTCTTTTATCCTTGTTTGACACTCAGATAATGAATTGTCTAGCAAGACACAAAAACTTTTCTTTATTCTTAAAGAGAGCAGTAAGTGCCATAATATATTAAAATTAGCGAGCTAAAAATCATGATGTTTTGTTTTGGTTTTCAATCGATCGCGCGCTTCATCAACACGAACGCGTCCTACTTTAACGCACATAGGCTGGAGAGTGAAGGAAAATTTTCCTGAAACTTTTAAACCTCAGTTGGAAAAAAGTAAAAATGTTATTCACCGGCCTAGGTCGGTCTGTATTGGGAGAAACTGTGCCCTCGGTCTGAGTATACTCACTTACTGAAGACCTCGGGCACAGTTTCTCCCACTGACGGACCTCCCAGCCGGTAAATAACGTATATATACAGCCTCCTCCTCAGGCGCTTCGTTTTTCGCATGGCAGAGGCGAGCGCGAAACGAGTGACTGGTGATGAACCGCAAGGGACCATGGGAAGGGTACAGACGGCAGGCGAAGCGCCTGCCAGATCTTGTGTCGTTTTCTTGGCAAAAAAGTCGTTTTCTTGGCACGGCCCAATTTTTGGTCTTTTTAAGTCTTGGAAGCGATCAATTTTAGTAGCATATTGTTGTAAACATTGTAAACTTTGAGTAGACAGGTGAATTGCTCAAAATTTCCAAAACCTGAGGTAGAAATAATCGACAGGCTGCAAAGGAGTCGCATTCAGCTGGATTCTTACGAATCGAAGACCTCTAACAAAATATTTGATGACTTGACGGTATCGGGTAAGTCTTATAGTTTAGTATTTAATTTGTCGTTTTATTGCAGAATCCGGATTAGTAAAGTACAGCGCCGGCGACTATGTTTCTATTTTTCGCTCTTTTAGGCCAAATCCACCGAACAACGAGCAAGTAACCTTGTGAATTAAAAGAAGTGCAAGGCCTAGCTAGATTGTGCAAGGTCAGGAGTTGATTATCAAGACCACATTATGTCCTTCCACCAAGATTTAAGTCTGCGACGTTACTAACTATGAAACCAGGGACAGATGGATATATTTCAGTTGATGCTTTTGACAAAATAAATAAAGATGCATAACTTGAATTGTTGAAGCTTACAATTACCTAACTCTCAGTATAAGATCCCTAGATTCTCGAGAGATAAGTAATGAACTTTATTTTCGGATCAGAGAAGGGGTTGAAGAGAAGGAAGGTGCCAGCATTGATCAATCAATTATTTTGGACTACCTCTGTCAATCTTGATGAGGGAAACTAAAATCTACAGCTATAAAGGCAGTCTTTTCTAGCTTAATTTTTTTAGTATTTTTAATTATTATATAAACACCAATGAAGTACCAGGTGAGCTTTCGCGTGAAATATGATATCTTCACACTTCAAAATAACATGTTATCTTACATAATAAATCGCGCCTTTCACACCAAAAAAATATTAAAGTGAAATGGTTTGGTATTTCATTGGTGTTTATATAATAAATAGAACATTACATGGCCGCTTGGAGACACAAATTTCTCTTCTAGTGTTGAAAAAATATTTCACTCGTTCGCTGCGCCCACTCATGAAATATGTTTCAACACTCAAAAAAAAATTTTGTATCTCCGCGCAGCCATGTAATATGCTCTATATATTGTACAATAATTAATGCTAAAATATATTTATTGATTTTATCTTTTGTAAGAGATTTTGTTATTGCTATCATTAGTTTTAACTTTATTTCATTTCATTTATGGGTGTAAATGTTCATATTCCTTGCGATTCGATTCGATTTCGATTATTGCCTTTCGATTTCGATTCGATTACGTAAATGTTTCTTAATTCTTATAACATAACGCGCAATGTAAACAGCATGCAATCCTAAACCCTCAATTTAACAATAGTAACAGAGACAGGAGGATTTAAAGTCGCTTGGTTCGTCGCCATGTTTGGAAACCTGACAAAGAGTGTGTTGCACATGGTTAATTGCCTTATTTGGAAATTCTCAAGGGGAGGTTGAAGGACAGCATTTTTGCCAGGCAACTCAAAATGGCGCTCGAACTGCTATCGTCTTTGCTCGTCAATTAAAAACACTCATTAAAGAGTTCTGGATTCTTATTTTAGACCATAATAACTCACTGAGGGCACCCTGGAAAAGGTGTGCAAAAATTGAACCAAAATTGAAATGCGGAAGCAAAGAATCCTGAATTGAACTGAACGGTCATAATCACGATTAATCGAGCATTTGATTAATTGTTACACTACTAGTTTTATTTAGCTAGATGTCTGGCATGATGGCACCCCTATTGCAAGACTAAAAATGTTTGAATAAAGGTTAAATAAAGTATATAGTTCAGTTAAAACACTATGATTCAATGACCACACTACTACATCTCATTCAAACTCCAGGTCTGTAGTCTCAATGTAACTTTATTGGGACCCACACATGTAAAAGAAGGGGAGCAGGCTTAACCCTTTTTTGACAGAAGTCAGTTCAATGACAACATGCCCATTCAATAATCTCAGTAGCCCATGTACAACAATTTTTTTTCTGAGGGGAAGGGGCAACTGTACACATGCTTTTATCACAGTATTAGTTCAAAAAACACACATCAACCCAATTTCCATTGTCCAAAATCAAGGAATTCTAGGAGCAAAGTATTTTATTACTTTGGGCGAGACAGCTAGATCGAGTTTAAGTTGGATTAGGGGTGCAGGTGCAGGTTTTCTCTTTTGCTGACCATAGTTCAATGACCTGACCACATCTCAGTTCAATAATCTTGGCAGAAGTTCATAAAACACGCATCAATTCAATGTCCAGTGACACTAATTTAAGGACTAGGAGCAATATTTTGTATTTCTCTGGGTGAGGTGAAAGCAGTGGAAAGTGGCGAGGGTTTTGCATGGCTGAGCTTCTAGTCCGTACATAAAACAGCTGGCATTTTTCATTGCTTGACACTGTTAATAGACCTGACATTAGCCTACTAATAGTGTAGTGTAGTGTTTTTTACTGCATATTCTTCCAGTTTGTCCAGGGGCCTGTTTTTACTGTTCTTTCCATTCAATGCTTGTATCTTGCTTATAATTTTGCAGTTAAAATTTGTACGAAGGGGGTTGGGGGTTAGTAGTTATGCAGAACCATCTATACTTATCTTAACATTTTTTGCATTTCAAGGTAATTCTGTGTCCATTGATAATTATTAGCTGATCTTGTATTCCTCTGCAACTCCAAAGCAGGTCAAAAACTACCCCTTCAGAAGACTTTTGAGGGGAATTTTATGCTACCACAGGTTTGCCAAGGAACCGTGTATAAGCAATCACAGGAACAACAATGTTGAGTCTGGGTAGAATGATCCCAAGAACTTCATAATACTCAGTCTTTCCTACCACCAGTTGGCACTGGTACAATGCAATCATCATTCTCTAAAATGGCATTCACAGCATCTTGTTTGCCATGAAATTTGAAATATTCAAACACAATTACTTTTTTAAAAAAAGTGTCTAGGACAACGTCTCCTGTCTGGCCAAATGGTAGTTACGATGGTATCTCATCAACTACATCACCCTCTTCAATCAGGGTAACAAAATTGTCTATCAAATTAAAACCAAAGTCACCAATAATTTATTTGTTAAGACACAAATGATGTGTTATAAAAGAGCATGGCAAAACCCAATATTGGTCTTCTGTGTAATATCACAAAAACAAATAAAAAACAATACAGACAATAAGTATTTGCTGCACATTCGACACAGCTTCATCATAAAATGAGGTATATAAATAAAAAGTAAGTAGAATTTATTTACACCGGGCTGTGCATTCAGTGACAAGTCGATCTAGTACCCAGTGAGGCAATCGAACAGTAAAAAAAACCTAGACCTAGTTTTGAGGCTGTTTTTCCTGTACATAAGCTTACATTGTCGAGCAAATGATACACAATGCGAAATCCTGAGACAAAAATTTAACAGATTTAAAAAATATTTTATCATCTATTTAATAACATAACTTAGAGGTCTTGGGACTAGACTGGTTTGTTGCCTTTTCGAGTACTCAAGATACAGCGTGTAGCGAATAGTATTTTAAAGCCGGCTTTACAAAATATTTGGCTTCATTTGGCTGTTGCAACAATTCTCAGCTCGCCATTTTTCACTTCGACAGAAGAGATCGTTTCATCACTCGGAACCTTAACAGAAACGACTACTAACTTACTAACTTACTAATTTTCCTGACCGGCTGTTACCTTGGCGTGCGGCAGTTTCATTAAATTAAAGGCAGTACTGTCCCGTCCGCGGCTAGTAGTTTTTCGATTTAAGTTCGGTAGTATTAAAACATTATGTAGTTCGGTAGTAAACATTATGATGCTTGAGTCCAATGTGTGGGGAGAAAACAGCTTCCTCTTCATACACACGACGTGGATAGGCAATGATTTGCTCAAAATTCGCAAAATGAACAGGGCTGAACTTATTTTAAAAACTGCATATTCGTCCGCCATTGCTCTTGCCGCCATCTTGAAAAGATCTGCCAGACGTCTCGCCCGTTGTCTCCTTCCCGCCTTCCTTTGCGCGCAAATTTTCATCAAAAGAGAGACGTGTGGGTACGAGGCAGGTATATATATATATATTTTGATTTAGAGAAAGTTGAGTGTTATGGAGTGCTTTGATAGGGAACTGATGTTGCTTAAGTCCTTAAGTCCTGCCCGATAACAACAGTATTTCGTAAATGAAAATTCTTCTTCTCGTAGAAACTTGGAGCTTTTCAAGTGTTTATTTTTGGTCCTCTACTATTTCTCGTTAATATAAATGACTTACCAAATTGCTCAGAATTTACTACCCTATGTTTAATGCCGGCGATGCCCAAATCTTTGCCTCTGGTACAATGACGGAGTTGTTCTTGCTAATAATATTTAAATTCTATTGTAGAAAACCCTTTGTGACTGGCCCACAGTTAGGGGCCTTCGACATACCTTATTACAAGAAATTTTTGTGAAGTTAAGTGATTCAAAATATAAGATTTTCGCAAAATCGCTAAATAAAAGTGTCGCGAAACACGCCCACATCAAAATCGCGAAATAATCGCGAAAACTTCACGTAATAAGGTATTCACTTTTCCCCCGCTTAACGTCAGCTGGACTTGTGTTGGGGGGGAGGGGGCGGGGGAGGGGGGGGATAAGGTAGTAGACGTTAGTGCGGGGCCAGGCGGTGTGCGTCACCAGATTCGACCAATCAGAATGCGTCATTTGTAGAGTGATTTTCGCGCTTTGAAAGAGCCGTTTTCAGAAGTATATGTGGTGAAATTTTTGCTTTATTCCAAGGTAATTTCGACACTATTCCGCTATAGAAAGTCGTTGGAAAACTTGATATCAGTTGCGTTAGTTTTAAATATTTTGCTTTCTTGAGCGTTTGTGACAAGTTTCAATTGCTCGGTCATGTCCAAGCACAGGTAGCCCAAGCTCACTATGAGAGCCATAAACAACATTATCCTACTTAGCTAATTAATTATTCATACAGCAAGAAAATTATAAGACGTTGTATGGAGAAATGTTCTTTGCTCACTAAATTAGCAAAATGTACATTGAATATCGCTTTAAAGCTTACCTTTAGCCTCTTCTTGTCAAGCATCGCGTGTGATAGTGACATGTAATAACAAAACATGTCGCTTGTTAATGTTTTGAATCGACAGTTTTGCCGGCTAGTCTAGTTCAAATCAAATAAAAGAGTGAAACGGTTTCAACGGCTTTACTTGCTGCAAAGAGCTACGAATACGATTATTCTTTATGATGCTTTCCAAGCTAAAGCGCTTAACTGAAAATTCGGTGGACGATTATTTTATGCCTAAAAGATTCTGTCCCCAAACTTGCTACTTACTGCCACTTGTTGAAAAAGGGAAGAAAAATAGCTAACAACTGTTTACAGCCGTAGCAATTCTTATTGAACATTTTTTTCTAAATCATACATAAAAAACCATTGTCAAACGCTTTTTAAAAAGAAGAGTAGAGATCAACCAAATGGAACAACTCGACATGTTTTGATATTACATGTCACTATCACACGCGATGCTTGACTTTCGCGACTCCGGAGTGCAATGTGAGAAGTGAAAAATCAGTTACTGTGCCCGGTAGGCTAAATGCTCCAATTGTCCTTTGACGGCTGAACAATTTGACCCTGCCAGCCCGCGTCGGTTTGAAATTGTCGACTTGACGGTTGGAGTCCGTTGCGGGTCTGCTCCCGACTCACCTAACCTCGGCCGTGTATTGCCCACTTCGTTGGCGATTTAGGACCTTCGAAATGGGAATTTTGGCGATGTGAATGATGGAAAATGTGCGTTATTTATCAGGACATCTGTTTTTGTGCGGAATTGTCTCCATGTCGCAAATGTCACGGAATTTATCGCCGCCGAGGGCGGAGCCGGTCAAGAGAGGTTTGCCAACCTTCTCTTCTCTTCTCTCTGCTGTCATCTGGGTGAAAAACTGTCGCTCAAAAAAAGGCCTTAAACAGTGCCTTGGAGGTCTGAAATGCAGTCAGAATACAAAGAAAAACAAGAAGACGCTAAAGGTAAGCTTCAAAGCGATATTCAATGTACATTTTGCTAATTTAGTGAGCAAAGAACATTTCTTCATACAACGTCTTATTATTTTTCTTGCTGTATGAATAATTAATTAGCTAAATAGGATAATGTTGTCCATGGCTCTCATAGTGAGCTTGGGCTACCTGTGGCTAAACGAGAAAAAAACAAAGGAGGCATTTTTTTTCCGTTGGAAGAAAACTTTGTAGCGGCGATGACGAAATGAGAAATGCTAGCGGCCACCAATGCAAGGTGAAAATAAGCAGCAGTGAGAAAAAATGAACGAGAACACGTACGACATCTCCTCCAAAAAACGTGTAACAAAGAATGTGCAAAAAAAAGTGTTCTGCACGTGCAAAGTTGCTTTTTTGCTAATTAGACCTATTGATGTTTTTCACCGTTCTCCGGCGTTGCCTTTGCCGCTTAGCATTCACCATTCTATATATTTTGTTTGAACAAACTTTAAATATTATAGAGAACTTCGCTTTTAGCCCTGGCTAAATCTATTTAGTATATACTAAAACAGTGGATAGTGTTTTTCGCGCGCTCTGATTGGCTACTCAATCAGTCACTATCCTGCTCTATTCACTGATTCACCTCCAGTTCCTCCGAGCGAGCGACGCCAAACTCGCGTAAGTTGCGAGCAAAATGCCTTCCCGGTTTGCTGCTGTAACAAACAAAGAAATTTCTCAACTAATCAAGCAAGCTGTTCCTGAAATACACGAAGAAGGTGACGAAGTTCGGTTTGGAAGTTTTAACAGGTAAAGCTTTGTCTTTTTGACTTGAATTTATTATAAAACCGGTGAAAAAGTTCTTTTGTTTACAAATGCAAATTAAGCTTAAGTCTTGCTTTACTTTATTTAGTTGACTTTTTCATAAATAAGCTTAAAACTAAATTTAATAATCTTTTTTACATAATGATTTAAAATACAAACAGAATTTACGACTCCTTTTTAAAAACAATTCCCCGCAAGAGCTGAACAAATGCCTTCAAAAGTTTTATTTGTTGGCAAGAAAAAGCGACGACCACGGCCGTTCGGTCATTGCTTGCCAAAGTTGTAGTCTTTGGCAACAGTAAATGAGTTTAAAATCATCATTTTCTTTGCTCAATTATACTAAAACAATTATTCACCTCAGTGTCGGTGGGGTAGATATTTACCCCGTCACTTCGCGGCCTCGGCAAATGTCCACCACCAGCCACCTCCACTTCGGTGAATAATTGTTATATATTACAACTATAATCTTAGGAATCTTGAAACTGATCTAGCACTTCAAAGGCCAAACATTAAATTACCTCAAACACAGTTTTAAGTAAAGTGGTGCAATGCTCTGGAACAATCTCTCTTACGAGGCAAAAACAACACAATCGATTTCCTAATTTAAAAGCCAACCAGCTCATTTGCCTTCTGCTGGATCGCCCTGATTCCTTACTTTGTGTATGTTAATATTTTAAAACTTACATCAATTATTCTCAAAGAATGCCGCGACACATCCGGGACCTTCTTACCAAAGCTCCAGATTTGAAAAACTTCCTTCTGACAAAGGAGCCAAAATGCAAAGAAAACGAGCGGAGATGGCGAAACAAGTTTGCTTTTTCAGAAGAGATGTCGAATCATTTAACACCATCGTCACTTCCCTTGGACTTGGATAACTACTACCGAGTCGGGATCTAAAATTCGTTTTTTTCAGTCGTCGTTTTCAGAATGGGAAAAACACTTTATTGATATCAGGATAGGTTTCCTCTTTTAACCCCTGGACGTACAAGGAGGGGGGATGGAGGTGATTGCCACCCCCCTAAGGTTTTTCTGATTATTTTTCTTAGACGATGAAACATCAGGACCTGAAGTTTTCTTTAGGTCCACCCCCCCCCCCCCCCCGGCCCCTTTGTACATCCGAGGGTTAAGCGCAAAAAATATGTATTCTCACTGTTACTACCTCATCATGTCTGGTGACGTCACGGACCTCCAGCAGCGTCACAACCCATTAAATATACCTCATGTTGTAGAGAAGATCAAAAGCAATCCACTGAAGGGAAAATCGTTTCGCAATAGACAAGACAAGACAATGTTTTATTTGGAGTCTTATACAGTCCTATGTATATCGACTTTATCTAAATAATTTAAAATCCTAACAGAAATTGAACACTAGTGGAACTATAATCAATGTTAACCTAAACAACTAATACTATGAATACTGCAACATATCAAAACCTTTGGGGAGGGGGGGGGGGGTCCTTCCACCCCCCCTTGTACCACGGTGGGTGTATAAATTTGCGTGTACGTCCGAGGGTTAACATTGGCTTAACATTACACTTTTAATTCCCATTATTATTACCATCATTGCATTTAATTTGTGACCTACAGCTGTATTTCTCATCATAACTGCTTTGGCCATGCGCACAATGTTGGTGACCACCTTTTTGTACAAATACAATCTAACGCTGCATCTACCTTTACAGCTTCGCTAAACTGCCATTTTTGAAACGTTATTTTCTGCACGGTTGCTATGCAATCAATTTACATTGCAGAAAATACATAGTTTTTGCAGAAATCTTTGATCTGAAGATATTACTTAGTTGCCTCGGTTACAAGATATCACCCAGCAGTACAAGATCTTTAAAAGGCATTGATGGCAAGCTGGAGTCTAATAGAAAATCGGCCTCTGCTGAAAACAACTTTTAAAAGACCTTCGATCATATCTTACAAAAGAGGTAAGTCTCTAAAAGACATGCTTGTAAGAGCAAAAATGTAACTTGAAGGCAGTTGATAATGCGGCGTAACAAAAAATACCACAATGGGAGTCCGTGCAGGTCTGCCTTTGACTTTCTTTCAATGTCAGACTATCGTACACTTCTACACTACACTACACTTCTTCTAAGTGTAGAACTAAGTAAAGAATGAAAAACTGGGTTCATGACCAGGGGACTAGTGTGACAATATTCTGACTTTGTATTTAGACTATTCACTACTTCCACACCTCTGAGAAGTGTGGAACTAAGTTAAGAACTGTAGAAACTCTGGATTTTATGGTCAGGGCTGGACATGGCTCATCTCCTGCCCCAAAGCGTTCCTTTTTTTTCTGAGGCCAATGCACAAGCTTAGCATTGAATGGACAAACAGGGGCGATCCCCTGTTCTACGGGTAGGCTCTTCCATTATTTTCGCAGTATCTTCGAAACGCACCCAAAGAACAGAGTAAACATCACACAACAATCTTCGTAAAACGATTACCAAACAGCTTCGAACCCGAGGCTCCACGCACACACCAAAAAGGAATAACCTCAGGCTCGATAAAAGCACGATCTGTTGCGCACAATGAAGGCTCCATAAACGCACGATCTTAAGTTATACATACGGGTCCCACAATAAAGGCTTAGGCTCTGTGAAGGCTCTTTAAAAGCAAGACAAAGGCACGATCTATACTCGATGGCATGTTTATCGACTTGATCTTACGCATGATTATCGTGCAAGCACGGTGTACGATGGCAAATGTTGTTTTATCTTTTTTATTACGGCTGTGATCACAAAAACCGTACACTTACTAATAGTCCTTTATTAAGCAATTATGACCACTTTTACGACTAACGGCCAAAAAACCCCCACTTTCCTGACCACGAGAAGCGTTCAGGGTGTCCACTCTTTTTATTAGTTGTCCGTGCACGCGATTCAAATCCTGAAATTTTCCAGCTACCGTGTGGCAAGAAATTCTTGCGGGAGTTTATTTTTGCGGATTGGCTATTTGTTTGTGTTTTGCGAGAACTAATTTTTGCGATTAGAACAGATTGGTTTTTTCTTGCTGGGAAATAATTTTTGAGATTTCAGAAAGTACTCAGTCCCCTGATTGATAATATTTTCGTTTTGTTAAGTACGTGCAACACAAATATATATTTTCAAACGGTACTACGGTATGCGCACCCTATGTAAAACCAGTATTTTATTGTATACCGCTTAGTTTGTTTCTGAACGTAACAGATAAGTTTTAGTTGAACAGACACGATTTCTTAGTAATGTATTTTTGTCCAGCGAATTTAAGTTAGAGAATATTTACTCTGGAGTAAATTTTTGCAGGAAAAATGTTTGCGGGTTATTTTTAGTTGCCGGAACTTATTTGTGCGGATCGCTGGAAAAATCGCAAAAATTAGAGCCCGCAAAAATTTCGTACCACACGGTAATCACAAAAAAAGGAAAAACTTGCAGGTGCTCTTAAATTTAACTCTATTATATCATAATGGTCACAATTATCATTTCGCGTTGCTTAATTAAGCTCGAGCCCGAAATTTCTCCCTTTAAACAAAGAAGCGTTGCTATATCCCTACCTTGAAAATTGCGTTTTTATGTCTTCCTGGAGGATACGAGATTCTGCAAATCCTCCTACAAGGAGCATCATGTTGACTTTGGAAAGCTCTGATAAATTGAGAAGACCATTCAGATGCTCTTTCATGGTTTCAAGGACGGGTTCAAACAGTTTCAGCATAACACTGGGACTCAAACACAGATATTCATCGTTGAGTATTTTTACTTCTCCTGATTTGAAGCGCTTCAAAGAAGAGGAACGAAAATCGTTGATGGAAGAAATGAAGCTAGCTGGAAGACGAATCCTTGTTTCTTTTCTATCCAGAGCTCGTGTCCCTCTTTTCTTCACCTCAAAATCATTCATTAACTTTAGCCAATCACCCGGAAACTGTACGCGATAATCACGTAACTTGGGAGCACCAAAAACCTCATCCAGGAGAATTTGAAACTGCCAATTCACTTTCATCCCACCATAAGGTCCACCAGTTACTTTGTAAATTTCTTTTAAGGCACCGTTACCCTGCCTTTCATGTACTGTAACGTCAAAAGTGCCACCTTCAAAGAAAAAGTAGTTCGGTTGTGCTTGTTGTAAGTTGTTGTTGTTGTTTTTCTTTTAGGTTAAAAGCCGTTCGTCGCATCTCAACAGCTGAAGCCCCTTTTTGTGCTACGCTGCCTGAGCTTTGTTTACTCAGAGAAACGACACAATGATGCAATGGGTCTTTCATCAAACTTTAAATGCAATGCTACATGAAGGAACATAGTATAGTTTCCCAGATTATATTTTCACTTTATGTAGTCAAAATGGCGGTAAGATTGAACTTTTCTCAATTTGATCGGAGATGCATCTTAAGAGCGCCTGTCTGTAAAAATCAGACAAATTCAAAATTTCGCGGCAAGGGTGGAAAATTCGATTTCTTTCATATTTTAATGTTACATAGGCTAGGGTATAACTAAAATCACTGTATAGTTCTTTCGGTGAAATATCCTTTTATTTCAGAGATAAATGCAAATAAGCAAAATCCGTTAAAATCGTCATTTGAGGCGCTCAATTATTACATGGGTTTGAAAGCCTTGCGTGCAAAAACCGATTACTCTACCGTCTTTAAAACATCACAGCCTTCTTTTACAACTTCTAAATATCTGTTAAAATGATTTGGGGAGATAGTGCTCTGTTCTTTGTATACAATATAATTTAATTTTGAAGGCATACAATTTACTTCAGTAAAAGTAATGCGTGAAAAAACATAATTTTCACCATGTGCGAAACATTCAAATCGATTGAGCTGCTGGTCGTTGAATTATAGACGGATGGTCTACATATTCCTGTAAAAATTTCTTTGGGCAAATGATTAATAGCGACGCGAGAGCTTTACAAAATCTGTTAAAAATGCAGATATTTGACCTTCCATGGCCGAACTTTGAAGTTGCGTTAAACATTGCTTAGAATGTAGTAGCTGAAAATATTACCGCGCAGATACTACATCTGACTGCTACAACAGAATGACACAGAAATGCCGGTGCTCACATCTTGAATTGCAGGCAGCCGTTTGTAAGTCACGCAATCAAATTTAGCGGGGTGGAGAAGGGTGAAGTAGCAAACAGCCACAACGAGAACAACAGCAATAATTAAGGCTGATCACTATACTGGATAATGTTTCGTGCAGACACAAAAACCTATCCGGTAAAGTATGAACACCTATCCGGTATGTGACTCTCCTGTTTAGAGATCGGCGCGTCGCAGCTTTGCGTTTCTCCCGGGGGTGGGGGGGGGGGGGGTACTGCCTTATAAGAGGCTAATGGGGATGTGCCGCTGGATGGGGTTGAATTTTTACGACTGGGTTGACCATAGTGGGGTCGCATTTTCAATAGAGTTACTAGAATGGGGTCACACATTTTCAGATTTTTGGGGGTAAGACTGTTCGTCACATTTACGGTTAGCAAAAGTACCAGAATGTTTTTACT
Organism: Porites rus; assembly: GCA_964035705.1. NCBI lineage: Eukaryota > Metazoa > Cnidaria > Anthozoa > Scleractinia > Poritidae > Porites > Porites rus. Next base: position 7,102,004 of record OZ038004.1, on the reverse strand, counting down.
GCAGACGGAAAGTAAAGTGGTCTCATTCAATCTAAAAAAATGGGTAAATTCATGAAAATAGAAAGTGAAAGTGAAACTTGGGATGGCGAAAATTACATATTTGCCCAAAGTGACTAAGATGGGGTCTATAATTGGCCACAATGGGGTAGGGGCTCTGAGAGGCCAGCGGCACATACCCGGCAAAAATTGACCCAAGTAACCCCCCGGGGCTTTTTCGGACCGAAATCACCCTTCTTTGTGTGAACAGAAGCCTATCGGGTATGCTTTCTTATTGTGCCGGCACAAAAGCTCTCCGGTATAGGAGTGAATGAAGATAATCTATAGCTTAAGATAGTGATACCCTTAGACACGGTGTTTCCCTGCTAAGATCCAAATACTGGTCATTTTGTTTATTCACAATTTTGGTCGTCAGCTCCTAGACTGGGTGACTTTATTAAACGGTATCAGGACCGTTATCAGTGCCATAACCTGCCGATAGAAGCCGTACTTGGAGTTGTTAAAGAATTTAGTACAACTCTGCAGCTGCAATTCTGTAGAACAAACTCTAACGTAAGCATGCATGCAGTCACAGTCTAGGGACCTCTGACATAAAGGTCATTTCCCAACTCTTCTCTTAGAATCATAGTAATGGTGGTGTTACGAGACAGCTCTTTAAAACTTCTTTATATTTTGCAAGCTATGTAACTACCGTATTTCCTCGAACAAGCGCCCCAGCTCGGCTAAAAGGAGAGGTGCTTATACTGGAAGGAGGGCGCTTAATAAGGGAGGCACTTGTTAACTTTTCCTTTCAACAAACGGTATTTCTATTTTTTTTGTATATAAAGGCATCTTAACGCGTTTGGTGGTCTGTCCTGTGCGTTCTTTTAACTCTTTTTGATTTAACCTATTACGTATCTGTGTACCGTATTTCCTCGGTAAGGGGGTACTTCCAGAAAAATTGGGCGGGGTCGTGCGGCACGCCTCCTGAACCCTTACCCTATTTCAGACCAAAATCTGAGATTTTTCCTACCCTATTTCAGACCTGATCCTTAAATCAATACCCTATTTCAGACCTGCCTTATAATCTGTTCCCTAGGTCAGATCAATGTTAAAGGCAATGTTGATACGCTTTGATTAAGTGGGATACAAAACTGTACTGTTACGGAACGTACCCGGTTGGCCTAAAACCCAAAGGGAAACGGTCTTATCGCCTAAATATATAGATTTAGCCAGGGCTAAAAGCGAAGCTCCCGTTAACAAATTCATAATTTAAATCAAACAATAAACCTGTAATCCACAGATAGGGCACATTCATGTGACTTTTGAGGCAAATTAAGGCTAAGTGATTTTAGAGAAAAATAATTTGACAGTCCAAGAGTGAAACAAATTTTACATCGCGTTAATAGTCTTATTTGTACACCCAAAAATAGTAATCATGTTCGATTACAGTAGATTAGGCCTGGAAAACAAATAGACCTATTCGTGTATTGTATTTGCATTTAAGCAATAGAAAACGTTTTCCGTGTTTGCATAGCCTGATATAAACACGAGAGGGGTTGGGAGAATTCGAGACAGTTATGCAAACCCGAGACGAAGTCGAGGGTTTGCATAACCGTCGAGAATTCTTTCCCTAGAAAAAAAACGCAAAACTCTTTGTATGGCACTGATTAAAAGAGAAATTCTTACTAGTCGCAAAATCTTGTCCACGAAGTCTTGCACGCGTAATGAGTTCTTGTTTTGCAAAAAGATGCTTTGCAAAATACGGAGTTTTCTCGCTTAAAATGTCAGCTTAAGCGAAGAAAAATTGACTCACCTTCTTTGTAACGATTTTCCATGTTTCAGCCGACGAAGGAATGGGTAAATAAAGTAAACTTGTCGAGTTTTGAACTCGAAAACTTTTTCAAATTTAGTGCTTGCGTGATTAGCGCGCGAAAAGCCAAACAACTTGACGCCACAACCATGTTTACATACTCTCATGCAAACACTGCTCTCGGCCAATCAGAGCGCGCGTACTATCTTAGTTATTTTATAATAGCTGTTGCATCATAATGTGGCATTCACCAGTCTCTCCAACAATGCTCCGTTAGAGAGACTATGGATAATTGGACAACCCCGAAATATAATTTTAAGAACCACACGAGCCACGATAGTCCTTGGTGGCAGCTAATTGACACGTTGCATTCATCTGTCTAAAAGGGAGGCCAAAATAAAAAACCAGGCCGGATTTTTTGTGTTAGACAAGTTTAGTTTACAAGTAAATCTTGGCGACGAATCTGGTGGCGTGTAAACCAGCCTTTTAAACACACTTTTTCTCAACACGTCTCCGGTAAACAGTACTATGAGGCCCTTTTTTATCATACAGACCTTGGACAGAATTTGTTCTTTTTTTGCCCTATCATTCTGCAGTTTTTCACAATTTTGTAAGACAATTTGCACTCATTCAATATCCACGACGTCAAAGCAAGCGCTTCCTTTGCAAAACAAATTATAGCATTGAATTATCAAACGTTTTCATGAAAAAAATTCCATAATGCGGGACTTTTCCGTTAGAAAAATCTGGTCCTATCACCTTTTCGGTGTATGTGGTTTTGTTATGTGTAATCTTTAAAAGCGAGTGATATTTACGCGCGGCGTTTTGAGTATTCCTGTATGCGATGTTTATGTTCGACTGCAAACAACCGGTGCAGCGATAAAAATTGTGGGAGGGACTACTAACAATCAATAAAATAAATATAATTCGGTGAAACATGTACAGAGACAATAATTTTCATTCACGAAGAGAAGTATTGAGAGTAAAGTGTCTCTGAAAATCATGAGTCAGGTAAGCATAAACTTGTTTATGTTTTACGCCGGCTTCCCGGTGTTTGCTGTTTTTCAAGATGAACTCGAGGCAAGAAAATCGCTCAGAGCTTTCTGTTTATAGCCAAAATCATAACTAAATAATCTTCGGAACCTTTTCTTTGAATTTGCGATCAAAAAATGTCTAAAGGCTTTTTAAACCTGATACTATTGTTGGTTAGATCATCGCTCGTGTATAAACTTAAGCCGCATAAACCATACGCTCGACTTCAGGAAACCGAAAAAAAAAAAACACATCAAAGACAATAATTGCTCCGGCTTACCAGTCGAGATGCTGCTTCTGAAGGTCATCAAGTGTTCCAGAATCGCTGGAGACTTTTCAACCCTCTTACGCCTCAAGCAAGGGCAAGTGAGGAAGCTCATTCTTGAAAACGATGCCATCCGAAATCGGATTTCCAATGACTTTCACAACCGGTGCATTTGTCAACATAAAGCGCAATAAACAAACCAGCCATGAATTACAGAACAATCTTGCTAGCAGCTGTATTTCATTTTGTACACCAAGTAGAAAACGACAGTTTAAAACATCACAAGATGACACAAAACTCTGTCAGCTCCAGCTATCAGTAAGCAAGTTTCCAGACGCTGCATAAATTTTCCGCATGAACTCACCTGTCAAATTTTGACCAATCAGAACATAAAAGTTGGACGTAGAGCGTGATCAACGCGTGACAGTGAGAAAAGTCAAGAGCGATTGCCTAACCTGCATGTAAAAGCGGGTTGAATTTTCGCGTCCGAAGTCAGTTCGAAATCAAAATTTTAAAATGGACTCATAAACACGACTTATTTCATATGCATTTTAAAAAAATTGAACTAGAGCCTGCGATCATGTGAAAAGTAGCAACTTGTCAGCGGATACCTTCAAAAAAACACTCGAACTCAGTGGGTCGATACCTGAGCCCGCGATACGGTCAGGCGATACTGGTGAGCAGAAACGCTATTTTGACAGCTGTCAATAAATCAAAACATGGATGTACAATATCAGGTTGCAGGCTCCCAAATTAGCTAGAAAGTGTGAGGTTAAACATTGGTATGACTGTGGCGCGGACGGACGGAAGGTCGGATGGTCGGTGTAAGGTCACACGTGATTGCCGAACTTTGTAGGATGGATAGATTTTCTAACCTCTGGGGCTTCGAGTTGAGCACGTGATCAAATAAAATATCAGCGCAAAACTTTAAACACTACGTGAACTCAATGGATAGAAAAATGAGCCCGCGATACACTCAGGTGATGATGGTCAGCGTATACTCTAGTTTGACAGCTGTCAATTACCCTTAATTAGATTGGCGAATATTCGAATTAACAGACTACGAGTGTGAGTAAGGCATATCCGTCCGGCTTGTAGTAGAAAATGCCAGATCGTGTACCTCAGCGAACCTGAGCCCACGTTATTAGTTTTCTGATACTGGTCTGCACATGTCCTGTTTTGACAGCTGTCAATTGACCTTAATTTGGCTTGCCAATATAACTTTAAACGACTGTCAGCTAACTGACAGCCTTGCCCAGCGTAGTTTCGTTTTTATGCTGAATTGGCAAGTGTGACATATTATAACAGCTTATATGTAGGGGCAAAACGACTGGTCTTTCATCTGAGCCCGCGACATGGTCATGTGATAATTGTCAGCGGATGTCTGATTTTGACAGCTGTCAATCTAATCGTACTCATACGGATGGCTTAAATAACTGAAAGGCTAGTCAAGTTGTGCAAGATCTATTGTGACATTTCACATCGGCTTACATGAAATGTGTGTACGGACGGGCGTACGCTACGTCATAACCAAATTTTCTGGGGAGGATAGTTTACCAAATTTTCTTACCCATGGTGCTCCGCTCCGCGCGCGCTTCGCGCGCGCGAGGAGCTCCGCTATTATGAAGAAGTAGCTTCTTCTAAAAAAACATACCCAGACCAAACTGGTCGAAATTGATACCCTTTTTTAGACCAAAAAAGATAAAAAAAACCATACTCTTTGGCGCCGCACACACCTATATAGCCGATATAAGGGATTACCCCCCCCCCCCCCCTCCCGGGCCACAATCACTATACATTTGTGTAAAGTGTTTAATTGGACTTCGGTACTCTTGTTTATAACAACCACTGTTTTAACGAATAAAAGGCACATGTCTCGAAGAATCTGTACAGAAAACTTTCATAACCTTTTTATACAAAACAAGAACTGATTACGCTCACAAAAATTCGTGTACAACGGGTCGCAACTAGCAGCATATCCCTTTTGATTACCACCTGCAACAATGATTCTTGCTTTTTTTTCATTTTTGAAACCCTGTTCGCAAATGAGACACGCGTGTTGTTAGTGTAACCAATAACGTAACGTTCGCGAAATAAGATGACCCAACGAAGGATAGCTGTCAAAATAAAAGGAACAGCGGATTTTGTCGCCTGAAAAAAAGCTGTAGGCATCTTTCAAGTTTTGTTAATTACAAAATTTTCCAATTTTTTTGCAAAGGCCTAACTCTATTTTTTGTCGCAGTGCGAACAGGTTCAGTTTTTTGTCGATGTTTATTAGAACCTTATTATGTCGTAACTAACAACAGCGCTAGATTGTAGAGTGCCAGAGTGGTTAAAGTAGAAACTAGACTTTAGCAAAGATGAAGCAAGCAAGAAAGAAGAAAAAGGCCATTGGCACGATGACACCATTTTACTGCTAGGACCAGAATCCTCAGGGTTTCGCTTTCTTGTACAAATCAGGACTTTTGATCTTGCTGGGATTACTAAATTTAAAAAAAAATACATGAAAGGTAAAGTAAAGTAATGCCATCGTGCAAATGCGTAGTATTCGTTGATAAATCGGCTTTAAAAGACTCTTTAGTCGTGTATAAAGGGTTTCTAGGTGTGCCACATGTACTTTCAAGCACCACCAGTCCTCCCCCGTGAAAATGCACATGACAGTATTGCGTGACGAACGGCGTCGACATTATTGTGCCGTTGTCGCGCCGGTCAGATATATACTTTCTTGCAGTGTAAAGCATTGTTTAACAAACGGCTAAGCCGTCGAAGAAGATGCAATCGTGATAAAATTCGCCTAAACTGATCAAAGATAAGTATTCGACCTTTGAAGACGTCGAAAGTTGACGCGGTGTATCGGGTGTGAGGTGTATTAATTGCAGAGGTTACAAACCAGAGGTCAAGCGACGAACGACAAGAAAATCGTGCTAAAATGATCTTTGGACCGGTCCTTTACTGCTCATCATAAGGTAAAAACATTTCGAAACGGTTTTCTATCTGCTTATTTTAACTTAATGTGGGTTTAGACAAATGAAGGGACTAAATTTATGTCCCACTCGCAACTTCAAAATTGACCGCAGAAGGTCAAATATCTGCATTTTTAACAGATTTTGTAAAGCTCTCGCGTCGCTATTAATCACTTGCCCAAAGAACTTTTTACAGTAATCTGTAGACCATCCTTCTAAGATTCAACCACCAGCAGCTTCATCGATTTGAAGGTTTCGCACATGGTGAAAATTACGTTTTTTCACGCATTACTTTTACTGAAGTAAATTGTATGCCTTCGAAATTAAATCATATTGTATACAAAGAACAGGGCACTATCTCCCCAAATCATTTTAACAGATATTTAGAAGTTGTAAAAGAAGGCTGTGATGTTTCAAGGATGGTAGAGTGATCGGTTTTTGCACGCGAGGCTTTCAAACTCATATAATAATTGAGCGCCTCAAATGGCGATTTTAACGGATTTTGCTTATTTGCATTTATCTCTGAAATAAAAGGATATTTCACCCAAAAAAACATACAGTGATTTTAGTTATACCCTAGCCTATCTAACATTAAAATATGAAAGAAATCGACTTTTCCACCCTTGCCGCGATATGTTTGATTTTTATGGACAGGCGCTCTTAAATTTCAGTACCACTGTGTTCAAGTGACAGCCATTGATATACGACTCACTTACCACCAATATCGACGACCATATACTGCAAAAGAGGGAAACTTAGCGGCTTTTCCACAGATTCAATTTCCTCTTTTGATGCTGGGTCATGCAGTTTCCTCTCCATGCACAAAACAGCCGCGGCCTCAGGCTCTAAGGCAATCAACAACTGTTCTGGATTGTTAGGTGAGCCAATCCCAGCCTGTTAAAAGAAATCGAAAAGATAGAGATGTGTTAATAGCATGCCATGTACAGCCCAAAGAGATTCTTAATAGCAAAGATATTTCAATAAACTGTTACGATTGTTTTGTTTGTTTGTTCTTTTTGTTCTTTTTCTTTTCATGTGTACTTAAAAAAAAAAAGTAATTTCAAAAATCATTATAAAAAATCAAAACATATCAAACAAACATAAACAAAAACAAACAATGCCTAATTTATTCACTGCAGTACTCCAATATTTCAGTCTTTTAGGAGATTGGTACGGTATTTTCTAACCTCATAAGCTGCTTTTCTCATGAACTGCTTTGCTTTTGGATTCCAAATGGCAGGAACAGTTAAAACCCACTGAACATCTTCGACTTTAAAGCTATCATCTTCAGTCTTTTGTCGAATGACGTGGACAGCTTTGTCCTTAAGAAATTTGATGGAATGTGCAAACACCGTTATGGCCTGCAGGCCCTTTCCATTAGCAGCCTCTATCTCGGTATCTAGGTCAAGACTCTGTAAACGGAAAATGATGAGTTTAGCCCAATCGCAGGTGCTATAGGGGGTGGCATGCAGGGTAAGTACAAAACTTGCCTTAAGGTTCAATTGAATATTTCCATCGTGTTAGCATCGTCATTACCATTGCCATTTTTTTTTAAATAAGAAATAGAGATCGTTAAGAAAAAGACGACATGTTATTACCTTAAGTTGTCTATTTTCGTACTCATAAGAGAAAAATACTGCATTTAGGGATTGCTTCAAGAGCGTGTAAGTGTTCCAAAAGAAGACATTTGACTCCTGAGAAGAGGGTCTCTCTCAAAATATTGCTGATTTGGTTGAGGTCGTATAGAAGAAGGAAAGTGTATCAGAGAGGGTTAACCAACTAAAAGAAAGAGCTTAACGATACTGACATCTCTGTTTGAAGTCACCGAATCGCACGCAGGAGCCTCGTCAAAGGTGTTTGCAATTTGGTGGCAGTATGTTTTCAGGCATGGTTAGTACAAATTGGCACTTGCTTCTAATATATCTGCCATTGCAACTACCTCGCCGCATTTTTTTCATTGGAAAGACCTGTAAGTATGCAGGATGGCTACCACTTTATCTGGCTGATATACGAAGCAACTGGAGTCACAACACTCAAACTGAGTGTAGCAAGAATTTATTGCTGAAAATCACTCCATTAGCGGCAGTGATCAGGCATTTTCTCGCGTCATGTCTCAGCTGACACAACCCTGGAGCAATCTACGTAGCCGCCTCGAAGTCAAAGGGTGGGAGTGTTGGCATATCTCAAAGTCCAAGATCGCTAGATATATTGTTTCTAACTATTCACCTAAGAGACTCATAATTCTGAAAAAGATGCGTAGCTACTGACAGAAACTGACCACGTAACAACACAAGGAAGCTACATAGAAGAGAGTGAAATGTTATTAAGAAGACGTCAGGAAGCTAGTTGACTGTTTTATCCTTGTCTGTTTTATTGAGTAACCCTTTCGTCCTAGAAATGGAGTCTCTTGTTAACTTTGCTACTGGCGTATTACTGACTTCAAATGTTCCAGAGGGCCTTGTTAGCAGTAATGAAAAAGGTCGAGAACAGACGAAAAACTTTGAACACTAATACTGTAAATCTTTAGGATCCTGTTCCAAGCTTGAAGGTAAATACATTTACTTATTTTAATTAGTGCCATGTCCGAGAAAATGTTAAGGCTACAGGTGACAAGGTTATTATAGTATAACTCTGAAAAAGACCACTTTGGGCGATCACATCAGGGGCGGATCCAGGATTTTTTTTAAGAGGGGGTGCACTCGTCTCTTGCTCTTCTTCAACGCCAATAGGCCACGTGGTTTTTTTTTTTTTTTTTTTTTGCAGAATACCAGTTGTATTAGAAAACCGCAGGTCTTCTCAGGGGAGGGTGCGCACCCCCTGCACCCTCCCCCTAGATCCGCCCCTGCACATATTGCTGCTAACACGCAACCAATCAATTTGGAGGAAGCTTTGTGCTATGAGTTGTCCCCAATTTCATGCGCACTCGCACACCAAGATGGCAGTTTGTGAAAAAACTCATAAGAGTACTCTATTAACCACAACTGAGAAAGAGGTCAACGTCGTTAAACATTAAGTTAGTTACCATTTTTAAGCGATTTTTTTTTTAACAAAGAAATCGGAGGTAAATGGTGATTCAGGCTCATTAAACGCGTAGGGTTCCTTTAAAGCTGAGTCATGACGGGAAAAGTACTTCCTCTGTGCCAGCGCACAGCACCCAGACAAGATGTCAGCCACACTTTCTGAACTGGGGCCTTATTGCACAATATGCAGCTGCCCGTTTCGCCCTCCAAACTTGTGTGGGTCTTCTAATTGACATATAACCTGGTTGCTAAGAGTTGCTTGTACAATTCAGAAACACCCGCGATTCTGTGTTTGGCAGGGCTTCCACTCTGTCAGCAACCTTGGGCGATCATTCGCGTTCAGCGTCTCATACTGTAACCTAGTTTTAACTAGACTTGCTATCGCTCTTTCAGTAACAAGGGATACCTAAGAAAGGGCTTGAAAACCAAACCGAAACTCCTCCAGTAACGTGAATGGCTAAAATGTTAACTTGATGTCAAATATAATGTTTTTTGAGTATTGTTCTTGGCAGGTCTTTCATGGCAGAAGTGCTGCACAGTGTACTCATAACAGAAACCTGTCTAACGACTTTTACAGTAGCTATAGAGTGTTAAAATAGCGCAAAATGTTTGTAACCTCTAATTAATCGCATTGTCTTTTTTTCCAAAATGCTGTACAGCAGTCATTTGTTTACTCTTTTTCCGAGAAGCGGTCGATAATACTTTGTGTCATTTTTTCCTTTATGGTAACGTCGCTTTATCCTTTATGTTATACAAGTCTGGATTTTTGACGAAGTACTCAAGTGTCTGCTATAGCAAGAGAAAAAAACAAGTGAAATGCTGCGCTTGGGGGCAGGAAAGTGTCCGCCGATTTCCGTAATAGTGAGAGTCCGTAATAGCGGGAGTTTTGTTTCTGTAATTTTTTTATGCGTTTCCCGAGTGTCCGTAATAGCGAGGTGTCCGCAAGGCGAGAGTCGACTGTAAATACATGTGACGCTCTCTACATAAGTCACAACTTTCAGTTATAAACCCTTTATATCAGTTTTTACGCCAAAGGGATGTACAAAGGTATTTCTAAACATTCCATTCCCTCGTTGTCGAAATAATAATACCTACCTCACTTTTGTGTAAACACATCTTGAAATTTTGGAAGAACCAGTACTCTTTTTCCTCTAATAAGCTACTCAAATTTGCATACTTCTCAACTGCTTTATATCCAAACGAGTGAAAAGAAAGGTCTGGCTTCAGCAGCAAGCAGGTCGGTGTCTTACTTGTTCGATAACCCAGCTCATTTTCCCAGTCGCTGTTCATAAAAATGGCGTCTTCCCCTTCCTCCTTGTTAAAAGAAAATGCGAATCCACTGTAAGTCGTACCAAAGTCTATAGCTACGGTTGCAAGGAAGGTTTTCTCGAAGTGCAATACAGACTCGCGGAGATCTGTTAAAATAAAACAAAGCAGTATTTCTCTATGCTTAATTTCTACTGGACAATAGACAAGCTATATGTTTACGGTTTAAGGCCGGTTTGAAAAGTCGAAAATGTTACAGCTTCTGAATGATCTTACTATACGAGCGAAATTTGCTTCAACCTAGTAACCAATTAGAAGCACTACCCAGATCTAGGTAGTAGTACGTCATCTGTATGGAATTTCTGCGTCGACCCCTAGACGTCATTTGGTATACATGTACCAAGAGAGAATGATCTCATTCTCTCTTGCATGTACTTTAATAATCATACGAATTCGAGTTCAATTTGGAATTTATTTGCCCTAGCATGTTTTGCAAAAAGTATAATAAAAAATGGGCTCATGCAACTTTAGCTTCTTCAGAAACACGCGGGTAGAAATAAATTCCAAATTGAACGAGAAAAGTCGTATGATTACTTCAAATACACAACCACACACTGAGGGTTTCCGGGTCTTAACCCTTGGACATACACGCAAAGTTATTCCCCCACAGTGGTACAAGACGGAGAAAGTAGTGGAACCCTTGAGTTTTTGATATGTTACAGTACTTCGAAAAGATTTGACCTTCTTTGGAAAACCTCTGATCCCCGGGCCCAGACAAGATGGTATATTTTATGAGCAGAGGCGCTGCTGAAGACCTATGACTTCACCAAACATGCACGGCATCTTGGCCGCCATCTTGGATTTTACTCAGAATTACTAATCGGGTAAGAGCCTTCACTGACTCGAAAAACCGATGGGTTGAGAAACGGATACTCGAATTAACCTGAGTGTAAACATTTAGACAATTAAGTATATTCCTCCAGGTCGAAATGTTAGAATATTAACCTTAATTCACTGCTCATTTTCTAAGTGGCAAAATGCAAATTTCTTGCGGCGTACGTTTCGGTTATAATGCATGATAGCACGATTCTTATGCAGCTGGATCCCTTAATCCCTAATTACGGCGCACATTTATAATCATGATAAATTGATCCAACGTAACTGTTTCAGAAGCTGCAATGCATTCAAACGTAATGAAATCAGACTTTCAACGAAACTATGTACGTGAATACTTGCCCCAAAAGGGTTACCTGCAACTGGCGAAGCCATGTTGACTTGACTTTGCCTGGAAAAGGTGCCTCAACGCTGTTTAGTAGGGCGGTGTTTTGGCAGCTGTGCTCTCATCTTCCAACTTCTGTGACAAAAGGGAAATTTCCCAGAATTATGCCTGTGGCCAACTAAGTGTTAAGTAAGCGTGAAACCATGTTTGTTAACGCGAATAAATAAGTGTACTTGAATTAGTTCTGTTGTTTATGATCTTTTAAAAGCAGGAATATTGAGACATTAAACACCACACAATTTGCTCATTCTAATAACTATGTGCACAATGGCAAAATATAGGCTAAACATGACGGTCGCTTGGATCGAGTATGCATGACAACTTCCGGTTTTCCTTGAAATAGGGATGTAGTATTGCGGAAGTCGAATTTCTAGGAATATTATTGATCACGATTGCGAACAGCTTAACTTTTTGTTGCTGTTGTAGTTGCTTGTTTTTTGTTTGTTTTGTGCGAGTGTAAGGTTACTTTTTTAATGTAACTCATTTATTTAATATTTTTTTACAGCTCAACATGCGAATGGTCATTTCAAGGATTTACGTCACTAAGGGACTTGTCAGAAATTAGCAGGGGGGGAGGGGGGGTGGGAATTTTAAATTTGGGTTCGGAAATTAGGTGACGCATCCCTTCAATGGGAGTGAAATTTGCTAACCCTCCCCTTAAGCTTGGCCTAAAATATCATGACCCTCCCCACCTTACAGAATTGAAAGAATAATGTTCCAGGCTCTTTAAGGTGCAGTATTCCAAGCCAACAAGAAACAAGGAAACAAAAACAAAATAAAAGGAAAACAAAAAAAGCTAGGGCAAAAAGAATGGAAGCTAACTGCAAAAAAGTTATTGAAACCATTGCACCTCAGCAAGTGTCGCATAATGTTACAGAGCCTATTGGCCCATTATCTCTTCATTATGAAGGAATAAGTGGGCTCCTCAAAACGCAAAGGCCATATACCCAATAAGCCTTTGAGAAGGGTTGTTCACCAATGAATAACAGGAAATTATCAAGCAATATCCAAGCTTCAAGTTAAATGAAAATCATGATGATGAGGAGGAAAGTGATTGTATCAATGCTGATGATATAAATGATGATGATCAAGATGCTCACAGCAGCATTGATGGTGACGCTGAAGACAGTGATGAAAAGGATAGCCAAAACTCTAATAACATTAATAACAACATTATTCATAATAAAAATGCAATAAGACTCTATAGCATTGCCGTGTAATAAATGAAAAGTAGATGTTTGTTAAATTCTTGCAATAGTACTTCACAGTTTATATCCATAATGTTCCATTGTTCTTTAATTTTTTTCTTTTTTTTACCAAATAAGGAACTTCCTTTTTCTTCTGTAGGTGAACCTCTTACATGCTCACGGGCCTATATTTGCATGACCCTCCCCCTTTTAACGGCCCATTTTTCATGATCCCTCCCTTTTCTGAGTCTCAAAAAGTTGTGACCCTCCCTCTGTTTCCACCCCCCCTCCCCCCCTGCTAATTTCTGACAAGTCTCTAAGATGGTTCTCTCAAGGCTTTCAAATTAATTCAGCTGTTCTGGAGCGTGGAAGGGAAACGTGTGTGTCATTAAATCGAAGTTTCTCGTTCCTTTAAGCTTCACAGTCCAGACCCTGCACAATACTCACTTATCCTCAACCTCCATCACTACCACCCACCTCGCTGAAAGACTAAAATCCCTGCAGTAAGATTCGATCAGACCTTGCTGTTGGTCCCTGGCTCTCCATAAACTCCACTATTACCGAAAGCGCTAGTTTAAAATTACCTTTTCAAATTTTTAAGAAATAAGTTGAGTATTGAATTTGCTTTGGAAACATTACACCAACCTTTATATGGCTACCAAAAAAAAAATGTCGGTACCGTTAAATGGCCAACCAGTAGTCAAGATATTAGGTGATTCAAGCAATTAACTACGTCCGGCACATAACCCAGAGAGACTTACTTGTGTGGAGGTGTGGGTGGATATCACTTCTTAATGTTTTTTTTCCCTAGGTCTAGTACAAAATGCTTCATCTTCAACAGCTGTTCATGAACCTCTCAAACAATCACTACTCGCGGATTGAACGTTTCAATATATAATGGTTTAAGGGGATGGCGTCGTGAGTAAATTCATATATATGGGGTAAAGTTTATGGCCAAATTCGTTTTATCGCGTTGTGTGTTTGCAAACTTCGAATCGGTTTTTCTCTTCCGTCAATCATTTAACTGGAAGTGGAGTTAATGCAAATCACAATGCAACGCACTCGCCCAGCTTAGCCGCAAAAACAAAATTGAGAATAAACTAACTGCTCAAGAATAGCAAAGGAAATCTCGATGATGAGTGGAATTGTTCTTGAGGGCAGGAGTCAGACATTGCTTTATTCTTGCGAGAGACAAGAATAAGAAAGATCATCAAAAGTTTTGAAGAAAACTAGTCGATCATTGCCCGAAACAGTGCGAAACAGGACCATCACAAGCAGCGAACCTTGAAGCACAGAAACAAACAAAGTGCATCAAAATGCACCAATCGCAAGTAAACATGTTTTTCCTAATCGGTCCGCTAAGATGATTGACAGAATAGAAAAACCCAAAATTCCTTCGAAGTTTGCTAAACGTGCAGCGCAATACAACAAATTTAGCCATAAATTACTGTAGGCGACAGTCCGGCTTTTCATAGGGTACGGATGAAAAAAGGAGAACTAGATGTACTGTAAATATGGCTCTCCAGTTCGACACACGTAATATTTTATTTTACTGTTCTTTTTTTTTTAGTTTAGAGAAACTCTTATGTCAAAAGTTAATTAGAAAATGTCCATACAATAGGGTTTTTTCTTTTCTTTTTTGGTAGCTTTTTTTTTACTGAAAGTTTGCTCCACAGGAAAGAAATTTTTTTTTCTTCGGGCGCGAGAATGTTTTGCTGGCGAAAGCGCCATGTTGAAATTCGAAACCTACCGTAAGGGTTACTATTTTTACTCTCCCTAATATTCCTCCGTCATAACATCAAAGATGGCGGTTACAACAGAATAAACAAGCAGCTTTCGCCGCTCTCCCCCCCCCCCCCCCCAAAAAAAAAAAACAAAAAAAACAAAATACGCCTCCACTTTTTTTTGCAGGCTAGTTTTACACTTGACTGTGCCAGGAACCTTGTCTTTAAAATTAAACTATTTTTGCTGATTTATTAATCAGTATCCTAACAACAGGTAAGTCTCTAAAATAACGTATGGCTACTATAAAATGGTAATGCTTATTTGCGAGCTTTTCATAGGACGGTTATTCCTAGTTAAAAGAAAAAAAAAGGGGACCCATTTATTCCTTCCCCAATTCAGTGTAAAACGACGTCTCCCTTCTCTATAACTCTGTTCTCCGAGTCCAAAAGAGTTGGCCATACGTAACACTTAATTTGTTTACGCCCTTGGGATTCGACCCAGCTTTCAGGGGTACTTTGCTTGGCAGAGAATGAAAAAGCCTGACTCTCGTTCTGATTAGCGGGATTAAAAGTTGAACTTTGATAGTCAACCTTTAACGGTGGAACTTGAGTTACGATGCGCCAAGCGAATCGGGTGCAATACTCGATGTAACCTTTTAAATCTTTTTTAAGACTTTTTTCAAGGTCTGGAAGAAGTTTCTTGTCATTTTCTTTCCATCTTTTCTTGAGGTCCTTTTTGACGTCCTGTAAAAAGAAACAACGCATGTTTTGTGTTTTAAATAGTCATATCATAGCTGTTTTGCACCCTCTGTAAAAGTTCGCACCGCCCTTTTTTTCTTCAAGATGTACAAAGAAAAACAATATTTATGATAATGATGACGATGTTATGATATTTGTTACTCTACTGGAATTTTTTTGCAAAACAAAAAAGCTTAGGAATGTAATTTATCTGGATTGTTTAGTCCCATGCGAGATGTTTCACCTTTGCACGTCACAGCCGTTCCAGGATTAACACACACATAATATGGTTTTTATTTCCTTGCCATAAGGTTATTTCGGTTGCTAAGTATTTGTAATCAAATGGTGACAAGTAAAATTAGGAAACAATTTTACGACGCGCTTTTTGTCCAAATCCTTATAATTTAGTCTCGGGAAAATATTAGGATTTGAACAAAACGCAAGTGAAATTATTACCTAATTTCACAAGTATACCATTTGACTAAGTATTAATATCATGGGTGACGAATTACGTTAGCAATCGAGGATTTTTGACATGTTTATCCTGGATCTTATCGATCGAGACTCCACACTCTCAAACATTTAGAGCTTAAGTTAAGAATTTTCAGAATTTTTAGACAAAAAAACCCGTTAGAATCCTTTTTAATGTGCTCTTTCGTGTATTTAGGTTTTCTAAGGCGTCTTTTCATGCCTTGAAATCTTCATTCATAACATTTTAAACTTTGTAGCCATCTTGGCATTGAGACGTACGTAAGGTTGCCATCATGATGGCAATTTTGTAATTTCACATGTGACATTAATATATAGATTTAGCCAGGGCTAAAAGCGAAGCTCTCGATATTTATAGTTTGCTCAAACAAAATATAAAATCGTGTAATGCTAAGCGGCGAAGGCAACGAGAACGGTGAATAAACAACTGTACGTCTAATTAGCAAAATACAACTTTGCACGTGCAGTACACTTTTTTTGCACATTTCTTTGTCGTTGTTTTGCCCGACCACAACGTGTAACTTCCAGAAACTTCCTAGTTACACGTTTTATGGAGGAAATGTCGTACCTGTTGTTGTTCACTTTTTTTCACTCGCCCATTTTCACCCTAGTGGCCGCTAGGATTTCTCATTTTCTCACCGCCGCTAAAAAAATTTCATGTTGTTCTTCCAACAAATAGCTCTTTATCTTAGCGTACGGTAACGTAATTACCAAAATTTCTCGGATGGGTAGATTACCAAATTTTCTTACCCATGGTGCTCCGCTTCGCGCGCGTGGAGCTCTGCTATAAACTAAAGCTGAAATTTCCCGCCAAAGTTAAGGAGTAATTCATCAATTATTATATTATGCAAGGCAACATTGTGTTATGTGATTATTAGCAAGAGCCCGCACCCTGCATGTTTTGATAAAAAAAAAATAATAATAAAATGTAAGGCGTGATTTGTTTTTATCTTAACACTTGAACGCACACGCAAAGTCATACCCCCACCCTGGTACAAGGGGAGGGGGATGGTTGTTGATGGAACCCCCTTGAGTTTTTGATTTGTTGCAGTATTTCGAAACAATTTTGCCTTCAGTAGAAAGCCTTTGGTCTTCTCTACAAGATGAGGTATATTCTATGGATGGTGGAATCGCTGGAGGACTGTGACGTCACCAAACATGGTCACCATCTTGGCGCCATCTTGGATTTTATCAAGAATTAGAAATCAGGTAAAGACAGTGAGAATCAATATTTACTACATAAACACCAATGAAATATCAGGTGAGCTTTCGACCGAAAACTTGATACCCTCACATGTGAATATAACATGTTATCTTCACATTTGAAAATATTACTTTTGCTATGGCTACATAATAAATCGCACCTTTCACACCAAAAAAACTATTAAAGTGAAATGGTCTGGTATTTCATTGGTGTTTTTATAATAAATAGAACATTACATGGCCGCTGCGCTCACTCGTGAAATATTTTTCAACACTCGAAGAGAAATTTCGCATCTCCGCGCAGCCAAGTAATATCCTCTATTTTTTTGCGCTTAACTTATAAAATAACACATAACTGATATTTTATCCACAAGTTTTACTTTTATTGATGAAAAATGTTGAAAAAACATGCATTTTCAATCAAAAATGGTTTGACCACCTGCTACTTATGACGTCATATCTCGTAACCATAGTAACTGACCATCACTTAACTTCTGGCAAAAGGCTTAATATATTTTGTCGTCTTCAGTACCTTCATAAGGGCTTCCAGACTATGCTTCAAGGCGTCCTCCTTTACAAGCACCATCACCTCATTTAATGAATCTTGAGAAACAAAAGAATGCTTTGAACGCTTGACATCAGAAAGCTAATGAGATAAGTTAAAACCGACGATGAATGAAGAAAGCCATGATGATTTGAACACATATATTAGACCTGCTCATTGCATAGAATAAAATATAAATATAAACATTGCCACATTATGAGTAAAGCTATAATGGAATAAGTAAAACTAGAAATGAACCCTTTTTACAGGAAAAGATCAAATTTGAATAAAACATGGCTGTCAAAACTCGGTTGCTATAATTTTTAAGGAAAAGCCTCTAAGTTTTTTAAGCTTTTAGCAACGGGGGCCTCAAAAAGCCCAAGGTATGAGTAGGGTTTATGCCGATTTTATTTGTAGTTGAGATATGGCCATTGTGAGGATGTTTTAGCAAGAAGTGGCCTCATTAAAGTTTGTTGAAATCGGTATAACTTTCTTTACATACTGACGCAAAAAGGGATCCGTATATTATCCAACCTTGAATTGCACGGAGTTTTGAATCCTTGGGATCCATATACCTGTCCCTGCTAGATAAGAGGGGATTGGCTTGGTTGTGTTGTAACCTATAATGAACCCAAACAGACTACAGCACTAATCTGTGTAGTATGTTGTTACTTAAGGCCATATTTACACCGCTAGATAAACGCCTGGTAACAATGCTTTTGATAACAGAAATTGGCCTATGAAAAACGCGCATAGTCATTAGTGTAAACTTTTAAGAAATAACAACTTTTCATAATATTGCCGACATTTATTAAACTAATTCTCAACCTTTCTGTATTTGCTCTCACTTGAGCCAACAGTAGGTGCTTCAGCAACTAACGTCTTCAGCATTGAAGAATAAAAATTAATGAAACTTTCTCTTGCTTTTGACGAGCACTCGTAGGATATCTGAGGGCGTGGAACAAACACGAAAACAACAAATAAGTATGTTTAGAGAACATTTCAGAGGTAAGGCGTTTAGTATTTCCTGCATGGCGAGGTACTGAATCAATCTAGGTTTCCATCCATCCCAGGGTCGGTATGAATCATCTTTACGTTATGACACAATCAACGTGTGTGGGGGAATGTTTTCAAAAGATTAACAGCTAGCTCTCACTTGGGTTTAATAAAAAGAAGAGATCTAAAACATAGCATTTTAGATGTGACTTTACAATGTAATATATTTGACTATTGCTGTGGTTAAACGTTGAAAAGGCCGACATTACCTCCCGCTCATAGTGAGCACTGTGCGTTTGTGACGTTTAGTCGTCGATAACTGCTGTGCTGGTGAAGAATGCCCTCCCCGGTGAAAAGGGAAGCAAAAGGGTGACTGTCATTGAATTAGAATAATTTTTTGGCTTTGAACTCAACCTTTCGTGTGTTTGTATGTTTCAATTACTTTACCTCAAAAATCAAGCAGGCAAGTCTGTATGCCTTCAGTTGATCTGATATCGAATTTTGTCCCTTTTTTTGGTGCTTCGTCAGTTTGGCTTCTATTTTATCGATTGCGTCAACGCGAGCCCCATCCCTAAAGTCGTCTTTGTATTCCATTTCCAGATCGGATTGTCTGTTGGCGCTCAGCGTATTTTCTGTTCTACTTTGATCCATATTGAACTTTCTTTCGGCCATTGTAGCATTCCTATGTTCATAAATTCGAGTTAGCAATAGAAAACATCACAGATTAAGTTTAAAAAATTAAATAACAATCATGAGTAATAATTATAAGAAGTAGGTTGAATATGATCGCCCTGTTGAGCACAGTCCTGAATAAAACTGTTGTTGACAGTGACTGACTGTCTTTCGACGACCTGTGCGGTAGTCATCTTCAGATTCAAAGTGAGTTGCTTCACGTCAGTTAATGGTATAACTCTGGTTGAAGACTCGTAATGTCATTGGTGCCTTTCGATCCGTCTATCTTCACAGTTAAACAGTCGTTTATTGTTAGTCAAACTGGAAGTCGTCCAGTCGTTCTCTCGTGGTTAGTTCTCTTGATTCCGCCAATAAGTCGTTTGTACGGTGCCGGAACCGTTGACTACCATTCAGTAGCGTTTGTTTTAAGTTAGTAAACCCGCTATGCGGGTCGTTGATAGTAGTCTGTGAATACGTAATTCATTTCGCAGAGTCCCAGTCCATTTGATCAGTGTTTCGTCTGTAAATGGTGCTCAGCAACTAGTAGTTGTTGACTTCGCCATTTCGCAACACGTATATTTTAAGGTTGTAGTTTACGTGCGATAGTTTCAGAGGTGCCTGTGTGATGTACGGCATAGTCGCTGTCGTAACAGGGCCCGAGTTGACGTTGGTCTGAGTGTTGGAATCAGTGTGCTAAGAACGCTATTAAGAACTGTACTATTGAACTACCACTACCTAAAGACGACATCATGGACCTACTCTAACTCTGTTTGACTTCGACGTACTTTCAGTACAACGGCAGGCGAGGATGGCGTTAAGGGAATTACGATACGAGACGAAGATGTTAAACTTTCCCTCTTCGCTGATGATATGACGACCTATTCGTTGCGCTGAAGAATCTTGGTGCGTGTTCTGGTTTAAAAGTAAATAATGAAAAAAACGAAGCCTCAGCTTTAGGAAATAGAAGATCTGCTTGGAAGGGGCATTCTGATTTGCTAAATCTTTGTAACACTATTACGATTCTAGGCGTTTACTTTGGCTATGACGCTAAACAAAGAGATGAATTGAATTTTAGGTTTACTTTGAAATCGATTAAAAAGGCGATTGATTTGTGAAAATGGCGCTGATTTCTCTCTTAGGTAGAATACAAATTATCAGTTAAAAACTTTCCCCTCCCCAAGTCTATGTTTAGAGCGTCAGTGTTGCCTAGATTAAAAGACCTTATCATTATAGAGAAAAAACAAACAACGCCTACTGCTAAAGTATAGTTAGCTGCAACGTATCCGAACACAGATATTGAAAAAAACGCACTAATGACATTATGACTCTTCAAAGCCAATAACCTCACGGCTTAACTGACAGACGAACAATAACATCGCGACTTAATTGATCACCAATGAAGTCAATGACCAAAGTTTGATGTTATCAACTGACGTGACACAAGTCGCATTGACTCGGAAGACGACTGCACAGGTTGTAGAATCGTCAGTCAATGTCAACAACATCAGACTTGGACATTTAGCATTACTAGTTGTAGATTTTTCAAAGTTTGTCGTTTATCATTTTATTTATTTACACATATATTTTTATTTAGTATATACACACTCAGTGATGTTGGTGAATTAAGCAATCTGATTGGTTCGCTATCTCGGACTATTGAACAATATTCACCTCCTAGCGAGTGGATAATGTGTGAGCTCGATTTTTTTCCCATTTTTATAGAGAAAGATCTTTTAAAAGTCGACAAAATCCTAGGGTTGACTTTTTTCAGGCAAGAAAAGACTTCGAAGGATTCAAAATGGCTTTTTTCCATTTAGTGTAGTTGAGTTTTGTGGTCGATGGATTGTTTACAACTCCCGTTTATTCGCCTAGAAGAAGACGTTTCGTGCGCTCAGCGTTTCCTAACAAGAAAAATTTGGCTAAAAAACGAAGTTTACTCAAGACAAACAAATTTGAAAGCAAATGTTTGCAGAAATTCCACGTTTCAAGTAAATAAGAGAAAGAATGTCACATGAAGACGAAGCCTTACCGCGAGGAACCGAATCGCCATTTTTTTGTCAGCACATCATGCGAAGAACGACGCAACAAACCTTTTCGGCTGTAAACTTGGCGAGTCAACAGATAACAACAAAGCTCTTCTTTTCTTCTCAGGTAAGGAAACAATTCAAACTTTTAGCGGTTCCATTTAAGTCATCACGCTGTTGTTTGCGAAGTGATAAGCTTGTGAATTGCCATGTTTGAAAATTCTACAAAGATCTATTTTAAAACTTTCGCGTGTCTAGCTGACCTGAGCTGTCATTCAAATCGTACTTTTTAATGGTTTCCTCTCTGATTTTGTTGAGATCAGTTAGTGTGTATATACTAAAACAGTTATTCTTTTCAATTTCGGGGAATAGTGGCTTTGGGAATACTTACTTAAATATGTAGCCACTATTCACCTCGATTTCAAAGAATAATTGTTAAATATTTACAATTTTAAATTATATCGTATTGTTTACAAATTAACAACTAAATATCTGTCCACGATAGAAAACTATTTATAATTGTAAATAATTTAAAAGTGGTAAAAGGAAAATCAAGCATCACTAAGAAAAAAACTATCAAAAATTTAGAGTGCAGATGTAGACCAGCTACAGCGAAAGTGAAGTCTTCTGAGACCTCACGTGAATGGATATCTAGAACTTCTGACGCATCTTTGTACAGTTCTTAATATAGCAAATGAGGGCTCAATTAGAAGCCAGGAAATAACGCTCGGATTTCAGGATTTTTATTTGCTTTGAATTTTTCGTACAAAACCTTTTCAAACTGACATCACGGAATTATATTTTAGGGGAAAAATTTCTTATCCCACAGTCTTCAAGAGCTGCTGGTCCAAAACAGAAATCTTGTTCAAGACTCAAATTAGTGAAAAAAAACCCCAACTTACCCCGGCTTATGTAAAATAAGGAAGCCCCCGCCAAGGGTGGGGGAAGGGGTGTTTGAAGCTGATCACAACCCCTTTTGAAATGAGAAATATACTGCTTCACACTAAAACGTCTGTCCTACCTCTCTCGTAGCCTTCGCAGTTCATTATCTTTCTCTTCTAACAGTTGTTTTGCTCTTGAGATATATTCTTCATCTGTCGTCATGCTGTCAAGTGATCGTGAACTTAAGATTAAAATTGCAGTTTGTAACGCCTGCTGCAGAATTATTTACGGTCAGCATTAAACACGGACTGCGGACTGCGGACTGCGGACTACGGACTGCGGACTGGGTATGAAATACGGACTAGGTATAAAACGCGGACTGGAAAACACGGACTGGGTATAAAACACGGACAAGGTATAAAACGTGGACCTCGGACTGTGGACTGGGTATAAAATACGGACTACGGACTACTTTGGTAAAAACGGTGCTAATTGGGTCTAGGTAAGGAAAAATAAGATCAAAGATCGCTAAATAGCAAGACACGTAAGTTAAAGTTGTAAATACTCCTATAAATTAGTCTTGGTGGAAGTGTGCCGCACGGTTCTCTGAATCATGAGCCGGGTCAAAATGCTATTTTCTTCACCCATTTTTAGACCTTGTCTTGGTCTCTAACAATCGTGAATGGGGTCAGGATCGGGGGTGGTACTTCCTTATATAATGGAAGGGTAGGAGTTCTGAGCCTTTTTGGTCTGAAAACACTTTGCCCGTTTTGGTGTGGAATCGGGTATGGTTTTCGAGGGAACTACGGGAGCGTGCATGAATGGACGTATTTATCGTTTCAATTCCGAATGAATAAGAACGAAATAGAAATGTGCGAATTCGAAATGCATTTTGAGAATTTTTTTGTTTCCGCTCTAACTTGGTAATGATGACATAATTTCTGCCTAATTAGACCTAAACTGTTCCAGGCTCTGAGATAGTTGGGTCCGCTCAATTAAGAAAGCGAAAACACGAAAATAAAACGGAAGAAAACTGGGGAGTCTCCCCAACTATCTGAGAGCCTGGAACAGGCTAAATTAGGCCAGGTCCGAAAATGGGTATTGATTTTAGAGATCTGGTCTGAAAACGGATGTGGAAAATGGCATTTTTGGTCTGCAATAAGGTCAGGATTCGGAGAACCGGGCACCACACCCCCACCAAGAATTCCCAGTGGTACCACCCTTCGGGGATCAGGAGCAGGGTGTAAATCATGTCATCATAATCATCGCTTAGAACATAACGTTGGATGACTCATTTCGGTTATTATTCACGTATGTGAGTAATCCCTCCCCACTAAATACTGCTTTTGAGCATCGCAGAATGCCCTACATTGATCTTCATTCAGTTCTCATATTCCCAAGGCTTTATTTGAAACGGAATTGTGACGTCCGATAAGAAATTTACTGATCTGACTTACACCAATACTATTTTTTTTTAAATTCGCTGCTTCTTATTGGTTTAAAACTGCAAATTCTAATCTCTTCTAACTCCCTCCTTTTATAAAATTCAGAGTTTAATTTCAGGTGTCTTGAGTACCGGCATGACCTTCCTTCTCCGTGGGAAGAACAGGCTACGTGAACAGCCAAGGGAATGTTAAACCTGGGAGTACTGTTTTTGCTAGTCCGCTTTCCATTTCTCTCGGTTTTACCTTTCTAAAGTCATTTTTATATACATAGTCCGTAGTCCGCGTTTTATATCTAGTCCGTGTTTTATACTCAGTCCGGAGTCCACATTTTATACCTAGTCCATATTTTCAAGTATACCCAGTCCGCAGTCCGTGGTCCGCAGTCCGCAGTCGGTGTTTTATACTGACCGGAATTATTTATGCCTAATGCGTTACGCTCTTGACTAAGTTTGTTTTTATAGGTCACAGATGTTGAATCTTGTCACTCACATTGAGTAATGAGGCTGCGAGAGGGGGAAATGAAATAGTTGCGAAATTAAAATATAAGGCCTTTCCCAGTCAAAATAAAGAAAATTTAAAAAAATAATAACAAAAAAGAGAAAATGAATGTGGCGAAGATTCTAGCTTGCTGAAAACCGGAAGCTTTACTTTCGATCGATCGTACGCTGAATAATTTAACTGCACTCAATAACACATCCATGGTTTCCTAAATACTGCAGTCACGAAAAGGAAATAGTTAAGAAAGTACCTATTAAGTTTTCGTTTCAGAATTATATTCTCCTGCTCCAGCTCCTCCAGTCGGGTGAGTCGAAGTGTAATGGCCTCAATAAGATCATCCTTTGACATTGTATCATTGTCAGTGTAAATCAGCGAGGGTTTCTGCCAATTTGAAGTGTCCTCGATACTTGGTCGAACCGAATTGGAGCTAGAAATCTTTTTAGCCGACATCACCTGAAGCAAAACGTAAAAAGTTCTGAAAATATAACAAAAGAAAGTAGAACAGTGTAGAATATGGTTTCCCGGATGTATTTCGATTCGCGGAAAACAAGGTCCGGGAACTCAAATTTCCATAACCTTTGAAATGTATGCAAATATAAGATGTGCTTGATATTTTATATCTTAATTGAGCCGTTTATCGCATTGTCATGTTTCCGAGAAAGAGCGGATGTTTATTGCATTTTGACCTTTTTTTCGCAATTCGTGATAAGTCACTTAACCATGCAAAAGTACGCCCCTTTTCCAAGAATACACGGGTGATTAATTTTAATCAACATTCTCGTCATAACATTTACTAGGGTATTTTCCCTTTAACTCTCTAATGCAGATGACTTTTGGAAAATTACATCTAAGGAAACTATTTGACTGAATACGTATCAGAAATCTACACTTTTGGAGCAATTGAAGCATCTGAAATGGCTTCCAATGGTAAGTTTAATATAAAGCGAAACAACGTTTAAAATGACTGAATGAGAAACTTATTTGATTCAATAAATTGGCCTCATACAAATTGCAGGGCACATGATGAACAGCTAAACAGTTTTGAATTTTATGTTTTCACAGCGTTCGAGGATTCTCTCCTCTATTTGCCAAAGTCCACATACCTTGCAGTTGTAGCAATCGACTTTGGTACCACGTACAGTGGATTTGCATTTTCCTTTAGTAAAGATCAAGGAAGGGATGCTATTTTTATGAACATGGACTGGGTGAATGAACAAGGTGCCCAAACAAGCAAAACCCCGACATGTCTGCTTCTGAAGCCCGATCTATCGTTCGACTCATTTGGATACGAAGCGATCGAGAAGTATGCAGGTCTTGAGGGTGATGGCGAAGAAAAAGAGTATTTATTTTTTAAGCACTTTAAGATGGCTTTGCACAGTGACAAGGTATGTTTGCTAGCTCACATTGAAATGTACGTCTGTATACGTCATACCTTAGGGGAAAAAGTGGTTAAGCGATGTCGATTGGTTTTTGTGCTCAAAGGCTCGTCTCATCGACATCTTCTTTTATAACCTAATTTCATTAAGGTTTTTAAAGTTAAGTACCATTATATTGTGTACTTCAGTGTCTTCATTTAGAAGACGCTCCTAGAATCTGGAACATTTTACCGAAGGACATTAGGAAAGAGGACAACTATTATACTTTTAAGAAACAGCTTAAGACTTATTATTTTAAACTTGCATACAATTTTTAATTATACGTAGGTGTATATTAATTTTACTCTCTTTTTTTTTATCAATTTTAATGAAACATATAACATTTCTTTTAGTTATAATTATTGTAAGTAATAGGTTAAGTACTAAATAATTAAGTTAGGTGTCATTTATAATATATTTTTTAGTTAGCTTTAATAGTTTGTAATTCGCATTTGATCATTTGATATATGTTAATTTGCGCAATACCAAATAATAATAATAATAATATTATTATTATTATTATTATTATTATCATTGTTATTATTATTATTATTATTATTACTACTATAAATTAAATAATAATAATAATAATAAAATTATTATTATTATTATTGTTGTTGATATTTGAGCCATAGTACAACCGCGACGAAAGGTAACCAAAGAAATGAATAATAGAATTGTAAAATAAAAATAATGACAGAAATAACAAAATCTGTATATTCATCTATCCAGATGAGCAAAACTTTGAACTTAAAATCCAGATAAAATTAACTGACCTCAACTGGAGTCTTGTTCACTTTTGCGCCGGCAAGTGTCGTGTCCAGCCCCTAACGTGCTAGGATTAGGTCATTTTTTAAAAAACCCTGGGGCCTTCTGAATAGAGACGGGGGAAAGTATAACCTCCCCAGTGTGTGGGACAACTTTCTTCTTAAAAAGTAGAACCGAGAGAGGATGGCGATCAGGTCATAGAGCCTTATGAACGTTATGAGCTGGACATGACGTCTGCCGGCGAAGAAGTGAACTTCAGTTGAGGTCGAAGAAGGTTCTTATTAGTTTTCAAATTTTATCCTGATTTTAAGTTTAAAAAGTTTTGTTCATAATAAAAAAAGAACATTTACCGAAACGCAAACCTGGAAATCTATTAAATTAATAAATTAATTTTTTTAAAATTTTTTTATAGACACTGGACACCGAAACGACGATCAGAGCAGCTAACGGTGAAACAGTGAAGGCTAAAACAGTTTTTGCTCATTCAATCAGATTTCTAAAGGATGAAGCTATCAACGTGATTCGCCAGCGAACTGGAGATGATAAATACAACACAGACGATATTCAATGGGTGTTAACTGTGCCTGCTATTTGGACACCTAAAGCCAAGCAATTTATGAGAGAGGCAGCTTATGAGGTAGGAAACCGCACCGAATTTCATGCAAGATGTTTAATGCATTGTGTCACTCCTTACCATTTAATTTTGTATATTTTAGAGAAGGCTACTCCTAAGCCTTTGTAAGCAGACGTTTGACGTGATTGTCATAAAAGCCTCCTTTAAATAAAAGGAAAGAAAGTTAATGCC
This sequence comes from Porites rus, assembly GCA_964035705.1. Lineage (NCBI taxonomy): Eukaryota > Metazoa > Cnidaria > Anthozoa > Scleractinia > Poritidae > Porites > Porites rus. The sequence goes on along the minus strand of OZ038004.1, from coordinate 7,075,000 downwards.
GAATTTTGAACGAAAATTTTGTGGATAAGCCTCGTATTTTTTATCAAATCTGAAGATCTATTTAAAGAAAATTGCGGAAAAAAAATCACTTTACTTAAATACTTAGATATTTAGATAGTTAAACTGTAGTTCTGTTTTTCTAGTTTAACTGACACTACGTTTTTCCGACTACAATGATGATAGGCTGGTGTAGGGTCAGCAAGCAATGCGGAGCATTTAATGATCGCTTTGGAACCAGAGGCAGCAGCTATTTTCTGTCAAGAGAAAAACTTAAGTGATTTTTATTCAGAAACTGGTAGAAGATCTGTTGATGGGATATTGTCTCAACCCAACACAAACTATATGGTCATAGACATTGGAGGTATGTTGTTGTTTTGTTTTATTTTAATTTTGTTCATGATCTTAATGTATGCCTGAAGGTTAATAAGACCAAAATCAGTTGCTACTTTGTGCACTCTTACAGTGCGACTACTCGAACCGAAGTATACGTACTTGGAAGAAGATGGCCCAAAACAAAATTTTTTGAATACAAAAGATTCTCAACTGAGTTTTTTGACAAATGGACCAATAAAATTCATGGTTCATTTACTAAAGCAACCGTAGAAAACTTTACACCCATTTTGACTTACCAGTCTTTCTGGAAACAGCCCTTAAATGCTTGAAGGTATTGGTCTGTTTGCAAAAATACCTGAGAACGTTGTGATTGAATCATCTTCTTTCACGTGCCCCGGTTCGATTAGTCGCACTGTAAGTACAGTTGATGTTTCTTGACACTCTTGGTATTGCAGTTTTATTGATGTTTTATGTTCTTATGCTTGTGTTTGTCTATGTTTGTTGTATTTACTCAGGGGGGACTCTTGACGTCACTGTTCATGAAATTGACGACGACGGTAGCATAAAAGAGATTTTCCAGGTGACAGGAGGTCCTCATGGGGGAATAAAAGTGAACGAGCAGTTTGAAAGTCTCTTGGATGAGTTGTTTGGGGCGGAACGGCTTAATCAGTTCCGGTGGCAGTTTCCAAGTGATTGGCTGTCTTTGATGAACGAGTTTGAAGGGAAAAAGCGTGGAAAACGAATCTTGGACGGTTGCTTGATGACAAATATCCGACTTCCGCGCAGTTTTGTGTCACTGGTAACTCAGTCCCGAAGTTCTGCAATGGAACGCTATGGCAGCAAGGAAGTAAAGCTAAAAAACAACGAATACCTTTGTCTTAGTTCTGGAATAATGAAGAAACTGTTCACTCCTGTAGTGGATCGAATTAAAGATCATCTCAAATCATTACAGAGAAATCCACAGCTCGCGAAAGTACAGTCCATGCTCTTTGTTGGAGGTTTTGCCGATTCTGTATTTCTACAAGAGGAAATAAAAAGAGAGTTTTCTGGGAGATACACAGTCCTCATTCCCCACCACGCTAACGCTGTAGTTGTCCAAGGTGCTGTGATGTTTGGCAAGAAACCCGCAAAAATAACACAAAGAGTTATGAGTACAACGTATGGCGCTAATTGCTCACGAGATTTTATCGAGGGCTTTCATCCCGAAGAGAAGAAGTTTGTCGCTGACGGCATTGAAAAGTGTGGTGATTTATTTAGCTGCTTTGTTAAAGAAAAACGAGTTGTAAAAGTTGGTGAGAAAATTAAAAAAACATTCCACCCTGTAAAAGCGAAAAAGAAATCATTATCTTTCGGTTTCTACGTCACAAGCGATGCTGATACTCAGTTTGTTACTGATCCTGGTGTGACTAAGATTGGAAGTCTTAAAGTAAAGTCCCCTGACACTTGGAGAGGTAGAGACAGGGACATCGAAGTCAGTATGTACTTTGGTGGAACAGAGATTACCGCCACGGCCTGGGATATTTCAAGTGGTAACAGAGCGCAGACAACCTTAGACTTCTTTTGTCGATCTTAGAAAAAAGTGGTACGGAGGAACGCCACAAAAAAATAAGTTTAGTGTAAAACCGAGGCGCTTGTTAACTCCTAGCTGCCCTGCAGTCAGAGTTATTAATTTCATAACCTCAAACCACTGGAGTTCTTTGAATCAATCATAAAATCACGATGCTCTTTGTAATAATCGTAATGATAATGAATAATAATAAAAACGATGATGATGAAGATGATGATGATGATGATGATGATGATGATGATGATGATGATGATGATGATGATGATGATGATGATAATGATGATGATGATGATGATGATAATGAGGATGTAAAAGGGAAGCTGGCAATTGTAGAGAGATTCTAAACAAAGGTCAACATATGAACTTTTTTGTCCGCCGGTACGTTGCCGTTATAGATAGGTGGCCGCTAGCAGAGGTTCGACTGTATCTAATAGATAGATTTGGCCACAGCTAAAAGCGAGGCTCTCCTTAGAACATACGTAATTATCTCAAACAATGAACTTGGAACCATTGCAAAGAAAGCCACAAATCTACACTTAACTTTAAGGGGAACCATATGACCTTTGAAGGAGGGTTTCAGAGATTTTAGGTTAAAATAATCTCCAAACAGTCCTGGAAACGAAAATATAATGCATCGTGTAGTCCTATATCTACGACATTAAGAATCATATTCGATAACAGCAGTAGCATTGGAAAAGAACTCTCTTGCCCAAAAGTAAATTCCCCAATTGCCTACTAGATCACTTTCTTTTCTTGAGGTAATTGGTCAGCTCCTTTATTTCATAAAGGCCCGATTAAAACAAACGAACAAACAAACAGAGAAAACAACTAAATCTTATCTCAGTTTGGACTAAATATAAGGGGGAGGGGTGGCCCCTCCCCTGGATCTGACACTACTTAGGGTGTTCCACGGCTTGATGTTGATTTACACTACAAAAATTACAACTTTTTCCAAAGAGGCAGAGTCAAGAAAAGTCACGAGCCTATTGAGAGAATTAACAAGCACTTTTAAGAAAATGTTATTTAATAGAGCTTGCCGAAAAACTAAGGCTATGGATGAGTTTCTTTCCTAAGGTTAAAGTTAACCTAAAACCCGTTTTAGGTAGTTAAATACCGCCAGTCAGTCAGTCAAAACTTCATGACGTCACCGGCGTAGACCAGTCCCGCACCCTAAAGACATTACCGCAGTTCACTACTGAGCCAAATCAGTCTAGTAGTTTGTAATACACAGGGTAGAAATAGGTTTTAGCAAAAACTGCGAAAAAAGGGCGTTCGGCTCGCCAGTTTGGACTTTTGGTAAGTGAAAAGTAAGTTTATAGTACGATCACGAAAATAACTCTCAACTGTTCGTATGAAAAGTAATGAAGTTTTTCAAAACAAGTAAAAAATCAAAAAAAAAAATCAAAAAAATCATGAAAATTGTCAAAAACCTTTTTCTATATAAAACCCTCAAGGAGACCAAGGTCTCAAGCACAGACATGCAAAAACTCCTATATCATGACTCCACATCCCTGGCTAGTGACTTCACATGTACAGCTGTATGTTTTGATATAGTCAAACAAAAAGCAATTGTTTTGCTCGAGCTTTATCTAAGAAACTGAATTATTATATAAACACCAATGAAATGCCAGGTGAGCTTTCGCGCGATATCTTCACACGTGAAAATAACATGTTGCCTTCAAATGTGAAATTATCACCTTTGCTATGGCTACATAATAAATCGCGCCTTTCGCACCAAAAAACTATTAAAGTGAAATGGTTTGGTTATTTCATTGGTGTTTATATAATAAATAGGACATTACATGGCCGCTTGGAGATACGAAATTTCTCTTCTCGTGTTGAAAAAATATTCACTCGTTCGCTGCGCTCATTCGTGAAATATTTTTCAACATTGTAATCGAAGAGAAATTTCATATCTCCGCGCGGCCATGTAATATCCTCTATTTCTTGGACTTTTGTTTAAGTAATTAAAGGGTGAGGGGTCATGCTAGCACTGTGATTATCTCATTAACATAGGAAATGGCAGCCATACTAAATGTGTACCAATGATAGAGAAACAACTTCCAAAGGTGGCCATGGTAGCGTTTGACAGGAAATAGTCGCTTTGCAAAATTAGGGGAAAACTTTATTGGAAGAAGGGGAAAACACTCCTTCCCCTGCCTTGTGCAAAGGCTAAAAGACGTGTTCAAGTATTTGAGTATAGAGTTGTTTTATGTTAACTAGCACTGAAATAAACAGTTGCCTTTCGCTATGTTCAGTTTATTTACTTCGAACAATTATGAAATCACCACCCTGAGCAAAAAGAGAATTCTTAGAGAAGGCGTCCCATTACCTGTTTCCCTGTTCCCCATTTTCATTTCCCTTTCAGTCCAACCTCTTCCGTCGCCTAATTACGTTGTGAACAAGAACCCTTCTTAACAGGTAAACACTAAGTATTCAAAACACCAAAATTTCACCAGACAAAATAAATACATGGGAGCCATCCGTAAAGCGATCGCATGACACTGATTAAGATTCCTACGACAGGATTGGATGATGCGATGTCGCGACTCTTCTCTAGTCTTATTTCAGTCAACAGGAGGGCATTTTGCTTGCGCATGCGTCAATGTGGTCTGTCGAAATGCCATTAAGCCGGTAAGCACTACATGGTAGCACACCATATAGTCGTACAACATAAATTAATTGAACACTGTGTACAACGTCTTGTAAGTAGTACACATTTCTCAAAACTCCTCTTTTCTGTACTTTCTACTCCTCGCTTGTCCCTTGTGTCCTTATTAGTCCTTTTATGTCCTTATTAGTCCTTTTCCATCCTTACTAGTCCTTTTATGTTTTTACTAGTCCTTTTCCATCCTTACTAGTCCTTTTATGTCCTTACCAGTCCTTTTCCGTCCTTACTAGTCCTTTTCTGAGGACCTAAAAGGACTGGTTAGGACAGAAAAGGACAAGTAAGGACGAAAAAGGACTGGTTAGGACATAAAAGGACAAGTAAGGATGATACAGGACTAGTAAGGACATTAAAGGACTAGTTAGGACACTAAAGGACTAGTAAGGACAGAAAAGGACTAGTAAGGACGGAGCAGGACTAATAAGGACGGAAAAGGACTAGTAAGGACATAAAAGGACTACTAAGGACATAAAAGGACTAGTAAGGACAGAAAAGGACCAGTAGGGACGTAAAATAACTAGTAAGGACATAATAAAAGGACTAGTAAGGACGGAAAAGGACTAGTTAGGACATAAAAGGACTAGTAAGGACGGAAAAGGACTAGTAAAGACATTAAAGGACTAGTAAGGATATTAAAGGACAAGTAAGGACAGAAAAGGACCAGCAAGGACGGAAAAGGACTAGCAAGGACGGAAAAGGACTAGTAAGGACGGAAAAGGACTAGTAAGGACGGAAAAGGACAAGTTAGGATGATACAGGACTAGTAAGGTCATCAAAGGACTAGTAAGGACAGAAAAGGACCAGCAAGGACGGAAAAGGACTAGCAAGGACGGAAAAGGACTAGTAAGGACGGAAAAGGACTAGTAAGGACATAAAAGGACTAGTAAGGACAGAAAAGGACCAGTAGGGACGTAAAATAACTAGTAAGGACATAATAAAAGGTCTAGTAAGGACGGAGCAGGACTAATAAGGACGGAAAAGGACTAGTAAGGACATAAAAGGACTACTAAGGACATTAAAGGACTAGTAAGGATATTAAAGGACAAGTAAGGACAGAAAAGGACTAGCAAGGACGGAAAAGGACTAGCAAGGACGGAAAAGGACTAGTAAGGACGGAAAAGGACTAGTAAGGACGGAAAAGGACTAGTAAAGACATTAAAGGACTAGTAAGGATATTAAAGGACAAGTAAGGACAGAAAAGGACCAGCAAGGACGGAAAAGGACTAGCAAGGACGGAAAAGGACTAGTAAGGACGGAAAAGGACTAGTAAGGACGGAAAAGGACAAGTTAGGATGATACAGGACTAGTAAGGTCATCAAAGGACTAGTAAGTACGGAAAAGGACTGGTTAGGATGCTAAAGGTCTAATAAGTACAGAAAAGAAGTAGTTTTGAGAAGTGCGTATTGCTTGCTGCACAATGTTCAATTAATTTATACTGCACGACTATATGGTGTGCTAACATGTAGTGCATGTCCATTAAGCCACAGAGGCATTTTCTGTGAATTGGTTACGTTCACTACCAGCATTTGCAGGCCGTTAGTTCTGGAGCTGAATGTCGTATACAGGGTGCTACGTTCCACAAACGTGTTCTTTAAGTTATCGAGGCATTTCTACGGTGAAAGTGAGTTTATTGTAGCCTCGCTGTCACCCTTGAGAGGGCAGTCTTTCCTTTCGTAAAACAGTACATCGAAAACAAGACCTTAGACCTTACATTTCGCGCACATTTTTTGAGCAGCAGGAAAAGGTCAGTACGATAATTTTTCGTTAAACAATTATCCTATACATATTTAACAGTATAACTATAAAATCGAACTTAATCGTTTCAGAAATACAGTGGTTAATCAAGGGTCCATTTTGCCGAGAAACTGCATTTTCACCCTTTCGCTGGCTTGTTTATATCGAAATATTAATCTTGCCTTTCTCCCCACGTTAAGTTAATGATTAATGAAACTAAGAATACTTTCGCGAATGAATGGTGCTTTAATGAAGGCTGTGAAAAATTGCCTTCTCCAGTAATTTTAGCTTTCTTCACCGTTACGTCTTCGTTGAGAAATAAAATTCACGCGCTTCAACTGTAAATTTAATTCAATATGATGATGCTGGTAAGATTGTGTTTTGAAAATAAGAAAATTCTTCCACTTAGTTATACAAAAGAAAAAAATTACAGCAATCGGTTTGAATTCTGATCTTTTCCACCTTATTTTGATGGTACACTGTTTGTTTACATTTCATATAACATTTAAGCATTTAAAGAAAATCTAGCCTAACTCGCCAACGCCACTGCCAAAATAGCATGAAATGAAACGCTCTCAATACACCTTTTAAATAAATCCCGGCTTCTTTTGCTGAAAAATTACATTTATTCCTAAATGATACCATTTTGTGGATACTACATTTGTTGATTAATGCTAATTTGTGAAACATTTCAGTCACAAAGGATGTTTACTGAGACCAGCTTCTCCTCTGTATTGAACCAAATTCTTATTTAATGCATCAGTATCTGCTTGATAATTTTTCCCATAGGGTTCTATGTAGGTTCATCTGGATACTGTAAAAAGGTCTTAGTAGAAACATTAATAACAGACAAATACACCCACCATTTGTGCCACGTTTTTTGTCGCATCCCAATTCATTTGGGTCCTTTAGCAGTAGTATTTCTTTTTTAAGGAAACAGCATTATATGCGCCCCTCTAACAAACTTCCTGTCTTAATTATCTTTTAACAGGCTTGAAGGTGAACAATCATCGTCAGTTAGATTTATGGAGTGATGGCCATTCTCTGTTTTGAATGCATCACTACTGTCATCAAATATAAATTAACAATAAGAAATGGATTGTGGAACAGAGGAACTGTTACTTAAGAGTCGCTTCAAAATAGTAGCTTAGGAATCTCTGTATCTTTTAGAATTAAAGACAAATAAAAGTATTGATGGTTTTTTCGGGGTGCATTTGTTTTATCTGTAAGAGAGCTTATGAAATGCTCAAGTGATTATGTAGTACATAATCACTTGTAATTGTTGCTGTCTCAGACTCAATCCATTCTTCATTTCCTGTAGATACTTTTTTTTCCGCGAAAAATTTCGAAAAACGGTCAAAAAATACCCATAGATTTCATGTTTTTGTGGCATACATAAACGCGTGTCTCCGCGATCAGTTTAACACCAGACATCGTACTAATAAATAAATCTCGCGTCGTAAAATTTTGTTCGTTTTTCTTAAAGCAGCAGTTCGAACATTGTTACGATGCATTTCTTCCTTGATAAGTAAAACCATGAGTTTGTAAATCAAACCATTGAAATGCATTGCTTTGCCAGTGAAACTCAGATCTTATACAGGAAGGAGTGATTTTGGGCGTTGAGTCTTTTTGCATATGTCCGTGGATGGTGCCACACATCTCAGGTTTTATTTTAAGGCATTTTGATATTTGACATTATGCAATTGTCAGTCCTGTAATTAATACTAGGGTATCTAAAAGATAGTAATGATGCGGCACATTCTGTTGATACTGGCATTAGTTAGGCAGTGGGACTTAAAAGAATCGAAAATGACATTGAATGTCCTATTTACATGTTGGAAAGTACTAGAATAATTACTATCAGTCTATATAAAGAGCTCGTGGGAACGTTGTTTAAAAAATGATCAAGTGGTTATCAACTCTGGTTTTCCCACAGTAAATTGTAGGAAATGATAGAAATTCAGATTGTTTATCCATATATTTAATATAGGGTGTTCTATCTTTTCTCTGGAAACATGATACTTTTCTTGCTGTTTATTGCACTTTATTAAGTAACAGTTATTTAGCTATATATTTATAGAAAACAACAACACAAAAAACAGAAAAAAAAAGAAAGAAGGAAAAAAAGAGGTCGGTAGGACCCGAACCCGGCACCATCGGCTTGACGCGACTACAATTCACCACTACACCACAGAGACTGATTACGTAATTTTGGGAAAAGTCTTTAATTCAATTCCTTTTCCGTGAAACTTCCGCCGGCAAGATGATCGCCAGCCGCATTAATCGAGCTATTAACAGCAAAAAAACAATGTAAACGCATATTCCATGGCAATGAATGAATGAATGAAAGAACATAATTATGCTTTTCAAAACGCCGATACACGTCCTCGTCTGTAACGTGGGACACAAAACATATGTTTTGATATCTCGATTTCCGCTGTTATTTTGAAGCGAATGGTGAAAATCACATCCATTTTCGGCTCATACAGGTTCTTAAGAATAGCATGGCACGACATTTTCTCACTTTCACATCACCTTCTAGCAAGCTGGAATTGGTATATCCCGCGTGTTGCGGAGTCGACGAGCAAGTACTCATCTTCTCGTCAGGTTTAACACCTGGGCGAGTCAAAGGCTCTTGAATTGAAATCCAATCCCCAAGTTAACCATCGTACTCATCTGAAAGACTCCTGCGTGTCTTAAATTTGGTAAGACCTCTAACCGTGCTGTAGGAAACTTGCTACAAAGAAAACTCTGAGTCTGGGCAGCAAACGATGCGAACTTCCCCGTGTTTTTATTTGACTTGTTCGTGGCACAATGCACTCTGGTTAAATGCAATGCATTGTGGTAAAAAGTGTGGTTAAATGCAATGCATTGTGGTAAAAAGTGATGAATTCGAGAATTCGTCGCCCCTTATATATTTCCCCTAAATCCTGATTATGTTGCTGCTCGCTCCCTACGGTCGCTCCGCAGCAATGACTCAGAAAGTGTATGAAGCACGTTTTTCCAACCCAGATGTAGCTAGTATAATAAAAGTAATCTCTATAATTGCAAGAAATTGAAATGTTCTTTTTCTCTGGTGGTTATTCTTCTGGTCTGGACTATGGGTACTCGTCTGGCCGCAGGTTCCAATATTCTTTCCTTGGGTTCCAGGGTGCAACAAGCCTAGCCTGCGAACGGCATGCAGACGTATTTCCGGTCGTCGCTTCTCTCCCAACCGGAAATACGTCTGCTGTTCACAGGCTAGGGTGCAACCTGATGTCGGCGCAACTGAAGGGTTTATGTTCAACCTTGTTGTTACTCATATACAGAGAAAAAAGGTCACATGGGCATTTAATTTTTTTTATGATTCGAAAAAAAAAAGAAAAAGAAAAAAAGAAAAAGAATGCAGTGACTACAAAAATTCAAAGTACAAATATATCATAATCCAAAATAAATTGAAAATCGAATCTGCTCATCATGCACGGTAAATCTCTTTTTTCCCTTATTTTTGAGGACAATATATGTCACCCTATTATCCAGTTCACCTTTCTAGTTTCTTCATAATACTTAGCCGTTCATTTGCTTCCGTTTGATGCTTGATATAGTCCCCATATGTTAGCTTTACAGAGCAAAATATGACTTGCTTGAACTACTGATTAAGAGGATACATTCTATATTTACAAAAATCGCTAAAGTCATAATCTTTCTGTTGCAACGCTGGTACAATCTTTATTTGAATACCACCTTACATCTTTGCAAAACGTCAGACACGTAAATTATTAATTGCTCAACTTGTACATTGGTAGAGTAATAGGTCATTAAAAACTAAAAACGGGATGAGAAGGAAAGACAATTATATAATTAGCTACTGCCTGGTAAACAAGCAAATGTGTATTCCCCTATTAATAAAAACATTAAAAAAAGTTACATAATTAATCTTTTTTGGTTAAGAAGTCCAGGTAAGCAGTACACTGCTTATTAGTTGTTGGGTTAACAACTGTCACCTTTATTTCCGTTCCTCCAAAGCTCAAGTTTACTTCGATGTCTCTCGTTTTCCAAGCTTCCGGTGTCTCCAGCACCAATCCTTGGCAGGGAACCCTCTGCACGCCGTAATCTGTAACGAATTCCGCCTCAGCGATTTCCGACTGGTAGAAATCGATTTTAATTCGCTTCTGGTCTCCTGTCAAAGGTGCAAAGCCAGGGAAACGACGAATTTCGCCGACTCTTACCACCTCACCAACTTTCACGAACTTGAAGAAGATATCTTTGCATCTGGGGATCCCGTTGACGATAATTTTTTTCGACTCGGGATGAAGACCATCGAGAAATAGCCTGTGTACACGGATACCATAAGATGCAGTCATTACTCTAGACTGGAATACCTCAGGGTTTTGGCCAAACATAACAGCTCCTTGGACAACTGCAAGTGAAGCGTACTGAGGAACCATGATGCGATAACTGTGGCCGAAATGCCTTTTTATTCTCTCTTGGAGTAGGGCTGACTCCGCAAACCCGCCGACAAGAAAGACGTATTTAACTCCAGACAAGTTATCCCTGGCAAAAAGGTTTGAGAGATGTGTATTTATTTGATCCAAGACTGGATCAAAAAGTTCTCTCATGACTTTTGCTTCAAGACAAAGGTACTCGTTCCGTTGAACCTTGATGTCGTCAAGACTGTAATGCTCTTGGATAAATGTGTTTATATCCCAGCCCTTTCCAATCGCGAATTTGCTCACAAAGCTGTTTGGCAAACGAATTCTTGTGGTTGTTCCTTGAGAAACCCGTTTTCCCCGTTTTTTGACTTCAAAGTCATTCATTAAGTACAACCAATCGACTGGATGTTCACGGATATAATTTTCAATTATCCTCGTGCTAAATATTTTTTCCAGAAGTTCTCTGAACTTAATATTTATATTTTGTCCACCAGCAGGACCGCCAGTAGCTTGATGGATCTCCTTTATTGTACCGTTTTCTTGGATCTCATGCACAGTCACGTCGAGAGTACCACCTAGTGGGTCAAAGACGGAGCATTTAGAAACACTTAACAGTAGAGTTTGTCATGATGATGATGATGATGATGATGATGTAGATAAGGATTAGGATAAGAACGAGGAAGGTGATGATGATGATGAAGATAAAGATAAGGATGAAAAAGACGATGAGGATGATGATGTAGATAATGGTGAGGATGATTAGGAGGAGGGTGAAGATGATGAAAATGATGATGATGATGATGATAATGATGATGATGATGATGAAAATAAGGGGAAGGAGGAGAGTGAAAATGATGATGATGATGATGATGATGATGACTTCTGGATGACAAGCTTAAAACTATTAAGAGCAGTAGTTAATTCCGTATTTCATTTTTCGTACCTCCAATGTCGACCACCACGTACTACGTATTTGGATAAGAAAGAGTGTCGCTCAATAACGACTCATCGCTCCCGCTCTCATTGATAAACTCCCACACTTTACGCTCTCTGCAGTATACTGAGGCAGCCTCAGGCTCTAATGCAATAAGCACCTGCTCTGGATTGGATGGTGATGCTAAGCCCGCCTTAAAGATAACAGGGAAATAATTTTAAAATGACTCACTATAAGACGCCAATTGTATCTAACAACCTTGTCCTTCTCCTCCAAAGCCAGGGAAAAGCGCCCTGGGGAAGAGGTTGTGTATCTAATTCTTTTAGCTTTTGTCTTTAGCAAGCAGCTTTATTATTGCTATTATTGTTATCGTTATCGTTATTGTTATCGTTGTCATTATTATTATCATTGTTATTATTATATTTATTGTAGCATCTCAGGCTCAAAGGGTTTACATTGCTTGGTCAATAACTAAAGGTCACAAAGCAGTCCTCACTCTAGCTTTCCGGTGTATATTTCGAACTTATCGGATACAGCTCTCAATGCTCCGCCGATCACAATTCGCACAACCTCCACTTTCTTCAGCTTCCACAATTTTTTTATTACTTGGAGGAGTTGGTAGTTCTCTAAGCTCCATTTTCTACCTCGAGAGTATGTATGGGGGGTACAAATGTCAGTTGTCAGTCAAAATTTGGGTCAATTGTCAGTTGTCAGTTAAATGATTGTTAATTATTAACTGTGAAACTTATTTTTATATTTTTGATGTGAAATTTTGCTTAAAAGGCACATATAATATAGATTAAACGTTTAATTCGGAAACTGATGCAATAGTACCTTAATTTTATTAGCTAGCTATTGTAAACATTTCAAGTGATCGTCCATTTCTCAAGTCTTGCGTTTCTCTTCTCTACTCGAACGTTTTTGCTAACAGAGTCCAAAATTTCCAACCATAAGGCCAATCAAAATTTATATCTTCAGAATAATGTACACCTGCCAACTCCACGCCTGTGGACTAAAGACATCGATCTCACGCATCAAAGACAATTCCTCACGCCTGACTCGCAAATTCGGACAAACTCTTCTTTAACACATGATGAGTTTGTGTCCTTTCTTTGTGTTCTAACTAGACTTCAAAACAGACGGTCTTTTATTCTCAAAGTCGGTTTAGCGTAGCGAAAGAATAGCGTTAGAGTCGCACGCGTGCGAAGTGCTCGAGTTTCACAAGACTGTTCGCACGTACTTGAATGCGAAAAAGTACAGACTGTTTTGCAGTCTACTCAAACGTCTTCAGAACATCTGCGGACACTTAGTTTTTAGCAACATTCGGAAATCGTTCGGAAGTCTTCGTAAATCTTCGGAAGTCGCTGGGACGTTTCCGGAAATCTCGGTTAAGAAAAATTTGATAGGTATAATATTGGGACGTGGATCGTAAGAAAGACCAAGAAAGACCGTGTCTGAATCATCTCGGTAAAAACTTGCAACGGTTTTTGTTAGACCCTCGTTAGCAGCTATCGCATGCTGGCGCGTTCTCGGAGGAGCGCAAGTCATTTACAACAGATGGTACATTTACAGCAAATCATTAACCAAATATGACATTTTTACGCTTAAAAGCGTCTTGCTGCGAAGATTACCCCCAAAACGCTCATTTGATCACATTGTCTGTCTGACGAAAAGAGTGGAGCAATTCTAGGACTTAACAACGGGTTTTGCAAAAAGACCAAAAAATAAGGGCAGGAGCCCATCAAATAGAGCTCCTGATAAGAGACAATCAGGCCTTTTGTCAGTTGTCAGTAAAACCCAAGGCAAGTGTCAGATTTCACATTGCCAGAAATTTCGAACCAAAATTTTCGTTCTACTTATATGAGTATGTTTCTTTAAAATCTAAGCCGCTGTCAGGTCTGGCCGAGTACGGGCTCATTGTCACGATACACAAACGTGACCATATTCACAATCAAAAAGGATCCGCTGAACGAAAATACTGTCAATTATTCTGAAATTTTCAACATGCAAGACTGATTATCTATCGAACGAGAGGTTTCGCGTGAAACTTGGACGATTTTTCCTGGAGATATTGAAAAGCGAATATCAGAACATTTCGCAGTGGAGTCCATACTGAAATTTACGGTGTTTTCAAAGTTAAAAAACCGGAAGAAATTTCTATCGGGAGGTGCAAAATGTAACTGGACCTGAAAGTAAGCATCTTTAACTCGCCGAACCGATGCAAAGTGGTTGTACCCGACGAAGTTGGACGCAATCTGGAACACTTTAACTGGGCTATGTTTCGGCGTTTTATCGCCGACAGCCATTCAAATCCTTTACAGTCAATTTGCAAATCTGTTTACCTTAAAACCGAAACAGATAAAACTTTCAAGGTACGTAACATTTAGTTTAAGGCGACCTCTAATGCCTCTAGGAGTGTGGACAGACTTTTTTTTTTCAATTTTCGATCTTTTCTCAGTCATTTCTTTGTAATGAAAATTGCACTGATATTTTCCAAGTGTCGCCTGTCACTGTGCATGTCGATTCGAAATTTCTGGCGATGGTTAAATTTAAGGCTATTTGTCAGTTGTCGGTTAACCCAATCCAGACCCTCTACCTCTCGGGGTATGTTGTTTTTACTAATCTGCTCGTTCCAGTTTGACCTTCCGACTCAGTTTCCAATGCACATACTGCATCACACACATTATTGTTGTTGTTGTTATTATTATTATTATTATTATTATTATTATTATTATTATTATTATTATTGTCCTACAAGACATCTCCGGTGAACATTTAAACAGAGGATCTAATAAAGCTCAGGATGTGAGGTTAGAATTATCCATGCACATGGCTTCTGGGAACGCCTTCAATCAGCATTTTTTTTATGTACATGTAAGAGTCTGTCACCCTAATGTTGTTTCATATAGGGACCTAGAGCCACAACAAATTTATCATATTCATGACAACAAGAAAAAGCATCTCTACTCAAGAAGAGTTCTGGACATTGAGCATGGAACATTTGCACCTTTGGTCTTCACCACAACTGGTTTGTCGTAGAGGCTCTTGGACAAGAAGAGTGCCATGTGACATTAAGAATGTCAATATTGATGTTGAAGTTGTTGAAGGAGCCATTCAATCACACTATTGATGTGTTTCTTTTTTTTTTGTATTGATATTGACGTTTTCTTGTTATGAATAATTACTAAAGTTTTGTGTGGATCTTTTTATGAGTTTAATAAAACAAGTTTAAAGTTTATTAAAAGTTTATTATTATTATTAATTATACTATTTACTCTTATTATTAATAAACTTAAAAAGTGTATCTTTAAAAATATATATATTACTATTATCATTTATTTACCAGTTTTTCTGGACACAGGCCTGCCCAGAGGGAATGTGCACAAGCGGGACTCAGGTCCCATGTGAGGTGCCATCCCTACCTAATCCCACAACCCGTAAAGGTTGGCCACACCACTGGGGTCTACAACCACTACTCTTTTCGAATAGTGATGGGGGTTCTTTTACATCCCACAAGAACAAATCAGTGAAAGTGCTGTAGCACGGGACCTACGGTTTTTCGTCCTTATCCGAGAAGACTAGAAAGTCTAACCATTTGCAGATGTCATTACAAGGGTAGCACTTTCTTAGTTATTTAAAGACCCTGAGTGTTGGTCCGGCTGGGGTTTGAACCTCCCACTCGGCAGACCGGCGCTCTCCCAACTAAGCTAACCAGGTGGCGGTCTTGAATAATAATAATAATAATAATAATTGTTATTATTAATGTTATTATGTATATACTGCCAGTGTTCAACTGGTAGCCAGTTCCAGGTACAGGTCACATCCTCCAACCTTAGTAGTCGAGAACCCGTCGGAGGATTAGTGCTGTTCCCAATGAGGCAGTCTTTTGAATCTGAGCCACATCAAGATTCATGCCTATGGTTTTAAGATGGTCAACTAATCCTTTTGGGATTGTTCCAAGTTCCCCGATAACAGTAGGCACAACTCTTGTTTTGACCTTCCACAGTTTTCCCAATTCTCTTGCCATGTCTTCTTCTTATTATTATTCTTCTTATTATTATCATTATCATCACCATCATTATTTTTATTATTGTTGTTGTCGTTGTTTTTTGTTCTTATCAATCATATAAGATTTTTAACCCTTTAAACAGTAACTTCAAAATTGAATTGTCATTTGCTGCCACTATATGCATGTCCTATGGTGGCCCATTAGGGCCACAGAGTTTTCTTTTATATCTTTCCTAGTTTTTTCTTAGTGTTATTTTATTTTTTCCCGTTTTTTTCTTGTATTTTTTCCGTTTCTTCTTCTTTTTTCAATTTTATTTTTATTTTATCTATTTAGTTTTATTTTCTAACTGGAATTATTTTGCAAAAAAAAAAAAAAAATGAATAAATAAATAAATAAAAACAGCAAAAATAAACAATAAAATAATAATAAGCTGATTTTTTTTATTTCATTTACAAATTTTAGATATTTCAAAAAAAAAATTCACGTGGCCCATGAGGGCTCAGGGGCCATAGCCCATCAGGCATTTCAACTGTTTTTAGATATCCCACATGCACAGTAAATTGCACAGGAAAGTCAAAATGGCCGTGAGAGTCAGAAATAACGATTGGGAACAAGATCAGAATTTCAGGGATGATTTGAGGTACCCCTTGCAAATTTTTCCTTTGGTCACAAAAGCCTTACTTGAATTCGTGGTTCGATCCATCTCTCATGTCCTTGACAGAAAACTCAGTTTTAGGAGTAATTACCTTTCCAAGCTTTAACATTACACTTAACAGCATGGATGCAGGCATCATGGATGGTTTGGGGGGATTTCTACCTTCTATTCCAACAGACTTGCTTGGGCTTGTGGGTGCTGATTGGGGAAATTTGTTAAGCTGCTCACACTGTTGATTCGGAGCATCTGGACGTACAATACCAGGTTCGATAAATCTCATGTGAAGCACTTTCCAATTATTTATTGTGAGCTCATGTTTTTTTTTTCTTTAAGCCTGGAGAAATTTAATGCTGATCACTCTCAATGTTTACAAGGTTAAAGAAGAGAACCAACATTACGACTAACACATTAAAATGATAGTTATTTTTAAATGCCTTACTTTATATGCTGCTTCTCTCATGAATTGCTTAGCTGCTGGCTTCCAAATTGCCGGCACAGTCAACACCCATTGCACATCACCAGAGCCGAAGTTTTCATCACCAGTTCTCTCCTGGATAACTTCAACGGCTTTCGTGTGGATATGATATATTGAATGTGTGAATATGGTCAGAGCGTCCATATCTCTCCCATTGCTTGCCTTCAAAGTAGTTTCTCTGTTCAAGTTCTAATTAAAAAATAGCAAAATACTTGCAATAATGTCAACAGCTCAGGAGCACTAGCCAACAAGTTTTATATTCAGAAAGAAGTTGGTAAGAGGGCTGGGTTACGTTGTGAATTCCCCTTAGGTTTCAGCTAAAAATCTACGTTACAATACTAGTAATTATTTTGACCAATTGGGAACCCATAAAAAAATTGGAAGCTTAATATATGTATTACCTCATCTTTGTGAAGAACCATTTTAAATTTTTCAAAGTAATAATATTTTCTGGCCTCCTCCTCCTCGAGTTCAGCAAATCTATCTTGCGCTTCATATCCAAACGAATTGAAACTCTTGTTCGGGTTAAGCAGCAAGCAGGTGGGCGCTTTCATTGTAGCGTAGCCTTGATCTGTTCCCCATTCTTTGTTCATATGGATACCTTTCTCTCCATCTTTGTGGTTGAAGGCGAAGGCAAAGCCACTAAAGGTTGTGCCAAAGTCGATGGCAACCACAGCAATATAGGTTGCTCCCGAGGTGACTAAAAGCTCATCTCCCTCTTCTTTAAAGATTACAATCGAAAAATAAACAAGTAAATTAAGGCAATAAATAAGCAAGGGAATATACTTGAAATATCAATTCATTTTTATTAAATGCTAAACGTCCACATCGCATAATGCGTCTGTAAAGGGAGTTCACAAGAAAAATTTCTATTACAACTGATGGGCAGGGAATTGCACTGCAAGATACATAGTTTCGGACTGTACTAGTCTTACGTGGATTTGTAGGTTTTGTACAAGTGCTGTTACAAAATCAATAATTGCCACAGGTCTACTTTTTTTTTATCTCGCATTAACCAAATTTGCAATAAACCAACTTCAACCACGCCATCCAAAGATGCACCACCATCACTGACAAATATCGCTATAGGGTGTTCTCTTTCATAATAAAAGAATTATGTAGTTTTAACAGAAGATATAAAATTGAACATCTTCCCAGAAAAAGATATTATGACTTTATTTACGGTCGTCCATTTGAGACGCCTTCTGGGTTACTGGGTTAATAATTGATCGTGTTCATTTTTTGATGGAGAAAGTGGAGAAATCTACCCATTTTATAAACTAGTGCCTGCCTTGAGGTAGCCCAGTTAATAACTGGACCTGTTATTTTGAATCACTGCCAAGATATTTAGTGTAAGATTTGTGTTTCTCAACTTAACTTTATAGCTAAATTCATGGGCGTTCAGAAACACGCAAATCAGTTCCAAAAACTGTATAGAACGATTTGAAGAAAATTCGAATTGTCGACCAATTGTTAACGAGATTGCGAGTATCCAAGGACTAGCGAAAATAAATCAGCAAGAGGAATTAGCGAGAACGCGCGTAAATCAGTTTTCCGAGAAAATAAAGCAAAGGCCTAATTTTGACGAAAACTTGAAATTAAATGCATCATTCGACAATTCTATTAGAGAAAAATTCACGTTTTAAGCTGTGCCTGCTTTTTTAGGCACAATAGACTTTCGAACTGCGTTAATTTCAGCCTTTTGAAAGCGGAGCTAAGTTCTTAGTACTTGGAATTATTCTCCTTTCTTGTCTCCCTTGTCTCAGCTTATCCCGCATACCATTATCATTGTTTTTGAATAAATTACTAATACATGGACTATCGCTCACCTTCAACGAGAAGCTGTTGCATAGTGTCTGTAATAAAGATATAAAGTAGAAGGGACAGCTCTACTTAAAGTACTTGTGGTGACAGAACACAGGTCTTCAAAGCGAAGGTGGAGACTGTGTTAGCATAGCAGCGGTGCAGTCATGGGAAAATACCCATCTTTATTTGTGTTGACGTTTCCTAGAAAAGAAACATTGAAAGGTCACAAGTTTTCTCGAGAGTTGTTTTTAGTTTCCTGGAAAGGTGACGTCATAAATCACGAAAGATCAAGTAAAAATACCTCAACCTTTATTTTAAACAATATAATTAATTGGACTCTGTGCCACTGTTTTGATTTTTTATTTCTATAACGATGGATTATCTACCCGTCACTAGCTAGTCAATTGGATTCTAACAGATAAACTGACACTAATTAAACTTTTAATTGTTAGTCACGCGAATCAGCTCTTGTAGTTTGCAGATGATCATCGACATTCTAAGTGACCACTCTAGCTTGTTTGCGTTTTCAGAGAGACAAGAGAATGCGTCATAAATAACTGGTTATGGCTAAATTATGGCGGAGAATCGCTAAGCGTCTTGATAACATTCCTTTTTGTAAGAGTACAGCAGGGTGTAAGTAATTTGCATGTGATCAATTGCACCGCGTATTAAATATCCAAAAAATTCATTTCCGTTCTTTCCTAGAATGCTAAAAACAGAAAAATTAACATATTATTTGAATTCTCACTCTCGCACGCCGACTTGCCTCGGAGTCAGTGGGCAATAGCAAATCTAGTCAATCATTGCTAAAGATACAAGCCATGGCAGACACACAGTCTTCGTCTTCAGAAGATGTTACGATGCAGGTCCCTCATATTGAGTTCTTCAAGACCTTAATAAACGTTTTCAAAGAAAATCGGGAGCTATTGTCCAACCTACCAGAAGTGATGGAATGTCTTCTTGACAACGGTCCAGCAAAATTAGTTGAAGTGCACCAATTTGAAGAATACAGGTACGAAAATCCTGCTATCATTGTGTCTTTCGTTTACAATGTTTTGAACAACATGCGTCGAAGAGGACGTCTGCATGGACGGAGTGGCATGGAGAAGGAACGAAACTCCTGATTAATCGTCTTAAAGAAAATTGTGAAAAAAAAAAGACAAAACAAAAACAGAAATGAAATGAAACAGTCCTACAAATATTTTAACTCGATCACCGTCCCCCCCCCACCCTACCCCCACCCCCACCCCCCTTACCTTGTGACGCGTACATTAACATACAATAAACCATGGAGTTTTGACCGCCATGTTCTTAAAAATGTGCCTTTTTTTTCATTATACTTTATAGTTTACCATTATTTCATCAAGTAATGATATAATTGTTAATATAATCCAGGCTTTTTACGAACGAATGAGTCTAAAATGGCAGATGTTGACTTCATATTTCAACAAAGTTCACGTGTGTCTGAATTTCATACTTGGTACATTTTTGGCCTCTGATTTCCTTAATTCATACTGTATATTTAAGCACTTTCAAAAAAGAGGATCCAAATTGATTTCCTTAATTCATACTGCTCCAAAGCCCTCTTTCCCGGTTGCACTGGAAAGGTAAAGGGGGAAGGGTATAAATAAACCGCCGACTTAAGCTCAAGGCTCAGGTGTCTGGGATCTTTTATTTGCATTTGTATTTTTTCTTTCCTCTTTGACTCCTTCCATCCTTTCTTCCTTTCTTTCTTTCTTTTCCTTTTTTTTTCTCTTTTTTTGAGCACTGAAAAAAATCGTCTAAGGTCATTTTTTTTCTTTTTCTTTTTGAAGGAAGGCAAGGGAAGAGGAAATAATGGTGAAAGAAAAGAGATTTGAAGAAACTGTGAAGGTCATAGAACAATCGTAAGTGCACTAAAGGCGCACAATGAAAGCCCCGTGCAAACGGACGCAACATTAGTGGATGTTACATGTTGCGTCGGTTTTCATAACCATGCATGCATGTAGTTGCATATTGTTGGGAGATGTTGCGCAAAGTTTGAAACCGCTCAAACTTTTAGCTACGTGCAAATGGAAGGAAAAACTCTCAACAATGTTGCGTCCGTTTGCACAGGGCTTAAATAACAACAACATCGACCAATTTATATTTTACCGTAAAGTTCCCATAGTAACGACCCCGGAAACAGTAACGTCAAAAGTTTCTGACTCCAAATAAATCCCGAAAATAGCGAGCTCCCGAAAGTAGGGAGTCCCCAAAAAGTAACGATCGAGACTAAGTTTCTTTAATTACGTTATAAACATTCCGAATGCCTTTATTGTTTTCTAATTACAATCCAGTATCACTACAAGTCAAATTTTTAATGTTCAGCACTGATATCTTAGTACTTTTACAAATAACTGTTTATTAACTGTTTATTAATTATGGCAAGTGTTACCGAAAGCAATATCCACTGCCCGCAGTTAGCAGATTAGCTAGTCGAGGCGAACAGTGGTTACACGTATGTAATATATATACAGATAGATCACGAGAAAGACTAGAGAAAAAGAGTAGAAAAAAAAAGTAAAATAAATAAACAAATAAATAAAAATCACTTCAATTTTATTAAGTTTACAATCATGTACATTGCAAATATAAGAAGCCGAGTTTTCAAGAAATTTTTGTTATTAAGTCAGGTAAATCAATATAATAATTTTCTTCTGAAAGTATTCGGAGTAAAGTGTCGTGGACATTGATTTTAAAGTTATTTTTGCCTGGACATTTGACCCATTTCACACGGTAAACTATTCCAGATTTTTACTCCATATCTTGAAGAAGACTTAGTTTGTTTGTCTAACCTTGAATGTTTAACATAATAGTCACCTCTTGAAGATGATCTTGTATTATATGAATGAATATTAGATTGGGAAGCAAATAAGTTACATATGTTAGAAGGTGTTCAGATGTTGAATATATCATGCATTAGAATAGCAACAGATTTAAAGTAGAGTAGATCTAAGGGAAAAAAGCTAGAGGAGACAAAATAAGGTACTGCATGAGAATTGTAGTCACCAAAGAACATGAGGCGGAGGGCGCGTTTTTGAAGAATAAGAATTTTGTTTTTGTAAAAAATAGCAGCTTAGGGCTGAATGAGAGATATGTATATGTGGTGTAAAGTATTCAGGGGTACAAAGTGTCTAAGGCTGGCAATGATGCCAATTGTTTTACTTATTTTTGAAGCGATGAGGGCGATATGGTATTTCCAAGAAAGATTTTCATCAATAAGCACACCTAGATATTTGACATAATTTTTCCATTCTAAAGAAATGTACGAGTTGTTATGATGGTCAAATACTTTCAAGTTGACTTGGTGATTTTACTTTTTTTGTCTTGGTCTAAAAATGACAAAGTTAGATTTCTTTATATTTAGTGATAATTTATTTGCGATTAGCTAGTTATAAACCCTAAAAATTTCTGCATTAACTGTTGATTCAAGCGATTTGAGATTTTTGTCAGCATATAACAAATTAGTATCATCAGCAAATAAGTAGAACTTCAATTCATCAGAGCTGTTAGATATATCATTTCAAATATAAATAAGGAATAGTAAGGGTCCTAGGACCGATCCCTATGGGAAACCTGATAACACTACTTCTTTTTTGGAAATGTTTTGTTGTTTGTTGACTACCCACTAGGTATGATGCAAACCAATCATTAATTATTCCAAATACTCCATAATGATTTAATTTTCTTAATAATATTAAATGATTTACTATGTCAAAGGCTTTTTGTAAGTCAATGAACACACCACATGAGTACAACTTTTTATCCATGTTAGTTTCAATTTCATTAATTATGTCTAAAATAGCATGCTCAGTTGACCTTTTTTCACGAAGACCGTATCGTGAATCATGGAGAATATTGCACTTCTCAATAAATGACTTGAGGCGATTATACATCATCTTTTCAAAGATATGGTTAAAAATGGAGAGAAGCGATATGGGTCTATACAAATTTATTACGATAAGGCACTTTGCGGCAATAAGAGAAACATGGCATGCCTTAAAGTATCATTCGTGATTGAAGCGTCGGTTCACAGATTGCATAATGTAAAAAACTGATATAAAGTTCATATCAACAACAGGAACATTACTTCAAGTTAAAACTGAAGCT
Source organism: Porites rus (assembly GCA_964035705.1). Taxonomy (NCBI): domain Eukaryota; kingdom Metazoa; phylum Cnidaria; class Anthozoa; order Scleractinia; family Poritidae; genus Porites; species Porites rus. The sequence continues at coordinate 7,052,276 of OZ038004.1, read as the reverse complement.
TCTGTATACTGCACTATAAAGCGCATTTGTTTGTCATGGACTAAAAGCACTTAGTTTAGCTTTCCTCCCAGAGAAGAATTCGATTTCCTTTACGTCGGCTTATTCACCCATCCGGTGGTCCGGTAGACCAACGATGTTGATTTCATGCACTGTCCCTGCTACCAGAAATATGCAGTGCAATACTAATAATAATAATACTAATAATATAAGTAGAACATGTTAAGGCCATTTTTGAGTGAAAATGCATGTTTTTTCGACATCTTGGCTAAAATCATGCAAAGTGCTTATTTATGTGTTAGTATCTGTGTCAAGCACAAAGAATTACCATTTCTCGCGGTTTTAACCAGATTTTTAATTCTTGGTAAAATCCAAGATGGCGACCATTACCATACCTCATCTTGTTAAGAACAGGGGTCTTTTTTGCATGAGCATGCGCGACCGCTGAACAAGCGATGTGCATGGAGGCTCACCACAGGGTTTGCCTTCATCAAAATGGCGCGTCTCAAAGCTATCATAGCGGTTATTTTGCTCGTTGGTCTTGGCGAATGTGCTCGTGATTTGACAAAATGTGGAGTTTGCAAAAAAACTCTAACATGGTCTTAACAAAAGCGAAGTAGACCGGCTTTAACATAAGCGAGCTACTATCAAATTTCATCTCCCCACTTGACCTGGACAACAGCGCGCGTGTATGTAGTGCCTGGAGGATTGCGCTGACCTCATCAAAGTCTAAACAAAGTGCAGAAACGTTTGTTGATGCAAGTAAACACTTTCAATTTTCTTTGTTTAGAAATGTGACAGGAAGAGAAATATTAAAAAAAAAAACATAGCAAATTTCAGCGAGTGGGTTCGAAGTGCGCGACAGCCGATGTTCAGTTCAGCAGTGAATTAATATATGTTCTACAATTTTCCCAGCACTTTAAAGCTACAAAATTAAGAGCACACGAGACGTAGATTAGTCACCTGGTGAGATGTTGGTGGTAGTCACTCTGTATGTCTCCAACAATTAAAAAAAATGAATATCAATGAGACACAGTCAAAACTGCATTCAATAGGACCGAAATTAAAGTCCAATCTTGTGACCGATTTTGATGAAACAAACGGTTAGGTTTCCCAAGAAGTACAGTAAACATGTGATGCCGACCAAAAGTTAAAAATCATTAGAACATTTAAGTTCTGGCTAAAAGCAAATTCCTGTAAAAGATGCGGTACAATGTTAGTCCACGCAAAAACAAGAAGTTCTACAATTTTCCTATAAACAAACTTTCTATCGCTAAAATACTTAAGGCAAAAACTTTCTATTCCAACTGAAAACGGCGTGGTAGTCGCCCGCTGATCGTTATTAATCCACTCCCGAAATATGGCTAAATCAGCTATTAACAAATTATTGACAGAAATCCTCTACGGCATCGAGAAACTAATTTACATCCGATTTATAGACAAACACTAAATAAAGAACATTTTGCTCAATAGCTACGCATCAGCAATGCATTCTATGCCAAACTTTGCGGTTCTTAAAGGGGAATCAAGACACGAGTCGAGCGCCAAACAACAACAAGCAGCCATGTTCGTGTCAGACATCCTTGAGAAACTTGCTCTTTCACCTCGTTCAGCGCATCAGTCTCCACTTTAAATAAACAGATCTTTACTTATTTTGTACAGCGAAAGCCTTTCCTAAGTTCCTGCAACCATTTCAATCTCAAGTAAGCTTTCAAAGTGAACGATTTGGTTCCTATGACTATGCAGCACGGTCGCTGTCACTGGTCGCGTGCTCTTTGACAAGTCAGCGGTCGCGCATGCTCATGCAAAAAAGACCCCTGTTCTTGTTAAGAAGATCAGAAGCTTTCCACTGAAGGTAAAATCGTTTCGAAACAAGATGTGAAAAGCTCTGAAGAGCGTTTCCATCCACGTTCCAACCCCCCCCCCCCCCCTCCCCTTCCCTTGTACCACCAAATTTCACAAAAATGTTGCCATAATGCGAAAACACGTAAATGCTAAGGTGTCTGGTCAAGTTACAAGTTAGCTAACACTCTGATAATCATTATGCCATGTCGACGTCATTTATTATTAGTAAAGGAACTGGAACCATTCGCTGTTTTGGATCTGTGATATGAATTTATTAAATGTAATTTTTAAAATCCAGAATAAAGCGATATAATCGTGATAGAAAATTTGATTTTTTTAAAGGGTAGGTAAAAAGCAGATATTATCTGCAAGTTGTGAAGTTCTGAGAGAAATGAAAAATTGAATCCATCATATGCCTTCTGGTCAATTGAAATTCATGTTAATAGATAAATTTTATTGTAATTAATTAATTAATTAGTTATTTTATTTTATTTTTTCAAATTAGTCACTTAAATTACATCAACAGTTACAAAAAAAGTTAATTAAATGATGCTAAAATAAGTGTAATTTAACGATTCAAAAAGTGAAATATAAATAAAGTTATCGCGTGCCTCTCTCGGTGCGCGTCTACTTTTCACGATATCCCCCAAATGGAGAGGTTGCTCGCAGGCTATTATTCTAAAAAACTTAGCTGTTTGGCGGACTCTTTGGAGAGAATATCAAAATAACCCAAACAACCACTTTTTAGTCGGTTGGCGTAATATTTATATCTACCTGAAAAATGGAAAATAAATTATTCTCGAGTTTTAGGTTTCACAATGAACGAAAGGGTAAGTATAAATAGTAAAATACTTTCCACAAGGCATACATTTAGCCACTGATACTTTTAGCTGATCCAATTTTCTCAGGTGTCAGGAAAAGGAACTTAAAATGCAAGAATTGGAAAGGGGTTTATCGAAAAGAGAAGAGGAAATAACCCGAAGGGAAAACGAAATCATGGAAACAGCGAAGCAAGGCGAAGACAGGTTGGCTCCTTCACTTATTTACATAACTTCAAATCCGCTCATAAGTATTAATATTCTCATGGATAATTTCTCTCCTTCCTCCTCAGTCGATCCTTTAGGTTTTTAATTGTGGCTGTTTCATAACTTGCTTCATTTTTTTTTTCAGCCGTTGTAAAATGGAACTTGAACTACAAAAAGTGAAAGAGGAAATTTCGAAAAACCAACAGGAGATAACAAAGAGAGAAAAAAAAATAACGGAAAAAGAAAAAAAATGCGAGGAAGTGTAAGTTCCTGCGTAGTACGGTAGAGTTAAAATTAATTAACCTCTTTCTTTGAGTAGGAATTACAATAACTTGCGCCGATGACGTTATGACCTTTTGTCTTTATCTCATGAATAATATGGGCATAAATCTAATTATACGGTTTGCAACTGCGCTAAATTTGGCGTATTTTACGCCAAAATATTTAAGATGATCATGACTCCACTGAGGTTACGGATGGACTCTCTTTGACTCCAGAAATTTTTGGTTGCACCACTTCCGGATCCTTGTAATTTGTTTAAGAATTTTACATTTTTTCTTGATTTTGCTCAGCTATCGCAAAAGGGAAAGTGAACTACAAGAAGCGAAGGAGGAATTCTTGAAAAGAAAAGAGGAAATAACAAAGAGGGAGAAAGAGAGATTGGAGCGAGAGAAAAAACGCGAGGACGAGTAAGTTTCTGTTCTCTTTCAACGGCTGTTGAACGATTATATCCTATTAAAATATAAATGTAATGGGTTTAAAAAAATGTGCATAAGGCACCTGAATCTAGAGCATTTTTTTATTATTACTATCTTTAACTCTCGCTGGCTTAGTAGTCTTTCAAGAATTCAAAAACAACCTATAATAATAATAGTTGTAGACTGTCGTGGCTTTGCCGCGCACTGTTGCTCTCCTTATTTTTCTGTTGATTTTTATTCTTGACTGTTTTCACAATTTAAGATCAAGGAATTAGCTACCCATAACATTTAACATTTAACATTTAACATTTTAACATAACTGAGCTTAACTTGTTTCTTGGCGTCACCCGATAATTTTCTATGTGAATGGTCGTATTAATCCTACTAAGACAGCTCGGTACACGTTTCTGTACTATCACCCTCAGCCTAAATCTTACTTTAAGCTTCTTGCAACTTTTTCGTCTCAGTTTCTCTGCCTCAGTGACCTCGTGATCTTTTACCAGCAGGTTCATTTCCTTCCATTACAGTCTTTTTCAAAGAATAGTACTTCTTCTTCTTCCTTTTTTTGTCCAAATAGTTTTATAGGTTTTCGCGTTAAGTTACGGTGTTCAGCAACCTTTTCTTTTGGGACTTCGAGCTAATTTTTAATAGAGGTAGCTATTCACCCCTCTTTAAGTTCAAGGCACACGCATTTTTTTTTTCTAAAAGCTTTGTGCTTAGAAGCTGTGATGTACTTCGCCGGTGGAAACAAACATGCTCGCAAGACTCCTAGTTAGTAGTCAGTGGACAATATAACCGCTCACTATGCTTAGTTCCAAAGAGGATAAAGATTTTGCAGCGTTCTCTTTTATGCCTATATCTAGCCCTCTCGAGATCTTTCTCTGTGAACTATAATAATAGGAACACAAGAATGTCAGCGAGAAGTTTGAGATAGTTTAATGTGGTTGCTGCATCAAGACCCCAAGAACTTAATTATGCCCTTCAACATGACAAATTCAGTTAACAATTACAGCTTTAATGTAAAGAAGTCTAAATTGATACTGTCAGGCAGCAAAACAATATCAGTATATACGCATCGCAATTTAATATTTTTTAGCGGTTTTTACTGATGACGGGGGAGTAAATCGAGTTTCATCCATTAAGTATCTAGGCGTAGTACTGGATGAGAAATTGGAATGGAAGATGCATATCAATAGTCTCTTACAAAACCTAGGGCATCGCCTTTTACCTGTTTAAACGAATTTATCACACCCTTGATTAGAGCATGGCCGGCATACTGAAGGTGTTGTCTGGGGAGATCAGCCAGGTCTCACAACGCAGATTGCAGTCTTTTCATAATCGCAAAAACAAAGGTGAAATCAGATGAGGCCCTGATCTTGTTGCGGTGGGTCCCGTTGCACCCTTCGAAGCGTTTCGGCCAATCGATGTCTTGTGCAAGATGCATTGAAGGGAACAATCCACGAACATGACAATGTGTTCAGACGTTCTACAATGAGCCAACAGCGCGGTTATAATATCCAGAATCATAACATGTATGCCTAAAGTCAGTAGGCTAAGCACGGAATGGGGCAGAAATAAGACATTACAAAGTAAATAATTAACGACTGGGCCTCACTTTCGAGTGAAACTGATGTCAAAGAAGATTTTATATTTTTTAAGCACAAACTGAAGAGTTTTTATTAAACTATTTTGTACGGTGATTAGAATTTGAATGAATGATAACTTTATTTAAACACGGTTAAAAAATATCCGTTAAACAAAGAAAACTAATTACAAGTTCTCAAAACTGTTTTACTTATTTGCCGTGTGGGAGTACTGATCAGAAAACCATCAATGGGAACTTCTATTAAAGAGACTTAATAGGGAATTTGATGAACGTATTTTCTGAGGAGGATTTTTCTATAGAAGAGCGCCTCTGCAACTAAAGTTACGCTTTAGGTAATCACTCCTTGGTTTTGGGAGCGTTAATTTTTTCTTGGCGTTGCGAAAATTATAATTCGGTGTTTTTGGAGTAAACGAATTACAGAGATAAGCTGGGACGAGACAATAACTGCAAAAAGTAATTTTCAAGGAGTTATATAATAACTCCTCCAGTGAGATTAATTTAACTCCTTACAGTGGAGTTATTTTTTGGGGGAGTTATTTTAACTCCAAAAAGGAGTTTAAAGACTCTTTTTCAGGGGTAAAAGTCACCCAAGATATTGAGGAGTCAAAATAACCTCCACTTTCAGAGTTAAAGTAACTCCAAAGAGAGTAAAACCAACCCATGTTGGGGTAAAAATAACCCCATTTTCTGAGTTGTTTTAACTCCAGACTCAATTTTGGGAGATATAATAACTCCCTAAAAACTACTGTGCACTTGTACATTAAATTAACAATTTGTTGAGCCCTTCTAACCGATACATTATCCCTACCAAGCGAGCTAAGAAGATATCTGGAACTCATATCATAGCTGGATTCAGTGATAACTCTGATAGCACGATTTTGACGTTTCTGAAATTCGTTTCTAACTAAGCTGTTGTTATTTTTATCTTAGTGTTTTTTTTTTTTTTTGCCAAAAACGATATTTAAACACGAAAAATTTGAAACCTTAGTCAGTATTTTTAATCTAAGTTCTAGTTTTAAACCTTATCAAATTCTGCAAAGCTGATCGTACTACGTGAAAATTAACTTTACAAGAGATCAACACGTTGTGTCGATGTCTTGCAAAGTGAACTTTAATCGCGGATGACAATCACACGGCCGGATATCAGTCTAATCTTCAGTTTATTGCTGCGGAGCGACCGAAGGGAGCGAGCAGCAACATAATCAGGATTTAAAGGAAATATATAAGGGGCGACGAATTCTCGAATTCATCACTTTTTACCACAATGCATTGCATTTAACCAGAGTGCATTGCGCCACGAACAACTCAAATAAAAACACGGGGAAGTTCGGTGGGTGAGAGAGTGCATCGTTCGCTGCTCAGACTGCTGCAAATTTTCTACAGCACGGTTAGAGGTCTTACCAAATTTTAAGACACGCAGGAGTCTTTCAGATGAGTACGATGGTTAACTTGGGGATTGGATTTCAATTCAAGAGCCTTTTTTGACTCAAGAGCCTTTTTTGCTCTTCGACTCCGCAACACGGGGGATATACAAATTCCAGCTTGCTAGAAGGTGATGTGAAAGTGAGAAAATGTCATGCAATGCTATTCTTAAGAAACTGTATGAGCCGAAAATGGATGTGATTTTGACCATTCGCTTCAAAATGACGGCGGAAATCGAGATAACAAAACATATGTTTTGTGTCCTACTTTGCAGACGAGGACGTGTATCGGCGTTTTGAAAAGCATAATTATGTTCTTTCATTCATTTATTGCCATGGAATATGCGTTTACATTGTTTTTTCACTGTTAATAGCTCAGTTAATGCGGCTGGCGATCATCTTGCCGGCGGAAGTTTCATGGAAAAGGAATAAAATGAAAGACTTTTCCTGAAAACTACGTAAGCAGTCTCTGTGGTGTAGCGGTTAAGTGTAGTCGCGTCGAGTCGAAGATGCCGGGTTCGAATCCTACTGAGTTATTTTTTCCTTCTTTCTTTTTTTTCCCGTTTTTTGTGTTGTTGTTTTCTATAAATATATAGCTAAATAACTGTTACTTAATAAAGTGCAACAAACAGCAAGAAAAGTATTGTGTTTCCAGAGAAAATATCGTGCACCGTATATTAAATATATGGATAAACGATCTGAATTTCTATTATTTCCTACAATTTATTGTGGGAAAACCAGAGTTGATAACCACTTGATCATTTTCTAAACAACGTTCCCATGAGTTCTTTCTGTAGACTGATAGTAATTATTCTAGTACTTTCCAACATGTAAATAGGACATTCGATGTCATTTTGATTCTTTTAAGTCTCACTGACTAACTAATGCCAGTATCAACAGAATGTGCCGCAGCATTACTATCTTTTAGATACCCTAGTTTACAGTTAAATATATTGATTTATCCTTATTAAACGGCTACATTACGTATTTCAAGGACGTAATCCAATACTAGCATTGTCAATTCAGTCTAGTGTCCGCTTAATAGAGGTTTTCAATAATAGAAAATAGCCAAATATAATTTATTTTAGTGACCGCGTCGCTTAACGAATAAAAGTCACTGGACCAGTTAGTTTCATCCAATTTTTTTTTATAGTTTTTTTTTATAGCTTACCTGGTCAGTATTTTTCATTGATTTTGATTGGTTGTCGTGTGCTATGTAGTCAAATTTCATTGGCTAGTGGAATTTGCTACTTGATTATCCGACTTCACCTGTCCAATTGCAAGCTCCTGGTAATTGCACAGGACACTGAATCAGACAGTTTTGGAGTTACAATAGCAAGAGTAACTAATATATAGATTTAGCCAGGGCTAAAAGCTTAGCTCTAGTTAATAAATTTATAATTTAAATCAAACTGGGTAGATCCATATATGACGTTTAAGGGTGGGGCTGGGTGACTTAAGAGAAAAAATAATTTGCAAACAGTGCAAGATTGAAGCAACATCTAAAATGTCACATCGAGTTAATAGTCTTATTTGTACACTTAATAAATAGATATTACCTTTGGCCACAGTAGATTAGGCGTGGAAAACACATTCTTTCCAAGCAAAATCGCCTCTGTGCCCACCCAAACTGACCACCTTTATTTTATAATTTCATGCCATTAAGGCCGTAAAGACACGATAGTCGCGGTGGCAGCCAATTTACTCGTTATATCGGTGTTATCTCGGGCCAAAATAAAAAATCAGGCCGGACTTTTTGTGTGTGGCTCGCTACAAGTTTGGGTAGCCCGTGGGCCAGCCTTTTTACACCATCTCTGAGGTAAACAGAACTATCAGCCGTTGTTTGTTTTCAGACCTCAGACAGAATTTGTTATTTTTTTCCCCTATTTTAATTATAATTCCGCATTTTTGTACAGAATAATCCTACAAGACAAATTGCACTCATTCAGTATTAAGGACGATCGAAGCACGCGCTTCCCTTGGACAGCAAATTATAAAAATAACAACATCATAAAACGTTTTTATAGAGAGAATTCACCATTAGACTGGACTGATCAGTCAAGTCAATCTCCCATATGTAGTACATAGGGTAATAATGGGCTTTGAGCAAAAACTTTCGAAAAAAATATATTTTAATTCAATATACAAAATCACCCGTCCGACCAGCCAATTCTAAATTTTGCCAAGCGTAAAACTTACAATGCGAGCTGTCGGGTATTTGAATGAACTCTGGTAATGAGGAAGAGGTATCAGAATCATTTTCGTTTAGCCTTTTACTTCTCAAACACCATATGCATTTGATACTCGCGGCATTTTAAGTACTCCTTCATGCGATGTTCACGGACGACTGAAAAACATAGGCACGTTTTACGTGCATGAGCTATTTTGAATGCTTCAGTGTAACAATGTCGGCAATCTACTGTCTTAATCCTAAATAAGGTTATGTTTTGTGCGAAATTGGGTATTGCTGTACATTAATGAAAACGAGAACCGCAGCGCGTAGCTGATTCGATCTGATAAATTCACTTTTCTTTGTCTTTCCTTCAGACATCTAGTGCAAAATAAACAAATTGTTAAAGTACTATGAATATCAACTCACCAAATGTTGCTTAGAGGGAAGACTCGAAGGTTTCAAGGTTTTTTTTCATGGTTTCTTAAAATAATGAAGGTCGTCGAACAGCTAAGATTTTCATAATTGTCGTAGGTGGTTGCATCATCATTATTCACGAGCTTATGACGTGCGATTCTACTTTAATGAAACAGTCTGTAACTCTGACCACTCAATTCTAAGAGTGGTATGAGTTTTTGCTTCTTAAAAGAAAAGAGCCTTTACTTAGGCACTAGTTCCAAAACTAAAGATGTCTTCACCCGTTCAAGTTACTATTATTCTGTGTTTTCACTCACGTGGCCAGCATCTATGCAAATTTATTGGAACAAAAGAAAGCGGTTACATAAGAAAAGAGTTCAACTCCCACAGGATTGGTTTTGGACACAAACATGGCCGCCGTTTCATTGTTTTGGGACACAAATATGGCCGCCATGACGTCATGTGAAAACACCCAATTAAACTGTCCTATTAAGGCTGAAATTAGGACAGTTGATAGCCAATCAGATTTGACAAGTTTGTTATAGTTATGATTATTATTGTTATTGTTATTGTTATATAATTACATTCATTAATTCTCTTTGGAGTTGTGCTCTTTCTAGCCTGCGAAAATAGCCGTTTTTCCTCGCTCCTCACTCCTCGCCGCTTGGGACGTTTCGCGAGGAGGAACGTCAGCGACAGAAATTCCATACTGATGTCGTAAAATCTGTCCGCAATACGCTCATAAGCGTTGATTGGACGACGGAATAGTTACATTGTTTCAGCTTTTGTTTACGGATGAAGGACAAACGTTGTTGGCGTGTTTTTGATCAGCATGTTCCGCTCATGATTCATAATGGTAATTGAACTGAGTGGAGTGCAATTTGGTCTGAAATCATACGTGTGATTTCAAAATCGAACGAGCGCGCAGCGCGAGTTCAATTTGAAATCACAAGTATGATTTCAGACCAAAATTGCACGACACGAAGTTCAATTACCACTTTATTACATCCATTTTGAAATCGCAGAATTTAGTCAGTACTAATATTTTATTGATCGAGTAGCCGGTTTGTTAAAAAGCCGAAACAAAAAGGCTTCTACATCTCATTTTGTATTTAAAACGGAAATAATGCGATATAGAACAAAAATGGTGCGATTTAAAACAGAAATGATGCGATTTAGAACATGAATGACGCGATTTGGAACAGATGCGATTTAGAGCAAAAAATGGTGCGATTTAGGAATAAATCACACTGCTGAGAGCCAATCAGATTGCATGGATAGAAAGTGATTTCAAAGTGGATGTAATAAAGGAATGAACTTCATTTACAAAGGGATTGTAGTATTGAAGTCAATATTTCACTTTTAGATAAAAGTTTGAGATTTCCTAACGGATATTAGCCTCATGTAAAATAACGATTATGCAATACTGACTCAACGTGAAATCCAAAAGCAAATAGTTAAATGATCGATTAAGCGCCGCGGCGCTTATTTCAACTACGGGTAAAAAACTGAGGGGAATATAGAAGAATTAAGTGAGACGCGTATTAGGTATGAACAATTTGTATATGTAATTGGTCAAATTTAAACTAATCGATAGACTGACACTACTATATAAAAGATCATGTTGAGATTGGTTATTTGACAAAGTTTGGTGCTCTAAGGTTGAACAGGGATCAAGTTATGACACATGGTTAAAGAAACATGGAACATTATGAAACATGGTTAAAGATCCATACAAACGTCTATAATTTTGTGACAGCGTCCCCCAAAACCATATAAACTCTTTAGAACTCGGCGAGTTAGTCCATGTCTAATTTCTCAAGCGATATGGTTTCAATGTCTCTTTATATAAAGCGCCGTAAAAAAAGTAGGGCGTTAATTTGAAAATACCCAAATTTTATTCGAGTGACGGAGCTTAATCGATCATTTTCGGTACAAAAAATTTATTAAGCGACTGGCTTCAGTTGTTTATTATCCAAATATGCAAGATACTTTTTTCTCTTATTACAGTTTTCGTTTACAACAGGTTGTTATTTGTTTATATGCTCATGTAACCAAAGACCACATTACGCAATTAACCGCTTTCTCCTGCAAACTCCCGATAGCCAAGACCGTTTTGCTCGTCGGAAGCTACTCTCGCCAGATTTTTCCTCCTAGAAATCTTTTGACTCGTCCAAGAAAGTAATAGTAAGTTTGCACATCATATCGCTTGCTGTGAGAGATCGGCAGTGAAATGAATTAGCCACCATGTTTAAATTATATGACGCCACTCTTACCAACCAATAAGGTGGCGTCCTTAACGTAACCATGCAGTATGACAGAGAACCAAAAATAGATTGAAAATACTTTTTTTATGGGAAGAGGGTCATGCATGGGGGATTCGACCTCTTAGCTCATTTTTTCTTGTGTAAACAGATTGATTTACGTCATCAGTATGGAATTTCTGTCGCTGAGTCGCAGACGTTCCTAAATCCTCGCGAAAAGACACAGCGGCGAAGTGCGAGGAGAAACGGCTGTTTTTGCAGACTATGGTTCTTCCTCTAACGGAGCCGAGTTCATTCCACAAACTTAGGGTAGTCATAAGTCTCGTTGATTATTTGGTGGATGGTGACCTCCTAAGTGTTTGAGCAGTCCCAAGGAAGAGACGTCCCTTGTGTACCATATCCACTTGGAATTCTGCCTCTGCAAAATGATTCCAGAGAATTATCGGGAACAGTGAACGCTCCATATATTCTCAGTTTATTTCTTGAAAATTCGTATTCTTGGAAAAATCTTTCGTGATTACCAAATAACATTTTTTTTTTTTAATGATTTCTTGAATAATATTTTACGTTAACTATTTTAAGCTTTCGGAAAATGGAACGTGAACTACAAAAGGCCGAGGAAGAAATCGCTGAAAGAGAAAAAGAAAAAACAAAGAGGGAGAAAGAAATACTCGACACAGAGAAGCAGCACGGAGAAGCGTAAGTTTTCATCCTTTTGTACATCCTGAGAGTAAAACATCCTTGTTTGTTTGTTCATTAGTTGACCACCACATAATATTGTCCAAAGGCTGACCCTTCGATTGCTGCTATCTTGTAAAAACGTAAAAATATTAGACGACATAAAAAGTACTAGGGCCTACACTACTCCTTGTTCATAGATGATTTTATTGGCCTTCGTATGTTCGGTCTCACTAAAGGTCTTTAAGGGATTTGGATCTTACGATATGATATAAAAGAAAGGTTCCTGTTGTTGTGGATCTGTATAAGCACAGGGCACGGAGGATAGATATGTGACCTTAAGTGGAGTTAAATTTTACAGTTGATACCGCGATTAGCCTTTGTTAATAGTAGAAGATTTAAAATCGAATATGAGCTTGACCTATCAAACCGCCTTCATGCGAACGTGTTACAAACCAATAGCCTCTTCACAGACCCTCTATTTTCTCTTCAAAGTCCGTCGAGTGCGCGTCGAATCCGCGAGAGATTATTGACCGCCAGCGCAAGAGGGTATTTTTTTTTCTTGTTCTTTCTCGCCGCGCTCAGGGCTCGCTCACCGATATTTTCGAAAAAAACTAATAAGAGAAAACTAAAACAACGCCTGTGCAGGCTAACAAACCTAATAAAATATAGTAGTGACTCGTGGTTTGTACATGTACAGTACGACGGTAAGAACAGATGTCCGAACTTTCGAGGTTTGTTTACAACAAGAGTTATTAACAGTCACGTGAGACTACACGCGAAATCTGACGCTCAAAACTGTGAATTAAATGCTGCGACATTAAGGTTTGATATGAGTAATATTCTTGGTGATCAAAACTTTTTTGAAAAATAGTTACAGGTGAATCCTCATTATCGCTATCATTATCATTATATGGGAAACGTATTTTACATAAAATGTGTATTCAGTATATAATTTGTCCTTGCAGTATCTCTAAATTGAGGGAAGAGCTGAAAAAGGCACAAACAAAGACGGATGGATACGCATCCAGGTGAAAAAATAGCTAATGAAATAATACTAATTTACAATTAATTCCATCAAAGAAATATATATGTGTGTGTGTGTGTGTGTGTGTGTGTGTATATATATAACTAACACTTTCTTTCGATTAAGAAACACTTAGTTTTGATTAGAGAAAAAAAAATCATTTAGATAAAAATTATTATCGCGAATTTCAAACAATTCTTTTCAATTAAAACAATCCATTTCGATTAGACGCATTCTTACTCTAAAATTAAAAAAGTTTCTTAAAAAGAAATAAACAAAATGATAATAATAATAATAATAATAATAATAATAATAATAATAAAGGAAATGAAATAATGAAGGAAAGGTGGTGACTGCAGCAAGAGCTAGAGTAGAGTAGAGTAGAGCAATCTTGACACACAAGTAGGTTGAGTTCGATCGTTAGGGTGAACGTAGTCCTGAATAGGACTGTTGTTGTTGACAGTGACTGACGTCTTGACAACCTGCGCGGTAGTCGTCTTCAGAGTCAAAGTGAGTCAGTTGATGGTATTAACCAGAGTATAACCAGAGTATAATACCATCAACTGACGTGATACAACCCACTTTGACTCTGAAGATGACACTTGACTACTTGACTTAATTATGATGCAGGAGAAAGTTATAATCATTGAAGAAGATTGTGTTGTTGAGTATGATTTTGACTCGCGACAGAACCGAAAATAAAATATCGAGAAAATATTTACAAATTATGTATCATATCACAAGTTGATGTAACAAAGCAAGTGTTAAAAAATAAAATAATAAGAAATAATAATAAAAATAATAATAATAAATACTATTTAAAAAATGTTATTGACAACAATGCTAACTATTAAGATCCGATAGATTTGTTGTGGCTCTAGGTCCCTATACGATACAGCATTAGGGTGACAGACCCTCACATCGAAGAATGCTGATCGATGTCGCTCCCAGAAACCACGCGCGTGGATATCTAACCTCGCACCCTGAGCTTTGTTAGATCCTCTGTTTAAATGTTCGCCGGAGATGTCTTGAAGTACTGGTTCGATCTCGACATCGCTACACGCCATACTCAGAAATTCAGCTTCGAGATCTCTTAGCTCGTTGTGGCGTTGAGTAATAAAACCTCCTAGTTTGCAAATCATAGAGTGATCATCCCCACAAGCACATGTGGAGGGGATATCTTCCTTTGGCCAGTCGTAGCGTAGTTTCACAGCATCACGGAATTCCCTTTTATTCAGGTTAAAGCCCAAATCCTGGAGGGGAAGCACTGTAAGCCATGCTGATGATCCTTTTCTGTCGCCAGATCTAATGCTCACTGAGTCTTTCTTGGTGCCATCTCCTTAATACGTTCTGCCCTGTGTTCGAGTTCCTTTGATCTTTCACTTCTTACTTCCTGTTGTGCTAGTTTTGTGAGTGAATCTTCAGGTAACTGATGTGACTGAGATACAATTTGTTCAACAAGGGGCTTTGTTACTTTGACAGACGAAGCATATTCGCGCCTTGATTCAAGAGACGGGTTTCCCAGGCCAAGGCCACCCAGGCGAACTGGCAGCGCTAGAATATTCCTATCCAGCTGATTACACTTGCGCTCAGTAATCGCAGGAATTAGCATATGAGATATTGCATCTTCTAATGGCTCTAACAGATCTTGAATGTCCTATTGCCGCCCCAAGGTGTTTCTGCCCTTGTACTGTTACGTTAATGGACGTGTCCTTGAAAGCTTCCCTGACACTTTCTTCCTTAGCTGGTTTTGCGATGATCCAGCATTTCCTGTCGTTCGGAAAATAACCAAAATCCGGACCAAGGGTGCTAAGGGCATCTCACCACGTCCTAATTTCCATAATGGCGCCAGCTCCACTAACATCATCTGCAAACCAACATTGCTTCACACTGGACGCTGCTTGTAGACTCGTAATTAAAGGCTGGATACTTAAGGCATATAGATCCATAGCAAGCGGATCGCCCTGTGTTGTTCCTTCTGCTGACACGATCTCTTTCCCACCAATGACAAATAGCCGAGCTGGCTGCTGTCTGTAGGTATTAATAGCGTAAATTGCTATTATAGGACACAGAATCCGGATGTTGTGCAGTGCAGCTGCTCTGTTGAGTGCGTTGAATGCATTAGAGGCGTCGATCAGAAGTACGGCATCAGTGTCATATGATTCAAATATAGTATGCATAGCGTGTATTGCAGCCTCGCTTCCGGACTTTTGTCCAGCACACAGCTGGAGTGAGCCGCTGGCATCGACAACATCCTTCTTAACAACACTCATTACACACTTTCCACAAATTCTCCTTAAAACTTCTCCGACTCCTATTGGTCTAACAGCACCGTCGCCTTTATCCAGTGGAATCAGACGGTTAGCTACCAGGGGCTCTATGGTCATAATAATAATATAATATAATATTTATTGATTTGTTGTATTGCGCAAATATCAATCCGGGGAAAGAAATTTTCATCTGCGCATAACATTGACTCAACAAAATCCTAAAATCCTAGTACATATTCCAAAAACAAAATTTACAGATCATTCCTAAAAATTAGTAAAAATAACAATTTAAAAATAAAAATTAATCTTTAAAATCCTACATACAAATCCTTCTTAATAAAGAGAATAAAAACAATAAATTAGCTGGGAAACGCCTTCTGAAATAAATGAGTTTTAAGAGCCTTCTTGAAAGCATTAACTGAAGATATATTTCTAATAAAAAGGGGAAGATCGTTCCATAATTTAGGGGCAGCCATATAAAAAGATCGATCACCAAGCGTGGAAAGAAACTTGCATGGTGGAATGTTAAGAAGTTTGTCGTTATTTGATCTAAGATAGTACCTACCCCCTGTGTCTTTCGGTGATTCAAGTTCGGAAATGTAAGTCGGAGCAAGTTTATGAATGGCCTCAACAATAAAATTTTAAAAACAATTCGATATGCTACGGGTAACCAGTATAGGGCTCTGAGCAATGGTGTAATATGTAATTTACTTTCGTGAAATACAAGACGTGCAGCAGAGTTCTGGACTCTTTGCAGTTTTTGAATCTGAGTTCCCCGAACAGACACTCGCTGGGAACGGCCAGACAAATAAGATCGAAACCAGGCAAGGGCAGTGCCATTCAAACCAAGTTTTGACGATAATCCGTTAAGGAGAATGCTGTGATCAACGGTATCGAAAGCAGCACTGAGATCAAGCAATACAAGGATAGTAACGTGCTGCTTGTTCATATTTAACAGAATATCGTTCATTACTTTCAAAAGTGCTGTTTCAGTGCTGTGATTTCTTCTATAAGCAGACTGCGCAACTGGGTATAAGTTATTACGAACCAGGTGACCATGAATCTGATTAAAAGCAGCCCTTTCAATGAGTTTAGACACAAAAGACAAATTGCTCACAGGACGGAAGTTCTTAAAGATGACATCAAGACCGGGTTTCTTTAACAGTGGATCATAGGATCAATGTATTGTGTACACAGAGTCCTCGTCATTGTGGCTATTGCCTCACACAGCCTTGTCGATGACTGTTTAAAGGACTTGCAAGCAAGGATTCTTCTGAAGCCATTCGCGTCAACCCCAGACTGGCCTCCTTCTCCTTTTGTTCTCAAGGCAGCTTACCTCACCATCTCTCCGTTAATCTCTGTATACACGGATTCCGGATACTGGTCATCAATAGGCCCGAAAAGCAGTGAACCTAATTTGGCTGATTGTGGATTGGGATGTTTCTGTTTTAACAGCGACATGACCTCATCTGTTAAAGACAGCACACCACCACTAGTTTTTTCACTCAGGAAACGCAGCGCTGAGTTGATTTGACCTTCCAGTACAAGCTTAGCAAAAACCTTAGATCTATCGGGCGGTTCCGACGCCTTGAGTTTTCCGATACGACCTTGAATAATTCTATGTTCGCGTAATAACTTATTAATTTCACCTTGCCTCCAAAGTATTAGGCGCTTAGACAAGACATCTTGATGATCTTTTGCCTTAGACTTCGGGCTTGACTTTTGGAGCCCTACAGCGAGAAGCACTAAAGCTGCTTTCAGAGATATGTGCTGATTGTCGGAACCACAATTCCAGTCATTAATATGCAAAGTCACTTGATCAGTAAAATCCCTTCCTATTTTTCCCATACGGTACAAGAAATACGTTTTTTCTCCAGGTTGCGATCTCGTTGTAAGCATCTGTCATGACTGACGTCGATATAACAATTGCATTACCATCGCTTTGTTTCCCCCAGTTGATCATAGATGGCTTGTAAATGGTATTATACTCTGGAAGGCATTTCGGGCTGTTTAAATGGTTTTCACTTTGCTCTTTCTGCTCTACGTCTCCTGGGATTTGAGGAGTACTAGCTATATGTAAATCTTGGTTTGATGAGGCTAACAGATTAGCATATTGTGATTCACTCCCTGTTTCTTCAAGAATAGAGAAATCTGTATTTATGGGAAGAGAAGTAAAGCCTCTCGAGTTTGCTCCGATTTGAGCATCCGTAGACACGATTCTTTGAGCGAGAACTCTTGAATTTGCATCCGTCTGTGCCTCCCACGATAGGTTAATAATAATAATAATAATAATAATAATAATAATAATAATAATAATAATAATAATAATAGTAACAATAATGTTTCATGTATGTAATGGAGAGTAAAAAGATTGAGGAATACCAAGATCTGAAGAGAGAGATCAGAAAATTATGGGTTATTAGACGTGTTGAAGTGATACCCGTAGTGGTTGGTGTACTCGGTGCAGTAAGCAAAAGACTGGATACATAGCTTGACAAGCTTGGAATTACCATCGATATGGGTTTGCTGCAGAAAAAAGATTTGTTGCGAACAGCAAGGATCTTAAGTTGGAAAGTTGAAGGAGGAGAATTAACCCAACGGATCTTTGGCCATTGGCTATGGCTTGCTCCCTTGGTGTAATTTCGGTACAACATCTACCACAGCTAAAGCATTTCGTTGATGATGATGATGATCATAATAATAATAATAATAATATTAATAATAATAATAATAATAATAATAACAACATCAACAATAATAATAATAATAATAATAATAATAATGATAATAATAATAATAATAATAATAATAACAACAATAATAATAAATTTAACGGTTGTCCCCTCTGTTTTTTCACGATGTGGCTGCATGGTATTTGCCATTTCTTTATACAATTGTTCGCGAGCTCCACGTACGGATTCTCTTTTACTGTTTATAAGTTCAAGTGGAATGCATGAGTTCTACGTCAGGAAACTTTTCTCTACAACGGTTTGAGGATTGAAGTATTGAAAGGTGTTTGGTAATGACCGTGTTAAGGCTGGGAGAAGCTGGGTTGTAGTCAAGTCAAGTGAAGTCCATTTTTATTTAAACTCACACAGAATATTGATTGATACAAATGAGGGCTTAAATATAAAATCGAAAGATTGTGAAGGAAAAGAAATTTTCAATTGTAGGTTCATTGTACAGAGTTTGGGACACCTAAATAGTTCATAGAACTAACCGAGTAGGTGACCCAAAACAAGAACATGAGTAGAAGGAATATAGAGACAAAATTTTTTTTTTAGATAAAAAGTATTACTTCATTTATTAAATAATAATTAAAGATAAATATAATCATAAAACTTAAGGAATCAATAACGGTATTATAACCATCAATCATAGAATTCTTGATATTTTGACAAAAACTGGAAAACTGGAAAAGAATTCCGAAGGTTGGTATCAGTGTAACTGAGAAAACGAATGCCGTATTGAGTGGTATGAACCAATTTAACACACAGATTATCATTCTGTGATTGAAGTGTATTATATAAATGAGTAGAAGATACTGGATTAAAATAATTAACAAAACAAGAAGGGCTTAGTTAATGGTACCACTGATAAACAAAACGAGAGAATTTCAAGATGAATTATATCAGAGAATTTTAGGAGTCTGAGAGACTTTATAATGGCTCTGAATGTGACCTGGCGTCGGAAAAATTCATTATTCTGACGACTCGTTTTTGCAAAGTAGTTACTGGTTTAAGGTGGGTTGGGTATGTGAGACTCCAAACTTAAATATACCATGAGTAAGAAAGGGGTAAGTTAGTGAATAGTAAAGCATAATAAGTATAACAACATTAATATAGTATCTTAATTTGGAAAATATGCCTACAGTTTTCGATAGTTTTAAGCAGCGTTCATTAACATGATTCTTCCAAGTCAACTTTGAGTCAAAAGTGACACCTTAGTATTTGACCGTGGAAACTTCTTGGATGTTCAGACCATCAATTTTTGAATTTAATGACTTGTTTGGTTTTAGTCTCTTAGGATGAAAAAGAACAAAATTAGTTTTCAAATTACTGAGAGCTAGTCTATAAGATTTCATCCACTCAGCCACTGCATGGAGCTCTTGATTTAGGATTAGTTCAAGATCATTAAGGTTTTACGTGAACAATATATATTTGTGTCATCAGCAAATGAGTAAAAGCTAAGAAATTTCAAGGTGTTAGGTAAATCATTGATATATAGCAAAAACAACAGGGGTTCAAGAAAGGATCCCTGAGGTACTCTACCAGTAATTGAAAGATAATCAGATTTATGGCCATTTTATAACTACAAATTTTAGGTGACCACAAATGGGATAGTTGTGTTTTGAGCAGCTTTGCTGTCGGGCTTTGTCTCGTGGTACCAGTTTTGCAAAGATATCCGGGAAAACTAAAGTCGTTTTGTTCTTTGTTGTTTTGTTATTACAGTTTATTGTAACAACACTCGAGATACCCAAGAGAATATTGTGTTTTAATTACAACAAAAACATTACGCAGAATGTCAACACCAAACAAGACCACCCTGGGACACTTTGCAAACAGTTGACATGATTGATTGTAAATTAACCGGTTTTAAGAAAAAGGTGCAATATAATGCGTGAAATATTAAAAGAAAAAAAAAACAGTCGCAAAACAAGTTTGATTTTACTTTACACCTTTTGCTGTTCATTACGATAAAATACGCATTCGTTTGCGTGAAACGGCGACCAATAATCTTTAAACCAGGTAGCGTAAAAATTCTGGCCAATTTTGTTTTGAAATGGTATTGTTTATTTGAAAATCGATTTTTGTGTATTATGTAAAGAACGCTCAATTGATTGTACAAGCGCATTACATGATGTTTGTTACAACTATCCTAAGGTTGTCCAGGAATGCTATTGAATTGCAAACAGTGACATAAAAATGTTTATAAATAGTGTTTGCACTTAAATGTTTGTCTATTGTCCTTATTGACTTTCAAGATGGTGTTAATGACTTGGATGTTGGCGTTAATGAAAGTATCTTTTTCTCTTTTGTATGCCGACTGACGCATATGAATGCCCAAATTAAATGTGTTACTGAATGGTGATTAAAATGCAAAAATCGTAATTGAATGTGGTTTATGCGCAAATGTTGGTATTTTCACGCTAATGAATGTATCTCCGCGCTATTAGTCGCCGTTTCACGCAAATGAATGCGTATTTTCTCGTAATGAACAGCAAAAGGTGTATTCGTTGGGGTTAAATTTGCATGCGAATAAAAAAAATCATTATCAATGGTTTTGCACCTACGTTTGACTTTAAAACAGAGGCTTAGGGCAACTAGAAAATGGCCTATTGGGGTCCCTTTTGGTTTGCCTAGCACTGTTTGCATCAATATAGATGAGAATCTTATGGAAATGGAAACATTGATGAGCGAAAATAATTTCATTTTTTGTGTTTTTAGGTTGGCTTCTATCAGTGAAAGGCGTGTAAAACAAGACCAAAGAAAAGTAGAGGATACCCTTTCCTCAAACAGGCAGTCTGACTTGGAAAAAGATTTCTCGTCGTTTTTCGATGAGGATAGGCTGGATGCATGCGAAAAAATGCTCTCCATTTTTCAGAAAGAAGAGGATGAATTTAACTACATTCATTATCCGAGACTGGCCTGCATAATACTAGAGGTACTGAAATCTGGCTCCCAGATGCTAATAAATAAATTCTTGGGTAACTAGTTTACGCAAACCTATTGACCCTAAAATCCAACTGGGAATAGACATAGCTTAATTTGTTGTTGTTGTTGTTGTTGTTTTTTTATGTCAGTTTCTCTTTTCATTATCTTCCTCAGTCCTGTCGATCTTTGGTACACTTCTTTCCGCACCTGTGAGTCTCGCCTTCATCATTGTACCCTTTTCTCATGGCTTATCCCGTTTCCGTAGTGGTTTGTGACTTTTCGCAGTTTTAGATAAACTTGACGTTTCGCATGCTAGTGAAAAACCATTTCAAAAGTGATTAAAAGTGGCTGTTACAGATTATGATGAAAATGTTTATGCAAAATTGAAGAGGAGTCTAGAATTGAGACTGAGAGCAACATTCTTATCTGTGAAATTTTAAAAGGCAACAGCTAATTAATAATGCATCAGCTTTTCACCGCTGATGCTGACATTAAAAGGTGGCTTAAGATCTTGTTTATAAAATGTTTCTTTTATCTTGCAGTGATTATTTAAATTGCCTGACCCTAAAATTTCAAATTTATCCCACTTGATGTTATGTCTGATGGTAGTTTCGGCACGGTCAGCAATAGTTGACGTGTGGTCATTTTTAGCGATGGCCTTGAAATGTTATGGGTGACAATTCGAAAAATGAAATATACAAAAAATGTTGCCTGTGCCGCAGACGCTCTAAACCTTTTATATAGAGCGTCTGCGAATTAGTGCGCAATATCGTGTTCGAATCCTGCAGAGTTGCAAGGACGTATGTCCCGCGTTTTTGATTTGCTAGTTTCTTGAGCATTTTTTGATTAGTCCGATTTTAATTAAGTGACAGGCCAAAGACGACTAATAGCTCGTTACAAGGGAAGTTGAGCTTGTGATAGCGTGAAACGTGACCTTAGAGTCAGCTTGAGCAACAGAGGTTTTTCTTGCTCTCTCTTTGCGTAGTTTATGCAGTGCATGGAGTATTATACACTTTGACTGAGCAAAACTTTTTTTGGCCGCTTTGAGTCTCACATGTAGAGGTTATGAAGCTGGTCTGTTCCATGCATATTGAGTAATTCGCTCCTGCGGTTTATGTTTCTACAGATGTTTTCTGACAGGATTTGATCACATATGCAGTGTACCAATAAATGATTAGTGTACCATTAAATGATTTTCTTTTATCGCTGTTTTAAGCCTTAAGCCTTAAGCTTTTGTTTATTGCGGCTAAATAACCTTAGTTTCTTTGGTTTTCTCCGAAATGCCTGGACCTGAATAGCTACATGTGTGTAGTTGTTTTTTGTTTTTGTTTGTTTTTTTTTGTATCGAGAATACCATGTTTTCCTGATTGGTTTTGACGCTTGAACTGTCGGCTAGATTGCGGAATACGCGGCAGTACATCTGCAGCGATAAGAAGACGCTGGAAAACTAGTCGGCAAATTTACAAACGATTTCTGGCCTTGAAGGAATTCTCTCAAAGCATTTTTTCTCTTCAGAAGAATGCTTTCAAGTTCGAACTGCTCTTTCATTGTTCATTGGTGAACGATCCTTGCCAACTCCCTTCTGTGAATTTTGAGATGTCACTGCGCCCAGCCGTCACGCACACGTAAGAATTAGGCCAATCGTGAGGCGCATAAGAAACGCGTAAGAAACCCGCCCATAAGAAACGCTCACATATGTCCTTGCGACTCTGCAGGATATTAGAACGAGTTTTTGTTCACTAATTCGCAGAAAGACTATACAAATGGTTTAGACGAGGGCGTGGGATGGCTGCAACGCAGCTTAAAAAAATACGGCTTTTCATATTGTTTATCACCGCTGTTTGTGTTTTATTTTTGGTGTAGTTTCATGATTTTTGTTGTGCGTTTACACTGTTATTATCAGAAGCATATTTATGACTTATTGTTTTCTAGTATCTTGTGTCCCATTCTTTCTCAGCATGCTTTCCTATTCAGTCTTCCCCTAGTAAATATAACTCTCTATACCGTAAAATCCCATGTTAAAGCCCTGGGCTTATATAACTCCATAAGGGTTTTTGGGTGGGCTTATAAGCGAGGAGGTAACATCCGGAGGACATTTAAACTGATAAGAGAAAAAAAAAGTTCGGAACGACGAGATAAATTTCGTATCTGAGAAACTAATTAAAGCAAACATACCACTGCATTTAGAATTACATTTATAATACCTTTATTGTGGGACACAGAAAACGGAGAATGTGTTTCAAAAACATCTGTAAAACACACGCGAATGGAACAACTGGAACAGAACAGAACGAAAGTCGAAAAACTACAAACCTTAACTAATCAGTTTGCCTGTTTACCGGGAAACGGTCCTATCGGTAGCAAAGTTCATATGTAAATGTAAATGTAAATGTCGCGATGGAGAGGACAAACATACATGTCCTCTTTACATAGCTTTCTGCAGTGGGCTTGGACATCAGCATACTAAGGGCGCCGATGGCAGCCGCTATCAGTCCATTTATGAGCCCACTGAACCCTCCCAATCCATGATGAGTGATGATGTAAGTGATGAAGATAGACCACCGTCCCCTACTCTTTTCGAATAGTATGTGGGTTCTTTAACGTCCCACAGAGTTATATGTGAACAAGGTTTGTGAGACGGGACCTCCGGTTTATCGTCCTTATCCGAGAAGACTTGAAAGTCTAATCATTTGCAGATGTCATTACAAAGATAGCACTTTCTCCTCAGTTATTTTTAAGACCCTGAGTGTTGGTCCGGCCAGGATTTGAACTCGCGACCTCCCGCTCAGCAGACCGGCGCTCTCCCAACTGAGCTAACCGGGCGGCGGTCATATTTGTATTTCAATGTTCAGAACAGTTTCATAGTTTCATAGTTTCATAGTTCTAATTCAAGTGGCTACTCTTATAACTTTTTATAAAATAAGTAAGATAGTACGCGCGTTCTGATTGGTTAAAAACTTATGGTTTATTGTGCCGAAAAACTCATAGAAAACTGAAACATGCTTTAAAGTTATATATTTAACATGATTATTGAATGAGGTTTGAGTATGTAATAAAGAAGTGCTAGGAGAATGAAATTAGAGTTGATGTTAGCATTTTAGGCCAAAAATTAGGAAATTTATTTCTGAAACAAATAAATGTGACTGATTAATGTGTCGGGGGGGGGGAAGGGGGGGCGTTCCTGCTATCCTGGACATTATATATGTGTTTTTATGACATGAAAGCGAGGCACAAGGCCTCTCTGCTCACTCCAACAAGAAAGTTGGGTGTGCCCTCACCTTTGCTGGGATAACCTTCTTGTGTATTTGGATTTCCTAGCTTGATATTCTTAAACTCTTGAGGCCAGGCCAAATTTATGCCAAACTGATCTTGTCATTATTGGGTATCCCAGCAAATAGAGCTCACCCAAAGTGAGACTCCACCAACAGCAATAACCGACTCAAAAATACTATCTAAAGGAACATGGAGCGTAAAAGCCATTTTTAGGCTCTGATCGCCAACCGATCCTTACCCATAGAGGATTCATGGGTTCCTTTCATGCATGATCAGTATGATCTAGGATCACTAATCCTCATCCGGATCATCACAGAGGAACGTAGCTAATAAACACCAATAGACCTTTTTGCCGATACGGCGCCCGTATTGAATTTATTAAATTTAAGGAGTATTATGGTATGCCCAGGGGGCACTCGCTCAGTATTTACGCGCGCTTTTTGAGCAAAAAGAGAACTTCGCTGTATATTTCTCGGGAAAAAGGCGATCATTATTGCATCCAAATACGGCACAAAGACCTTTTTTTTTTCCCCATTACAATGTCTTTCTAGGAAAGCTTAAACAGAAATTGGCCCGAAAAGCGCGCGTAAATACTGAGCGAGTATATCGGATCGTGCTCATGCCCCCTGGGCGTCCTGTAATACTCGTTTAATCTAATTAAGATGGAATCCATCAGGAAATTGAGTAATTTCAACTGTCAGTAGACAAAAACCTTTTACCAGCACTGAATAATTTAAACGATACCGCATTCTTTTTTACATTTTTCAAGAGCTATAGATATAATTTAAAATATCTGAAATAACACCAAAGACTATTTCTCATTGGAGTCACACAAAATAAATGTCAGAGTTCACAGAAATTATGAAAACACGTGTAAAATTCTGAAAATTTCATGTGTAAGATGTCATTTTGTGAAATTCCACATTCTTTTTCTCGGGCTCCCATGAGAAATTTTCTTTAAGGTGTTTTTCTTTCAGATAACTTATTACATCTATAGCCCTTGAAAAATGAAAAAAAAAAGATTGCGATATTATTTAAATTATTCTGGTACAAGGTTTTTGTCCACTGAAAATTACAATTACTCAATTTCCTGATGGATTCCGTCTTAATTCATTATGGCCGCCATATCGGTAAAAAGGTCTATTGAAAAATAAAAACTGCCAGTATGTAAAAATGGGTTAATTGAAAGTGTCTTTTCGTTGAATCAGGCGGCCTATGAACAAGTCAAAGAAGTAAGAAACGGGTGCGTCGACTTATTTAAAGAGTTAACCAAAGTAATGGTTGAAAATGCTGCCCAGATGGGAACATTTGTTGTAACAAATAGAAAGGTAGGAAATCCAATTTTAGTCGTCCTGTTTTTAATTATATGTCAGGCTAGCCCACGTAATAGCACAAAACATCTTTAAAAAAATTCGAAGGAAACTGGAAGCCATGACCAACTCGATATTTTGATCCAAAAAAAGAACTTACAAGGCTCAGGTAATAGCTAGCAGTTATCTCCTACCCCAGTTTGTTCACACTTACAATTATACGATTTTACAGACAAAATTCTACAAGTATTCAATATTAAGTCATAAACTTTTCGTGAAATATTATTTGCCCTGTAAAATTAAAACTCTTATACTACTACATGAGAAATTTCTGCAATCTGATTGGCTTAGAGCAGTGGTATTTCAGCTTAATTTGAAATACCTACATGTGAAAATTACAAACCTTTTGCGGGTAGTATTATAAACAAATAATAGCATGATTTGTACGTGATATTTGGCATAAATACCACTTGTGATATTTCAAAATTGTCTCAACTTTTGAAATATCACTCGTGGTATTTATGCCAAATATCACTACAAATCATGCCATTACCTATACTAATTTGATCATCGAAAGAGGACCCCTTTGTTTGCCGCGCCTTTTAAAAGCAGGGAATGCGTAATTTATAAAGCTTATGACTCAAATTACTAATCAAACAGTCCCAGAAGGGGCTCGCAGTTATCAAAATGAGGCCTAATTAAAGCGTCATAAATTTGAATCGCAGTTTCTTTCGATATCAAGGGCCGCGCAATTTTAGGGCGCCTTTAGAGCTGAAGAGACTTGATCTCTTCAACGTGTTTACCTTATTGAGAGTTGAGCATCTATGGTAAGACCCAAGGATTTGGTATGATCGACCCTGTTAATAATTTGGTCCGCGTCAATTTTGCTTTGATCCAGCAATCATTAGCTCTGTTTTTAGCAACAAGGTTATTTAATTCAGGGGTTAAAGCTAGCTTAAGCTCTGTTAACGTCTTAGCGGATAACGTAAGATTGGTGTCATCAGCAAACACTCTTGGTACAGCATCCAGCAAGGAGTTGGGAGATGATCTCATGATCAGTGGTGTCGAATGCCTTAGTAAGGTCAATAAAGATAACGCCATTTAGAAGGCCATATTGTCGATGTTTTCTAACCTAGCATTTATCGCCTTAAACAAAGCCGTGAGCGTACTATATAGAAAACGGAACCTTGATTGGCAACCTAGTAGCAATTTATTATCATCTAGATAATGGTAAAGTTGATTGTAACCACTTTTAAAAGAGTTTCGAAACTACAAGGATTACATGTATTGGCCTATAGTTGTTAGTATCCGATTAAATCATGCCCTTTGCAAAAAAGTGGAGTTACTTTGGCCGTTTCCCAATCTATTTCATATATCCCCGTGAGAATAGACTTTGAGAATATAGAGGTACGAAGAGGGTGCGACGATACTAGCAGCCATTTTCAACAATTAATTTGCTCGGAATCATATCAAGACCGGTGGGTTTCTTTTCGTCAATTTTCGACAAAATGTTAAGCACAACACTTAATGATCAGTGGGCTCCAAATAAGACTCAGGATTAACCGACAACAGGAATATCTTGTGCTAAATACTTTTGAGTCCAGGAATTGGTACGAGACCGGCTTGACACGTGTTGGTTAGTGATTAGCTGACTAAGATCATATATCGAAAATATTTATCAGATAGGAAGAATGGGTGGACGTATGGACGTACCGACATACGTACGAACGATTTTTTCAGAACCAAAATTTCTTGGATGCATAGATAACCAAGTTTTCTAATTCGTGATGCTCCGCTGCGCGCTTCGCGAGCTCGGCATCTCCGCAGTGAACTAAAGCATAATTGCATGAGTCAGAACTCTTTGGGATAAACAAGGAGAGATGGAATAACGACGTTTTGAAGACAGTAAGTCGGCATTATTAAGATTGGTAGCAACATAATTACTAGCCTGCAAACTGCAGACGTATTTTCGGTCGTCGCTTCTCTCCCTCCGAAAATAGTACTTTTCGGAGGGAGAAAGCGTCGACCGGAAATACGTCTGCTGTTTGCAGCTGGCTACATGATTAACAGCCTGTTCACAGACCCTTTATTTTCTCTTCAAAGTCCGTCGAGCGCGGGTGATAAAATATAAACCGCAGGGGATTTATTGACTGCCAGCGCAAGGAAAAGAACGAAAAGAAAAATAAAACGTCTGTTTACAGGCTACATAATTAAATACGTAAAAGGAAGTACAAATGACATTGTGATGAAATAAAATGTGGCAACATTTACAAAAAAAGACGTGCTGTTGTCAAAACATCGGTAGTCATCGCTCAGTTTTATTCTAAGTTCTTTACGATATATTTCGATATTAAATAACGAAGCTTGTATTTCGCTAGTCTTCTCAGCCTTTTTGTTTTGTCAGTTATTTAGAGAGGGAAAAGGTTCCGGAGATCCTTTCCAATTTACATTCAAAGCGCGCATAATGGAAGAGCCAACCAAATTCCCAAAGAATGCCATGGATGGATTGCTACTTTCATTGAAAGAAAATGCAGAAAGATGTTTCCTCGATAAACTCATGGAGGTGTGTTGGTTCTATTATTTACTAAATAATTCAGTAATTCGCATTAAATTTGTTCTCGAAAAGTCTTGCAACAATGTACAGATATACCCCACTCCTCCCTCCACATAGTTCTGGAAAGTGAGTGTCATGGGTTACTGTATGGGTTACTTGTTTCGTTGAAATTTCGTCCAAGAAATAATAGAACCATTATAACACATGGACCTTGTTGACGTTCGTTACTTGACATATCATATTTCTTGGCCTTTATGTTACCATCAAAGCTACAAGGCAAAAGATTTCATTTTGCTGAACTATAGTATCCATCAGACATGAATCTTTTTACTCCGGTTGTGTTTATTTATTTACTTATTTATTTACTCACTAATTAATTTATTTATTGTCTTGCTAAGATGAAATATAGATGAGGTTCTTAATGTATGCATTTCTCATTCATTTCTCCTGCTCCTTATAATCATTGTAGTACATTCTGTACGTGAAAGGATCAGTAACTACAATAATGGAGAGGCTATTTTGTTAACCGGCCACAAGGTCATGAGTAGACATCTGCTCTTCATATTGAGCACATTTTTGAAAGGATGCGTTTACCTAACAAAAAATCTTTTTTGCCTCTTTAATTGACATACTGTTAAAGAAAAACGTCAACGTTAGAACATTTACGACAAGAGTGTAAAACAAGCAACTCGATTCTCATCCCTTCCTTTATTTCGCGTAGGGTTTTCTAGATAAAGTCGTCATGAAATGGAACAAGTGGTACGAAGAAGATAAATCATGCTTGTTTACTCCATCGTACCAATTACTAGAAAACCTCGATCAGTACATTAAAGCTTGCTTACGTTTATCTTGGCGAATTGTTACTCAAGTCCCACCGATGAATCTTGAGTACCAAACCCTTAAACTCGATATCAACATCCACAAAAAGTTGGGATACCACGATCGTTTCAAGGGGCGAGAAAAATCACGTCCATCAGCACAAGAGAACCAAAAGGATATTGCATGTTATTTGTGGCCTGGCCTTCAAGATGGTGGAGGAAGAGTAATTAGAGCTGGAGAGGTGTTATGTGTGATTCCAGAAGAAGAAAACTCAGGGTAAGCGTTACAGTAAATTTAACCTTTTGGGCTCCAATTTTACATTGTTCTCGCGGGATTCTCCAAGTTGAAACCGGCAATTACCGTTGGAAATACAAGCAAATCGAGTCACTTATCATTGCAAAAGGAGAGGGGAGTGGTGGTGGCTACAACGCCATTTTAAGATTTGCCGATATTTTTAATAAAGATAACCTATGGTGTCCTTTTCAAGAAACTTCTCGACCCTCGAGGGGGAAAGCCCAACTATAGAATAATAATAAGAAAAACCTATCCAGCAATCGATTCCGGGTTTGATTTGCATTGCAAGGAAACAGATGTTTTACCACACTAAACAACGATATCTTACAGCCTCGATTAAATCTAAAGTGTTGTATTTAACGCATTTTCTCCAGAAGATTTTGCAGTAAACTTAATTTCAAACTAGATCAAGCCATTTTCTGGTGGCCATCAGACCACAACTGCTCAAACATTGTTTCCATGCAGGTCTAGAGTGGGTAATTTCTATTCTTCCATTGTTTTTGGGTACAGTAAAAGCCCGCGTATAAGAACCTAAAATTTAAGAACCTGTTAGGCTAAAATTTTGACTTATACTCCCTTTTCATAACAACCATTTTAGCCTAAAATTCTCAATAGGTTTTTCATATTTTACAAATTAGAGGCATAGATGAAAGTACAGAAATATAATTTTAGTCTAGGTTTCAGTCACCAGTAAGATTCAAAATGTAACACAGCATTTTATGGACGCTGTATCATAAAAGACACGCATGTATGGTTATCATCCAAAAGTATTCTAGATAATTGTTTAATACAGCAATATATTCCATATCGCATATGCCCTGTAGTAGTTATCTGATCGCTAGTGCCTCTATCAAATTAAGAACCTATATATTAACCTAATTAGCCTAAAATCCCACTCAATACCATTTTTATAAGAACCTATTTAGGCTAAGTTGGAAAAATCTAGGTTCTTACTCGCGAGTTTTTACTGTACGAAACAAAGGAAACAAAGGAAAAACAAAAATTACCTGAAATAAATGAAAAAAAACAAAACGTATATTTCACCAGGCCTCGCTGCCTAGGTAAAATTTATATTACTATTACTACTACCACTACCACTAGCACTACTTCTACTACGATTATTATTATTATTATTATTATTATTATTATTATTATTATTATTATTATTATTATTATTATTATTATTAGTGGCTGGGAGGGAGTCATCTAGTTGATAGAGAGCACTAGTTTCGTACAATAAGGACTTTGCCCTGTAGGCTGATCTTCTAGTGAAGTTCCTCAATGTTGATGTTCCCAGGGAATTTTTACACCTTTTTTCCTGAGGCCATTTTCAACTAGGCAAAGTGCCCGAATAACTATAGGCACAGTTTCTGTTTTAAGACCCCACATCCTCGAGAATTCCATCTCTAAGTCCTTATACTTTGATAGCTTTTCATTTTGAGATATGTATTTCCTTCAGCGGGTACAGTCATACATGTATCAATGAGCAGGCATTTCTTCAGCTCTAAGCTTTTGATAACGATGTCTGACCTGCTGGATTTGATTTCTTTATTGGTAGTTGAACTGGCATGTTTCGGTGGCTCGGAGGATAGAACATGTACTTGTTTCATTTTCTTTTTCTGTTACTGTTTCTAGTGTACGCTGGTACAATACTTGTCCGCCACTTTCCTCTAATTTATGTTGTACACTTTACAGATATTCTAGTGGGTGTAAGAGGCTGTCTTGTCATGTCTCATATATGTACTCGAACTTTGCTAATTCAGGGCAGCCACTAGTAATTGGATCGATGGTTTCCTCGTAGCGGTTCTGCACATAGGGTTGACGTCTTGGTTAAAAAATCTGTGTTGGCAAGAACTCGTCGCCAAACTTTGATCTTGGGCTACGACAAGCAGGCCTTCCGTTTTTGCCTTAAGTCCAGTACTCTTTAGGATTTGTATTCTGCCTCTTAAACTCTGTTCTCTTCCAAATTTGGGGGAACTATTTTAATAGGACTCTTAGCTCAGTTTTCGCAATACTGTGACCGATTCATTATCATGCATTAAGAAAGACTATTTACGACAAAATCCTTTAAAGCATAACAGCCCAGGATAAGCCAAAGATGTTTCTGAAAGACCTGAAATGATGATGGGCGGACCTTTCTAGATATTGACTGATAATCATGATGCTGGGGAGGAGGCTTCAGAGCTCCCGACCCCCCCCCCCCCCCCCCCACCCTTCCTCTTATGGCTTTAAAACCAGTCACAATATGGCCACCAATATTACACACACTAAGGCACACGTCATTTACAACATCTCGGCATAACTTGATTGACACAATCACGCCATTTGTTGTTATTATGACGCCATATTGTTCTAATTATCAGCAAAATCCAAATTTCCTGAAACCTGATAAGTTGATTATTTATTTAGAGATCTAGATGTCCTCTTTCTTTTCTTTTAATAGGAATCCGGCGTCTGAGAGAAAGCGTCAATAATCAAGCATCAAGAAAAGCAAGGACTGCTTTTTAAGAACAATTCATTATTGATAAAGTTCAAAGCAAATACCGTAATTTAAACTCCTAAAAGGGATCTAAATGATGTTCGTAGGACAAAGTAGTGGTAAAATCTTTAGTACAATGCAAACGAAGAACACTGTGTCTTAAACAGTACAAACAATGGTATGTTTTTTTGGTTTTAGACTTTACCAATTCTCGACGAAAAAATGACGTCACTAGATTGGCTGCAAAATTTCAACTGATAACGAAACTAGGAAGTTTAAAAGCACGACGGGTTTGGGGATAGACACAAACAACGAGCAAGCTGTTAAAGTCTGGCTAATCGGTTGTTAGGGACCCTCGCGGTAATGAAACTGCTTTTCCCTCTGTTAGAACAACTCATTTTAATTCTAGCAGTCGCTCTTCACATACAGTGTATTTACATAACTTGACGTCATTACAGTTGAGTTGGTGCTATTTCGTGTATTCTGACGTCATAAAGATACTCAAGGAAAACTCTAAATGGGGTTGCAACGATGATTTATGAAAACCAAAAGAAAGCGTATGGCAATATTAAAAAAATTAAGCAACATTTCGTAAACGACTGCTTTGATGAATTGCAGTTTGTGTTGCAGTATTTCGAAACGACTTTACCTTTAGTGGAAAGCCTTTGATCTTGTTAACAAGATGAGGTATATTTTATGGATGGTGGCGCTGCTGGAGGCCTGTGACGTCACCAAACATGATCGCCATCTTGACCGCCATGTTGGATTCTACTAAGAATTGGAAATCAGGTTTAAACCGCGATAAATGGTGATCTTTTTTGTGCTTTACGTGACAAATAAGACATAAATAAGCACTATGCATGGTTTTAGCCACAAGATTTGCTTTTACTGTTGAAAGAAGTTGAAAAAACACTTATTTTCACCCTAAAATGGCTTGACCACATGCTACTTATGACGCAGTATCTTGTAATCATAGCAACTGACCATCACTAAATTTGTCTCAAAATGTGCGCGAGGGATGAACCAACAGCTACTGAAAACGTCAGGTGCTAACGTTTTTCCGAGAGTTAAGAAATTACACAATTTGACATTTTGACCTCAACTTCACCTTTTATCAGTACTTTTCAGGAAAAGACTACCTTCTTTATTTCGACCATTTTTAGAGGTATTTTCTCGCACTCTCTCGTATCAGTCAGTAGTTTCACATGTACAGGTAGCCCAAGCTCGAGATATGACCATCGGAACTGTTGAGTAACTTTCAAATATAAGGATTTGAATGGGAGAAAAGAAACAATTGTTTCTGTAGCCTACTGATGTAGAAGGATTTTTTAAAAATCAGCTACCCTTGCTTAAGTTGTGTGTTTCTTCTTTCCTGTGTGGTTTCCGAGCTGATTTATGGCCATTTAATGGGTGTTTTTGGAACCGGTTTGCTCAAGTCGGTTCCAATAAGACAACTTAAGAAAGGTTAGCCGATTTTTTTAAAAAATATCTTTTTACATTCGTAGGCTACAGAAACAATTGTTTTTTCTCCCATACAAATCCTTACTTTTGAACGTTACGCAACAGTGCCGATGGTCATATTTCAAGCTTGGACCACCTTTGGTAGTTTCAATGTCAATTAAAATTTAGTTTGATCACGAGAGCGAGTCTCTCCTATTTTTCTAGGTGCTTGCTGAGTAAACATCTATTGTTGTAATTCCTACTCTTGTCCAAGTACTGTATTTAATTTCTTTAGGACCCTCTATTTTTTCAAACACATCAGCAGTTAATATATAGAAAGTGTAACCAGTCATTTTGGACAAGAAGCCTAACACTTCTTGAATTTCCAACAACAGCTAAGGAACTTCTCAGCTGTAAATTTGATACTTTACTCTTGTTAATTATTGTTAAAGATTCGTGCGAAAATAATAATGTTCTTCTTGTTTTTATTGGCCAGTTGACTTACAGTATTAAAACCTTAGGTAGAAAAACCATTTTGACAAAGTAATCATCTTGAAGGATTGATGCTAATAAGGCTGTTTTAACCAATCAGATTATCAGATCAGACTTACGCCAGCATTAGTTTAAACCAAGCAGCTGGCTTCCTGGCCGATATAAAAATGGGTGTAACACTGGTTTGGCAGAGAGAACTGTAAAAATTAGAAGCTAAAGGATATTATGTTGCTGATTAATAAAAAAGCCCAAAAAGTCAAAAAGTTCTCTCTGTGAAAAGGCCAAGCTACTTTCCAGCAGAAACGTGTTTTTACACAATTTGAAAAACGGACACTAATTCTTGCACAAAAAATCCAAATATGCCGTGGCAGTGTTACGACTTGTAAGATCAATTGCTGTCACTTTGATTTCCGTGCCTCCAAAATACACGCAAACGTCAATATTTCGGTCAGTGCCCTTTGAGATATCAGGAGATTCGACGACAACTTTTCCTATCGAAGGCCCCACTGCATCATCAGTAATGTATTTTACCTTTGGGTCGGTAGAGGTGAAAAACTCGAACCGAACGCTTGTTTGACTTTTCCCCAATGGCTTGTAATTTGGAAATCTTTTCATCTCTCCTATTTTTACCATTTCATTTTCTTGAACCATGACAACAAAACAATCTTTACAATAAGCGACATCGTCTACAATGTGCTTCTTCTCCATGGGATGAAGCATGGGATCAAAGCGTTGGTTGGTTTCAAAACCGTAAGTTGTGGACATGATTCTGGAATCAATTGCGTGCGGCTTTTGACCAAACATCACTGCCCCTTGCACTACTGCAATACTTGCGTCCAGCGGAACTAAAATCTTATATCTAGTGAAAATAACAAGAATGCAAAAGAATTATAATTAAACAAACTAAAATGTTTAGTGTAATGTTGGTCTTTAAAAAATAATATTTTTCAATTTTAGAGAAAATCTGTTAAGGGCGAAAAGGAAATAGAAGATTCAAATAACATTATTATTATTTTGTCAAAAAGGTTGATGGGGCAGTTTTTAGCAAACAGGTCCTCCGATAAACCAGTGTATGAGGCAAGACATTTAGAACGGCGTTATTACAATTTTTACGATAGATTACTTAAGGGTTAATGTCAAAGTTACAAACTGTCAAGAGAAAATGCCAACAGCGAATTGGAAGAATTTTTGGTGGTCGTTGCAGAGACGGCTTGGAATGAACCTTGTACCCACAAACCACCACAGGTGGGTATCAACACCCAACAGCATTAAGAAAGGGTTCTTTCAATAACTCTTATATAACCGGGGCTAATAAGATGTTGCGATTAACCCTTCAATCTTGATAGTTATGACAACACAAAACTATAGCAGAGCTCTCGCACGTGCGGAGCACCATGAGTAAGAAAAAATTGTAACCTATAGATGTGAAAAGTTTTTGTAATCACGTGACCGTCCAGACGTCCGTCCACCTGTACATGTACATGCAAGTAAATGTCAAAAATGATCTGTGCCACATTTACTAACAGCATGCACTTTTAACGCCCCCTTGCAAACAGTCGCAGCATTTTTGGCCTACAACTCCCAACATTGGATGTTACATGTTGTGTCCTTTCGCCCACCCTGTTGCATATTGTTGCGTGTTGTTGGAAGTTATTGCATCCTTTTGCCCACCACCGCCAACATGCACGGAAACACGGGTATTTACGTTATGTTTCCAGTTAGGGACGCAACAACTCCCAACATTCTAGGGCCAACAATATTGGGAGTTGTTGCGTCCGTTTACACGTAGTTTAAGGCATGACAGTAGCCCATAAACATGGAAATGACAATAGCGTGTCAATTAAACACGCTATAAATGGTTAAAACACCTAGGATTACATCAAAGACGCGTCAAAAGAGACTTTTTTCTGTGCATGTTTCATCCATTCTTGATGGAAATCCAAACCAAGCAGGCTATATACGCGCCGTGCACTATGCCTGGTAACAACCTGGAATTTTCGATTTCAAGCCCCCTTGTTGCCCGCAACAATCATTAGGAAGGTAAATACAAAGCCGAATGGACTAAAATTTTTATGCGTGATTACTGCTAATCAGCCTTCCAGGAACCGTCCCGAGGAGGCACGGGCGACTAATGTGAAACGACTTTCCCTCGGCTTCATTACAAGTCCAACTTACTAGGTTTTAGGCGTGAATTTCTGGCCTGTTATAGACCATTCCTTCACGCATGCCTGAACGTCACAGTTTATCTTAACCAAACTTTGTTGCATACATCGCGATTATCGATGACGAATTTCTTGCATATACATTTTGTGATAAAAGTTAACGTTAAAAGGTCACTATACGTTACTTTCTCTCCGAGGACATTTTCAAGACTGATTAAAATAAAGGATTAGCATAAGTATACGGTACAAACAGTAAGCAAAAGTTTAAAACAGAAAAAATACAATGAATAGTAAAATTGGATAAAATATGTCAACGATAAGAGATAAAATAGTAACCACTAAGGTTACTGAGTGCGGGGACAACGATCTAAGGTCAAAACGCTTTTGCTCCAACGCTGTGCTTTGCGTAAATTTCACTTGACAAATGGTAAAAATACGGGTGTACAGGTTATGGGTGAAAGAAGCTCCAAACGCGCGAGATCAAATTGCGTTCTGTGCTAACCATTCATTTTTAATAGAAGTTTGGTCTGGAAAATCTACTTGAATAAGTAAACCTTAAGACATACTACCTGCTACTAAATTGCTCTTTGATGGCACTCTGGAGAAGAGCAGACTGGGCGAAGCCTCCAACCAAAAAGAAAAATTGCAATTCCTTAAGACACGGATTCTGCAGCAGGCTGGTCAGGTGGTTCACAATTCCATCCAAAACTGGCTTAAACAACCTTTTCATCGCTGGGGCGTCTAAACAGAGATATTCATTCCTGAGGAACTGGACTCCATCTATTTTACCAGCAGGTCCACGATACTCTGATATCAATGCTGTTAGGGTACGTGGGAGTCGAAGTCTGGTCGTTTGACCCTCGAACGCTCGTCGCCCCCGCTTCTTCATCTCAAACTCGTTCATCATATCAAGCCATTCTCCTGGATACTTTGCAGAGAATGTTTCCATCACTTTAGTTCCAAAGAATCGCTTAAGAAGTGAAACAAACTCCTCGTCAACTTTTGTTCCACCATAAGGTCCCCCGGTTACCTTGAATATCTCTTTTATATTGCCATTTGTCAAGATTTCATGAGCTGTCACGTCTAAAGTTCCACCTTTACAATAAAAAGAAGAAGAAAACGTTGTATATTAGTTCAAAATACCCGCACACTTTTGTGCCAAAACGAATAACCTTTCAAATAAATGCTATAGCCTGCGTCACAGACATAATTTAGCCTCAGTCACTAACGTATGCAAATCAGCGCCGATATCCTTGTTCTGGGCCCCAGCAGATTTACAAATTGCCTGAAGAGCGTTTCTAATTTCCTTTCATTCTGACTGGCAAATCGACAATGGAATTTTCAACAGGACAGTCATGACGCGTACTCAATTCCTGGCACACAGTTGGGGGCCCATATCAAGGATTTCAGAGCTGTTTCGCAGACGGACGTAACTAAAGTTTAGTTTCGTCTGCGGCACAGGCTGATAGAAAATGCAAGCCATAAGTCAGAAACGTACTGACGCCACCTCTATTACATCTACATATCACACTTGCATGGTTTTGCTCAAACACGCCTAACTTACAGTGTTAAAGAAACGCGCCTCTGCACTCTGCTCCTCTTCTTATCCTCAGTATTTTAATTTCTCGTTCATTTCATAACAAGGCAAGTGCGTTATTTTTACTATAAATCACTCCCATTACTGAGTCCTTTCAATACGACTTAAATAGAGAATGGGAAGAAAAGGAGGTCGATCTCAGAAGTCTGACAATTAGGATAGTTCTATGCAACAAAAGACAAAATGTAGCATCGAAACTACTAGTAAGGATGATTAAATACTCAAAGACAAGATAATTGTAGCCGCATGAAAGGGAATCGTGAAATTTCTGCTTGTGGAATCCAGAATCTGGAAACATTTTGCTTGTGAAATCCAGAATCCTGGGCTTTGTAGTCAAGAAACAGCTCAAGGAATTCAAAAATCTATAATCCAAGTTCCACTGACAAAGACTGGATTCCAGTACCTGGAATCCGCAATCCAAGACGTGGAACTCAGAATCCAAGACCGTCTTGTATTTTCTTCACATGGGTTTATATATAATTCAAAGTGGTTAACTGAGTGCTATTGCAATCAATTAGATTACCTCCTATATCTACCACCAAATATTTTGCCGCTGGGCGTGCGAAGACATCAGATATACCAGCATCACCCCTTTCACTTGTGAAGTCCTTCATCTTTTTGTCTCTGCAATGAATTGATGCAGCCTCTGGTTCTAAAGCAATTAGCAGCTGTTCCGGGTTATTAGCAGAAGCAATACCAGCCTTGAAATAAGGATAGAATGGTGTTACACGTAGCAGAGTTATTACAGCCACAATAACGCAATAGTTCATTTACTATAGACAATCTGACCGCAGCGGTCAGCTTTCTATGAGTGCATTTGGGTTTTTACACCCTTAAAATATTAGTCCATCGAAAAAAAAAAAAAGAAATTCCACCATGACTGTGCTGAACAATACAAATCTCATAATGTAAATTCCATCATAGGTAACAATGAAACACAATGATTTGCAAATTTCAATTTACTTTGCGAGGCGAGTTCGCTCACAAGATTGGCTTTCTATCTAGCCTTCTCAAGGTTATTTTATGTTACACTCAATTCCTTACTTAAAACATGAACTGATGACCAAAACAGATAGAAGAACAAACAAAAACAATGAAACAAACTGAAACAACAACATCGATCAGTGTAATGACGAGTTAAAATCTATAAACTTCATTCCTTTTACTTTTTCACACACTTAGCAAAAAATAGAGAAAAAAGAAAGGAAAGAAAAGTATATTAGTATTATTCACCCTGTAGGCAGCTTCTCTCATAAATTGTTTAGCAGCAGGTTTCCAAATAGCAGGTACCGTTAAGACCCACTGTATGTCTATAGCATTGTACCCATCGTCTCCAGTCACCTCACGGATTATTTCGATAGCTTTATCTTTGAGATATCTTATTGAAAGTGAAAACACGGTGAGAGCTTCCAATTTTCTTCCATTACTTGCTGTCAACTTAGTGTTACGGTCCAAACTCTACAATGGAAAAACACAAGTTTATATATGAGAATGCATTATCTCACAAGCTAGACTTAGACTACTTAGGGTAACGCTTACATATTCCGACAAAATCCGCTAACAACCCACTGAAAAGGGTCCAAACGTTTACGCCCAATTTTAGAAGGATTTGTATGGATCGAGTCATCAGAGCATAACTAGGCTAATATCTCAGAGACATTTTGCCCCACAATGCTAGTTTTTGGCAAGTAGGCCTCTTGGATTTTGTTCTTTCAGAATATCCTGACAAATCTCATAGTTTCACAAATTTAATTTTTTATGACGTCACACTTTTTAACTCTATTGAAATAAAATTCAAAAAACCAAAAACAGCAAGAGTACAGAGGACGATGAGGCGCGCTTTCTTTTCCTCTCTCCACAGCCTCTCTGTGAGACACTAATTAGGCCTCTGTGGCCGAGTCCTTATATATTTTTTCAGTTATTGTGACTGTAGATGCAGCCATCATTTGCGTGCAATAGTTTTGTTGAGAATGTTTCGCCATCACTGTCCTCGAATGAAAGAATATTTTTTTACAGCGGGATAAGCAGAAATCTAACATAGGCAAACAAACTTTCATAGCTTAAAGATTTTACCTCAGATTTGTGAAGTGTCATTTTGAACCGTTTGAAATACATGTACTCTTGATCTTCTCCATTAAAAAAGTTGGCGTATTTCTCATCTGCTTCAAATCCAAATGAATCAAATTGACCGTCGGGACGAAGAAGCAATGACGTTGGAGTTTTCAGATTAGAAAAACCTTGCTCGTTTCCCCATGCCTTGTTCATATGGATACCACCTTCTCCTTCCTTGTGGTTAAAGGCAAACGCAAAACCACTGTATGTGGTTCCAAAATCAATGGCAACTACAGCAATGTAGCTTGAATTATCAGAAATCATCAATCCTTCAAATGCTAAAGTATGCAACGAAAAAAAAAAACATTTATAGAGCGAAGTTATCCACATTAGCCTGTTAATACAGAAATTGTTCCCACTGATACCCTCGGTCTCGTTTCTATTCAATTATATCATTTGAAAGTTGATGGTTTTAAACTGTGCTTATACCTTATCACTATATATACTTGGGTGCTTCACACTATACTCAACGCTTTTTGCAAAAGTTATGGCTG
Source organism: Porites rus (assembly GCA_964035705.1). NCBI lineage: Eukaryota > Metazoa > Cnidaria > Anthozoa > Scleractinia > Poritidae > Porites > Porites rus. The sequence goes on along the minus strand of OZ038004.1, from coordinate 7,012,178 downwards.
TCCCTGATTTTCATGTTTTTCGCAAAAAAATGTGTCCAATAACTGGTTCTCTACCAGGGATATTTTTATGCAACAACCATGCGGTTTCAAACCGATTTGCGGTGCCTTGGGGTCATTGGTGATTACGTTCGGGTGGCAATGAAACTGACATAATATAAAGTTGGCGATTTCAGATATGCAGCCGATTTTCAAGAATATCTTCGGGTCAAAGGGATTTCTCTTTTTATTAATAAATAATGCAGTGAGCATATTCCACTTTCATTTTCACGGAATTCCAAGAATTGCTCGGAATGTTTAGGTCACTGTAATTTTTGCAAAAAAGAAAGCGAGCCTCCATAAACATTTTTTTCGTAAACTTCCTGCAGTAAAAATATTATGGTTAAAATATCATGAAGATCATGAATGAGAAGGAATCACGCACACGCACACTCACACAATCTAATAAGAAAATACTATTCTGAGATTCAAACTCTCGAACTTCCGGTTTTTTCCTGTGTTTTCAAGACAGAAAGAACTTAATCAGATATTGACATTATCTCATCAGGCTCAAATATTAATTCGAGTCCTCAAAATTCGAAATGTAGTTTTAGAAATAGGCAATTTGGAGACGTTTTGAGTCTTTCCTACTTCAACTTCTAATCATCTGAAATCAAACATCTGTAAACCATTGGAAGTTGTAATTCAGCAATCAAGTTGAGTGAAACGAAATAAGAGGTTGAACGCTCTTTTCGGTTTTCTCAAGAAATTCTATGCTAACAGTACAAATACCCAGGATCGACCCTAATGTATCACTTGTTATTCGAACTTAAACACAGGTATCTAAGTCATTGTTGATTTTACCTAAAACGCCATTCCACCCCTCGTAATTTATAACTGACTAGAACTTGCCGGGAAAGAGAAGTTTTGACTCTATTACCTTCGTGATCCATTGCTTTTCCCTTAAAATTTCCGACGTAAGATCAATCTTCAAAAGTATGATCTGAACACATCCACAGTCTCGATCGATATCAGCCAATTCCGAGAATATCCTTATGGCCCAAGGGAGTTTTCCCTAACTATTGAAGTGAGCATTGTTTTACTTCCGTTTCGATTTCTCGGAAAGTGCTGAGGATTCATTCCAAAAAAGGCTTCGGTCTTTGACAAGGTCAAGTATGTTTCATAAACAAGTGTGCCTGGTTCAAATGTTTACTGAAGAAGGAAGAAAAATAAATGTGCGTCTTTATATAACCATAGCACCTTTGTGGTTGCTTCCATCCATTCTTTGGTGTTCGACACAACTTCCGAGTCTGCCTATGTTACCAAGAATATTGAGTCCCATTGTCCCAATGTATTGGTGCCATTTATGTTCTGCGCAGCCGTGTCGTCACGTAATGCTCTTCCCTCGTTCTTGATTTGTTGTCATCAGCAATTAATAAACAGCAGGCGTTCTTTAGCCAATCGCAAAGGTAGCATTCACGCGGAAACAGGGGAAAAGAGAAAGCAACATTAATGAGCCCAAGTGCCTGCAACAAGTCATTTGGCAACCCGAAAACGCTCATCGGACAAAATAATTTTCCCAAGTTCTGTCACTGATGATATCGTCCACACTCTTGTAAGTCCGTCTATTTTTGCCGCAACCCCCTTCCCGAGGCTTCAGTTAACAATAAATTAACTCGTTTAATTAAAATCCGCATTAAGTTAATTTAAATAATATTTCACGGTCTTGCGCCCTTCTAGAACAAAACGGTTCCGTTTCCAAGAAAGGAAAAAAAAAACTCTAGCGCTCGTTTCGACGAATAGCCGTTTGCGGTTGGGTAACATGTGGCAATCATCGATCGATATTCTCATTTAGTTAGAATTTTGAAACAAAGACCTCGACGAGTATACACCTTATTTACGAGAGAACTTTTTTCAACGAGACAGCATTCCTATTTTGGTGTCACGCACTGTTAAAACTAGGAAGTTCAAATTGCTGTATTTTCGAAATGAAACATGCTACGGGAATGGAAACTTGTACAAAAATTTATTTTTTGTTTATCTTTAACCTAGTGTAAATAAGAATTCGTAAAACCTCGCTATTTTGACTTTACAATTTGATGACGTCACTGTGAAAACCATCTATATCTCTCTAATTTCTCATGAAAGAATTTTCTGTCATTACTATTATTATCATTATTGCTATTATTATTAATAATAATATCATTAATAATATTATTAATAATATTATATCAAATTATTAATATTATTGTTATTATTATTATTATTATTATTATTATTATTATCATTATCATCATCATAACTATAAAGAAATTTTCAAATCTGATTGGCCATCAGCAGCCCTGATTTCAGCATTAGTAGGACAGTGTAAGAGGGTCTAAAAGAAGAGTACACGCCACTCCGTGTGCGCTCTGACAAGTTCTCCTTGACGATCTTATATAAAACTAATATATTACAAATCTGGTTATAGTTATGACTAATTGGAAGCAAAACTTCGTGTCGTCCAATTAGGTGTGTAACTCTTAATTAAACAAATCAGGCTCCTCTTGTTATTCACTCGTATTAGAACAGACCGAATCAATTAGACTCTACTCAGTTCTATTACCATTTTATAAATTAACTGTTTTCTTAATTTCCAATACGACTTTACAAGCCGAGAAAACTAGCACTAAGCTTTTTAGCAACCACGAAGACGTTGAGAACAAAACAATCAGAAAAAGTAATTTGTTTCATAATTAAAAGAAACAAAATGGTGTGTTTGCCGAGGAGCAATCAAGTCAAATTGCTTAAAAGTGCCCATTATTGCAGCTTAAAATGATAGGCTTAATATGCACAAGAAATACATACTTTAACTTTACCTCTCATTTTAGTTACAGTAATCTTGTTATCGGTATCCGTGTCTGAGTCTCACTGGCTTAAATTTCCTGGATAATTCTTCATAACCAGTTAGTTTGACCAAGTTTGGAAGATGTTTGCCTATGTCAATGTACAATTGTCGTCAATTGTACTGATTTCGACAAAAAGGTACAATAGAAGGCACGGTAGCTCAGCTGTTTTTGGCAGGGGAGGAAACTTTGAGGAATATTTCACACGTCAAGCGAAGAAGAAATACCCTTGAAAACATGTGCCAAAAAGACAGGGCAAGAGAAGCAAAAATACCCTTGATGAATGTAAGTTTAACTGATCCGTCGTCAATCACTTGGTTTAGGGTGGAGTTTAAGCAAATCAGAACGCAACGCGCTCACACAGCTTCACCGGCTTGTGGTTCTTGTAAGAGCCTTGTGCGAGGCGGTGGAAAGCAGAACTAGATATAACTCGTGAATAGCGAAGAAACTTGCACTGAGGAATGGTATTTTGGTCGAAGGAGGGATGAAGGGTAGCAGACATTACTTTATTCGTGAAAGTGGGAGAGACATCCGTTAGAAATATCAGAATAATGATCAAAACGTCAATACAAACCAGCTGATTGAGCAAACAGCAGAGTATCGCCTAGGGCATGAAAAAAGTTGAAAAGCGAAAGCTGCCAGTGAGTAAAAATACAATGTTTTATTTTAGTTTTGACCTAGTGCCTCAACTCGAACCCAAGACCGATTTGCAAGAAGGCGAATTCACATTCCAAGGGACGTTTTGTCCCCGTCGCCGTCCTTGTCGCGTAAACTCTTTTTATATCTATTCATATGTCGCTCCATGTAAGGAAATATTGATTCTGGAATCCGGGAAATTTATGCTTGTGGAATCCGGAATCCCGGTAAACTGGCATCTGGAATCCGGAATCTTAGGCTATAGAATCCAGACTACAGCTCAAAGAATCTGGAATCCCACAAACGATTGGAATCCAGAGTCCTAGTTCCACTGAAAAAGATAGGAATCCAGGACCTGGAATCCGAAATACGTGACGTGGAATCCAGAATCCACGAATGTCTTGATTTCCCTTCCATGGGGCGATGTATGACTTCACTGTTTTTCGCTGCATTTCGGGGATTATTACCCTGTTTAAAACACCAAGAAACTCTCCAATTCCTCTTAAGGCAAATTCTTTTAAGCTTGATGCGTACAATGCCTCACCCCAAAGACAATGCCAAATGGCATGATACTCAGATGAATCAGTACATCTTTAAAAGTTCTAGGTATCCTTCCACGCTCATCCGAGTTCCTGGAGCTGTGCTTGTGGGGCTGACGCTTACTCGGCTGTGTGCAGGAATTATAACTGTACCTATTCAACTTGAACCTGCAATAAACCAGGTTGACAGTTAGCAATATAGATTTTAAGACGAGTTTAGAAATTCTAGGTCACTTTTTAAACACAGTAAACATATTTTTATATATTTTTAATATTTGAAAGATTTCTCGCGCGCTAATTGGTAGAGAGGTCTGGTCAATGAAGCCTGTGCCAATTTTAAGATAATAGGGACGTCATGCAGTTCTCTCACTCTCTGCACATTACTATCTTTCACCCCATGAGATTTTGCTCCTATGGCGAACGAAGCGTTTCCCGGCCAAAGAGACTTGGTTCTCGTAGTCGTCCCCGTCTAAGAATCTAAAGCTCTCATTATCAGAAGGACCACGACAACAACAACAGCACAGGAAAAACACACCTCTATGATAGAAATACAACGCCACTGCTCATGTCACCTGTTTAGTGGTTTCAACATACGTGCATTAAATTTTATGGGTAAAGAATATTCCTCACCAGGTCTCCACGGAGTGCTTCTCTCGCCTTTCATTCTGCCCCCAGGAGGCTGGTACTTAGGAGCGGACGAGATTACGCTTATTCTGTGATGACTTGGCGACTTTCCAGAGCTGTTGTACTGCAAGCACGAAGCAAAAACAGAAATTACAACAAAGTCCAAGACAAAAGATCTCCACAAAATGAAGGAAATGCAGTGTAATTTTTCGAAAATTATTCTATGAAAACATTCTCTTGTCCTTAGTCACAGCAGAACGATAAAACGCAGGGGAAAAGAAGGTTGGGTGCCGTGCAAGGATGTACGAAGCCTGATTCCGCTTACGTTGTTTTCTTCCAACTACTTTTGTACTACGAGACATATTCTTTCGACTACACGCGTCTTCAGCAATAGATTAAGACTAAGCTGTTGCCTTGATGTGACTAGAGTAAACACTATTTAGTTTGTAACATTTGTAGTGCGTGCAAAACAGCCGTTGTAAGTGCCACTGTTGAGAACTAATTGGATAAGTAGGATGGGAAGGAAATATGTTTAAATAGAGGGAGGTTTCTTGGTGTCTGCGGATAAAAATAGGAAGAAAAGAAGTTAAACTAATCACAATAAAAAAACCGACACAAGTGATTAAAATGCGTACCCACCCCTCCACTGAATGTCTTTGCGTTGACATTAAATTTTAACATTAAAATTAGGAGGTTTCATGTCGCAGTCGTGCAAAACGGCTAAGAAATGCACAAAAAACCGTGATGCACGTGTAAAGTTGTTGTTTTGCAAATCTGAATAGTCTCGTTGCCGTCGCTAGCTTTTTTCAGTTCTAAAGTACAAGAGGGGGGGATGGATGACACCAAACTCTCAAAGTCGATTCAGTCTTATTATTCCGCGACATTTTAAAGACCAAATCGCGCCTCGAATGTGGCTCTAGGCTGTTAAATTCCCGGATGTGACCGGGCACTCTACCCGACGAGTGAAGGCAAAATTGTTTCGAAATACTGCAACATATCAAAAACTCTGGGGAGGGATTAAGAATCAGGTGAACGGAAATTAGGCCCTCGTCGCAAGCCCAGCTCTTTGCAAAAATTGTAAATTAAAGCGAAAAATATCATATATTTTGGTACAACCTAATTGTTTCAACCGCAAAACAAATAAAAATGTTTTTAAAGGCGACAATCACTTCCCTGTTCTAAAACGTAGAGCTTTTATTGAGGATTTCAACAATCTATATTGCATGTTTGCCTCAGTTTAGTAAGTAACAATGATGTCAAATTATCCGACTTTAATCGCTACTTTTTTTTTTAATGTTGGATAGTGAACTGTAAGGGGGACGTAAAAATGAAATAACTTATATTTTACTTATCTGGCAAAAAAAATCATTAACGTGGCGTGGACTTAAAAAAAGTGGGGGTGAATAAAACATTACTATAGCAAGCAAATTTTAACACGTGAGTGAAAATAAAATTTATCCATCCAAGCGTTTATAAGGACAAAAGAATGAGTGCCGAAATAACTGTTTTCATCGGCTGTGCTCAAATGTTTTCTTCTAGAATGAATTCTAGCGTGCAGGATTGGACAACTCCTTTATGAGAAGCAATCCTTGAGAAAGGGTCGCTTAAGTCGTTCATTTGTTTTCGTTATCATTTCGTGTTTTATTTTTTCCTTAAGAAATAATATATTGTCCCTTATCAACAAAACTCACGGGACGAAAAATTAAATTTACGACACTTTTGACACGCGTCAAAAGTTAAATCAAATATGGTATTGGCTTTGACGTCACCTTTGACGCGCGTCAAAGATGTTGCCAAATATATAACCTCTGTGCTTACTCCTTTGACCTCGGTAAAGGTGAAGTCAAATTGGTAACAACTTTGACTTCTCCTTTGACGTGCGTCAAAGATCAAGTCAAATGCATCAATGCTTTGCTATTCCTTTAACCCTTATCAAAGGCGTTGTCAAATATGCTGGTGACTTTGACTTTACCTTTGACGCACGTCAAAGATAAAGTCAAAAGAGTAGTGGCTGTGACCACACCTTTGATACTAGTCAAAAATGAAGTCAAAAACGACCGCTACACTTTTACAACACTTTTGAATGGTGTCAAGGGTGAGAGCAAATATGCAATGAATTACTTCTACAAACACTTATGTCGAAACTGATTTTAAGAAAGGAAATTAAAAAGCTGTATTTGAATACTGTTTTAAAGATATTTATACGACAATACCGAACACAGGCTGGTAATCATTGTAATTGGTGTTTATAATTATTTTTGAAAATGTTCTGAAATATGTACTTTTTCGAGGTGAATTAAGTGAGTTTTGTTTTTGTCTTATCTTGAGTGGATCATTTTCCCCTTGATCGATTAATATACAATGAATAAATGATAGCGACGCAAAACAATGACTCAACAACTGGACGATGGAAGACTGAACCCAAGCAAGACACCCTGTTTTTGGCGCGAAATTGTCGCGGCTGCAAACTCTCTCCGCCCGCGCAAACAAACAAACTACGCAGATCTGAAGAAAACAAAAGCTGCTTTTTTGTACGAAGCAGTCCAGCTTTTTTTTAACAAATATTTTCGCCCTTATCTCTGATAGAGTTTAGACTACAAACTTGTTCAAAAGGTACGTGTCATTCTTTTCTATATGTGCATGCAATAGTTCTTCTTCAAACTTCATAGTTGCTTTACTATGTTAAGCTTACAGAAACCAACTCCGAACAGGCGTGTATATCGTGCTTGGGAGCTTTTCTGATCGTTAAATCTGGTTCAGTAAACTATAAAAATCTTTCTGTATCACAGTAGAGTTTACATTAGATCAAGCCCTTTTTCTTAATAGGGTTAATGCACTTCTGTAAAAGTAATGCCTGGCTTATATTTCACAATGCAATTCAACTCAAAACTTCATGCGAGAACCTACTAACATCAAGATTAACCAACTCTAGTTTTTCTAACAGTTTATATTTATCTGCGAGAACTACTCAGGTAATGAAATAATATAAGACTTACATATATCTCTTTTCATTGACAGTGTACTTCAATAAAAATGTCTGTACCACACTTTGATGGGCATATTACTGAAGCAAGTACATAAGCTTATTTGAACAGGATTCAGTGCAGTTTATCAAACAAAGAGGTGTGATTATTTGAAGACTTCGGATGTTTTGCGAACGTGAGTATCTCTTTCTATTGATTTTTCTGGGTTCTATACGTAATGGGGCTCATACTGCATAATTCATTTTTAAAATATTCCATTGATTTTTTTACCACTACAGTGGCAGCTGGGTATGTTTCAGCATTTAACAACAATCATTCAAACATACCGAGCTGTCCCTTCATTATTGTTACTGGACAATAACTTTGGGGGTTAAAAAGGTAGAAAAATAGCCGCATAGCAAGCTTTTCCGCGCGAGTTTTGTGCAAGAGGGCAAAAAAAGAGGAAGGAGGGGGCCGGGAGGGGCTAACTCGCGCAATAAGTTGATTGGAAACGCTTGTTATGCAGGCTAGGTATAATATAAAGTGTTTCTTTAGTTTAATTTTAAACTTTGGGCATAGAGGAAAATTTTGATTGAATTTTCCTGGACTTTATTATGTGATAATAAGGCTCGATTCAAACGTCAAATTTCACAGGTGACGAACTTAATGACAATACATGTACACGAAATGTAATGTTTCCATTCAAAAGCATTAGGTTCGCTACACATTTTTAACAGGGTCTTTAAGTTTTGATAAAGGTAAAGAGAAAGGGGGATTTTCTGAAGAAAAGGAGCGATAGTAAAAAGGGAGTGGGGCCAAAAAATTTATTTAAAACACTATGACTGAGCTTTTTATCTCAAAGTTCTATATTTTTTTACAATTATTTCACAGATAAAAGAAGCAAGGCAAAGTGATAAGTCTCCAGTGGGAAAAAAAGCACACAACAGAGGAAGATTGAAGTTAGATACATGGCGTTTGTCTTTCACTTACATCAAGAGTCAAAAGCACTCTAGAATGAAAATCTTCGCAAAGATAACATCAAGACAGATAGGCTCCTGATCAAGAACATTTCTTACTTACCATGATTTTAGCACTGGCTTTCGTGAAAGAGTGTTGTAAACTATTTTGCAGGTTGCCGTCCGTGACAACAGCGTGAATCTGGAACATTTATAGTGCTTCAAAAATTTGCGGCAGTCATTATGATTGTCCATTGACAAACTGCATTGAGTACTTTAGACAATAAATCTTGAAAATGTTTTAAAAAAACATTTTTATGCGTTTAAAAAAGTTTTAATTGGAATTATTTAGCTTTCTAATCATCTAGTGAGGTTTTAGGACAATAAAGTACAAGATTAAGAACTCAATCTCTTATCTGTCCACCTTTTTAAACGGTATCCAGTTCGCAATTGAATTTGACTGAAAATCTCAAGTTCGATTCTAGCCTGTATATCAAGCGCTTATAATGACTAGCGAGGCAATAACGCGGCATTCGCGCGAAACGCGAGGAGAACGAGGAATTCACGCGAAGCGCGAGACGAGCGAGAGGCGCGATGCGAGGGGAGGAAAAAAAAACAAACATATTTGGCAACACCTTTGTTAAACCTTTGACTTAAATCGCACACGCATTTCACGACAACTTTGTCACACATTTGACCTGAGGCTCAGACACTTTTGACGACACTTTTCACAAGCCTTTGACTTTAATCACAGACATAACTTTGCCGCGCTTTTGTCACACCTTTGGCCTGAATCTCAGACATATTTGACGACGCCTTTGATAGGGGTACAAATGCTAATGAAATATACCTTTGACGCGCGTCAAAGGTAGGGGTTAAAGGCGTGACAAAAACGGCCTTTATCGCCTGAAGACGCGCCTTTGACCGCGGGCAAATGTAAACATTTGTCGCGCGTCAAAGTTGTATAAAGGTGTGCAAAGGTGGCCTTTATCGCGCGTTTGACTTCACCTTTGACGTTCGGTAAATCCGTTTTTTCGTCCCGTGACTGTACCTCCAAACCATTATTTGCCAAATCAAAGCTCTAGCAAAGCAAATGGACATTTCATGGCACACAATGGCCTAATCTTATCATCGACGAATCCTGCCTTGTGCTGAATTCATGGAGGATTATTTAAAATATAACCGCGAATGAAACTCTTTCATATATTTTCCTCTATCTTTTTCAACATGATGCTTACGTCCTGAAATCTCAGCTTTAAAATTGTATAATTTATTTTTAGGGCGAGGAAGAAGATATCTGATTAAGTTTCTGTTTGGTTTGTATCTGAAACGGAAACAGTTATGTGATAATAATATAAAACTTGTGTTTGCTAAGCAAATATACCCGAAGTGTAATTCTTCTTTAACTTCCTTATCTAAGAGCAAGCGTGGGGAATAAACTTTAGGCAATCACCCAGCTCTGAGTAAATTCGTCTTTATTACTTTTTTTTTTCTAGGAGAAAGATTAGATATTGCTCAACTATTTAGTTCACCAATTTTGTTAAAGAAAAGGCACACTACATAATGTTTTTTGAAATACTTCTTATGAATGATTGCAGGAGAAAAAAAATGTGAAATTCTCATTAGAAATATTCAATTCGTCTAAGTTAAATGCAAATTAATAAGTTTGCGCCGGCTTTTTGATCTGAAGTTCACGGAAATTTCATTCCTAAAGATGGCCAATTGGGCCTGAAAAAATGTTTGCTGTCTCAGTAAGTTCCGAACTAAACGTAAAATCCGTGAAGATTTCGAGTATAGGGACAAGGAAACCGGCATACTTCGTGATATTTCAAAGAGTACTCACTAGGTAAGTCTGCTGGCCACTAACTGCGCTTAAAAATCTTGTAACTGTTAGCATTAAGACAGCAGCTAGTTGGGCGTTACAACAATGATCGATAATAAGGAATGAAGGGGTTTATTAAAAAACCCGCGACTTAAGAACCTGGATTTTTCCAATTTAGCCTAAACAGGTTCTTATATAAATGGTAGTTAGCACATGTTTAGCCTCTTTAGGTTCTTAAATAGGTTGTTATTTTCTGAAGTAAAAAAAACAACAATATTCCTCAAGATATAAAATCTGCATACCACTATACTGTAGTTGGAGTGATGAGGAATCTATGTCTCCAAAGAGGATTCTGAATGTTGACTTTATCTTATTTGCCCAAGTGTAAAGAATTTTTTCACAGGTTTTAGAAAATAAGAACCTGTTTCAAATTTTAGCCTTAACAGGTTCTTGTATAGAGGGGGCCTAACTGGCAAATTGTAGCCTAACAGGTTCTTAAAATATATTAGTTTCTTACTGTTAGTCGCGGGATTTAATATCTCTTTCTACTAAAATCATATTGATAGTCGATCGATGTTGACGCGAACTGGTCCCTCTGTGTTTTAATGATGGGGTTTCGACTGTTTTAGCTTGGTCGGAAGTTATACACCAAGATTTGGCCTTTTTGCTTATGGTTGTCACCGATTTAGCCACCATGATGGTGACTGGTTACGTTTCAAGCGCAAGCGCCGGTCCAGAGCGAATTGTGTCATACGATGGTTGCGTAATATCTTGCGTGAGCGTTTTAACTTCCTTGTAATAGTATAAAGTTGTTTTTTTCTTTGTCAGGATCACGTCACAAATGGAGAACTGTCCGCTCATTTAAGCTCTAGCAAGACCAGTGAGGTAGCCTTGAGAATAGTTCTAAATGCTATTTACTCTCAGCTTGGATTAAAACTAAAGTGGATTATTAGGAAATAATTGCCTCAAATGACAGAATTTCAGCCATCCCGGGTACAAACAGTAAAGGTATTAAAAGCATGGAAAGGAAAAACATTAAATCAATATTGTTAAAATGCAAAACGTGATCGCAAATAATAGGAAAGGTACATTGATTCAATGTGATCTCGAGAGTCAATAACATTTTGAAAAATCTTTTTTGTCTCCTGAATGTTCTTACTTTTGTGTACGTATTAATAGCAATTCAGTTACTGGCCACAAAAAAACTTGGAATAACAGTTTTAAACAAAATAGAGAGTATCAAAAAAAATAGTCAAGACAACAAATTAATGCAAAGTCTTCGGTGATGATATAATGATACCCCCTAGAATCTCGTTTCGCGTGAGCGTCAGAATTCGGGCACAACTCGACACCAACATAAGAACATTTCACAGGAATGAATAATACCGTCTGGTTATCCCCCGTTTATTTGAATCCTCAAATTGTGCAAGAAATCAATTTCATTATTAGTCAAATTTCTACTCAAAGTTGACGTGCTGAAATAGGCTAGAGCCGGAGTTCTCATTTAGTGTTATACGGAAGTCAGCTTTCTTCAGGGTACTCTTTCTCCTGTTTTTAAGATAAAGACGAAGCTCCTAGCAACATTTTTATAGAATTTTAGTATTCTTACATGTTGCTTAATATCTCAGAAAACGACGCCCGCTCGCTATTTTTAATAATATTTTTGTATTTTTATAATAATGGCTTCCGCTGTTGCAAATACGAAATAAAACTTGTTGAGCTGAAACATACGAAATATACTTACACCAGGAAGTAGAAGCAGTGTCCGAAAAATTTTCAAGTTTTGTCAACACAATGGCCAGGCTTGCATAAAAGAAGCTGCTCTGCACACTAGCTGCATCATTCGACTGAGGATCTCTTGAGGAATCAAAATAAGTAAGAGTCGACATTTTATTATCACGATGGCTCGATTGATGCTGTTACTTTTGGTGATCGTCCCTTTGATTCTTACCTCTAAAGCTGAAAGTGGACAAAAGGTAATTCAGTTTAAAATATTGCGTTTTCACCAGGACAGTTTTAGCTTAACTCTCCCCAAGTTGAATGTGATAGCGTTGATTTTCGCGCTTAATATTTTATCCTGTGGCGTATTATGGGCTATCGATGCTTACGCTTCGTTCACACGGAGGTCACAGAGGTCGAAAATTTGACTGGCGTGGTGTGAACACCATGGCCGTTGAAATTCTTGTACGCCAAAGATGTGGTTGCATGGATGAGTGGTTATTCAGCTGGGGGATGCCATTTTAGATTTGCTAAAGTAGCGCTCTACAAATAGGCGGATGGTAAAACCATCGTAGAAATTAGAATTCGACCCGGTTTGTCATTTTCATGTGAACAGAGCGTAAATTTTGAACGGTTCCGCGTGAACGAAATTTTTTAGTCCGTTGCACAATTGTCCGATGCCGTGATGTGATCGCTAAAGAACAATTGTCTGACAGCCACGCATTATTATGCCTAGGGCTTATTGAATAAAAAGGTAAGAATCTCATTCACGTGCCTCGGGTAAATAGACCCGTATTTATATACCATTTACATAATAATATATATATATATATATATATAGCGAAGTTACTCATTTGTCTATAATCAGTTATTAAATACATTAATAACAAAATGTGGTACCACTTCTTATTTTACATGTGTTTTCGCAGGCCTTTACATTCAAGTTATCCAAAGATAGGTACGAAAGGATCAAAGTCGATGCGAACAAGAACTCAGAGACTTTCTCTTTGCGTCAAGCTTCGTCGGGCGAGAAGGAAGGAGACTATGTCTACGACTTCAACAAGGTCAGTAAGTAACAAAAAAGGTCAAACCAATCAACTGAACTTAATCTAAATCTGGAGTCTTCTTTTTTTCTATTTCTGTTTAAGTTGAAATTATTTCTAATGCGATCTGGTCAAACCTTAGTTTCTCCGACTTTCGGTCTTTATAACGTTAAGATAAAAGGCGGATATGAAATGCGAAATTATCACTGCGCAGTTTTGCGGAAACGAAATCTCTTGAAATGGACATAAAACGCCATTTTTTTATGGTTTCTGACAGAACATAAAGCAAGAGGACTAAAACTATGATGATATAAAAGAGCCTCTTGATTTCGTATCAATTAGCCTGTATAATAAGTTACGACTGGAGTTTTCATAAAATAAGTCGACGCCGAAAGAGATATAGTTGACCACGGCACTAAGCAAGCAAAGAAAAATTAGAAGCCTAATCTGGGACTCTCACTTTTTGTTTAGTTGGTTTGATTCAAAATGATAAACTAAAAAGGTAACTTTGATAAAATTACCTATTAGACAATCACGTTCCTTTTATTTATTTATTTATTTATTTTTTTTTTTTTTTTCTTCACTAATCTTTTGTATCTATTGATCCTTGCTTTGTATTGGCTTAACTTTACTGCAGAACTTGACGATGATTCGATTGCCAGAGGCGAACGGCTGCTTTTTAAGATACTCCATCGGGAACGTTCCTCGACCTGCTGACTTGCTGAAACTACTTCAGTTGGTACGTGTCTGATGATCTAAAATAAACGACGTTAAAATTAGCGTCAGGCTAATTTTTAATGTAGAGTTTTTAACTTAAGTTTCTATAATACATGCAGCAATTAATATCGGGAAAAAAGGACTTAATTGAGGCCAATTAGGCCTGTAATCATACGCGATACGAATGATTAAGCAAAATCAGGGGGGCCATTTAACGAGTATCCTATTCGTCTAATTATAACACCAGCTGATTACAGAGAGAATTTAATAACACGAACTTCCTCAACAGTTAATCATAACTTAACAAAAATGACAGTGCAAAGAGAAGAACACACTTTAAGTTTTAATGTCTTTTTTATATATATCTAAGGAGACAAGATCCACCCAATCGGTTTTTGGCCACACTTAAGATAAAAGAACCCATTTGAGTCCAATCTCGTCAAATTTCAGCGCTATCATTAGTTTTTAAGAATTACTGCATGATGTCTTTTTTTACCATCCAGTTACACGTTCTGTCCTTTTAGTAATTACTAAATCAAGGTTACGACTAGCTAATTACACTGGAGAGATTTGTTTAAAGTATTTGTTTATTTATTTATTTCAGTTACTAATTTCTTTATTTATTCATTCTAAGTTCTACCTGGAATTTTGCTGACCCTGGCAACCTATTGATAATTCCACTCGAAATCATTCATTAATTTTTCACTCTGGTTTACACAACTCACAGATGCAGAAGAGTGCAGATTCTAAAGTGACCACTGAGTCAAAGGAGAATTTCAAGGCTGTTGGAAAACTGAGTGACCGTTCGGGCTTGAGTGACGAGATGAAGGATCTGTGTGCAGAGTTGCCAATTTACCGAATCCGGAAGATAAATGAGAAACAGAATGACGCTGATCAAATGGAAGATCCAATAATGGGTGCAAACGATTTAGTAGATGTAGCAAAAGGAGGGGTTAAAGGTAAGGTTGTAGAAGCTATAACAATTATACAATAGTCTTATGTTTTAAAACTGGTGAAAGGATTGATCAACTAAAAGGCAACATTTGTAGGCCCTGCAAATGTATAACTAAGAGTGAACCAAAGGCATCATATCATCTTTTTGTATGAAGACCCTTTTATACCAAGAAACCCGTTTAATTTAAACCAGATTTAACAAAAAAAGAAACCTGAAAAAAAATCCATAGTTTTTATCAGTCTAAGCTTTGTGTTTTTAATTTCAAACAATGGCGCCGTCCACACCCATATCCCAGGAAGGCCGAAACCGCATCCTGCCCCATGCTGCTGTTATATTTGCGTCCGCACGAATTCTCTGTGTTGCTGTTTCAGGTTTGGATTCACCCATCCACAAGAAAACGCTACTACAATTTACATTTGCTAACTACCAATTTTTTCCCCACTCTTCCTCGATGGCCAGGCCTGCCTTAATGTTTACAATTACTAGGCAAGGCTGATCGGACATTTGTAAATACAAATCATTTGCCCAATATGTCTCCGGTTAGGCAAAAATAACCTTGATTGGTGCTTACATTACAAGGACGTTACAGTTCTACCTATAGATAATTGTTCCATCAGGCACTTGTAAACCCTGAACAAACCCAAAATTGGCTCTGAACAAATCCAAAATCGGCTGTCACGATGCAGACAACGAGTTGAAAAACAAATTGTTGTCTACCACTTTGAATTTGAAAAAACAAAAAATTTAGTTTGAATTCGAAAATATTTGGTTTCTGATCGTCTAATATACAAATCGGATTAAAAAAGATTGCGATTTTTAATAGATGCGGTTTCGACGAGGGGATTCACTGGATTCGTGTGGCCGATTCGTGTAAAAAAAAAAAAAAATGTGTTTTCGGGTATAATTTACTTCAATACAGTTTGGGTTACCCTTTATCTATCAGTAAACATTGCAGTGACTATACTTACTGTAAAAGAACCACGCATCTCAGTAGAGATAAAAATTCACACGTCTAAAGTCTAAAAACTACTACCCTACCTCAAAGCTGTTTGTTAGGTTTGCATTTAAATAACTTGAAAAAGTGTATAACTCTTTTACCATTTGTACCTATAGGTTACGTAAGGAAAAAGGTGTGCAAACGAGTTTGTAGAGACGTGCCCAAATGTGTCAATGTCCCAAAGGTTAGCTGCAGTTGGAGAGGCTGTAAAACTTCTTGGCACCGAAATTGCTGGGTCGTAAAGACCTTATGCCCGTTGGCCTGCACATATGTTATGGTCAAAGCTGGCTAAAGCATGCTCTTACACATTTATCTCAACAAGTGGCCGCGTAGAGTAAAATGTAAATATATTAATTAAGGTTTGGAAAAATTTATACCCTTTGGACAGTTAGGCTAAGGTATTTGCCTCGGCAAATACTATCAAGAAGATCTTTTGGCTTATGGTACTCGGAAACGAACTTTCAAGATGTAAGAGGACTCACGGGGTCTTAAATAATAGCACTATAATTCAAGGGGACTTTTGGAATAAAAATAAAGGCAAATGCCACTTCATGCATGCATAAAAGCCTCAGTGTGTTATTAAGACGTGTTAAAGAGGGACGTGCCAGGGGTATTGCCTGGCGCCCCTTTCATTGATCTGAAACTGGATAGTGTACATTGTATGACCGTAAGGTAGGGGTTATTTCCTTTCCTAAGTGAGCTAGCCTCTACAGCTGGGCACAAATTAGGGTTGATACGAAAGTAGACTTGCAAAAACACTCCTTCGTCGTATTTAGTACTGCTCCCCGTCCTTTGGACAGCCTTTCGTGACAAACAGTCACGTGGTACTGATTATGTGCAGTAGCATTTTTATCCGTCGTCGTCGTCTTTTGTCGTCGCATCCTAGCCCTATTCAAGCCGGGACTGTTTTTTTTTTTTTTGCTTTATGCAACCGGGATGAGGGAGGGACAGGGGGGCAGGGGGAGGGGCTTCGGAGGCCCTCCTTATGACTTCAAAACCGCCCATGATACGAGCATCCAAATCACACAGAGTAATTTACTCATCATTTCCAACATCTAGGCATAACTTGATTGACACCATGACGTAATTTGATGTCATTAAAACGTCATATTATTGAATTTATTGGCAAAATTCAAATTTCTCTCAAAGTGGCTATAAAGCGAAAATACATTTAAAAATTGAGGTGTCTGATAATATCAAGAAGTTAGCTAGATCATTAATGATCTTTAAAATTAGCTATGATGTCATGATGACGTCATTTATTACGTAAATCTGAAACCATCTGCCATCTTGGATCCGCCATTTTGATTTACTTAAATGTATCCCAGTATAAATCGAGGTAATCGTGATAGAAAATTTCATCTGCGTATAATAGGATGCTTAGGAAGCAAACAAAAATTTGCAAGTTATCAAACTCCGGGAGAAATGATCGCTGTTGACAACTTCTTCCCCACCTCCCCCACCCCCGGGCATTTGACTGGAGTTTTGCTCCGTACAGTGGGGAATTTGAATATAAAGGTTCCGTAACTGATTCTCAGACTCGGTTGTTAGTAAAACGCGGACGAGGGGTCGGGATCGGAGCCGGGGTCAATTTTTTTTTTCTTCTTAGCCAATAACATCACAGCTTAACTGACAGAGGACCGATAACATCAGGATCACAATCACTTGGACGGGCATATTCCACTTATGAGCGGATGAACCTCTCCACAATGGCCACCTTGGGGACAGAACAAAGTGGCCTTTATGGAGAGGTGGTCGTTATGGGGAAGGGGGGGAGGGGTAGGAGTGTATGACACCTGATTTTTCAGGAGGAGGGTGGGGGTAGTGTTTAGAGTGCCAAACTCATGATCACCATACCCATACCCATAAAACTTGAATACTGTATGTTGCCCAATATCCGGCCGGCACCAAAATGCGGCCACTTAAAACAAAAACTCAATTTTTGAGGCGCCCTTTTCAGTTCTCGGTAAACGGAGTATTTCGCATGAAAGCTGAACATTATATTTCAGCTTTAAGATGAAAGTTTTTGCGAGTTTACAGCTTGCAAAACAGTTGCAGAAGGTGCCGTTCTGTTCAGGTGAGTAAACTTTCCATGGCTAATATTTACGCTGTTTACTGTGCAGCAAAACTAGTGCTGTTCCGAAATGGGTTGGTAATATGTGATATTTTCAAAGAAACTCTTTTATATTTATAGTGAAGATATTTAAAGAAGACAGGTTCTCACAAAATTTATCAATTCTTCTTGAAATTTGATTTGTTTAGAATAACGGAGACCAGAAACATTCACTAAGTATTGATGTTACGTGCCCAGTATCCGGCCAGTTTTTTCTTTATTGCTGTACAGAATCGATAAATTAGCGGTGTACATTTTCCGGATAAGATTTATTTCATATCTAATATATAGATTTAGCCAGGACTAAAAGCGAAGCTCTCGATAATATTTATAGTTTGCTCAAACAAAATATAAAATCATGTTATGCTAAGCGGCGAACGCAACGAGAACCTTTCGGTGAAAAAACAATAATAGGTCTAATTAGTGAAAAAGCAACTTAATTTGTACGCGCAGCCGTTGTTTTGCACGACTACAATGTGAAGTGAAAATTCCAAAAAATTCCTAGCTGCACGTTTTATGGAGGGAATGTCGTAGGTGTTGTTGTTGTTTTGTTTTTTTTTTTTCACAAGCGCTCATTTTCACCTTAGTGGTGGCTAGCATTTCTCATTTTCTCATCGTCACTGCAAAATTTTCATGTTGTTTTTCCAACAAAAAATGTCTCCTTTGTTTTTTTTTAACTCTCGCTCTAGCTCTCTGTCGCTCTTTTCCCCATTGAGCTTCGCTGGCCTGCCGCCTACTTTCTCCTTTTCTCTGTATTTCTCTCTTTTTTTTTTTTTGTCTCTCTCCATATTCCAAATTTGTGGGCATGACAATTAATTTAAGCTTAATACTTTGATAACAGGGTTGCAGAAACAATTTCCGCTTTCGTCTTTATTGACTCTTAAGTTGTCTCTGCTTCACAAGACGTGGCTGGCTATGCGATTTCAGGTCAAAATAACCTAGAGTTGCATTTGGGTTGCCATACCTGTTGATTGACTTATTTTACATTGGTATGCCTGTGCTGCGGACGGACGGGCGGTCTAACGTACGGTCACGTGGTCACCAAACTTCCCATTGACAAGACAAAATAAACGAGGTCAGCAGCATTCGCTATAAGTATTGTGAACAGGGCAGGAAGGTGACTTTTTTGCGCTCATTTGTATGCGCCGGATAGAAATCGCTAAAATAGACCAATTCCGATATATTAAAATTCATACTTGGCAGCGAGGCTTGGGGGAATAAAACAAAAGAAATCATCTTGAGGCTCATTAATGGATGATACATTTCTTTAATTTGTTTTATTCCCCCAAGCCCGAAAAAGTACGGGTTTTCCAAAATGGGTGCAACGACTTCATAACAAATGAATTCTTGACTGATTTAAAGAAAACTTGCGAGTGCTGCAAGGTGCTGTTGAATTTATTTAACGTGAATATACCAGGAAATAAGTTCTTAATAGCGCTACGCAGTCCAGACAAGAATGGTAGTGATGGTTCATGTAAGAATAAAGTTATCCATCAAATGCACTTTGAAAGCTATGGAGTTACAGGGTGCCTACTATTTACGCAAACCACCTGAGTGAAAATCTTATGCATAAAAATAAAACTATAAAATTTGACGTGGTGGGAGAACGACTAGCTACAAGGTACATCCAGATCAGCTGAATAGAGTGTTTTCAAATGACGTTACGGTGTCCTAAAACAATAAAACGGCGGCCATGTTGGTGTCCCAATCAAATCCTTTGGGAATTGAACTCTTTTCTTATGCAAACGCTTTCTTTTGTTTCAATAAATTTGCATAGATTCTGGCCACGTGAGTAAAAACTCTCTATAGACAGGGCCTGTTTACATGAAGGTGGAAGACCCCAGGTAGGTGAGGTAACCCGTCTAAGTGGGGTAACCGGCCTGTCCATATAATATCTCAGTTTGATGTGATCACGTTTACCTGAGGTCACCCACCTTTATGTAAACAGGCCCTAAAGAGAGTAGAAAAGTTGCATCGCTTTAAATCACAGTCCATATTTTCTGAAGCTTTTCAAACGGAATGGCGCTTACTATCCCGAATCCGAATTTCTGGTTTTCTTATGCAAATGTCAAGTACCCATACTCTTTCACCTCATGCGCGAAATTAGACGCCTGCGAATAAAAATCCCTGCGAAATTTAAACACGCGAAATTTCATATCTATGTAGAAAATTCAAATAACAGAAAAAATAATGATCAACGTGTAATTTTAACAACTGAATTTTCGCCAACGCTCTGGCAAATGTTTGCGCCAAATGCGTCGTTTCCGCCGGATTTGCCATTTTTGTCAAATTTGACCTTTTCGCCAATCATTGAAGCAACTGAGCACCTCTTTAACATTTCATTTGAAATTTCACCAACCCTCCGTCGAATTTTTGCATGATTGGCTTTTTTGCCGTTGCGTGCATTTCTGGACATAAGTGGATTTCTCAGTTCTTTTATGACCCTGAGTAATGGTCCAACCCTGGGAATCGAACCCACGGCCTATTGCTGGTTTGCACGTGACGCCTCGGCGCCTAATGTGGTCAAGAAGAAAAGTGTCCTTCTCCCCTGAGAACTAAAAAAATTCTACTAATCGCCAAGGTGACTACCTTGTCACATGACTGCAAACCAAGAATAAGAACGTCTGCGTGGGGGGCTAGAAATTCAGAAAAAGACATCAATTCTACATGGTTCAAATTAATGCGAGGCTTGAATTAGAGAGGATTCGAGTTATCGAGAATGGACTAGCTGTACACTTTGTTGAAAGTTTTTTTTTTTCTATTCCTTTCCTCCTGCCGAGCCGTCAGGTCAGGACAATACAATAGATTTTCCTTGAAGAAGAAGTTGCATAAATGATAATGTGCAACATGCTCTTACCCCATTGTTCTCAAACGGAGGAGAGCGATGAAATCAAAATTGTTTTGGGAAACTGAATTCGACGTAGCTGTAAAGAAAGGGAAGTGACCTAGAGAGTGACGAAGTCACGATTGGTCTGTCCCGCGGGCCGTCCCGCGGGCTATGCTAGAGACCTTTTAAAGAGACTCTAAGACAAGGACGACTACGAGGGCGAGATTTTCCCAAGACAATTAAGGTTTTTGACGCGCGTGAACCAGCGTCATTAGAGAACTTAAACAAAGGCGTTTTTGAACGACGCACGCCAACCGGAAGTGGACTTTCATTTTCAGTTAAATCGTCCCTACAAGTGTAAAGGTCAAGTAATACGGGCAACACTTTCGCACAACTTGTCGCGAAACATTGTTGCGTTGCAAGTTGAAAAGCGTTGTTGCCCGTATTACCACCCTCGCTCTCAACTTGTCACGCAACAAATTTCGATGTTGCAAGTTGTGGCAATATGTTGCGCAAAGTAGACCTGAGTTCTACTTTTTGCAACAAACTTTCAATTTTATCATTTGCATCACAACTTGCTACACTTCACAACACTTGTGATTGGTCAATTTTCCCGCACCAAAAACGCGGGAAAGATGGTGAGTAAGCGCGCACTTGACCTCGGGCATTTCCGATTTGGGCAGGAAGTAAACATGGCCGAGGTTGTGGAGGTTTAGAACGTTGAGACCCAAGATTATGAATTTATTAGTGAAAATGTCAGAGGCCCAAAGAAAAGATTTGTGCAAAGAACTTGAAAAGCACTCACGTCTGTGGGAAACTTGTGGACCAGAGTATTAAAACAAGCCACGGAGGTCAAGAGCTCTGGATTCATGAGTTATATAAAAAATTTAACATTTCACTTGACTGTCGTAAAAAACAACTACATAGCCTTAGAACTGCATTGACAAAGGAAGTACAAAAAGAAAACACAGAAGGTCATCAAGCCAATTTGTTTGGTGACACAAAAACACACTGTTGACCAATCACAATGCATGATTTTCTTTAAGAGCCGCAACTTGCAACATCGAAACTTATTGAGTTGAGGGCGACGATGGTAATACGGGCAACAGCCCTTTTCAACTTGCAACGCAACAATGTTGCGAGATAAGTTGTGCGAAAATGTTGCCCGTATTACTTGACCTTAAAGAAACTATGCAATCCAAATTTTATAGCGTCAAGGCATATTAAAAACTGCCCACCTACCCCTCCCCTAAGCCATCATTTTGTTCTAAGCGAGAAGTAGGTAATGTTAGCTTAGGGGAGGGGTAGGTGGGCAGTTTCCCAGCCTCCTAAATTGATCCCATATTAAAAGGAAGAAGTCCTCACTTCCGGTTGAAGTGCGTCGTTCAAAAACGCCTTTGCTTAAAGACAGGGGCACCCAACGACAATTTTTGGAAAATATATGTTCGGAAGACGATTTGAGATCTAGAATTTTCGAAATATTTGCTCTTATATTTCTTGCTTGCCTGCCTCTCCTAGGTTTTTCGAACCCCCCAAAAATGGTATAATTGCCCATTTTTAACAGATTTTCATCCTTAAAAAGGTCACCTAGAATTTTCGAGATCCTTTTTTCTGGCTGAAATTTTCGAAAAGGTAAGTTTTGATCCCTATAATTTTCCGATCACTAGACTTTCAGCAAGGAAATCCGTACAGATGAAAATTTTTAGCGGATAGAAATATGCCTATATCTACCGTTTAAATACTAAAATACGTTCAACAATGCTATTTTTAAGTGGTTTTGAACTATATTCTCATTGGGTGCCCCTGTAAACAGGAAACGTGATAGCCGTCCTCGTTCTACTTCCAGTTTTAGCGAGAATGTGGTTCGTGGCGGAAACAAGTTATTTCAATGTTAGAATTTTTATTATTTTGCTTAACCACCTTCAATTCGCCTTAAAAGTGCTGACTTTTCTGGTGAATCCAAAAAAACAATGAAGGTTTTCGGGTTGTCTATGTGTTGAGAAAATGCGTAAAAACTTTCAGCTTCAGTCAAATCTCGTACTCGAACTCTTTCTCTTTCTCGAATCATAAGGTCTCTCAAATATAATACGACAAAGGAAATTTTCTGTCGCAATTTTTGCCCAGCTGTAGAGGCCAGTTCATGAGGAAAGGTTATAACCCTTACCTTATAACACCATAAAAGAAAAAACACTGGTTATACATTATCCAGTTTTATATCAATGAAAGGGGCGCAAGGTAATACCCTTTAACACGCCCCTGTTCACCACGTCTAAAAAAGCAACAACAGACGGAGACGTGAATGCATGCAAAAAGTGGCATTTACCTTTATTTTTTTATTTAAAATTCCTTCTTACATTATAGTCACTGTGATATCGTTTACAACCAGTAAGTTCTCAGTTCACATCCTACTCATCCTGAAAATCGCGTCAGAGCACCGTCGTCTGATGATCTTCTTGACAACGTCTCTAGTATGCAAATAACCACAGGGTATAAATGTATCTAAAACTTTATATCTTAACGCTTTACTTTACGAGGCCACTTATTGAGATAATCGTGTAAAAACATGCTTTACCCAGTGGTCCAAACCCAGGAGCAGGCACGCGGGCATATGGTTACGGTCCAACATTTTCGACGCCAATAAGTCTTACAGCCTCTCCAACTGCATCTTATCCATGGGACTCTGATGCATTTGCGGAAACGCCTACAGATTCGTTTGCACACCCATTTCCTGATGAAACCTATAGGTACAAATTAGAGATTATTTAAATGCGAAGCTGACAAGCTGCTTCAAGGTCGGGTAGTCAGTCGTTATAAAGACAGACGCGTCCATTCTTTAATTCCTCTGAGAGGCATGGTTGTACAGTTAGTGGCTCATAGGTAATTAAAGGACAACCACTAAAACTTTATTGAATTAGGTCATACTCTGGTACAAAGTGTTAATTCGACGTTTTGTGTTCCACACACTTTTAACCACAAGAAAACCTGTTTAGGGCCCCGTCAACCTGAAGTCCGGATATTTTTGAAAAGGCATTTTTTTCTATACGAGTCGGCCCTACCAAACCAATCCCTCTGCCGAAACCGCATCTTTTAAGAATCGTTCTCTCCCTCAATCTTCTCTTTTTTTTATCCGATTCGTATATTAGACGATTGAAAACTGTATATTTCTAATGTCAATTACGTCAAAAACTGGAGTTTAGGCTAAAAAAGAGAAGTTGCAAGTTTAAAGTCGGGTTGTGGAAAACAACCTATCGGTTTTTCGACTCTTTTTCGGCCTCGTGCAAGACGATTTTGGGTTCGTCGAAAGCTTACAAGTGACTAGTAGGACATCACACAGGCAGAACTGTGGAGCTGATCAAGGTTGCTTTTTTTCGCCTGAATATTGGGCAAACGAATTATCCATCCATGCTGTCCGATCAGCCTTTGCCAGTAAGTTTAATTTTAAACATATAGGAAGGCCTGGCCATCAATTGAAGAAGAGTGGCAACTTATTAGTTAGCAAATGTTGATTGAAGTAGCGTATTCTTGTCGCTGGGTGAATCCAACCAAACCGGGAACAACCAAACTGAATGGACGCAAATATTAGTATGCATTTTCCCCCTGCCTAGATCAACAGGTGTGGATAGGCTTAAAACTATAGAAAATTTATTAATAAATGCTTCTTATTTTATTAGATCTGTTGTAAATTTAAAATATTTTTGGTATAGGGTTCTTTCAAGAAAGTTAAGATGCCAAATGTTTCGTTGTTATAATATTATTATTTTTGTAAGGCCATCCAAACGTTTCATGCAGTTGAAAGCGATCTGTTATAGATTTTTAAGGATTGTTATAACTTCTGCGAGAACGTTATTTCCATTTAATCATTTTATTACCTCTAGCCACCCTTTCTGGTGCATCTAGTTCGTCGGACTGCTGCACATTGTCTTCAGTTTCATCAGCGTCATTCTGTTTCTCGTCCAATTTCCGGATTCGGTAAATTGGCAACTTTGCACATAGATCCTTCATCTCGTCGCTCAAGTCCGAACGGTCACTCAGTTTGCCAACAACCTTGAAATTTTCCTCAGACGTAGTGGTCACTTTAGAATCTGTACTTTTCGGCACCTACAGATAATAAAAACCAGCGTGAAAAATAAAACTTCGAGTGGAACAATTATCAAAAGGTTACACGGATAAGCAGGTTCCATGTCCTTATAACAGTAAAATAAATAAATAAATAACTTCAACGAATCTCTCCAATGTGATTGGTAACCATGATTATGAACAATTATTGGATGTGATGATATCCTGAGTACTCAATTAAGTCAAGATAAGTGTTATCAACCGAGCCGAAGGCCGAGACTGATAACACTTACCGAGTCCTTGATTATTCCGGATATCACAGAAACGGAATCTTGAAGGAAATAAACTCACAGTTTGATATTGCTCTTACTAATCATGCAACCTACAGTTTAGTTAAAAAAATCGTGCATCAAGAGGTAATTCAGCAAGAAACTAATTTTAACGACGTTTGTCATAGGTCCTCAGACACTTACCAATTGTAATTGTTTCAGCAAGTCAGCAGGTCGAGGAACGTTCCCGATGGAGTATCTTAAAAAGCAGCCCTTTGCCTTTGGCAATCGAATCATCGTCAAGTTCTGCAGTAAAGTCAAGCCAATGCGAATTAAGGATCAATAGACAAATAAGTAATTGTATTGAATATTAAAGTAATAGTTTAAAGCTGCAATTTTTTATTTCGCTGTTCAATACCCTGGTAGCGAACTGTTATTACAGGATATAGGCTAATCAAGAGATTTCTTTGTAGTGGAGTTCCACTATAGCGCTCCCGAGCGGAGCGCCGTAGCTGAGTAACTTTGGTTATCTATCCATCCGAAAAGTTTGAGTAGTCAAGTGACTGTCCGTCCGTCCGTCCGTCCGCGCCAGAGGACAACCAATTGAAATCTCACACTTTATGGCTAGTGTGGGAACGTGTGACCTGATATTGCACATCCATGTGGTGATCAATTGACAGCTGTCAAAAACAGGGTATCCGCTGATTAGTATCGTATTGCGGGCTCAGATATCGACCTATCGAGGTTGCATGTTTTATCTGCTGATAAGTTACCAGCTTTCAACTGGTCGCAGGCTCAACTCCAAGTGGATTTCTTTGCAATATATGTAGTTATAAGTTTATTGTTTGAAGTAAATTATAAATTTATTAACGCGAACTCGGCCTTAAGCCTTGGCAAAATGTATATATTATTCTCTTGCTTTTAAGCACTCCCTATAGTTTTGGCCATACACTGATGAGCAGTTTAAAAAGTTTTGGAGAAAGGTCCTGGAATGGTTTCTGCACCGACAGTAATCTTATTTTGATGCGAAAAAGAGATTATATTTCCGTCAGAAACAGAAAAAAGTAGTGTTTTATGGCCATTTCAGAGACGTTTTCGCAAAACTGTGAAATGTTAATTTCGGATTGTTAGCCCTACATTTTCAAGCTTTTAAACCAAAAAGTCAGAGAAAGAAATTATTTCAATCGCATTAAAAAAATGATTTCAGTTCTTTGACAAAACAAAGAATCACCAGCTCCAAATTTAGATCAGTTTGACTTATTTGATCTCATGTTTATGTTAGTTACTGACCTTGTTAAAGTCGTAGACACAGTCTCCTTCCTTCTTGCCCGACGACGCAAGACTCAGAGAAAAGGTCTCAGATTCCTTGTTAGCATCAACTTTGATACTCTCGTACATATCTTTGGATACCTTGAATGTATAGGCCTGCGAAAAACACACGTATAATAAATTGATTAAAATGAGTACCTTGGTCAGTAGTATTTACCACCAATACGTCAGAGTCATTTCTTTTGCCAAAGTGTAAATGGATACCCTACTTTTCAATTCAAAACATAAGGCACTAAAACTGAACTTGAAAATGAGATCCTTAGCCTCTTATTCGCCTTATAATAAACCCTTTGGTGGCATAACAATTAGATGTGCGTGGCTGACAAAAACTCGGTCATTAAGCGTCGATAGTGCAGTCCAAACAGGCCGCAGGATAAAATGTTTAGCGGGAACGTAAACGCAATGGCGTTTTTTGAGACTGAAAGGTCACCTTAAGGTCTCTCGGTGAAAACGTAACGCAATATTTTCTTACCTTTTGCCCACTGTCCGCGTATGAGGCAAGAATCAATTGGGCGATCAGCAAAAGTAGCAGCATCAAGCGTGCCATCGTGATTCTAAAATGTCGAGGTTTTCTTATTTGTAGTTAACTCAAGAGAACCTCAGCCGATTGATGCAGCTAGGGTCAAAGCAGGTTCTTTTATGCAAGCCGGGCCATTGTGTTGACAAAACTTGAAAATGTTTCGGACACTGTTTCTACTTCCTGTTTTCAGCACATTTCGTACGGTTTAGCTGAACAAGTTTTATTTTGTTGGTATTTGTAACGACGGAAGCCATTGCTCAACAAGTTTTATTTTGTAATTTATAACAGCGAAAGCCATTGTTGTAAAAATAAATATTGTAAAAAAATTATAATTGCAAAAAATTAGTAAAAGTCTGATGAAAATATTATAAGAAAAGTGAACAGGCGTCGTTTCCTGAGATATTAAAAGTCCTTGTATATGTTATCTATAATGATGTTGTTGGGAGCGCTGTCTTTATCCTAAAAGTCTGCGAAAGTATACGAAAGCTGACATTCGTATAACACCAACCATGACTTCAAAAGCCTTCGAAACTGGAATGGAAACGATTTATTTCAGCACGTCAACTTTGAGCAGCCACTTGACAAATTATGTAATGCAATGGAATCCTTGATTTACAGCATTGAAATAGACGGGTATTAAAGGCAAGGATATTCTTTTTCATCAGACAAAAGGACCGTCAAAAAAGAAGAATCTCGAGATCACGTTGAATGTCGTTATAATTTACGTACACTCCGCTGTTGGGAAAAAAAATTGGATCTTAATTCTCTCTCTGTATGCCTATACTTCATTGTACTTTTTAGTCTATAACTTCCAAACTGCTGATACATGTCTTAATATTACTAAGTTTAACCGAAATAACATTTTTACACGTAATTAGTCAGCAACACTTACCTAAGTTTTGAAGATAATGGATCAGCCGGCCCGCCTTACCTGAAAACTTCACGGGGTATACGTTTTAAGTTTAACATACTGAAACAATAAAATATTCTTTTCATCGCAACTGGCCACAGTTCTTTGGTTTTGGGATAAAATTTCCATGAAAAAAACGAATCGATGAAGGAATAACTTCAAGTGAAACATAGACAAGCTTATGAATTTGCATATCATCTAATTTAGTCAAATTGAATATTTCTCAAGAAAATTTCCATTTTTTTTTCTGTGACCAAAACCAAAACAAAAAATCCTTCAAACAGCCATTCCTTTAACAATATCGGTGAAATAAATTGTTTGCCGCTTTTTTCAGAAAGACGAATTTAATAATGGCAACGCAATTGGCTAAAATTTTTGTGCTCCTCGCTTGCTCTTAGATGAGAAAGAAACTGTAACTAAAGGCATATTTGCTTTTTTCGTTTAACAAAATAGATTTCTTTTTCCTCGCGAGTCCCAAGCCATGACTATACTCTTTCAGGACTAATTAGCTAACGTCAATAAAGCGATCAAAAGATGTTAAACGTAAAAATGCATGTTAACTTAGTCGAACTGAATATTTCTATGATAATTTCCACTGATTTATTCCTGTTTTCATAAGGATTAAAAATTGGTGGAATAAATACCTGAACAAGATCAACTATTTTTCTAGAAAAAAAAAAAGAAAGAAAGAAGCAAGAAAGACGGATTTCATGTTCCTCGCTTGCTCTATAAATAAGAATGTTTAAGAAGTTAGAAACTGTCAAGGCATATTTGTTTAGTTTAGCAAACACAAGTTGTACATGTAATCATGATAATTGTTACCGTTTCAGTAACAAAGCAAACAAAAACGTTTTCAGATTTCGTCTTCCTCTTTCCAAGAATATAGATAATTACACTCTTCTTATACTGTATTTCTTGGAACAAAAAGGATCAAAAATTATGTTATGAATTTTTTCTAGTTGCCTCCTATGTAAATTAGCTTTCTGTCCATGTTTTAGACTGACCGTACTGAAAATTCCTGAAAATTGTTAAAATTGAGGGTTGAAAATCGGGTACGCGTGTTGGGTGTAAAGTTATCAAAAACAAATAACAAAACAAAACAAACCAAAAAAGCATATGTCCAAGCCATGAGGGTTATTCTGAGGGCCAACAGAATCACCTGCACACAATATATGAGGAACACTCTAGGGCTCTTGACACTGTACAGTGGGAGACGATTTCTCAGATTTGTTTTTATTTTTTAAGATTGTAAACAACTAAAACTGCCCTAAACAACTAGAGGGTTACCTAACCATTAGGGTTGAGCTCCAAAACAGAAATCTGCCGAACCAAGGCACTCTCGACGTACCACAATCTAAGACTTCTTCAGGAAGAAAGACTTTCCAATTCAAATTGCTGGCGCAAGTGACTGGAACTCACTCCCTACAGAACTTAGAAAAACAACTAGTATAGGCTCTTTTAAATTTAATCTTTTTAAACAACTGATCGAGGGACAGTGACATTAGTAATCATAAATGCACAGTGTAACTAGGTGGATTTTTTAATAGTTTTTTGTGGTTCTTAATATCTTTAATTAGTTTTTAGTAGTTCTTAAATTAACGGTTTTTAGTAGTCTTATCTTAGCAGTTTTTAGCGTCTTTGAAATGTAATTTAGAATAATATTATTATAAATTTTATTTACTGGACATCCTTAAGACCAGCGTTGTATAACGCTGATAGTATAAATAAAGCTTTTATTATTATTATTATCATTAAATGGTGATGATTGGTCATAATTTGTTTATGGAATAGTATTCCCTAATCCAAATGCTTAATTTAATTCCAAAAAAATATATTAGATGGGTTTTGTCCAACGACATAGAATTTGAAACAAAAGTCCCGATTATCTAAGAATTGTATTTTTTTTAACCGGAAGTAGATTCCTTGCACGCATGTGCATAAACGCGGAGAGGCATGAGGGAAAATGGGACAGGACCGGGGAGGACATATTTTGCTAATAAGTTGCTCTAGTGGATTGTACTGGAGAAACTTTTTCATACATGTGAGGGGAAGTGTAAAGGAGGACGGTGCCTTTAAATTCTACGAGCAAGAGTCTTGTCGAAAAGCCATTATCCACAAAGCATGACCAATTATCACGCACGACCCACGACCCACGGCCCATGACTCACTCACCCACGCCAATTAGACAATCAGCATCTTCGTGTTACAGTAATCTTGTTATCAGTATCCTTTTCTGACTCTCACTGGCTTAAATTTCTCGGATAATTCTTTATAACCACCTAGTGTCGACCAAGTTTGGAAGATTTTTGCCCATGTTAATGCAATTGACGTCAATTGTACTGATCTCGAAGGCATGGTTGCTCAGCTGTTTTGGCAAAGGAGGAAGCGAGGGGGAAGATTTCACACGTCAAGCGAAGGAGAAATAACCAAACTTCTGCTAAAAAAAGCAAGGAAGGAGTGGCAGATACAATAGATAAATGACACTTCAACTAATCCGTCAATCACCTAATTTAGGGCGGGGTTTATGCAAATTAAAATGCAACGTGCTTGACAGCTTCGCCCGCTTGTGGTTCTTGTAAGAGGCTTATACGAGGCGGTGCAAAGCAGAACTAAATATAACTCGTGAATGGCGAAGAACATTGCACTGAGGAACAGTATTTTGGTTGAAGGAAGGATGAAGGGTAGCAGACATTGCTTTATTCGTGAATGTGAGAGAGACATTCGTTAGAAATATCAGAATAATGATCGGAACGTCAAAACAAAACAGTTGACTGAGCAACCAGAGTGTCGCCCGGGGCATAAAAAAAGTTGAAAAGCCAACGCTCAGGCTGCCAGTGAGTAACAATGCAGTTTTATTTTTAGCGGAGCTCTCGCGCGCGAAGCGCGCAGCGGAGCACCATGGGTAACAAAATGTAGTAAACTACCCATCCGAGAAAATTTGGTAATCACGTGACCGTACACCGACCGCCCGCCCGACCGTCCGTCCGCACCACAGGCATACCAATGTTTACTCTCACACTTTCTAGCTACTTTGGGAGCCCAGGAGAAAGCTGATTGCACATCAATGGGCATCAACGTCGTCATCAATTGACAGCTGTCAAAACAGGGTATCCGCTGACCAGTATCACCTGACCGTATCGCGGGCTCAGGTGTCGACCCATCAAGGTCGAGTATTTTTTTGAAGTTATCCGCTGAAAATTTACTCGTTTTGAAATGATCGCAGGCTCACGCTTACTGTTTTTAATTTTTAATTCACATCAAATATACATACACTTACATACATACACTTTATTGATATGTTGTGTTTATGTCAGTATCGCCCAGCACTATAACGATTTTGATTTCAAACTGACCGCAGACGCAAAAATTCAGCCAGTTTTTTTAAAATACAGGCGGGGAAGATCTTTTCTAACCATGGTCATGTGTTGGTCACGCTCCACGTCCAATTTTTATGCTCTGATTGGTTAAAATTTGACAGGTGAGTTCATGCGTAAAATTTATGCAGCATCTTGAAAGTTGTTTACTTTGACAGCTGAAGCTGACAGAGTTTTGAGTCAACTTGTGATGTTTTTAACTGTCTTTTTCCACTGGATGTAAAAAATGAAATACAGCTGCTATCAAGAGTGTTCTCTTATTCATGGCTGGTTTGCTTATTGGGTTTTTGGTTGAGAATGCGTCGCTTGTCAAAGCCGATAATCCCATTTCGGTTGGCATCGTTTTTGTTTTTCACCTTGCTGGATGCGTACGAGAATTATAAAGGCTCAAGCGATCCTTGCCTTTCTTGCTAGCTTTCAGGAGCTGCATCTCAAAATATGGTAAGCCTGAGTAATTATTGTATTTATATCTAATTTCATGAAGTCCAGTGGCACAGTTTATGAAGCTAGTTTATGCACGTTTGTATTAAGATTTGACTGATCTGACACTGATCTGACCTAGTATGAGGTTTGATATAAGCTTAAGCTTACAGAACTTTAAAAAGCCTTTAGTCGATATTAATTCACCGTAAATAGAACGAAAAAATTTCCGAAGAATATTTAGTTATAATTTTGGCTGTACTTGGCTGTAGAAAGAAAGCTTTGAGCGATTTTCTTGTCGTGAGTTCATCTTTGAAAAAAGGAAACACCGGGAAACCGGCGGCTTAAAACATAACCTTAATCTTTAAGCTTACTAGTGAAGACTTGAGGATTCTTAGAGACACCTAAATACTCATTTGTTTTCGTGAATGAAAATTGTTGTCTCTGTAAATGTTCTACCGAATTATATTTCTTTATTGATTGTCGGTAGTCTCAAAAGTGTAATTTTCATCGCTTTGCCGTTTGTTTTCAGGTGTTCATAAACATCGCTTGTAGGATTACTCAAAATGCCAAGCGTATCAAACGCTTTTTAAGATTACACATGGTTATAAAACCGTTAATAAAAAATAGACTCAATAAATTCTTTATCACGTTGAAGCGTGACTCTTTTAAAATTTCTTGGCAAATTTGGCGCTTGTCAAAAGTTAGAACCGGCTGGCCGTATAGGTGATTTTGGACATTTTTTGAACGTTTTCGCTAATTAAAAGTCCACGCGTGCTTCGATGGTCCTGAGCATTGAATGAATGCAATTTTTCTTGAAAAATTGTGAAATACTGCATTTTGTACGAGGTCTGCATGATAAAAACAGCGCCTCATAGTACTCTTTCTCCTCAGATGTGGTGTTTAAAAAAAAATAAAAGAATGGTTTGCACGCACCCAGATTTATTGGCAAGAATTTGTACGCTTGTCGAACGCAAACAATTCGGCCTGATTTGTTTTCCAAGAATTTGTTTTCCACGCCTTATCTACTGTGATCAAGAGCCATTATTGTTCTTAAATGTGACCGAAGACTATTTTTTTGGTGTACAAATAAGGCTATATTAACTCGATACAAGATTTTTTTCACTCCAAAATAACTTGGCTTTTCCCTCAAAGGTCACATGTATGTCTTTCAAACGTTTGAAGCTAGAACGCGAGCAAATCAGGCAGATATTACTGGACTTGGAGCGATTGACCTCTGACACGAGTTTCAAATTAGAAAATATGTTTTTAAAGCGAGCGGAACGAGATTTTCGGGTCGCGAGGCGGCCCAGCTAGCGATAAAATCGCGATAAGTCTTCGAACCGCGAGCCAAATTTTTATATAAGACGAAAGACTTCTTCGAAAGTGTAAAATATTACTTGAGAATATAAACAACAAATCTCTGTCGGCGGTGCGGTCCGGTAGGAAATCTTGTCGAGTCAATTTGACAGTTCTATTGTACTTTGAAGAAAAATGCGCGTGCGCATAATCGGGACACTGTCCCTTTAAGTTAACTGATTTGAGGAATACAAAATTATTGTTTGATTTAAGTTATAAATTTATTAATGGGAGCTTCGCTTTTAGCTGTGGCTAAATCTATAGAGCGGTTTTCATTTGAGTGTCGAAAAGTAATTGGTTTTGCACTTTCTACACGATGCGATTGGCTGAAAAGATTCGCGCCACCTTTTCATCCAATCAGAAGTAAAACCAAAGCCAATTGTGACGCGCTCGCATGCATTTTCCCGCGCTTTGCGTCAGCCTCATGTAATTACTTCGAGTTTTGATTGGTTCAATGTATTGTCTGTGTCCTATGTGATTGGCCAGAGTAATTACTTTGGTTTTGGTTTTACGACACTCAAACGAAAACCACTCTATATTAGTTTTGACCTACTACCTCAACTGAAAATCCACGATTCACAGCGACGTTTTCTCCTCCGTCGCCATCCTAGTCGCTTACGCTCTCTCTCTCTCTCTCTCTCTCTCTCTCTCTCTCTCTCTATCTGTTTATATGACTTCACTATTTTTTCGGTGCATTTCAGGGATTATCATCCTATTTAATACACCAAGCAACTCTCCAATTCCTCTTTAGGCAAGTTCCTTTGAGCTTGATGCGTATACGCCCTCACTCCAAAGACAACGCCAAATGGCATAATTTTTAGATGAGTCAGTACATCTTTAAAAGCTCTAGGTATCCTTCTACGCTCATCCTAGTTCCTGGAGCTGTGCTTGTGGGGCTGACGCTTACTCGGCTGTGTGCAGGAATTATAACTGTACCTATTAAACTTGAACCTGCAATAAACCAGGTTAACAGTTAGCAAAAGAGTTTTTAAGACGACTTTTTTAAACACACTGAACATCTTTTTATTACTGCGGAGCGAGCGAAGCGAGCGAGCAGCAACATAATCAGGACTTGAGAGAAATATATAAGGTGGGACGAATTCTCGAATTCATCACTTTTTACCAGAATGCATTGTATTTAACCAGAGTGAACTGCGCCATTTTTTACCAAAATGCATTGCGGAAGCACAACTCAAATAAAAACACGAGGAAGTTCGGTGGGTGAGAGCGTGCATCGTTCGCTGCTCAGAGTCAGAGTTTTCTTTGTGGCAAATTTTCTACAGCACCGTTAGAGGTCTTACCAAAGGAGTCTTTCAGATGAGTACGATGGTTAACTTGGGAATTTGATTTCAATTCAAGAGCCTTTGACTCGTCCAGGCGTTAAACTTGACGAGAAGATGAACATTTGCACTTCGACTTTGCAACACGGGGGATATACAAATTCCAGCTTGCTAGAAGGTGATGTGAAAGTGAGAAAAATGTCATGCCATGCTATTCTTAAGAACCTGTATGTGCCGAAAATGGATGTGATTCTGACCATTAGCTTCAAAATAACAGCGGAAATCTAGATGACAAAACATGTGTTTTGCGTCCTACATTGCAGACGAGGACGTGTATCGGCGTTTTGTATAGCACAATTATGTTCTTCCATTCATTCATTGCCATGGAATATGCGTTTACATTGTTTTTTTTATTGTTAATAGCTTGGTTAATGCAGCTCGATCATCTTTAAACGGCGTTTGCTGAAGGAAGTTTCATGGAAAAGGCATTAAATTAAAGACTTTTCCCCAAGGTTACGTAACCAGCCTCTGTGGTGTAGTGGTAAGGTGTAGTCGCGTCGAGCCGAAGGTGCCGAGTTTGAGTCCTGTTCAGTACCTTATCTTTTTTCCCTTCTTTCTTTGTTTTGTTTTTGTTTTTTTTCCGTTTTTCGTGTTGTTGTTTTCTATAAATATATACCTTAATATCTGCCATTTAATAAAGTGCAATAAACAGCACGAAATGTATCGTGTTTCCAGGAAAAAGATAGTACACCGTATATTAATTATATGGATAAACAATCTGAATTTCTATCATTTCCTACAATTTACTGTGGGAAAACCAGAGTTGATAACCATTTGATCATTTTCTAAACAACGTTCCCACGAGTTCTTTAATCTATAGACTGATAGTAGTTATTACTTTCCAACATGTAAATGGGACATTCAATGTCATTTTCGATTCTTTTAAGTCTCATTGCCTAACTAATGTCAGTATCAACAGAATGTGCCGCAGCATTACTATCTTTTAGATACCCTAGGTTATATTTAATATTTGAAAGATTTCTCCCACGCTAATTGGTAGAGAGGTCTGGTCAATCTGTGCCAGGTTTCAGATAATAGGGAAGTCAAGCAGTTCTGGCACTCCCTGCACATTACTATTTTTCACCCCATGAGAGTTTGCTCCTCTGGCGAACGAAGCGTTTCCCGGCCAAAGTGACCTGGTTCTCGTAGTCGTTCCCGTCTTAGAATCTAAAGGGCTCTATTATGAGAACGACGACGACAACCACAACAGCAACATAGGAAAAACACACACCTCTATGATAGCGATACAACGCCACTGTTCATGTCACCTGTTTAGCGGTTTCAACATACGCGCATTAAATTTTATGGGTAAGAATATTCCTCACCAGGTCTCCACGGACTGCTTCCGTCCCCCTTTATTCTGCCCGCAGGAGGTTGGTATTTAGGAGCGGATGAAATAACGCTGATTCTGTGATGACTAGGCGACTTTCCAGAGCTGTTGTACTGCAAGCAGGAAGCAAAAAAAGAAATACAGTGGAACCTCTATTCAGGAGACAACCTCGGGACCAAGGTAAGTGTTTCCGGAATAGACGTGTCCTCTGAATGGAGGTTGGGCTGGGTTCTGTTAATCATTAAGCAACAAATAATATATAGATTTAGCCAGGGCTAAAAGCGAAACTCCCATTAACAAATTTATAAGATTTAAATCAAACAATAAACTTGTAATCCACAAATCAGTCAACTTTAGAGCACATTCATGTGACTTTTGAGGGAAAGGCTAAGTGATTTTAGAGAAAGTAATTTGCAAACAGTGCAAGAGTGAACCAAATCTTACATCGAGTTGATAGCCTTATCTGTACACCCAAAAAATAGCAATCATCTTCGATCACATTTAAGAGCCAGAAAAGCTCTTGATCACAGTAGATTAGGCCTGGAGAACAAATTCTTGGAAAACAAAGCAGGCCAAAATTTTTGTGTTCGACAAGTTTACTTAACAAAATCTTGCCAACAAAACTGGGGGCGTGTAAACCAACCTTTTATACTTTCTATACATTACAACTGAGGTGAAACAGTACTGTGAAACGGTTTTTTTTTTTTTTTTTTTTTTTTTTTTTTTTTTTTTTCATATAGACCTCGGAAAGAATGCAGTATTTCACAATTGTGCAATACAAATTGTACTTATTCAATATTCAGGACGATCGCAGTACGCGTGGGATTTTAGCGATTTTACCTACACGGCCAGCCGGTTCTCACTCTTGACAAGCGCCCAATTTGCAGTGCGAGCTGTGCCACTAATAGAGTTACGCTTCAAAATAATAAAGAATTCATCATGTTTATTTTTTATTTAATGGTTTTATAACGATGAGTAATCTTAAAAAGCGTTTGATACGCGCGGCATTTTGAGTGCTCCTGCAAAAGCGATGTTCATGAACGACTGAAAACAAACGGCACAGCGATCAAAATTGCAAGAGAGACTACTAACAATCAATAAAGGAAATATAATTCGGTGAAACATATACAAAGACAACAATTTTCATTCACGAAGACAAGTATTAAAGTGTCTCTAAAAATCCTGAGTCTTAAGATAAACTCGAGGCAAGAAAATCGCTCGAGGACTTTTCAAGGACTTGCCCTAAAATTCAAGGACTTTTTAAGACTGTGCGAACCCTGCCCTCTCCGTTCTCTGTCTTACGACCCGCTGCCTTCGCAAAATCTCGCTTCCCATAACTCAGTTTCGCAAAGGCAGTAAGTAGTTGTTCTGACAGTGATAATGGTGTACTATTTGTAGTGCGAAATGGCCGTTCTAAGTGTCACTGTTTAGAGGTACAATTGGATAAGTGGGTTGGAGAGGAGGTATTTTTAACTAAAGAGAGGTTTCCAAGCCTTAACACCTAAAAAAGGAAGAATATAATTTAAACTGATCGCAACAACACAATCGAAACAAAGTGATTAAGTCATACCAGAGGTACAGGTTCTTCATCTATTGTTACTTGCAGGGACGGTGGTGTACTGGTTTTCTTGGAAAATGCACCAATTGCTACCCTGGAAATGACAGGAAAAGTTAGGGTGCGTTTCTCACCAAAATCCAAGTTCAGACTAATAATCCGGATCATTAGAATTTTTCGTGAAAAAAAGAAACGATGTATCCTAAAAAGGATTATTTTTCCTTCATCGACTTGACAACCTGTTTCCCGTTCCCTGTCCCATCCTGTTACAAGCGAGACCAGGTAAATGCATACCCACCCCTCCCTGGGTGAGTTTGGGCTTGACAACAAAATATTCCTCACCAATAACATCCTCCAGTAGTAACTACAACATAAGGTTTGCCTTTCTCCCAAACCAAGCTCCGAGTCTCTGTATTGTATACTTGTGAAGTAAAGCTAATGTCGTCTGTCATTTGATCTACTGCTACACAAGAATGAGCTTTGGGATACAGATTAGACACACCCGTCCATCTCCACCTGAAACAAAAAGATACCTGCAAGACTGGTGATATGGAGGGCTTTTTAACTAGAGCGTGATGCCATTAGCTTAAAATACCGCCGCTTTGAAATGTTTAAAAAGAAAATGGCCTAAAAACAGGAAGCAATAACTAAGACTTAAAGCCCACTTTGAATTTTAGTACATATTCCGTCTGATCGATATAGTTCAGTAATAAAAAAACATGGTAGCATGTATTTCCCAAAGAGAATTAGAAAAAAATATCAAAGAGCAATCAAGGTACCTTCCATGAAGTTGTAGCTTCTGGCTCATAGCTTCAGTGCGCTTGTCTAAAGTTGCGTACGAGTGGTGGACAGAAGTGTTGATTTCAGACTATTAAAAGAGATTTTAAGAAAGCATTTAGATTCTTTTGCTGATTCTTCATATGGGTGGTTAAATCACTGTTCCTTTTTTTTTTTTAGAAAGTATAAGGTCCTCTAAATTGACTAGACAATCGGTTGTTGCCAAGGCCTGTTCTCCGCAACTTATAGCTATTCGACAACTATTAGTGCTCAACAAAAGTTTCTCGCAGACTAAGCGAAATAGAATACTTTGGCTTTTTAGTTAACAACATGATAACTAACGTTACTGCACTTTATCAATACGAGTGCTCATCTGGGGAACCATCTCCAGAAGAAGAAAAAGAAAAAAAGAAGTCATAACCTTGGCGTCATTCTTTCCAAAACGTAACAAAAATCATAAATTGATAATGTCGCGAAATAGTACACAATGGCTGTTAAAGAATTAAGCCTTACTTGTTTGTTAAGAGCTGCATGGATTTCTTTAAGTGCCACCTTCCAGCCAGTAATTTCTTCATTAGATATTAACTGTTCAGCAACTAAAGACACTAACTACAAAACAAACGCAGCTAAATAAGTGAGTAATTTGGAAAGAGCCTCCTTAAAGTTCAAATATTCATAGCTTTACCTCATCATCACCCCGTTTGTTGTCATGCTGACGTCTATATAACGTCATATCTTGTTTAAGGTGAGACATTTTGTCGTCTAGCGCTGACATTCCTTCATGATCGATTAGAAAAGAAAAGTGAAAAATACAATATAATTAACAAAAACAATCAAAAGGCATTTTGCAGATGGTTTAAGCCCTAGAGCCATGTCATGA
Source organism: Porites rus (assembly GCA_964035705.1). Taxonomy (NCBI): domain Eukaryota; kingdom Metazoa; phylum Cnidaria; class Anthozoa; order Scleractinia; family Poritidae; genus Porites; species Porites rus. The sequence continues at coordinate 6,973,287 of OZ038004.1, read as the reverse complement.
GCAGGTGGAATATGATAGTCCAGGTGAGTGAAAAGTCCTGAGTAGAACTGCGGAATCCAGAACTTTTTTGCTTGTGGAATCCGGAATCAAGGTTTTTGGAACCCGGAATTCAGCTCAAGGAATCCGGAATCCCGCTAAAATTAAAATCTGGATTCCAAGTTCCACTCTCAAGGAATCTGGAATCCACAGCGTGGAGTCCGAATCCAAGATTCCTTTAGATTACCTTACATGGGGCGATAGAGCAATTTCCGTATGACCTTGAAATGGAAACGCGCGAACAAAACAGAAACAACAAACGAACGGAAACAGAGCGATTTGATTGGTTTAACGAACGGATACAAACGCGCGTGACTTTTGCTTGGTTAAGCGGACGCTCGGGTGAAAAAACTTCACGCCCGAGAACTTTCGAGAAATCAACCGATACTTCGCTCTGACGTCATACTGCAACACGATTGGCTAATCGAACAATGCCTTCTCTATATAAGGGTTTTCTTTAGCGGGAAAACGGAGAGACCATGTTTTGATCTTTTCATCCACTGGCTGATAAAACAAATAACGAACGCTTACCGAAATCATTTTTCAAGGTCATAGGAAAATCGCTCTAACAGTGTCTGACCTTCTGATACAAAATGAAATGATGGTAAAAGAAAATTAACTCTGGAGTGAAACTTTGAAGTAGATTGAATTTTTCAGAGTTATTTTTTCCGTTCCATCATTTGTGTGACAATGCTAAGCGGCACAATATTTATACATGTATGTAATGTACCCTTCACTCGCGTTCGGTAGATATAACCGAAGTCATAATTAAGTCATCACTACGTTTAACTCGTTAAAACTGCAACACTACTCAAATATATATCTTATAATGGGCAACGAATTGTGACACTTGCTGTGTCGAATCTTATTTAACATTCCAAGGGCACATATAAAAATATTTTCGGAGAAAAACTAATATTAAATGACTGAAAAATGGAAAGAAAAAAGTTTTCAAAAAATTTACATGTAAAGCCCACCTTTAGACATCGCTTTAAGCCTTTCATCCTGTTCATCCAACTAAGAAAAAATAATAACAAAAACAGCCAATCACGTTAAAAGCTTCAACAGATCAAGAAATTTGTGCTTTTCTTTTCTTGCCTTAGAACTAATTAGACGACAGATTACTCAGATTATTTTGTGTTTTTTTTTTTTCATAAAGTCCATTTCACCTCACCTTCTCTTTGAGCGAGTCCACGTCGAATTTATGTATTCCTAACGAAACTTGTTTTTGAGTCTTCTTCTCTTCAGCAGCTATAACGACAGCGATCAAAAGAAATAAACACGAAAGTTGAACTTGCCATAGAACCTCTTTTTTTATAAAGTGTAAATTCTTGCGTTATGTATTTAATGCAGCTACAAGTCACCCCATGTAAGATAATCCGCGAGAATCCGGAATTAATCGTGGAAATTTTTCCTTCTGGATTCCGGAATCGGCGAAATTTTTGCTAGTGGAATCTGGAAACCTGGACTGGCTCTTAGCCAGCTTGAGCTTAAAGTGCCCATCACCTAAAATTTTATATTTTCTTATCTGAAACTATACCTTATTAAAATAACTTCTGCGAAAAAATTTTGCGCTTTGAACAAAACGCGAGTTTTTTACCAATTTTTGAAGCTACATTTTTGCGGTACACCCGCGCCGCTGATCATGCAAACTAGCAGGCTCACATATGACGTCATGTGACGTAAATTAAGGAACTCGCATTACCTTGCCTTCACCAGCTGTACACAAAAAAGATAAATTACGAGTAAAGATTGAATCACAATGTCTTCGTAAGAAGAAAGTTTTTCTGAAAAAGAAAAACCTATCAGAAGTCTTAATGTTTACCTGTCGATAAGGTCACGTGTTCCTTAAAGTACGTCATATGAAGACTAAGACGAATGGTGTGCCAAAATGGCGGCAAATTTGAACGTTTTTAAAAAAATGTAAAAAAAATCGTCTTTGGTTCAAATCGCAAAATTTTTTCGCAGAGGTTATTTTGATAAGGTGTAGTTTCAGATAAGAAAATAAAAAAAATTAGGTTATGGGCACTTTAATTACTAACACAACAAATTCATTGCTAGGTACATCCATGTTACGTTGATAGTCTGATACCTTTCGCAGCCGGTAGGTTGGTGACTTGGCTCATCAAATCGTCGTAAAGTTCAATGATTTTACGATCAAGGTTGGCAAACTGGAAAAGAGTTATAAAAAAAAGCGAATTAGGTTACCCCAAGATGAGAAAATTAAGCACAGTGTTGCTATCATTTACAATATTAATGAAAGCTGAGTAACACCTGATAGATAAGGTTCTCCAATTCCATTCCAGTATTAAAGCACAGTTGCAAATAATCGCCAACGAGGCAACCGGGCTAAGAAGCGAGGTTGACTCGGCGGCAGATTGATAACCCCGCCCAATGTGGGCAAAAACTCTCAAACTCTGCGTAACCCACTAAAATTTGCATTTTTGACCATATTTGGGTGTAAGTAAGACCCCATATTTGGTCAGTGGCGCGATGATCTTGTATTTACAACTCGTGGTTCGAAATTGGGTGATCCCGTGTGCAGCTGTTCTTTTTCTGTTCAAGAAGCCCTAACAGGTGAGCATGCTTCAATACGATTTCTAGTTTTAGAGGGCTATTAGTGCTCTGGTTTGCTTTATAAATTGCGTTTAAAAAAGCAGCTGATCAATGAATAGGGTTCTACGCTTCAATTTTGGTCAGAACCAGCTTATTCTTCGCAGCTCGATTTACATGGAGGTAGCGTGTTCGCTTCTAGACTCAGAACCCGGGTTTTCAGTGTTATTTTTTAATTTCTAAATTGAATTTTATGCAGTAGGTAATGAAGGAATAGGGTTGTATTCTCAAAACGTTTATCGGAACCAGCGTGTTCTTCGCAGGTCGATTTGCATTGAGCCGGTCCTCACCTCCCGTGAGGAATGCAACGCAGTTGAGGACCTTTTGTTTTTTAAGAAGTTATTTTTTGCCTTTGGAGAGATTTTTGTCAACCAGCATGCACTTTTGCAGCTCGACTAACATTGAAGACAGCCCTAAACTCCCATACAGCTAAACTCCCAACGAATTTGCGGACCTTTTGTTTTAACTACCATCATTATGAATCATTTTGCCTTCGAGGTACTCTTTGTCCTGTGCCATTCGCTCATTAGATCTTTGAATTTTATTAAAGTTTATATTTTTATACCTCTGATACATTCCGCCCCATTCGTGCGCTTTTCACACATTTTACTTACACCAATTTTTTCATATGTATATTACCATGCGGAATATTTTTCTTAACCCTGTTGATGCCGTTGATCGGCTAAAGCTCGGAATTTAATTTTAATTTTAAATTTTAGCAGTCAAGCCCTCACTTGAACTATATTTTACTTTCTAACGTTTATGGTTTTGAATTTCAATAAAATATAAGTGCTAACTTGCTCCAATTTACCAACAAAGCTTCAAGCCATGTTGTCTTTTTTTAATACAATTGAAAGCCTATAGATGATGTACCAAGTTTTTTAATTTGTGGATTACGCGTAGCGTAAGGAACAAGTTATTGTGGGCACTGTCATATGCAAATTTTTCACTTAGATGGAGACACCTTTCGTAAATCAGTCGGCTCCATACGAAAGCGCCCGATATCAAAACGACAACTGTCGTAGATCATTCCCGTTCCGCGATGTGCTGATTTTGTACCTTTCACAGGAGTCACAGGACAATTGCCTTGTGGACTTTGAATGTTTCAAATTAGCACTATGGCCAACTTTGAGACAGAAGTTTATGAACTTTTGAAGCTTTTTTATTCGTCCAGCGATAAACAGGACGAAAAGATCAGCAATTGCTCTTCGACTCCCAAGCGAAGCAGTTCCAAGCTTACGATTCCGCTGCCGTGAGTCTCACGATGTTTTAACTTTTCTCACGACAAGACTCCCAATCTCATGGTTTTTAGTGAAATATCATTCTGCAGTGACATGTTTCTTTGTTCAATAAAAACGGAAATGTTTACTGCTGCTGAATCGCAAGTGATTCTCCTCATGCATAAACGCTGAGAATTGCAAGCTGCCAGAGACTTCGCGACGGTTTTGCGAGATACTTGTAGGCCATATGTTCCTCAAAGGCGACGAAATTAGTTAAAGTACAGCTTTAACTGTAAAAACATAATTGTTTTCCTCGAATATACCTTTCAATTCTTCATAAATAACGCTCTACCGGCTTCAAACAGCATCGACCGGCAGAATTTCATAGGCAAAAGTGTTAAACATATTTAACTAAACAAGTCTTCAATATTCGCCGCCGGGACGCAATGCGTTGACTTTACACATCGGTGGTCGGGTTCAACTCTCGCCGTTGGTTTTTTTTTTTTCTTTTTTTTGTTCCTTTTGGTTCGTTTTGTTTTTTTTCGTTAAACTTTTTTTCATTTTTTGACAAACTTAAAATCTACCGGTCCGGTAGACTAATTGCAGATTCATTATCAGCTTTTATTTCTAAAATACAGTAATTAATAATCCACAAGTTAGCTTTAGGCACCCTTTGATTTTCTGAAGTTGAGTGCCATCATTTTCTATAGCCGAATCCATTGTAAATCTCCAAGATTATGTAACAAATCGCGAAGATCTTGATAGGCACATTCCACAAAAGATAAATGAATTCGCCTCGTTGGCACTTACCGGAAAGTATCCCTACCTTTTATTTCTTTAAGGACGTATGTCCGACCAAGCCACCAATTTGGTCGAACAAAATGAATTGTGGTCAGACTCAATCAAGGATGCATTACCAAATTTGGCATGGAAAGCGCCGGGGTAGGCGCGGGATTCAAATGGATGGAGAAGAATTCCCTTATTACTCTAGGAAAAAGAAACAAACACACACGCAAACAAAAACATCCCGTGAGTAGAAAGTGACAGTTTTAGACAGTACCTTGTCATCAATTTTCTTGGACAATTTTCTTTCAAGTACTTCTAAATCTTCAGTATGCTGTCGATGGCTAACTTTATCTGTGGTGCTACAATACATCAAACGCAAACACATTTAACAGGTTAAAATGTTTCAAAAAAAGTAGAGACTCCACCTTGCGAGCAGAGCTTCGTTCAATCGTCGTTCATACTAGGGAGATCGAAGAAGACTCTGGAAGCAGCAGGGTATACAGACCGCAAGCTTACGAAAGCCTCTTCAAAGAAAATTTCTCACAACGGCTAATGAAGGACTGTCCATAAAAAGTATTTGTAATGATAGTTGAGGAAAACCAGCTTTTTAACTCGCATGCGTATCTTCATAATATTTTGCGATCATTACGCTGTGGAATAATTTGGTAAAAGAGTAACCTCTAGAATACATACTTACTTCGTTTATACTTTTGATTGCAATTTCGTGAGCACTAAGCAAACCATTCCGTTTATCAAAATTATCATCATCATCATTATTACATGTATTAATAATGAAACGAGTAAAAAAATGAAGAAGATAAATGCGATAAATTGTCAGACATAGTTTGCAGTTGAAGATTCACACAGAAAAATATTATTATGGTTAGTGTTAATATGATTATGATTATGATTATGATTATTAGTATGATGATGATTATTATTATCATTATCATTATTTATCTATTTATTTATCTATTCTATTAGAATTTGCATTTTTCTGGCTGCGCTACAGAAACATACAAGTTCTATGATGAACTAAAGTGAGAGGAGTATGGCGTGAGTCGCCTGGCGCTAGAAGTCTTCATTGATTCAATAGTATGTATTTCAAACAGCATTACCTTTCTTTGGCAAACTTCCTAATTAGGGAAGGTTGATTTGCCATCCGGTCGGACATTTCATCGATGATATCTCCCCATTCTGACACTAGATGAATTATACAAACAATAAAAAGATTTTAAAAAAAACTCAGCAAGAATCAAAGAATTAGACGATTGCATTGCATTAGTTGAAGGTTGAATGCACTGAACTAAACAATATGTAATAAAATGACAGGGGAGAGCTTGCAAAAACCATAGACCTATGGTTATTGTGGGGCGACAAGAGGAACCCGCAATCCTAATCTACAGGTTGTTATTACGCATGCGTCGCATGTATGTAGCCAGCATTCGTTTGGACTTCCACTAAGAATGAATGGAATGCACAGAATGCAATTTGATCACGCGCTTTAGGACCTTCTGTCCATCGTAATCTGATCACGCGTGTTTTGACCATCTCTCACGTCAAGCACAGCGTTGGAGCAAAAGCGTTTTGACCTTCGATCGTTGCCGCCCGCACTCCGTGACCTTTGGTTATTTCTAGCGCTTAGTTCCTTAATAGTCAACGTGTCTAGATCTCCGCGGAAAGAGCGGAAAGAGGTTATGTTACTTTACATTCAATATCGTAGAGTTATCTGAAGTCATCAATGCTTGTCGTTTCTTAGCCTGGATAGTGATTTATCAGGTGGATTTTGAACAACCGGGGCCAGGTTGTTTTGAGGGAGAAAGGGGTAAACAAGCGAAGGCCCTTTTAGTTCTACATTCCCCAAAGAGCTATACTCAGGTTAAGGGTCCCTAGCAAAAATAAACAACAACAACAGGCGATCCAATTGTGGGGACGAAGCAAAGAGATTTGACAAGGAAAAACAGAGAGGGGGAGAGGGATGGGGTGACTTACACGTCACACTCCACTATCTCAACGCTTGGACCAGGCTAAAACCAAAAATTTCAAACCGGAAAGTTTAAAACGGATTTCACCATCAGCGCGTTGTGTTACGGCTTAAAATTTCCAGGATAAGATTTCCTCTAGATGTACATACACCTGTAGCCTAGTCCGGTTGACAACGTTGACTGGCTGGTATGACTAATGAATGAAGTGAAAGACACTCATGGATAATTTTAATTCACAGTCGGTTCGCTCTACTTTGCACAATTTACTAAACCAAGACAAAAACAAGAATAGCGTCCTTTTTGCTTCATTAGCTTTACCAGACTGAGTCTACTTTCTCCATGCAAATTTAACTTACAAGACTATAAAACCTTAACTCATTAAGCCCTGACAGGGATCAGCGTCAAATTTATCCTTGTAATATCAATGCTTTGTGAAACAGAATGATCAAACAAGATGAATTTGCTTAATATTTTATACAATTCCCCTCACTACTTCTGTAGGAATTGAATAGAGGCAACAAAAGAGAATTGAAATTTTGATCGCAGGGTTTAAAAGGGTTAACTGAAGTGGTAGAACAAAACATACCTTGACTTTCCAGTAACTGAATCTTCGTATGCAGTGCACCAACTGCAAGAGAAGTTCGAACAAAGGAGAAAGAGATAAATTTTATACAGGCAAAAAGACCTAAAAAGCCCCTAACCCTGCGCTCCTTTTGAAAGTTTGTAACAGATGGCCTTTTATTTAATAGACCTTTTCAATATATATTTTTTTAACTTTTGACATAGGCAAGTTGGGGAAAATTCGTCGACACCACTGAGAAGAGCGCCTTAAGGTTAAAAAAAAATTGCCTAGTTTGAAATCCCCCCCTCCCCCCCCCCACCATACAAACGTCTGTAGATTTACGCAACTTTGAGGAGCTATACCTTCGCTCACTGCAGGTGGCTCGACCAAGTATTTTTATAGGCACACCCTTCATCTTTCAATCTCTTATACTTAAACAAATCGATCTGTATTGTAAAACGATTATGACATATGGATTACACTTAGACTAAACTTTATTATGGTTTTATTTTTTGGGCGATCGAAACAACTGTCACGTGGCAATGACGTCACGTAGAAGGTCTATTTATACCCCTTGGTAGAGAAAGACTATGACTTAATGATCTAAAGTCCGCTGTGTTATTACAGTAGACTTAAAGCATTCTTGAGCAGTACTTTAACCCTTTAATGTTTCGGGCAAATCATCTGCAATCAAGTTAAAGGGGTGAAGGCCTCTTCCGGTTGACGTACGCCGCTCAAAAACCTCTTTGTTTTAGATCCCTAAAACGTTTCCTATAGAAAACAACTACTTACCAGAATACCCAGTGCTGGGAGATGGACTGTATTTATAAATTCCGCCCACCCTGTCGGGCTTTATTGATGGCGGGGTATGGAGAGAATATGGCTGACTAGATGTTGGTAAAACTTGACCTGGTTAATGATAAGAAGTGATATTGTCAGTCAAAACGTTCCCGGAAATCTTCTCCAAATTAATCACGTTTGAAGCTTGGCGAGAAGGTTCTTTAACGCGCTATCTCTTTGGCACAATTGTTATATATATCACTATTTAAGTATTCATGGTTCCAAAAGAACATGTTTAAGGTGTGGTTTTAGACAATATCTATAAGCACACGATTGAGGGCCAATGAAAAGTCTGAGGGAGGGGAGGGTCTAAAGGCCAAATATTTTAGCGAAAGTATGATCCTGAGCTGTACATTTTAGCGGAGCTCCCACGTGCGAAGCAGCCAAACGAAAATTTGGTTATTACGTAGCGTACGACGGCCGACCGTCCGTACACCCACTGCATGTAAGCCGATGCCAAATGTCAGGTTATTTTGGCGGGAAAGCGTATGGCCACCCGAGTCTTGTAAAGCAGAGATAATTAAAGAGTCAATAAAGACGAAAACGGGGGAGGAAAATGTTTCTGTATCCGTGTTGTCTAAAGTATTAAGCTTTGATTAATTGTTATGTCCACCAATTTGGAATAATTATAGAAAGAGAATTAAAGACAAAGAAAAAGAGAAAGTAGGGCAAGAGGCCAGCAACCTCAACGCCAGAGAAAAAGAGCTAGAGCGAGAGAGAAAAAACAAAGGAGACATTTCTTTTTGTTGGAGGAACAACGTGAAATTTTGAAGCGGCGGTGAGAAAACGAGAAATGCTGGCGTCAACCAGGGTGAAAAGAGCGACAGTGAACACGTACGACATTCAATTCCTCCATAAAACGTGTAACAAGGAAGTTTCTGGAAGTTTCACGTTGTAGTCGTGCAAAACAACGGCAAAGAAATGTACAAAAAAAGTGTGCTACACGTGTAAAGTTGCTTTTTTTTACTAATTAGACCCATTTTTGTGTTTTCACCGTTCTCGTTGCCTTCGCTGCTTAGCATTACACGATTTCATATTTTGTTTGAACAAACTATAAATATTATCGAGAGCTTCGCTTTTAGCCCTGGCTAAATCTATATATTAGTGGGAAGTGGGACGGTGCGGTGGGGTTGGCGGGAGTTGGTTTGGTTGCTCAATCCAATTAACCCTTCTACGTGGAGAGGGGTATATTGATAATTAATAACTTTATTTTAGAGGTTACCATGTGTATGGTCGTCAGCTAACACTGCTGAAACTGCAGACAGCTGTTCCAGTTTGGGTGTTCTGGTGTTTGAGGTTCTCGTAGGAAATTGTTGATGAGGAGAAGAAGAAGGCAGCTTTAATGGCGTGCTTGTAAGAGTAAGTCCAGTTGTACTAGAGACTAGAACAGAAATTGCCATCACATTCTCAATAACAAGTGGGAATTACATTTAGGAGCAAAAATATTAATTATTATTGGCAGTGATGCACTGCCCCTAAGTAAATTGCCACACCCTTCCAGCAAAACTGCAGTATTTTGCCCAACATTCCTGCTAACCCTTACTGTTTTTGTTCGTTTGTTTCCTTTGTGAATTCAAGTTAACAGAGATAACTCAATATATCAGGGTTGTTAAGAACCAGGCCCTTTAAGCATGACTCATGGCCGCTTTCATTGGAAGCAAAAGGAAATAGTAGTAAACAATTTACTTCTTTAAGCTGTTTCATTTGCTACGCCAACAGTGTAATTGCATATACCCAGCAACTTGAAATTGTTTAAGTGACAGTCCTGCTGCACACATGTACATGTACATACTTACCCAGAGTTTTAGAGTGACCTAGATCAGACAGAGGAAATCCTTCTTTGCCAGACATGCCAGTACTGCTGAGTATGGTAGATCTTGTCGGCAGCTCGTGGTACTCGGTGCGACTGGACATAATTGAGGACACCTCGGATTGGTTGTCTGGAATGTCATCTATGTCCTTGACAGGTTCCTCTTCTCCATTCACCGTATGAATCTAATTGTTTAATCATAATCAATAGTTGTCAATTAGAGTGATGGCCCGAGAAAACAGCCAACATTTCATGAAGCCACCACTGGTCTCGGATAATCCGGGAGAGACTCCTGATTTTGAACCATTTCTCCCAGTCTCCAGATTAGAGTCTGAAATCTCCCGCATAATTGCCGAGGTTTGCAATTTCTTGTAGAGTTGACTTTCTGTCGACTTTTAACATCGAACATTTCCTCACAAACTTCGGTATGCCATTGTAATATAAGAAGTAATGTGATTGGTGGGAGGTAAACCAATCAGGTACAAAATTAATGTTGCAATTTTAAAAACATCTTTTTCACATTGTTTTTGCACAAATGAAGTCATGTTTCGTGCATTATGATGTCATCTATTATCCCCTTCCCGTCATTTCTCAATATTTGAAGATGTGGGGGGGTTGACAGCCCTGTCCATGCTTGCAAGCTAGAGCTCCGAGAAATTTTGGCAGTCACGTGACTGTGTGTCTGTCCATCCACCTGTCACAGGGACACCAATGTTCAATCTCACTCTTTCTAGCTAGTGTGGGAGCCTGCAACCTAATATTGCACCTCCATGTTGTGATCAATTGACAGCTGTCAAAAAAGGATGTCCACTGACCAGTATCACATGACCATGTCACCGGCTCAGGTGTCTCCCCATTATTTTTTTTAATTCATCCACTGACATAGTTACTGGTAGTTTTCAATTGTTTGCAGGCTCAGCTCCAAGTGGATTTCTCAGAGATGGTGACAAGTTAATTGTTTAAGCAAATTATAAATTTATTAATGGAAGCTTCACTTTTAGTCTTGGCTAAATGTATATATTGTTGATATTATTCCATGGTCCCAAATCTGTGCAGCACAGTTTAGTAATGCATGTACTCACATTTGACAACAAAGGAATGTGTACTTTTCCAGACATCATATTCCCATGTGAGTTCAGCACATTATGGAGTTCTTTGATTGAGCCTTCATGGGACTAAAATTAGAAATAGCAAAATAAATGAGATGCGTGTCACACATTAATCATTTAGAACATGTACTCATCAGAAGTGATCTAGCTTGCATAGTAATTCAGTGTTCTCCCCAAATTTTAGCTCAGCAGCGGTGAGGGACCATTTCTGACCGGTAAGGCCAAAAAATCCTGTCAACAAATTGACTGAAAACAATTTTCAACACCCTCAAAACTAAAAAAATTTACGAATGAAGGCTGCCTTTGCCACTACGGTCAATTTAGTAACACAATTAAGTCACGAAAGTCGTGAACTTTCCCTGCTGGTCAAGAAAGTCTAGAACTGGGACAGAAGCCCACAAAAAAATATTGTTAGTCAGAGAAAGTAGCTGTGTATACAGTGGAACCCTGCCTTACAGCCACCTCAGTTAAATGTTAAACCTTTTTATTACGGCCAAATGTTTTTGGCCCATTTATGAATGGGACTGTACTTTTATTCCCCATTTACTTCTTTTCTTGTGAGGATCGACTTGGATCACAATTTGCGTATTCAAGTTTTGAAACAACTTATTTAATTTTAGTAACACTTCAAGTGGTTGCAGGCAGTTAGATGTGTTGCTTCAGTTAGTACATTTTACCCATTACAGGGGCGGATCTAGGGGGAGGGTGCAGGGGGTGCGCACCCCCCCCCCTTCCTTAGATGAGCTGCAGTTTTCTAATACAACTGGTATTCTCCAAAAAAACTATGGTTTATCGGTGTTGAAGTAGACCAAGAGACGAGTGCACCCCCTCCTAAAAAAAATCCTGGATCCGCCCCTGCATTACCGCCTGATAAGGAGAACACTGGTAATTAAAATACATCATAATATCATAATTTATTTTTTTTCTCCTGATGAAGGCAGCATTGCTAAAAATTTTATTGTCTTTCTGTACTTTTAAAAATTACAGGCATTTAACTTATTTCTATTTTCTTATTTTCTCAAGGCCATGGTGATTTTTTTACTAAAAGCACAAAATCAATTGCCTCACTATTTTTTTGGTTGTGGGATAAGGTTCAGACTAACAATAGCCCTGTCCCCCGAAATGGAGGTTTTGCATGGGTCCAATCCAGGGCAGGGCTGTCACTAAGATTTCAGGTTGCCGGGTAAACACAACAAGTAGGTGGGGAATCAAACGGCTAGGGATTTCTTTCTGTTCTATTTTTCTTCTATTTTCCGATAAAAGTAGCCGGGGGCCACTCTCTTAGTAGCCGGGGAAAATCCCCGGCCCCCGGCTCTTAATGACAACCCTGCAGGGTGCAAGAAAGTCAGTTTTACAGGTTGTTCATTGGGAAACCTGTAGCTATAACCAGTTGCAAAAGTACTTAAGACACTGTATCTTATTTTGGCTTAAATGGCCTGCCCCTGATCTTGTGCTTGTGATCCCTCCTCCACCCGTTATCAAGTAAATATCTTATTTCGGTAATTAATACCAAGGTATCATGTGCCATAAATTTCAACCAATATATTGTTGATGAATTTAAAGCTTGAGATATGTTAACCGACAACAGCTTATAACAACATTAAACTGTAGACTAATAAAACAAAGTCACCTAGTTTTAATTTAAGAAATGTCAGGTCTTGTGTATTCTTTATAAGAAGAATACTGAAAGCTTGCAAAATTATTAATCACCACTGTCTTTTAAAAAAATGACAAAATACAAACATTACAAGAAACATTTTTGTCCAACGCTGTCAACGTTTTAATATATATAAACCTATCATAAAAGAAGCTGAATAGAGACGGTTATTGATCAACGAAAGAAAAGACGTTTACATGTTTTATATGTTTATATGTTTTATAAAATCAAATGTAAGCTTGCATATTTTATACATAAGCAACAGATCGAATGAATTCTGAAAAGATTCAGTCACAATGGTAATAGGATTATGACCCAAGCGACTTTCGTTTAGGTAGTATGATATACAGTATCGAATACGAAAATTGGATATATACAGCTGTTGTTCAGCAAACAACGGTAAAGGTAGGTAATAACGCAAACCATCTCTTTGAATATTTTAAATTCAATGCCACTCCATGCAGTTTCGCCCGTGACTATTATTATTTCCGTGTCCGTAACATCACAGATCACGATTTCGCAGACAGCGATAACAGGGTCTTCTCCAAGATATAAGTTAGACATATTTAAGCTTTTATTTAAAAAAAAGAATTCGTGGTGGTCAAACATAGAAAAATTCGATTTGTGCGAATGGCATGTTTTGGAGCAGAGTAAACAATATTGGAATGTACACAAGATCGACGCGAAGAAGTTCGCGAACGTTTGATCGAGGTCGAAACTTAAATCTTGATCACAGTCTCCTTTCACGATCACTCAACGAAATATTCAAACATAAAAAAAAACCTGCTAATTTACAGACAATGACTAAAAAGGTTATAGTTGTTTCAAAGGCCGTGATAATTATGATGTAGAACAAGGCCGGCCTTACCGAAGTAGAAATTCAATTTTCTCGGAAAATATGATTTTACCTTTAGCACGTCCATTATCACTTTTAACGTTGTTGCCACACTGTCATCGTAAACTTCAGGCACCTTAGCCCCAGAAAAAGCGTCTCGGGACATTTTTGAATCGGATCAAGCGGTTGTCGTCGTGCAGAGAACGATTGTATCGTTAATAACAATCATTTGAATAACATGGTTTGTTTGCATTCATCTTCAAATATGGCGCCTTTGTTCGCGACCTCGCAACCGTGACCTCTGCATTTCTCTAGGGAGGGGAGAGGAGTCACGATAAGTAGTTTTAAAAATACGTCGGTAATGGTCCAACGGCGACTAAGCAATTAACCTGTTAGGCTAGGTTTTGCCAGTTAGGCCCCCTCTTTACAAGAACCTGTTAAGCTTAAAATTTGAAACAAGTTCTTACTTTCTAAAATGTATAAACATTCCGGTATTCTCTTTGATGACATATATGTGCCCTGTCACTCTAACTACAGTGTGATGGCATGCAGATTTTATACAAGCCAGCCACTAACTATGCTATTAGCTACAATGGCTTGATTTTTTTCTTCTGAAAATAAGAACCTGACGTAAGAACCTGTTAAGGCTAACTTGGGAAAATGCGGGTTCTTAATTAGTCGCGTGTTTTTACTGTATTTGAAGTGACTGTCGCTTTAAACCTCGACTTACTTTATAAGTGTATGTCTTTTCCTTTTCCATAACTTACAAGATGAAAAATGATTGCCACTTGCGAAGTAATAACCAACAAGTGAACCATGTATTTACCCTACAAAATTTTTCGTAACAAAATTTTTCAGCCTTTTTGTTAAAATAGCTTTTGCAGTGATTAAAACTAAGTAGTGTCAAATAATTATAGCCTTTTTTTTTTTTTTTTTTTTTTTGTTATCAAATACTGTATAATTCAACAAATAATCAGGTTTTACAAAAATTAAACTCCCGACCCTGGGTTCTTTAGAAAGGTGTAAATTAATAAAATTAAACGAAAAATATCATATTTTTCTCTGTTGAAATATTTTGTTACCATGCAATTAGCTAATGTAAAGCAAATAAAAGCAGGTGACAGTTACTTCCTCAGTGTTCTAAAATTAAAAAGGAAGTTTTTATTTGGCAATTTCAGCTCTCTACATTGTATGTTTGCCTTTAGTAAGAGAAATACTACCAAATTTCCCTTTAATCACTATTTTTTCTTTCTTTTTTTCTCTTTTTTTTTTTTTGTTAATGTTGGATAGCGATGATGAACTAAGGAAGACATAGGAATGAAATTTAAAAAAATATTTGACCATGAGCTTACAAAATTCATTAACTGCGTGGCTTTCAAAAAATCTGGGTGAATAGAACATCCAAATTATCGCCCCAGAGCCACGCTGATTAATAAAAAGGACGGGTTATGGAGACGATGATACACGATACGGGTAATACAGAGTGAATGAGTCTCGTTAAATTAAAGAGCAGTGTTAATATATTCGTCTCAAGAGGAAGACAAAATATGGTTTTATTTGTTTCTTCTGAAACGGAAACAGCTCTACATGTACAACTTGTGTTTGCTAAAATAAGCAAATAAATACCTCGACAGTTTCTTCTTAAACTTCCTCATTTATTAAGTAAGCGAAGATCATGAAATCCGTCTTTCTTCTTTTTTTTCTAGGAAAATAGTTGTTATTGTTAAGGCATTTATTTGACCAATTTTGTTAAAAATTTTTGCGTCCTTATGCTAGTAGCAGGAATATATAGAAATTCTCTTAGAAGTGTTCAGTTCGACTAAACTGATATAAATACAACAAATCACAAGCTTATAAGTAGGGCTTTATTTTGCGGATACTGCATGGCGTTCCGCATTACATGTCTTCGTCAATATTAATATCTTTAATCGCTTTTTGAACGTTGGCTTATTAGTCCTGAAATCTTGTTAAAAGAGTTGAGGTTGGCTTGGGACTCGCGAGGAAAAAGAAATCTGCTTTGTTAGCTGAAACGCGGTATGGGAACAATTATATGCTAAGCAAATATACCTTAACGTACAGTTTCTTGTTATCCTCCTCACCTAAGAGCAAGCGAGGAGCATAAATATTGCAATTTCAGAAAATCGCGTTGCCATTATTAAATTATTAAAAGGCTGTTTAAAGGATTTGTTGTTTTTCTATTGGTCACAGAAAAAAAAAATGGAAATTTTCTTCAGAAATATTCAATTTGACTAAATTAATATGCAAATTCGTATGCTTGTTTATGTTTCATCTGAACGTTATTCCTTCATCGAATCACTTTTTTCATGGACATTTTATTCCAAAACCAAAGAACTGTGGCCAATTGTGATGAAAAGAATATTTATTGTTTCAGTATGTTAAACTTAAAAGGTAGACTATCGCGAAAATGGGCGTATCCGTGATCTTCAAAACTTAGGTGAGTCTTGCTGACTAATTACGTGTAAATATGTTACTTCGGTTAAACTTAGTAATCAGTTAAGACATGTATCAGCAGTTTAGAAGTTATAGACTGAGAATGACGATAAAGAATAAAAAGGGGCACCCAACGACCGTTTTCTGCATAATGTCTGTTCGGAGAAGCAAATTTTACCTAGAATTTTGTATTACTTGAGGACGTCAAAAAATTTTTAGATCACCGTCATTCCACTCCTGTACAATTTCTGAAGCTTATCTAATAAATTCCGTACGATTTTCTGAAGTTTAATTTTTTACATTTCACTGCCCAGGTTAGGCTATTTTTAGTACAAAATAGGAAACCTAAAATTTTTGAATTCAAAAATGTGATGGAGAGAGAAATCAGAAAAATTCTCACTTTCGTAATATGTTACACTGCATCTAAAATTTCCGGAAAAATAACACTAAAGCCCTTGTAATCTCGAAAAGACTTAGGTTACCCTTGGATGACCGAACAGATACAAATTTTATAGCGCCGCTTAGAATGCATTTCTGGAGATCTAAAAATACTCGGGATAGCCTAAAGAACAGTTTTCAATATATTTAGGAGGAAACCGTCATTGGCGTGTCCCTGAATAAAAGAGATCTAGAAAAAAATGATGAAACAGTACATGATCTGTTCATAAAGATCAACTCATCAAAAACATACTGATTGTCGGCGATCGATGTTGACGAAAACTGTTCGAACCTCTGTCTTTGATGACGGGAAGGTTTATACTAGTTGTGCACAAGAATTTGGTTTCGCCGGTTTAAGGTATATATCATCCACGGTAAAAAATCGATAACTTTTCGAAATTTTCAATTTTTAGATGATTAAAGAAAGAACTCGTTGAGAAATTTTTTCAAAAAGAAAATCCAGAACAAAATGACATAATTTCTGCAGTGACTTAATTTTCGATCGTGAAATTATTCTTCGATGTTTATTAGACTGTAAATTGATTGTTGACTCGTTCTGTCATACATGGAACGACACCAGTCAAGTGTAATCACGCAATTACTGCTATTCGTAGTTTACACATTCAATCGTTTCTTTTTTGTTAAATTGGTTTCATTTAAATGCTTCCAAAAAGGGGGAAAAGATCCTTTTTGTCCAGTTTGTTTTTGTGTTCATCTCACCAAGACGAAAATAAGTACTCTTCTTCAACTGTTTACAATAGCAAGAGAAACGTTTTCCTGTTATGTCCAAAAACTGTCACTTCGGTGGTATACATCAACCATGACAGCTTTGGTAATATAATCTGAGTATAATCTTGTTACAGGCTAGATGCCGCAAAAATTATGTTTTCCCTTATCCTCAAAATGAAAATCGGGCCAAGTTTAGCGTACATTTTAAACTACAAGTCGGCAACCCGTCAATTTTGGCTAACTTACTTTCAGATAGTTGTTCTAAAAAACCGTGTCTGCGAATTTGATTTATTTTTTGTTGTTGTTGTTGTTTTGGCGGTATAGTATTTTTTTCCCACAGGTTATGCTAACGACTTGTTATCCCTGACTTCATATGCTTTTTACAAAAAAAAAATAAACAAGAAGAAAGAAGAAAGAAACGTGTATGTCAAAAATACTGAGATACGACTTATGATACTGGAATGACTTTCATTCCGGAATGAGTTTCATTCCAGCTCAGAGTGAATTTCGTACAGTAAACGCGTTAGGGCTACAAGCGCTAGCGCGATCCTCGCAAAGACGGTACTGAAGGTGATATGATACCTTAAATTATTAACTTCCAGTCCCCGATCCCAATACCCTGTTAGCAGAGTCGCTTCAATCTTTCCTAAGAAAGAGATCCTTCCCAGCCTTCCTCTTCCCGACTTACCTAGGAAGATCGAAGGAGACTCCTGATTCGCAGGGTACGATCCCAAAGGTTCTAAACGCTCAGCAGCTTTGACAAAAAAATGGAAAGCAAATACCGAATGGCAGAAGTCCATCCATTCCGTTTACGAAAAGTACAACGAAATATAGGTATACGGAGAAAAAAAATTAAGATCCATTTTTTTCCAAACGGCAGAGTGTACGTAAGGAAAAAAGCACATTAAATGTGATCTCGAGATTCGTCTTTTTGACGGTCTTTTTGTCTGTTGAAAAAGAATGTCCTTGCCTTTAATACCCGTTTATTTCAATGCTCAAGAATTCCATTGCATTAGTTCTTTAGTGCACATAATTTGTCAAGTGTCTGCTCAAAGTTGACGTGTTGAAATAAATCGTTTCCATTGCAAATTTGAAAGCTTTTGAAGTCGTGGTTGGTGTTATATCAATGCCAGCTTTCGAATACTCACGCAGACTTTTAGGATAAAGACGGAGCTCCATATACAAAGAATATATACACGGACTTTTAATATCTCAGAAAACGACGCCCGCTCACTTTTAATTTCTTATAATAATTTCATACCAGTTTATTACCATTTTTGCAATCTTAAGTTTTTTTACAATATTTTTTAAAACAATGGCTTCCGCTGTTATCAATACAAAATAACATTTGTCGAGCAATGGCTTCCGTTGTTACGAATCCCAACAAATTAAAACTTGTTGAGCTAAACCGAACGAAATATTCTGACAACAGGAAGCTAGTAAACAGTGTCCGAAAAATTTTCAAGTTTTGTCAACACAATGGCCAGGCTTGCATAAAGGAACCCGCTTTGACCCTTGCTGCATCAATCGGCTGAGGTTCTAGCTTGAGCTCGAAACAAAAAAATTAGAAAGCGTCGACATTTTGGAATAATAATGGCTCGCTTGATGCTGTTACTTTTGCTGATCGCCCCATTGACTCTTACCACTTACGCGGACAGCGGGCAAAAGGTAATTAAGTTAAAAATATATATTGCGTTTAGTTTTCGCCGAGACACTTTAAAGTGACCTTTCGGCCCTTTCTGTCTTATTGAACGCCATGGCGTTTACTTTCCTACTAAATATTTTATCCTGCGGCCTGTTCGGGCTGCACTATCGATGCTTAATGAACGCGTTTTTGTCAGCCGAGCAAATCTAATTATTATGCCTTTAAAGGGTGATGTGAAAAGTAGGGTATCCGTTTACACTATAGCGAAAGTAATGACTCTGAAGTATTGGTGGTAATATAAACTAGACGTAGTTAATCGATAAACCGATAATCGATAGTAATTGATAGTAATCGATATCAATCATCGATAAATATTGATTTCCGATATCGATCGATAGAAATCGGTAAAGAAAAAAGTTGTGACTTCGATTTATATTTATGATTTTCCGATGGAAATCGATAATTATTTTTATCGATTGTTATCGATTTTGTTAATCGATAATAATCAATAAATTATTTTTCTCTGTGACTACGATTTCTATCGATTTCCGATATCAATTGATATTGATCGGGTGATTAAATCGATTAATATCGATGATATCGATTGATTTCCGATATCGATTTTTATCGATTAACTACGTCTGGTGTAAATACTACTGACGAAGATACTCATTTTAATCAATTTGCTACACATGTGTTTTTCGCAGACCTATACATTCAAGGTATCCAAAGATATGTACGAGAGTATCAAAGTTGATGCCAACAAGGAATCCGAGACCTTTTCTCAGAGTTTTGCGTCGTCAGGCAAAAAGGAAGGAGACTTTGTCTACGACTTTAACAGGGTCAGTAACTAACATAAAAGATCAAACAAGTCAAACTCATCTAAATTTGGAGTCTTTTTTTTGTTTTGACAAAGAACTGAACTCATTTTTTTATGCGATTTAAATATTTCGTTTCTCCGACTTTTTGGCTTAAAAACTTGAAATTAAAAAAGAGAATAAAAGGTTAAAAATCCGAAATTATCAGTGCACAGTTTTGCGAAAACGTCTCTGAAATGGCCACAAAACAGTATTTTTATTTCTTTATTTTTTGTTTTTTTCTGACGAGAACATTAAGCTGTTTTAGATAGTCCCGCATTTTTGCATCAAAATGTCGGTGCAGAAACCATTCCAGGACATTTCTCCAAAACTTTTCAAACCGCTCAGTGTACGACCAAAACTATAAGGAGGGCTTAAAAGCAAGAGAATGATATGTACATTTTCCAAGGCTGAAGGCCAAGCTCGCGTTGATAAATTTTTGATTTACTTCAAACAATAAACTTGTAACTACATGTATTGGATGTAAACCACTTGGAGTTGAGCCTGCCGTCAGCTGAAAGGTAGTAACTTATTAGCGGATAACTTAAAAAAAAAACGCAACCTCGATAGGTCGGTATCTGAGCCCGCGATACGGTCATGTGATACTGATCAGCGGATACCCTGTTTTTGACAGCTGTCAACTGATCACCACATGGATGTGCATTATCAGGTTGTAAGTTCTTACACCAGCTATAAGTGTGAGATTTCACGTTGGTTGCCCTCTGGTACGGACGGACGGACGGACGTACGGTCACCTAACTACCCAAATTTTACAGATGGATAGATCACCAAATTTACTTAGCTGTGGTGCTCCGCTCGTGCGCGCTATATGAGAGTTCCTCTACAAAGAAATCTCTTGATTAGCCTATACAGTATCCTGTAATATCAGTTCGCTGCCAGGGTATTGAAGAGCGAAAGAAAAATTTGAAACTTTTAAACTATTACTTTAATTTGTTTTGTTGGTTTTGTTCAATCGGATAACGGTTACTTTCGATATAATTACTTATTTGTCTATTGATCCTTGCTTCGTATTGGCTTGAATTTACTGCAGAACTTAACGATGATTCGATTGCCAAAGGCAAAGGGCTGCTTTTTAAGATACTCCATCGGGAACGTTCCTCGACCTGCTGACTTGCTGAAACAATTACAATTGGTAAGTGTCTGAGGACCTATGACAAACATGGTTAAAATTAGTGTTTGGCTGAATTAATCTCTTAATGAAGGATTTTTTAATTAACCTGTAGGTTGCGTCCTCAATGCATGAGAATACCAAGAGCAACATCATAACTGTGCGTTTATTCCCTTCAACTTCGGAATAATCTCGGTACATATAAGCGTTATCAACCTCGACCTTCGGCTCGGCTGATAACATTTTTCTTGACCTTGAGTATTCTGGGTATCACCACGTTCAAAAATTGTTTATAATCACTTTTACCAACAACATTGGAGAGATTCGCTAAAGTTATTTATTTATTCCTTTGTTAAAACTTGCTGATCCGTGCAACCTTTTGATAACTGTTCCACTCGAAATCGTTTATTTTTTCACGCTGGTTTCCATCATCTACAGGTGCAGAAAAGTACCGATTCTAAAATGACCACTACGTCTGAGGAAAATTTCAAGGTTGTTGGCAAACTGAGAGACCGTTCGGACTTGAGCGACGAGATGAAGGATCTATGCGCAAAGTTGCCAATTTACCGAATCCGGAAGTTGGAAAAGAAACAGAATGACGACGCTTATCAAATGGAAGACGATGTGGAACAGTCCGATGAAGTAGATGATGCACCAGAGAGGGTGGCTAGAGGTAATAAAATGATTAAATGGATATCAAGTTCTTGAAGAAGCTATAACAACTTAACAGATCGCTGTCAACAGCATGAAAAGTTTGGATGGCCTTACAATACTATAAGAACGAACCATGTGGCATCTTCACTTTCTTTAAAGAACCCTATGCTGAAAGCTATTTTAATTTAAAACAGATTCAACAAAATCAGAAACATGAATAACTTTTCCATAGTTTTAAGCCAACTTTTGTGTTTTCAATCTTAAACCATGGCCCGTCCACACCTATTGATCCGAGCAGGGGAAAACGCATACTAATATTTCCGTTTATTTAGTTTGGTTGTTCCCGGTTTGGATTCACCCATCGACAAGAATACGCTGCTTCAATCAACATTTGCTAACTAGTTTCCACTCTTCTTCAATCAATGGCCAGGCCTGCCTAATATGTTTAAAATTAAATTACCCGGAAAGGGTTTATCGGGCAGCTATGAATGGATAATTCGTTTACCCAACCATTTACAGGCGAAAAATAGTAACCTTGATCAGCTTCACAGTTCTGCCTTTGTGTTGTCCTACTAGGCACTTGTAAGCTTAGGACGAACCTAAAACCGTCTTGCACGAGGCCGATGAGTCGAACAACGGGTTGTTGTTGTCCACCACCCGAGTTTAAATTTGCAAGTTCTCTTTTTAGCCTAAACTCCAGTTTTGGACGTAGTTGAATTTAAAAATATCCAGTTTCAATCGTCTAGTACGAATCGTATTTTAAAAAGAGAACGAGTCAGCGACTTCTAAAAGATGCCGTTTCGGCGAGGGGGATTCACTAGTTTCACAGAGCCTATTCGTGTAAAAAAAATGCTTTTTTAAAAAATATCCGGAATCATGTTGACGGGCCTTAAACAACTTCTTAAAAAGTGTTTAAAATTTTGTGGAAGACAAAGCGTCTTATCAACTCTGTGTATCAGGGTATGACCCTGGTAGTGGTTGTCCTTTATCTATTAGCCACACACTGTACAAGAATTATCCACGCATCTCACAATATTTTAATTAATGGACACGTCTGTCTTTATAACGACTGACTACCCTAATTCGAAGCTGCTCATCAGTTTCGGATTTGAATAACCTGTAATAGTTATAACCTTTTGTGCCCATAGGTCTCGTCCGGAAATGGGTGTGCAGACGAGTTTGTAAACACATACGCACATGCGTCAAAGTCCCAAGAATTAGCTGCAGTTGGAGAGGCTGTAAAACTTCCTGGCGCTGGAACTGCTGGATCATAAAGACCATATGCCCCTATACCTGCTACTGGGCTTTGATCAAGCTTGGCTAAAGATGTTTTCACACGATCATCTAAACAAGTGGCCGCGTAAAGTAAAGCGTTAATACATAAAGTTTTCATGAGATATATTTACACCCTGTGGACGGTCTGTATAATTTATTTGCATACTAGGCAAATTGTCAAGAAGATCTTCTGACGGTGCTCGAACTCAGTTTTCGTCAGGATGACTTTGGTGTAGACTGAGGACTCGCAGGTTTTAAATAATATCACTATAATGTAAGAGGGATTTTGAATTAAAAATAAAGGTAAATGCCACTTTTTTCATGCATATACGCCTCCGTTTGTTGTTTCTTAAGACGTGGTGAAGAGGGGCGTGTCAAAGGGTATTGCCATGCTCCGCTTTCATTGATCTGAAACTGGATAATGTATAACCATTTTTTTTCTTGTCGTATTATATTTGTGGAGACCTTTCGATTCGAGGACGGAGAAAAGTACGATCACGAGATTAGAATGAAGGTTTTTAAGCGTATTCTCAACAAATAGACATCCCGGAAACCTTCATTGTTCTTTTAATTCACCAGAAGAGTCAGCACTGTTATCTTAATTGAAGGAGGTTAAGCCTCCAGTCCCGATCGCAAAGAGATAAACTTTTAACATTTGATAACTTGTTTCCGCCACTACGACATTCTCGCTGAAACTCGTAATAGAATGCTGACGGCTATCACATTTACCGGCCAAAATGACGCCGGTTCACGAGCTTCAAATACTTTGTTTTGGGAAAAACTCGTACTCTTAGTCGTCCTCGTCCCAAAATCTATTAGGGTCTCTAGTATAGCCGCAGGACAGACCTATTGTGATTTCGTCGCTCTCTCGCGGTCACCGCTTCCCTAGCTTTACAGCCATGTCGAATTCAGTTTCCTAATACAATAAATTTTGATTTCATCACGCTCCTCCGTTTTAGAAGGATGGGGTAAGAGCATGTTGCACATTAGAATTTATGCAACTTCTTCTTCAAAGAAAATCTATTGTATTGTCTACCTGACAGCTCGGCCGGAGGAAAGGGATGGAAAAAGAAAACTTTCAACAAAGTGTACAGCTAGTCCATTCTCGATAACTCGAATCCTCTCTAATTCAAGCCACGCGCTAATTCGAACCATGTAAAATTGATGTCCTTTTCTGAATTTCTAGCCTCCTACGCAGACGTTCTTCCAGGAATACTGTCAATTGAGGCGTAAACAAACTCTTAACTAAGTGACGTCTTGTATTTACAAAAAGATACTTTTTCTTATTTTTATCCAACTGATTTGGTAAATTCTAAAACCACTATCCTCCTCAGGGTCGGTTTATAGCGCTAGATATATACCTCGACGCTTTGCGTTTCGGTCATTACCACTATTCACCTCCACTTCGGGGTATAGTTGTATTATTATTTTATAACGGAAAAAGTAATAGTATTTCATACAAACTTGAAAAAAAGTAACCATAAACAAAAAATAAAAATAAAACTATTTTTCGCCTCTTTACAACATCGCGCAGTCATTAGCCTTCCTGTCACACCATTGTGTCACGCAAAGTCACACTTTGGCACGAAAGAAGCGTTTAAGACGTTCAGCGGATTTTCAAATGAAAATCAAACCCCTTGTGTAAGCTGGACATATACTGAATAATTTCCAAAATGGCGGCAAATGCTTACTTTGACGAGGAAGGTTATGAACATCTGTTCGTCGGTATTTCACGCTGTCACCGGCCTAGGATCGGCATGGATATATAACCGATTTTTGTTGTTTTTCGTTTTCACTGAATACCGTGAAAAAAGGCTTTTAAGCCCAATGTTTTGATTTCAAATAATTTACAGGATCTGATCATTCGAATCAATTCTTTGGACCTCAAACACGAGAAACATGGGAGTAGTCATTCGCTGTTTTGCTGCAGCGCACCTTGTACTGCTGTAGCAACATTTAAAGGAGCATATGGCGGATTTTTGCGAAAAAAAGAACAAATTCCAATGGCGTTAGGAACTCGCTATGCGATGTGTATTTGGAAAAACTCCTGTTCAAAGAGAAACACATTATATATACACCCATCTTAAAAACTGGATTTTTGGACTTGAGAACAAAGAAATTGTTTAGAAGGAAGAGGACGACTTCTAACGCGGTAAGGGAAATTTCCATAATTTTGTTTGTAATTTTTCTGTACGGCAATTGACCACTACAGAAAATACCATAACATACCATAATGCTATTTGTTTGTCACCCCAAAATTTTGCATAAGCATTGTCTTCAGTTTCTCTTGGGAGTTAAAATGGTCCCAAGAGAATCTGAAGACAATGCTTATGCAAATTTTGGGGTGACAGACAAAGAGCATTATTGTATGCTATCATATTTTCTATAGTGGTCAATTTTAAATCTAAGTCAAATAGTGACGCAATTTGCATGCGCGACGGCCATGTGGTATGAGATAATGAAATTGTTCGCCATGTGTCATGGATCACAGTACACGTTCGAGGATATAGGACGTCCATCTGAAATAGTGTGTGAAATTCTGATTCAGATCTTAATAGGGTAAGGGGTATAGAAGGGGGGGGGGGGGGTTACCAGCAGACCTGGGTCTTATGTCTGGAAAGTCCTGGTAATTTTTTGGGTCTGAAGCCAAATATTAAAGTCAAAATGTAAATAATAAAAGCAAAGGTCTAACCTACCGGGTAATATACCATTCCATTTTGTGTAGTTAAGGGGACAGGTTCACGGTTAAGCGCATGCTTATTAAGTTAATTACTTTTTATTAATTCTATTGGTTAATAATCCCACTCACATATATCTTAGCAATCTCAGCGAGTTCAAAGTAGAAGTGTATTTCAGAGTAACCTAAAGTAGGATGGTGGAGTACTAAAATCACAGAAAAAACTCGAAATAATTGGTAGTGTTGGCATAATCCACAAATTTTTTGTTGACCTGAACGTTTTATTCCATAATTGATTAATTTACAGCTATTTGCACATAAGTTGATCAACTGACTGCCAGGAAAGTGTGCAGATTGGTTCTTGGTTCTTTGACAATGTAATGACATGATCATATTGCTTGTATAGACGATACAACATGTCCCGGCAGAAAAACAGCATTTTGATAAATAAGCATGTGCTGAACCGTGAACCTGTCCCTTTTACCTACTGATAGGTTTATAATATAATCTGCAAAACTAATTACAGCTTTCAGGGCCAGGGTAAATTACTGAAACTTTGGAGAAACGGGCCTTTGTTTCGGGTTCTATAGTGTAGTTTTAGATGCCTGCTCTTGTACTTTGTATTTTAAATATTGCTGCCCAGAAATGAATTTGCACTGCACTTGTTTTTGGTTTATGTCACAACAAAATGCAGTTGACATCTTCATTTGTTTATTTTAATTTTAACACAATATAGTCTCTGCAAAAAAAGTTAATCGTTGGATATGGAATTTTGTCTAAGTTCCAGAAGTTCCTGAATTCCATGTCGCTAGTTAATCCAAATGCTTTTTATTCAAAACACCATAAAACGACGGAACAGATATGTGCCACTTGCACATTTCCCATAATGTAGGTCATTTGCCCCCCAAAATTTTGCATAACCTTTGTTTTTATTTCCCCTGGGCATTGCAGCTGTTCCAAGAGAAATTGAAACAATGCTTATACAAAATTTTGGGGGGCAAATCATGTGCATTATGGGAGATGTGCAAGTTGCGTACACTGTCTCCTAACCACATTATAATTTTTTTGATTCTTCTTCTAAGAAAATTTATTGCATTGTTAACATGGCTGCTCAGCCAGGGCAATGGAAGGGAAGGAGAAAATACCTTTCAACAAAGTGTACAGTCAACTCCCGGTAACTTAAACCCCCTCTAACTGGAACCTCGCGCTAACTAGAACCATACAAAAACTGATTTCCTTCTGTCATGATTTCCAACATACATTTATTTCAAATTAATTTAAATACTCTTGGTAAATCAGACCCTCAATAACTTAAAATTTCCTGGTTTTATTGAAACGGTAACCTTACGCTGCCCGATGACTCTGTACACATGCAGCAGAAACAAGTAGCCTGCGAATGCTGCCTCTGATTGCTCTCTCAGTGCCGCTGTGGTTAGCAAAGGCAGAAGACTGTTTTCGTACAAAGTTAGTACATCAGAAAACAATTTTTGAATCAAAACTTTCTCTGGTCTTTTTCACCATAATACTATAAAAGCTAGGGCGTAATCTATTCTCCAAACAGACTTAAATAAGTTCTTTTTGACACTAACATCTTCCAACTCAGCACTCACTCAGATTGAAACTCCCAGTATTTAAAGGAGCAGTGTCAAGAAACCGCCACCAAAGTGAATTAAACATAAAAATAACTGTTCAAGACGTTAAAAGAAACTAAAAAATAACACAGAAGCAAAGGGAAGCAAAGATAGAAAAACATGAAGAAGATTGGAAACTTGTGGTTCTTGAAAACTTGTCAACCAAAGAGTTTTTCAAAGCTCATTTGTGCTGTTTGCAACGCTTGAAGTAATGGATCAATTTAGGTTTTTGAGAAACTGCCCACCTACTCCTCCCCTAAGCCAACATTTTGCCCTAAACAAGAAGTAAGTGTGAATCCATGGGGGAACTCGTTGTGCATATATTTTTGAGTTTAGTATAAATTGGCCCGTTTTCATGCTGTTCATTCCTCTCTTCATTAAACCAGACACCAGAAACCTGGTTTATCGCCCCACCCACCTTCCCGCAACGATGGCACACTCTGGCACCTTAGCTCCCACTCCTTCCCGCCTCTGGGTTCGCCTGTTCCCATAACTCATCTCAACCTTGGGGAGTTTGGGAGTGGGGGCTCCCAGTGAGAATTTATTGCGATCTTCATAAGGAACCTTAAGGAATTGCCAGGGAACTTTAAAGGATCTTTTTAAAAGTCTTTGACATGATCCTTCAAGGATCCTCAAAGAAATTGTGGGAATCGTACAAGGTTCTTTCAAAGGTCGTTATCTGGATCTCCTTATAAGGAACCTCCAAGTCCTACAAAGATCTTTCAAGGATGTTTTATAAAAGTGATTTCTACCCGCATGAAATGAAATAATTCAACTCACTATATCAGGGCTGTTGATAACCAGCCCCTTTTAGCATGACTCATAGCTGCTTTCAACGGAAGCAAAAGGAAATAGTAGTAGAACAATTAACTTTCCTCAATTTCCTATGCCAACAGTGTAATTGCACATTATACCCAGCAGTCATTAAAGTGACAGCCCTGCTGTATAATTAGGGGCATAGTTTTCTCAGGCTGTTCGATGGATTGTTAAAGTTATGTTTAGGGCTTAAAAAGGCATTTAAAATAAGTTATTTTGATCAATGGAGCTGTTACTGTAAAAAATTCAGGGTAAAACACTTATTTGTTAAAAACTATTTTTCCCAGAATTGAAAACCGATTTCCCAACTCTGTGTTCAATAATTATTATTGAAAGAAGTTTTTCCAAAGTATAGCAATTGATTCATGCAATTATTGAATAATACCAATTTATTTATTTAAGCAATACTAGAAAACATTTTCCGTGTTTGTATAGCCTGATACAAACATGAGAGGGGTTGGGAGAATTCGGTTTGCATAACTGTCGAGAATTCTCCAAACCCCTCGAGTGTTTATATCAAGCTATATTATGCAAATATACGAGGGAAAAAGTTTGCTATTGCTTTAATTTACAAATTACATGTAACTTTCCCCAGAAAAAAACGCAAGACTCTTTGTTATATCACTGATTAAAAGCGAAATTCTTATCCCAGTCGTGAAGTCTTGTACACAAAGTCTTGCATGTGTTATCAGTTCTTGTTTTGCAAAAAAAGATTCTTTCCAAAATATGAATTTTTCTTGCTTAAAATGTCAGCTTAAGTAAAAAAAAAAATGACAGTACAGCATGTTTGTAAAGATTGTCCAAGTTTCAGCCAACAAGGGAATGGGTAAATAAAGTAAACTTGTCGATTTTTCAACTCAAAAACTTTTTTTTTCAAATTTGTGCTTTTGAGATTAGCGCGTGAAAAGCAAAACATCTTTTTGACGTCACAACCATGTTTACATACCTTCATGCAAACACACCTCTGGGCCAATCAGAGTGCGCGTACTATCTTAGTTATTTTATAAAATATATTGGAGGATTTATAGCTGAAATGTAAATTAACCTGGCCAGAGAATTCAAAACAGGGCTGCACTCTAGCAGAGCCTGGTGGCCACAGGCACCCACCTTTTGCTCCTGGGCAACTCGCTAGACAATCTTACCTTTTAGATACAAACAATAATGCTATATTTAGCTTCCTAGATTTTACGGGTTCAGAGCACTGGGCTATAGCTAGCTCTCTTCAATTTTCCTAAGCGCGCACAGCCTTGATAAAATACATGTACAATAACTCTTCAGTTTAGATTTGATCTTATTGTTATTATTCCATGGTCCCAAATAAGTGCAGCACAATTAATATTTTATTTTATTATTTTATAGTAATGTTACAACAGTCATGTACTTGCATTTGACAATGGAGGAATGTGTTCTTTTCCAGATATCATATTCCCTTGAGAATTCAGCACATTATGGAGTTCTTTGATTGATTGAGCCTTCATGTGACTAAAATCAGGAATAAAAAAAGTAAATACAAGGCTTAGCATGTCAAAAATAAAACATTTAGTAAGGACATGTACTCTGATCTGAAGTAATCATACATAATAATTAAAATAGATTGAATAATAATTATAAAAAAAAAAAATGTTTATGATTTTCTCCTAATGAAGGTTACCGGTGTGCATTGCTAAAAATTTTACTGTACTTGTAAAAATTCCCAGCAGTTCTTATTTTGTCAACATCCTGATTTTTGACTTAAAACACAAAATCTTGTATAATTGACTATTATTGTCAGTCTCACTTTTTTTTATTTGGTTGTGGGATTAAGGTTCAGACTGAGGATAGCCCTGCCCTCCTGAATGGAGGTTTTGCATGGGTCCAATCCTTGTGCAAAGAAAGTCAGTTTCACAGCTTGTCAATCAGGCAAGCTGTAGCTAGCATGTGCTAGCATTTTAACCAGGCCAAAATACAGTAGTATTGATTATGGTTCTTCTGTAATAATTTGAATACCCCCAAAAACTTCACCATGTCCATCAGGCAAGTTAAATTCAACAAAATTCACCAGCCCGATAGCAAAATCCACTAGCCCTGGGCTATTGAACATGACTTTCCTTGCTTGCTGCAATCAGTTCTCCTGCTAAAAACCAACTGGATTAGGAATTTACAGGAATTAGTTACCTCACAGGAGACAAATAATTTCCTGCCATCTTCCCCACTTGGGGAAATCACAACAATTAATAAATAGACTTTATTTACATAGTGCTATTTCCAAAAGCTCAATAGGGCTTTACAGAATTCAGTAGAAAAATAATGAATTAAAAACTTACATCAAATGATAATGAAAATAATACCTGACAAATTACATTGAAGTTACGATAAAAATCCTACTTAAAAATTCTAAGCTGCACTAAAAACTAAATCTCTTAAAATTAAAATGATAACATCTAGAAGATGTATGATTAGATATATTTTTATTCTATATATTTACATTGGATAAAATAAATAAATAAATAAATAAAGAAACCTACGCTGTAGTCCTCGTAAGTACTGTATGTTTGACAAGGTGCATGTAAGTCTCAATGTTGGTTTACACTCTTGACCGATAATGAGGCACTTCCGCGAATATACTCTGGAAGTGAGTTCCACCAATGAGGTGCTGCAAAAGAGAAAGGTCTAATTGGTCATAGGTATAACTAAATTAGCTGATGGTACTTCAAGTAGGTTCCATGTTGAGGATCACAAGGTCCTGGTTGGTACACACGGCTTTAGCAAATCTTTAATGTAGGCAGGTGCTAACCCGTTGAGTGCTTTATAGGTTATTATTATTCATTCAAAATATTCCCCCAATTCTGATTGGCTAAAAGCACACGCATAATTTGCCATAACCAGTTACTGATGACCAAATTTGGAAGAATTTTGTGTTTAACGAGGAAATGACGTCAAAAATGCAGCCTTCTACAGGTTAATTCACCTTAACCGAGAAAACCTGGGGATGAGGTTGAGTTGTTTTCGTTGTGAAAACTAAAATGGCGGACACTTCACTCGTTTCAAGAATTAGAATTAGAGCTGGAACTAGGTGAAATAATGGCTAAAAACATAGCAAAAACAGCAAGAAGACAACTCGGAGGGCAACATCTGCTATTTGGAGAATATTTGCGGAGCTGGACAAACCTAAACGTACACTATTGAAGATAAACTTAACATCAATGCAGGTAAGCATGTTTTAGCTATGTTTTTAAACTAGGAATTATTTTGAATGAATAATATTTTAAAAAATAAAAGCAATTAATGAATTCGGCTTTTGTAGGATATCAAGAATTAAGGAGATCTTGGAGGGTGTTATCCACCTCGACCTTCGGCCTCTGTGGATAACACCCTCCTCCATCTGCTTAATTCTTCATATCCTACCTCAGCCTCATTCATTAATTGCTAATTAGTAATAATTTAAAAATAAAACATTGACTGACTGGACAGTAATGAGTTACAGCTATCTAGTGATAAAGGCATGAACTATTGGTTTCAGTGTTGGTTGTTGAAAAAACAGTCCCTTATCCTTGCTACACTGCTCAAATGGAAATAACATGATTTGCAGATACTAGTAACATGCTGGTCAAATGTTTGTCAAAAATAACACCAATACATTCTTTGCTGAAGGAGGCGGTTGAATCTGTTCACAGGATATGCCAATAATTTTTATGCTCTATCGATGGACGTGGGCAATGATGGGCACTCAAAATCAGCAGTTCAGTCTTGTGCTTGTTCAAGTTTAACTTGTTCTACACCATCCATAAGTCTATAATATCACTAACACATGCTTCAATACATGCTATTGAGCCAGGTTGTTCGGCTGCATTAGGCTTAAAGGTCAAATAGAGCTGAGTATCGTTAGCATAAAAGTGAAGTCAAGATTATGATGTTTGATGATGTCCCCAAGAGGCAACGTGTACAAAAGATAAAGTATCAGGCCAAGGATAGACCCTTGTCCAAAGCATAGATCTTTTACAGCTGATTTGACTCTATCGACTATTACAAACTGCTTTCGATCCAGAAGACAGGATCTAAACCATTTTAATACCTGGCCCTCTCCTCTAAAGCGATTTGACATCCTTTCAAGTAAAAGATAGTGACAGTGTCAAACGCCACAGACATCTAATAATAAGAGCACCACACATGGCAATAAAGTGCGCAAAGAATGTCATTTTGAACTTTTATCAGGACAGCTGTCTCAGTACTGGAAATGTTTGTAATCTCACTGAAGAGGAACATGCCAGAACAAGACTAGTATCGAGAGAAAGTAACCTTTGCCCCCGTGTTGTGGGCTTTTCAGACGCAAAAAAAAAGTTGGTCCCTGCATGAGTTAGCATCATGTTTTGAATGCAGCAATAGCCTCTCTGTGCTCTTAGCTCCTGGATAACACTTGTGGAAAAAGTGTTCTGTTCACATGTTCAGGATGGCCCTGCCTTTCAGTAAAAGGTACAACTTTACAACCATCAGGAGAAAGAAAGGCTGGTTGCACTCACCGGCAACTCATTTGTGTATTTAGAAATTTATATGAATAGCCAAGAGCCAATTTCTTACAATTTGGTAAATGTCTAAAACATTAAGTCATCTCCGGGGCACTTATAAGTAGACTGTATAAGGTGAAGTGAAGTATTTATGAACCAGTTGTTGGAAAAGGGATTGAACTGATCTTTGATAGATTTCTAAAGACTTTAACAGCTTTGTACATGTAATGATAAAGATTACTATCATTTATTTATAATTTTTATTTATTTATTACCTCAGGGTTATTTATTAATTTATAATACTTATTTTTTTATTTTTTTCACAGCACTAGGAATATCAACATGCTGTCAACTGAAGGTTTGTATACCTTCCAAAAGGAAAGGTCTTACTACAGCACACAGTTTACAAGTATAATGAAGTGTCTGCATTAACAAAGTTGACTTTTTATGACAATCCGTTGATTGGAGAAAATTTTCCACATTAACAGCTGGTGTCCAGGTAAGAAAATAGCCTGCTTAAGATCCGATAATGGCAGACGTCTGTGACGGCGAGCGGAAGTGAAATTACTGCTGGAAAGACTTCCGGCTGCCGTCGTTGCGAAGTTTCCCGCCGTAGCGGCCTTGTCTGTGACGTGAAGAAGGCCATTTTGCCGTCGCGTGTAAAACGTGAGTAAACTGGATCAAAGTAGTGACATTTAAACACATTTTGAGCAAAATTCTTTAGCACTGTTAACAGTTTATTCTCAGTAGACCATTTTTGTCGAATTTCTAAGCGACTTAAACAATTTGAACACGGTATTTAAATTAAATTTGTTTGCCCTCTCTAAACAGTTTGACTCATTAATCGCCATGGACTCGGTTAACTCGACAAAGAAAGCAACCCAGTAAGTTTTACAAGTTTTTTCTTGTGTTTATTGATGTGTTTATTAACAATTATGATATCGTAGACTTGTTTTGGCATTAAATTGAGGTCCAATGGATTATGTCACTCATCTTTTCGTCAGGCCTCTCGAGGTCAAAATGTTCGTAATTCTGGTAGGGAAAATCCGCAGTTTTTAGATCTGTTGACATCATACAACAGTAAAAATTCATCTTCTGAAATGTCGCCATCATCGAAACTTGTCAGTAACAATTCACGAACCTTTCTGAAAGTAGTCATCACTCTTGTATTTATTGCTAAACTTCAACAGGAAAAGGCGCTACAACAACCCGCCGTCGCGCGAGCTTTCTTAATGCTATTTTTCGCGCCATTGCGACAGCGACCTCACCCCAAGCCCCCTTGACCAAGTCTGCCGTCGTAGAATCTCGCCGTTGTCGGATCTTAAGCTCACTAATGTAAGGGCTTTCCTAGGGAACAAAGAAAACAATCCATAATAATTAGCCTACAAAAACATCCGTTTCTCCTCGCTCTTCGTCGTTGGACGTTTCGCGCGGAGGAACGTCTGCCACTCAGCGACAGAAATTCCATACTGATGACCCAAATCAATGCGTACATAATAAATCCAGTAGTCATGGGGTTCCAAATGTAAATTTGTCCAATTTTGCGTGTCCTCTGGTCGATTTTGGTAAAGTGTTGTGTTGATCTGCCCACGAGCTCCAGCAAAACTCAAATGCTTCTTCTAGAGAAGACTATATTCCACAAATATTGGCTGTTTTGTTAGAGATTCTTCGCGTTTACATTTGACCTTTGTGGCCTCGTGTCTTTTGTCTGTCATTCGTAAACAATAGCTAAAACAATGTGACTGCTCCATTGACCAATCAGCGCTTCTGACCGGATTCCGGACAGATTTTATGTCATCAGTATGGAATTTCTGTCGCTGAGTCGCAGATGTTCCTCTGCGTGAAACGTCCCCAGCAACGAAGAGCGAGGAGAAATGGATGTTTTCCCAGGCTACGTAACAATGAGGTGTCCGTATTAAGCGGGCGTCAGTAAAGCGGGGTTTGACTGTACTTACAGTCGACTCTCTCTAAACAGACATCTCTGTAAAAGTGACACTTAGAGTTGGTCTCTGCCTTTCTTTACTTAACTTTTGGTTGACTCTCTATAAGACAGACATCTCTCTAAGACAGACACTTATTGCCAGTCCCAAAGGTGTCCATCTTAGAGAGAGTTGACTGTACTGTATTTAACCCTTTAAGCCCCAATATCTACATACAAATTCTCCAGACTGATCTCCATACATTTCTTTTAAGAATAGTTGAGAGACTTTGATCTAAGATCAAAGTGTTCTCTCTTTGGTAATTAATCTAGTAATTCTCATAACCTTTACTCTTGATGATCTGCTGATGTTGTTAGGAGAAAATTGATGTTGGTCACTCTTGGGACTTAATGGGTAAAGCCCTGATGCTCCTGGAACATCCACCACTTAATTTAAGCATTGCAAAATTAAAAGCCAACAACCAAACTAAATAAGTACAAAACAGATTTACATGTACTGCTACAAGTTAAGCAGGCTACATTTATAACTTTGTACCAAATCTCAGTAATCATATGCCATAAATTGCAACCAATATGTTTATGAATTTAAAGCTTGAAATGTTTAACAACAGCTTGGAACAATATTAAACTGTAGACTAATAAAATAAGGTCCCCGTGTGAAAAACATGGAATTCCATGGATTTCCATGGAAAATTCTCCATGGAATTCCATGAAGGATTAGGACATCAATTTCCATGGAAATCCATGGAAATTTCTCCATAGATTTCCATGGAAAATATTTGCATGGAGGATTAGGACATTTCCCATGGAATTCCATGGAAAACATTAGGACACCAATTTCCATGGAAATTTCTGCATCGACATTTTCCATGGAATTCCATGGAAAAGTTCCATGCAATTCCATAGAAACTACTCCATCGATTATTCCATGGAACTCCAGGGAGCTTCATGGAATTCACAGGAATTACACATTTAAAATATCCAGTGAATCAATTGGAATACATAACAGATTTTGGTCCACTGCAATTTATTTAATCAATAAAAGGACCACATAAATCTCTTTTTAAAGATATCAATCAAAAGTTAACATGCTTTTGGCGGAAAATTTGACATTTATAATGTAGCTAAAACAAATTAATGTTTACTTGTGACTATACACATTGCAGTTTAGAATGCAGCAATCATATTGAAGTAGCTTAAATGAAAAATTTAGATTTAATATAAAGCAAGGAATCTTGGCCTGGTGTTTAAGAAAAGTAAAAGGCGAACAGATGCATAATTGAGAGAAAAAATAAGCTAATACTAATAAATGCATAAACCGTCAGTATGTAATTAAACATGGCTTTATTTAATGCGACAAAAAAGGGAAGTGCTACTTATTTCCTCGATCAGAACCATGGTATTAATTTTAGTTATAGCAAAGTCCTACCTAATCCTTGGGAAAAACGGCGTCAGCCACAATTATAATTTATCAGTCTCTTGTACAGTTTTTACGTAGCAGGCATGAAAAATTCTAAATATGATATTTCTTCTTATACATCGAAGCAGTCCATCGACAGACACACTGTCTGCATATGTACTTGCTGTCGCGGTGCGAGATCTCGAGGCTTTCGATTTCAGCTAATGCTGTCTGGAAAAATGAAAAAATCAAAAAAGAAATTATGCAGCTAGTGAAAAAAGAGGTCGAGCGAGAATGCACACATTTATGTTCCAAGAAGAATCCCAGTTGTTTGAGAAAGACAGACAAAGAAGACATGCTCGATTTTTCTATGGAGAAACTCTGTTCAGAGGTAGAGGACAGGGCACCGATGCTACACATCGTTTTATCAGCTGCTGCTATCAACAGAAGAAGCAGAGCTGAAACTGAAACTCCAGCTACTAGATTTGGTGCTGTTGGGATGGCTGCTGCTGTGTGCCTCAGAAACCGATCGAGATACATGATTGCAGTGCAGTTCCTGATCACTAATTTCCTATATCATTCAAACTGGCTGGTAGGTACTAAAATTGTCACTTTGTAGTCACCACTCTTAAATTTAATTTATCATGTATGGATCAAGACTAGGTGTATTTTCATGACATTCATAATCAACACATTTGTCATTTGTTTGGCTCAACTAATTAAAGAAATATTTCTGTCCAGGCCTTGGCTCATTAAATCTAATAAATTTATTGCTATGTATTAAAACCATATGTGAAGAGTACCAAAACAGATTATTTGCAAGGTATGTTTATGTAATCTGATCATAAATGTTGTTTATCTTACTGCTGTGTACTTATTCTTTTTTTGTATACCTATTCTTTGTACATTTTTAAAATTTGATTTGTATATCATCAACAGATAGGTTATCAGCAGGTCCACATCAGTTTTAGCTGCCTTTTAACCTGCTTTACCAAATAAACTATGAATGAATGAATGAATGAATGAATGAATGAATGGATGTCCTTCAGCATGATTGAAAATATAACTTTCTTTCCTTTGAGGGCATTAAACTTCTTTTTGACAAATAGGTAAATAGATCCAAGCTTTTACCAATTGACAGTGTTCATTGGTGAAAGCTTGAATTTCAATTTTCTTTTTTAAACAGTAGGGCCACACTATAAATGATAATATTTTTTTCTTCTGCTTATGTGGTTTGGGTAAAAACTATCTATATGATAGCAAACGATAGTGTACATTGTGATCAACAGGCTTCACTAGCAAGGCTGAGCACTCTGAGGATTACAACAAGCCATACCTACCTGTACAAGAAGCTCGATGAATTTGGCAAGGACCATGACAAGCCTATCTGTGAAGCAGTTGCCAGGCAAAGTGAGTATATGGCCAGTGTGCGTGACCATCCATCTGCGGAAAATGAAGATCAGCGTTCAGAGAAATCTAACAAGTCCACGTGCCACACCCCAGACTGTGGGCGCAAGGTGGTCTTTGACAACCTGGATTACAGCCAGGAGGTCCACTGGATGACGGAAGACCATCAAAACACCGATTGTCATTGTGTAACTGCAATGTCGACTGAGAATAGGGTGCCTGGTATGGGGTTAAGCACCGAAACACCACAGTTTGGATTGCTTGATATGGAGAATGGGGATTGTCTGCCATCTGCCCTCGATAATGCCAAGCAGCAAGATAACTATGTCAAGCTTGTTGAGAGAATAATAGTCAATAACATTCCGTGTCTTGAATACCTGGCCACTGCATGTACCAACCACATTCCCCATCAGTATAGTGGTGAGATGAGAAAGAAAACTGATACAGTAAGTATGGACAGTAATGTAGGATGGCAGACTCTGACAATGAGCAAAGAGAAATTCCAATGGGTTGGGAGTGGATTATCTTTAAGGCAAATAATAATTGAAGTCCAACGGAGCTGGTGGTTTTTATTGCCCTACAAGTGTTATCAGATGGCCTCCTTTACAGAAAGACAAGGTTTTCCCTATATTTTTGAGCACAAAGCAATGCTAGGCAAGAAAAATGTTACCAACATGATTTCTTTTCTTTCCAGGAAATCGGATTTATTATCATAATAATTGTTACTGTGAGCTATATTTTCTCAAATTTTCCAGGACACATTAAGTACAATTGGAAAAAAAATCTTTTTAAAATAGCCACATTTCAGCTGGTATTCTCACGCTATCATTGGCAGACTGTAATTTGTCTGGAATGAGGCTAAAGGGAAGAATAATTATTTATTTCAACAGGTCTTCTTGGGTATGATCTATGAGAATGAAAATGATGCTGATGGTATCTTGAGGGTTCTCCAGGAGCTGCATCAATATGTCCCGTTTGATGGAGATGATGATGAAAGGGTATATGGCCAGCAAGGGGTTGTTGGAGATCAGCTCAGTGTGGAGAGGGGAGTTAATGGGCATTGTTCCCTGGCAAATGGCTTCACCCCTGAAGAGAGGCTGTAGGGCCTGCATTTTGAGATCGCAGACTGGCATGGAGGCAATAAGTTCACCAAGGTTGGTAGATCATTCTTGTATGAATTTCAACTAAAGTCGTGTTATTCTTAGATGTTTCCATGGTTATTGGCTTGCTACTGACAGTCGTTTACTACTGACAGTCGAGACTAAGTCTGTGGCTTCAGTACAACTCCATGCCGTTTATTTTTTCG